>JARDYJ010000005.1:2700000-3300000 GCA_029215755.1 Spea hammondii
GCTGTATACAGTAATATAACCCCCAGCACTGTATACAGTACTATAACCCCCAGCGCTATATACAGTAATATAACCCCCCAGCGCTGTATACAGTAATATTACCCCCTAGCGCTGTATACAGTAATAACCCCCCGGCACTGTATACAGTAATATCACCCCCCAGCGCTGTATACAGTAATATAACCCCCAGCGCTGTATACAGTAATATAACCCCCCAGCGCGGTATACAGTAATATAACCCCCAGTGCTGTATACAGTAATATAACCCCCAACGCTGTATACAGTAATATAACCCTCCCAGCGCTGTATACAGTAATATAACCCCCAGCGCTGTATACAGTAATATAACCCCCCAGCGCTGTATACAGTAATATAACCCCCAGCGCTGTATACAGTAATATAACCCCCACCCAGCGCTGTATACAGTAATATAACCCCCCCAGCGCTGTATACAGTAATAACCCCCAGCGCTGTATACAGTAATAACCCCCAGCGCTGTATACAGTAATATAACCCCCCAGCGCTGTATACAGTAATATAACCCCCAGCGCTGTATACAGTAATATAACCCCCCAGCGCGGTATACAGTAATATAACCCCCAGTGCTGTATACAGTAATATAACCCTCCCAGCGCTGTATACAGTAATATAACCCCCCCAGCGCTGTATACAGTAATATAACCCCCCAGCGCTGTATACAGTAATATAACCCCCAGCGCTGTATACAGTAATATAACCCCCACCCAGCGCTGTATACAGTAATATAACCCCCCCAGCGCTGTATACAGTAATAACCCCCAGTGCTGTATACAGTAATAACCCCCAGCGCTGTATACAGTAATATAACCCCCCAGCACTGTATACAGTAATATAACGCTGTATACAAGTTAGGTTTTTTTTTAGTAAAAACTGTATATATATATATATATATTTAAATGTATTTATTTTTTCTCAACTTGAACATTTCTTGAAGAATTCCGATTGTGTGGATGGATTTTGACAGGTACGTATTCTCTCGCCTGACATTTAGTAGATGAAGTATTTTCCTTCCTGAAGAAAGGAGACCTCCTCCGAGTCCTTTCTTCTTAAAGTAGTTTGAAAGAAGTCACCTGCGCCTCGACAGAGATTACATTAGACATATTTGTTCTTTCTTTCAGCCCCTGAGAGTGACAGCGAAATTACTATCATTAGGTCACCCCAGACACACTGTTAATTTTCCTGTGTACACCGCTTGCCTGTTGGTTTAAAGACAGTGCTCCGAGGGGCATGTGCGGCAACGGTGAAGGAATTTATTTATATACGTTTCGTGAGGTCACTGGGGTTGGAGAAAACAACTTTTAAAAGACCAAAAATATATCCTTCAGGATATGCCCCCCAAAAATATTTTGACTGATAAATACTGAAAAATTATTTGGCTTTTTTCAGTACTTGCTTGGATTTGGAAGCGGGGAGATGTAGATGGGGGCAATGGCATGGGAAAAAAACACACACCCTCCACCCAAAATCAACCCCAAGGCTTGGCGGTAAGCTCTAATTCCTGCATACACTGAGATCAAACACTCGAGAAACACACTCATGGGTCTGGAACCACGAAAGGGCAACCAGCAACTGAACCAGCAAGGTAATTATAGGCATAGCCTAAAGGAAGAGGAGGAGTTTAGCTGGGTTGAGAAGCTATAAGAGGAAGTAGGTGCGTCATAACAAACAGAAAGTCATGAGGAGGAGGAATCACCAGTGCAGGCATGGTGCAAACCCTGACGCATACCCTCTTTGCATTCTATGGTTTTACATATCTAATAACAATTATTTGTTCCTTAGCAGGTCTAAAAATTAGGTAAATACAACCTCAGATGAACATGACAAAGTACACCGTGTCATGATTTATTCAACAAAAATAAAGCCAAAATGGAGAAGCAATGTGTGAAAAACTAAGTACACCCCTACTGCTTCCATAGGAATGAAGATGCCAAGTAGCAGAGTTACATCTCAGACTCTACAGTTAGCATCTTACATGTTAAAGTTCATGACAGTAAAGTTATGGTATGGTTTGTTTGGAAGAGTTACCAGGAGAAAGCCTCTTCTCTCTAAAGAGTATTTTAGAGTAAAATGTTAGGCCATCTGTCCGACAGCTAAAGCTTGGCCGAAATTGGATCATGCAACCGGACAATTATCCCAAGCACACCAGCAAAGCCACAACAGAATGGCTGAAAAAGTAAAGAACTGGGCAATGGCAAAGTCAAAGTCTAGTCCTCAACCCGAAAAGGCTGTGGCAGGACCTTAAGAGAGCTGCGCATAAACAAATGCCCGAAAACCTCAATGAACTGAAGCAATGTTGTAAAGAAGAGTGGGCCAAAATTCCTCCACAACGATGTGGGAGACTGATAAAGTCATACAGAAAACTATTACTTCAAGTTACTGCTGCTACAAGCTATTGAATCACAAGGTGTACTTAGTTTTTCACACAAGGCTTCTCCATTTGGGCTTTATTTCTGGAACAGATGATTGTTATTATGTCCTGATATGTAAAGGCATAGAACTCAAAGAGAGTGTACTTAACAAAAGGTGAGAGATAAATTAATGGGGAAGACTAACCATACAGATCCGGAGAACATTAGGTTTGGACGTTCTGGTGATGACTTTTATCTTTATACTTATCCAATACCATTAATGCACCAACTTGGACATCCATTAGGACTTCTAATATACTATACCATTAAAGTTAATGGTCCCCCCTCCCCCGACTCCACGTTCTATCCTCTTCTATCTTTTCTCCACTTCTTTTACACTTTATTTGAAATGTGAACAAATATAAACTTTCAACCATAAAATAGATTAAAAAAAATTAAAATAATGAGCGAGGGCGATTGTCAGAACGCCATTCAGTTTATCTCCTCTAATTAGATTGAGCTTTTAGGATTTAATCTTAATTTTCCATGTTTTATGAGCTTTTCTGTTGTTTGCCATCCAATATTATCCTCTAAAGTAAGTCCCATTGAGGTGAATAATGTCCGTTTTAATTTCCTCCTATAATAATGTTTCTTAATAGCCCTGATATTGATAATTCTTCTCCTTATTTTATCTTTATTAACAAGGTAAATCCATTTCCCAGTTCACTTTATTTAAATTCTTTGCCAGCGTTAATGTGCTTAAATCCTTTTTACGGCGTACGAGTATAACTCACTAACGGCACATTTGAAACTCAACACCGTGAATGAGGGATAGAAAGGTTTATTCATTTTTATTTGCTTGTTTAAGTATTAGATGTGCCGACACGCTGGGTGCGGAAATTAATGAGGGCTTGGAACCAAAAAAAACAAAAAAATTCCTTCAGTATTTTAAATTTATATATATAAAAAAATAAAGCTTAAATAAATTGTGTGTATATATATATATATATATAGTGACAAAACACTGTGGCCGAGGGCCATAAATATCTCCTCCAAGTATCATAAGCACAGTCCTCTAGGGGAATAATGCTGCTATATATATATATATATATATATATATATATATATATATATATATATATGTGTGTATATATCATTTTTTTAACCCATCAAAAAACTGAAATAAAAGCCTAGCTCCCTATTGGTCCCTGCCTGGCTTACACTTTGCCGGCTCAGGCGGACCAACTCGAATTGCTCCAGCCCAGGAACCCATTTACACGCCCTGTATAGCACCATTGCCCAAATGCCAAACAAATCATCTCCCTGTGGCTTAGTGTCACCTATCGTCCCCACCAGTGAGACCAAGCAGCTCTGCCACTGACGCCCCTCTTGGGTTGGCATCAGGGGCTTTCCTTTCCATACACCATAGACGCGTCCCTGTATTGGAGACTCTCCTTGCATCAGCCATTAAACCATCATTAAATGGCAAATGGGAATTTGCTCATCGAATAGGTCTACCTTGTGTGGTCCATGAGATACAGCCAAGCGCACCTTTCTTCCCTACACACCATCTCCCAGCTGTCTTCCAGGAGCTTATCCACTTATCCGCTTATCCATGTCTATGGCCATTGACCTTGGATGCCCGTGAAGGGTGGCAGTAACCTCCTCTGTTCCCCAGAGGAGGTTACCGCCAAGTTGATCTCCTAGTTGGCCGGTACTTACAGCACCATGCATGGTCCCTCCTTCGCATAAGCCGTCAATTTTATATATAAAAGGGATTTTTTTTTTAAAATCCTAGTCTTTTCCTCAGGCTATCTTGGTTTGTACTGTAGCTGCTCCCTTGCCGCTTGTATCCTTTGCCTTTTGGACCTTTGCAGGCTGGTCCAGCGGAGCTGACCCGGCCTTGGTGTTTGCATGGATTATCTCAATTTCTTTTCTTGTTTCAGCTCATCTCTGGGCAGAGCTTCCACTTGGTAGTCCATGCCACTTTTTACATTTTTTTTTTTTTACATTCATGGAGCCGAGTGGGGCAACCGCTCCAGGCGCCCCAAGCCCTTTTTTTTTAAAGCCGAGAAGAGAGAGAGGGGCGCCGAGTGGTTTCATCTTACCAATTTGTCAGTACTCGCTCGGGGCCCCTCTCTCCTCTGCGAGCCCTCTAGCTCGGTCTCGGTGCCGGCTTGTAATGTTGAGCGCCGGAAGATGACGTCATTTCCGGTGCTCAGCATTACAAGCCGGCACTGAGACCGAGCAGGGAGACTCACTGCAGGACTGCTGAAAGGTAAGTACGGGGGGGGGGGAGAGGAAGGGTAGATAATGGGGGGGCGGCATTTTAAACTTCGCCCCAGGCGGCATTTTGTCCTGGGCCAGCCCTGATTGTAAATAGTTAACTCTTTCAACCTCTTTTTATTATTATTATTTATTTTAATTTGTGAAGAACTCTTTCAGTAATGTATGTTTCTGCTCCTGGAGCTTCTCCGGAGCAGCTACAAAGTCTCTTTCTGCACCACCATTACAAGACACGTTTAACTCTTTCAGCCTCTTATCTGCAGCATTTAACTTGCCCGTTGCCTCCTTTAATTGCCCATTTTCCTCAATAAGGGACCCATGATATTTTGCACCATCTGCAGCCCCCCCCGCCATCGTTACAAGAAGTTCTTGGTTGGATATTTTACTTCTGCTCGCCGTCTCCTTCCCCTTTCGCGATAAGCAGTTTATTTACGAGTCGCTGAACATTATCCCAAACAAAGTCTGACGTCGCTTCTCCAGGAGGTCACACAGGCAGAGTTCAATTAGGCGATTAACAGCAATTACCAGCAAAAGGCTAGTTTTAATTCAAAGCTTGGCGTGCAGTCCATCAAGCTTAACTTTGCAAACGCACCCCGTCCATAGTACCTGTACCTGATGCAGGCTTCATAGGAATCCCGGAGCGGATCCTACAGACCGGATCCGTGTCTCTTGTAAAATCAGGCATGGACTTTCCACGGGGGGGGGGGTGTGTGAAGGAGCATTGGCCCACCCTGCTCTCCAATTGCTCCACCCCATAGGGACCCATATATATAATATGTACAGCACAAAAGCCGAACAAATCATCCTCACGAGGCTTACACTAAATAATAATAATTAATAATAATGATAGGTAAAACATATTGAAAATATTATTTTGAAAAAAACACTGCACGTAAATATAAATAAATGTAAAAAATATAAAAATAATATAATAAGTAAATATAAAATATATATATATATAATTTTGATGCTGGTAATGTAGAGCCAGGGACAACATTTTTTTAATGACCAAAATAGATCAATAAATAAAAATTTACTGTCTTTAATAATATAAACTTTTTAAACTTTGTATCCATCTTGGCGTTCCATGTTGTAATGTTTTTCAAGTTACGTTCCATTCATCGTGACATCGTGATTCGAAGTTAGCCGAGGGTTTAATGAATGCAGTCACCAGCGGAGGTAGTCTCATGAGAACCAACAGCTCTTCACGAAGCTTATTGGATTTGGCCCTTCATAATGTATAGTGAAGTCTAGAATTGAAACCACAACTCTCCTTTTAGTGAATAGACCCCAAGGAGTTTAATCTCCCGATCTGCCTGTTACTCTGATCGTGGGGCACGGAAAATGTTAGGGGTTTTTTTCTGCAAAAATAATTTTTTTTACCTTTATTTTTTATACCATCTTACAATCTAGAATCTATGAGCATGCTTGAGAACTATCCGGGTTTCGCTCAGAGACTCCGGGTGTATGTAGGTGTGAGAATCAGATACAGGAGTATACTCTGTGTGTACATCAGTGTGAGATATGATACGGTGTTATATACAGGAGTATACTCTGTGTGTATGTCGGTGTGAGATATGATACGGTGTTAGATACAGGAGTATACTCTGTGTGTATGTCGGTGTGAGATATGATACGGTGTTAGATACAGGAGTATACTCTGTGTGTATGTCGGTGTGAGATATGATACGGTGTTAGATACAGGAGTATACTCTGTGTATGTCGGTGTGAGATATGATACGGTGTTAGATACAGGAGTATACTCTGTGTGTATGTCGGTGTGAGATATGATACGGTGTTAGATACAGGAGTATACTCTGTGTGTATGTCGGTGTGAGATATGATACGGTGTTAGATACAGGAGTATACTCTGTGTGTATGTCGGTGTGAGATATGATACGGTGTTATATACAGGAGTATACTCTGTGTGTATGTCGGTGTGAGATATGATACGGTGTCAGATACAGGAGTATACTCTGTGTGTATGTCGGTGTGAGATATGATACGGTGTCAGATACAGGAGTATACTCTGTGTGTATGTCGGTGTGAGATATGATACGGTGTCAGATACAGGAGTATACTCTGTGTGTATGTCGGTGTGAGATATGATACGGTGTCAGATACAGGAGTATACTCTGTGTGTATGTCGGTGTGAGATATGATACGGTGTCAGATACAGGAGTATACTCTGTGTGTATGTCGGTGTGAGATATGATACGGTGTTATATACAGGAGTATACTCTGTGTGTATGTCGGTGTGAGATATGATACGGTGTCAGATACAGGAGTATACTCTGTGTGTATGTCGGTGTGAGATATGATATGGTGTCAGGTACAGGAGTATACTCTTGTTACAGGGTCACCGTACCCAAGGCTGGGTACCCCTGTTTGAGGGCTGAGGAATCACCAGTCAGTCCCTCATACGGATAGCACTCAGCTATCCACGGATCATCCAGACCACCATTCGTAGTAAACCAAGAAGAACTCTCTTTATTACAAACACACAGAACTTATATACAAGCTCAATGCAATGTGTACCAAACCCAACCCCCAATCCCATCACTCACATCCCATCACAAATCCCATCAGTATACAGGGGATGTATCAGGTGAGGGGATTACAGAATACAATGGGTTCCCCCACCTGTGTTATCCCCCCTGTAGTGCGGGTGCCGTCTGGGCAGACAGGGCTGTGTTGGCTGATTAAGAGCCCCAGCCAGATTATAGGATCGTCTCCTTGAAGGCTGGAGCTGAAACCACATCAGTCTCTGGGCCGGTTACACAATAAAACACAATATAATATATTACCGGGTCACGGGATACGGAACCGGACACAAAAGTGCTCAGTGCCCGGCTAAACTTCATATGACATATGAGCCAGCTAGCCTGGCCCTGTCACAGATCTCCCCCTTGACCAACGGTCCGGCAGACCAGGCAGATCCACACGGGTCTGCTGCAGGCTGTCCGAGTGGACAAAGTTCAAAGGTGCAGGCCTTAGTTCATGGCGCCCTTTGTCAGAAGCATCCAGAGAAGGTGGGCCAGGGCCCTGGTTGCCCAAAAAGATAGTCAGTAGTTCTCTGTGAATTGGAGGGCGGTCCCAGTTCAGCCGGGGGCACATGGCTATCCCCCTCACCGGGGTAAAAGGGGCACGTGGAGACTCTTGCTCCCTAGTCTTGGGAACTGAGTCTGGGGCAGCTGCCAGGCCAGGGCGGTTGCATGGAAGGAAAGCCCTGCTGATCGGGCCGGGGGCACTCGGGGAACCAGGGAAACACGTAGAGGTAGTAAGCGAGGCCTCTACCGGGACACTGGAGTGACCTAGGGCACACTCTGGGACAGGAACAGGTGCCCTTACGGGGTTATTGGGCGAGCTAAGCAGCTCTGCGGGGTACTCAGGGGACCCAGGGGAATACTCCGGGGCAGGGACAGGTGCCAATACTGGACCACCGGGAGGGTTAAGCAGACCCTCGATCTTTCTCTCTGGGACAGGTGCCTCTGCCTGGGCACGGGGAGAGTCAGAGGAACACTCTGGGACAGTGACCTGGGCTTCTAGGAGGACACTTGGGGAACCAGGGATCACTTCGGAGAACACAGGGATAGGAACCAGGGCCTGCGCCAGGCTACTGAGAGGACCCAGGGAACTCGGCAGCCCCTCTGGCGTCCTCGCTAGGTTAGGGAATGGTACCTCTACTGGGTCACCGGGGACTTCAGTGGGAACCTCTGGGGCAGTGACCTGGACTTCTCCCAGGACACTCGGGAAATCAGGGGGACAGTCTGGGGCATTGGCTTCTACGGGCATAGATAAGGGTTTGGTGAGGGGGATTGTGCCACTTACTCGGGCGGTGGGGACAGTCATCTCTTCTGCCGGGGTAGAGCAGCCAGGGTTGTTGGTGGGGACTTGGGTCGGAGCTTTTGGCTTCCTCCTCCACTTCTTCTTGCTGGCGAGGAACTCGGTTCTTCTCGCCAGGGCAGGGGCCGAGGAGTAGGTGAAGAGGACCTCGGTCCCACTCCTGCAAGTTGTAGTACCATGCTCCCAGTCTCCTTGTAACTCCTGGAGCTCCACTCTCCGCAGCAATTCTTTACAGTCCCTCTCGAGCTGCCATTCCTCTTGGACCAGGCAATCCATAACAGCCTCCAGCTCGGGGGGAATAGCATAAACCAGGACTTCTGCACGGTTGTCCCAGATTGTATCCCTGCGGTACTGGCAGGGGCTTCCGAAGGACGAGTCAAATTGGAAGGCATCATATATCAGTCCTGGGTCGATGGGGCTATACAGCATCAGAGTGTCGCTGTGGTCTTCACCTGCTAACTGCTGGGAGAATCCCTGGTAGCGGCTCTGGAGGTCGAGCTCTGCATATATGAGACCCCTCAATTCGTCTTCCCACTCCGGCAACGGGTTCTCCCCCAGGAGTGGAACTCTTATATCCCACATTGTCCAGTACTGTGCCCAGTACGTTTCAAAGTGGGGATGGGAGAAATCATCCCTCCAGTCTGCAGGCGCAGACTCTAACTGCCATTGCTGGTGTTCCAGCTCACACACCTTGGCTGTAACCCGGTCTGTCTCATCTTCTGGTTCTCGGAAGGGTTGGATATCCTGGTATGATATTTTGGTGGTCTGTTCCCCTAGTCTGGGAGATACAGACCCACTCTGGCTCAGTTCCCGGTGACACATTTTAATCACCGCCGTCACTTGCTCCGATGTAGCCCCTCCTGGGTACAGGGATAGGTGCCATAGAATGTTCTTTTGTAGAGCACTCAGTCCGAGGCTCTCCTCTGGGGCATCCTGGTACCGGTCCATCTCTCTGCAGTCCGCAATCAGAGTAGCCTTTCCTTTGCTACAAACCTCCAGGAGCTCTCTTGGTGTCTCTCGTCTGCAATCCCAGTTGGTGGTTTGGATTTCACCCAAGTCGTGGGATTCTTCCCACCGCTGCCAACCAATGTTACAGGGTCACCGTACCCAAGGCTGGGTCCCCCTGTTTGAGGGCTGAGGAATCACCAGTCAGTCCCTCATACGGATCGCACTCAGCTATCCACGGATCATCCAGACCACCATTCGTAGTAAACCAAGAAGAACTCTCTTTATTACAAACACACAGAACTTATATACAAGCTCAATGCAATGTGTACCAAACCCAACCCCCAATCCCATCACTCACATCCCATCACAAATCCCATCAGTATACAGGGGATGTATCAGGTGAGGGGATTACAGAATACAATGGGTTCCCCCACCTGTGTTATCCCCCCTGTAGTGCGGGTGCCGTCTGGGCAGACAGGGCTGTGTTGGCTGATTAAGAGCCCCAGCCAGATTATAGGATCGTCTCCTTGAAGGCTGGAGCTGAAACCACATCAGTCTCTGGGCCGGTTACACAATAAAACACAATATAATATATTACCGGGTCACAGTATACAGAACCGGACACAAAAGTGCTCCGTGACCCGGCTAAACTTCATATGACATAAGAGCCAGCTAGCCTGGCCCTGTCACAACTCTGTGTGTATGTCGGTGTGAGATATGATATGGTGTTAGATACAGGAGTATACTCTGTGTGTATGTCGGTATGAGATATGTTACGGTGTCAGATACAGGAGTATACTCTGTGTGTATGATATCAGCTGGTATAAAGCCCAGAGGAGGAAAGAGTGGGACACGAGATGAAAGAGGAGCACAGACATTTAGGGCCCAAAGAGGGACTGTTTCTCCTAAATAGGGACACTTGGGAGGTATGGTATGTGGCAGGGGTAAGATATGAGCAGTATCCGGTGCAAGGCATACCGTGTATATATGATGTGTATATTATAATCACACGGAGAGCTGGGGTGAGATGAATAGGGTAAGAGGCACGGGGGTAAGACCCGGTATTAGGTTACCGGGGTTTCCCTACGGGACACATGCCTTAACGCTGCAGGGGGCGGGGCTGCAGCGTCCCACTGCCAGTGACGTCAGAGCGCCAGGCGCGTCACGTGATGAGGAACCAGCTGGGGGTCACGTGACGCTCCGGCCGCCGTCCCGCGCTCTCCCAGTGCAAGGTAGGACGAGTCCGGTCACCGGTAGCGCTACCGGGAGGAGGGGAAGGGGTGATAACCGAAGCGGCCGCGCCCTGAGCGCCTTCTCCTTCCGCCGGCTGCATTAGGGGTTCCGGGCTGGAGGCTGCAGGGGGTAGCGGAAAGGCCTGTGTGCAGCCTGCGGGGGAGGCTGGGGCATTGGGACGTGGGCGGCCCCGGTACGGTTAGGATTCTGCGGGTGGCGGTGCTGGGGGCTAGGCCTGCATGTCTGCGAGCTTGGGCTGGGAGTGGGCGTGTCCGGGCAACCAGGGGCTGGGTTAGTGGCTCTAAAGTGCCATGCACCAGGGCTACCGGAGAGCCAGGAGTACCATGATTCGTGCCAGGGTGAGCAGGGGCTGTTCCCGGCCTGTAACGGTGCCCCTATGATCTGTGACAGGCCAAGGAGGCCGGTGACACCGGGTGTCATCTCTGTGCACCGGGCATTATCACCCCAGCATTTCCAATGGGCCCCGTGGTGTTGGGGGCTGTGTTTGCCAGAACTGCCCAGAAACTAATTCAGTGGCCCCGGGCATGCGTTGGGTGCCCCCTGATATTTATACTGGGGGCCAACTAGATACAGTGTGACAGGGCGTCCCCGGCGCATGTTTCATGGGCACTGTAATTACCAGGGTGTCCCCAGTGCTCGTCGACCCCTAACATACCAGGGCGTCCCCGGTCCAGCGGAGCCTAATATTTAAATCAAAGTAATGCATGAGCGCGAACCGATAAGTGTTATAACCACCTGTCCAAGCTGGCCACTGCGAGGGGCCGACGTATACCGTAATGTATCCGGCGATCCAGGCGTTCTTACTTTGCTTTGGAAGTATGTTGCGTGTGGCACAGTGTTTCAGTACATGTGCATAGACTCCGTGTCGGGGTGATGTGTTCCGTGTGGCAGCCTGTTACCCGCCTAACAATGTGCGAGTTTCACCCAAACACGGATCACATCCCCCGTGTGTGTATGTATATGTCTGTATGTACGTACGTATATGTCTGTGTGTGTGTATGTATATGTCTGTATGTATGTATGTACGTATATGTCTGTGTGTGTGTATGTATATGTCTGTGTGTGTGTATGTATATGTCTGTGTGTGTGTATGTATATGTCTGTGTGTGTGTATGTATATGTCTGTATGTATGTATGTACGTATATGTCTGTGTGTGTGTATGTATATGTCTGTATGTATGTATGTATGTACGTATATGTCTGTGTGTGTGTATGTATATGTCTGTATGTATGTACGTATATGTCTGTGTGTGTGTGTATGTGTCCTAGCGTGTGGCACTCAGTGAGCCCGGCTTTATACCAGCTGGCAGGGCAACCGGCTAAGAATTCCGCACGTTAGATTCTGTTGGAAGAGCCCGTCCGTATATGTGTATATCGGTGTGTTACCGTGTGAGCCGCGCTGTATATAGTACATGCCGTGTGATGATGCGTGCGCGCTCGCTGCTAACCTTCCGAATCCCCCGGATATAAATACTATCGATTCTCCGAAAATGGTCGTTATTATTATTTTATTGACTTTCGCTTTCCGCGATGAATGAATTCCTGGATGTGATCTGAGCCCCTAGGTAAGAATGCACGGGACGTGCGTGAACCTGCGGTGTGACGTCAGGAGGCAGCCTGCGGGCCGGCTGTGTGTGATGTGCTCCATGATTTACAGGGGCAAAGAGTCGGCTGCGCTGCCCGCCAAGGAGACACAATGGTTAAAAATGCCCGTAAATGGGTTGAAGGGGCTTATGTTAAATATTCAAATAATTGCCCCCTCTAATAGAATGAAAAACATTTAAAAACAAAGAAAAACACCATTTCCTAGGGTTTTCTATAACCCCCCCCCTCACAACCCTAAAATACATTCATCCCCCAAACCATAAAAAAAATTACTGTAATCAGATTATCAAGGGGGGGGTAAAACATGATATATGGGGTCTTTATTTTATATATATATATATGTATCTCACCCATAAAATAAAAAAACCATACTAGTATAAGATTCTAAAGTCTTTTTTCCTCCTGGCGCTCGATCGCGGCGAGGCAGCTATCAGCGTGACGTCACAAGGGATGTTAATGAAGTAAAAGCGCTGCCATCGCTGTCGCTCTACTTTGAGCACTTTGCAGCGGGATTGCTGATTATGAGTTTAATGGCCGGAGGTGTTCGGCTTAATGAAGTCAGGTCATTTAATACTTAGTTTAAGGGACATTTATATATATATATATATAGTAACTTTTAATCCAGGATACTTTTAGAGCTATATAACAATATTTGGATATAATATATTAAATGGAGCAGCCTCCCAGCAAAGGTGGTAGAGGGTAATACAGTGAGGGTATTAAACATGCATGGGATAGACATACGGTTCCAGAACGAGACCGACTGATTAAGGTTTGAGTCTTTACAGCAGGAGAGACGGGCGACTAGACAGGGGCCACAAGGGGCCGGCAGATTATCTGTAGCCTGCTTCGTCTAGACCCCACGCGCCGAGTAGATATGGGCTGTTGGTGTATTTGGGGGGGGCGGCAGCATACTTTGCCCCACTGCACCTTGGGAAAGAAAGTATGGCAGCCCATTCAACCTCTTGTTGGTAGCTGGACAGGCTACATGTACGTTATAACGGCTGGATTGCTTTCTGGCAGCGCTGTAAATATTGGATCTCTTTCATACTCGGAATCGCCGGCTCCGCAGCCTCGCAGGCGGACATTCGCTTAATTGTATTCTTCCACTTATTGGGGGAGAATCAATGGTCGAGGATGAGAACGTCGGCATTAACCTTAACCGATATTTGCTAATAATTGCAGCCTTAAAGCAGACGTGATTTGGTGGTGTGTGTCATGCGTGTGAGGATTTCCATAACGGGATTAGCGTATGTGGTCATGTTTATAGGAGCCTGATGTGCAATGAATTACCCGCATGGCTTAGGAGGTGCCCATGGTGGGCATCATGCCGTCTTCCAGCAGCGGCCGTACGTTACATGTGATCGCTCCGAAGCCTGCCTCCCCCGCACGGTTTAGTTTAAATATTAAGGAATACTAATTTTTTTTTTATTTAAAAATATGAATGGAGCCTCATGGAATGCCTCCAAATCCCCCCCCCCCCCCGAAGATCCACTGCGAGTGGGACACTGATCCAGACATCGCTATTCATTCTTACATGAGTCCCACTCAGTTCATTCTTACATGCTGTCCCATTAAAGAAGCTGTTTAACCCTCCCCCCTCATTAAAGAAACTATATAACCCCCACAAATGTATTTATATTAATTGCATGTTGGGGCCCGTTCTGTATGGGCTCCAATGCATTTTACTGCATGCAAATCGGTGCAGGCATTCCTTAGTTATTGGAGTTTGAAGACAATATTTCGGTCTCATTTAGCTCCTCCCCCTGACTCTCTACTGAAACCAGGAAGCGCACCTGTGTACACTTCCTGCACATGCTCAGTAGCACTTTCATTGAAGTGTTTGAAGCAGGAGCCAATCACATGTGGAATAGGAAAACATCAGCTTTCATATGCAGCTGCTGGATGAATGGGGCGTTGGGGGTTGAGTGTTGAAGGCCCAGTCAGGGCAAGCGTCCACCAATAGGGAGGACTGCCAGTCACATGACTAGTCCTTAAGGTGGCTGCGTTGCCTGGCGCGCACGTGGACCTTTTAAATGCATAATTTACTAAGTGATGTGTTAGTAAAATGTATTGATCTGTGTTTTTTTTCCCCCACTCTTTAATTTGCCTTTAAATGAAACGATAATTAAAAACTGAGAATCCGGAATTTTGTAAAGGGGGGCAGTTTAATGTCCCAGGCAGCCTCGCCAAATAGCAATTCACATTAAACCACCATTGACTGGCGGTAAGTATTCCACGTCAGGAGAGATGCTACCGTTCAAAAGTTTGGGGTCACTAAGAAGTTCTTTTTTTCATTATTTTTTTTTAATGGAATCTCTTCTTAGGCGTACAGAGGCCCTTTATCACTCCCATCACTCCTGTGTTCCAATGGCCCTTTATCACTCCCATCACTCCTGTGTTCCAACGGCCCTTTATCACTCCCATCACTCCTGTGTTCCAATGGCCCTTTATCACTCCCATCACTCCTGTGTTCCAATGGCCCTTTATCACTCCCATCACTCCTGTGTTCCAACGGCCCTTTATCACTCCCATCACTCCTGTGTTCCAACGGCCCTTTATCACTCCCATCACTCCTGTGTTCCAACGGCCCTTTATCACTCCCATCACTCCTGTGTTCCAATGGCCCTTTATCACTCCCATCACTCCTGTCTTCCAATGGCCCTTTATCACTCCCATCACTCCTGTGTCCCAATGGCCCTTTATCACTCCCATCACTCCTGTGTTCCAACGGCCCTTTATCACTCCCATCACTCCTGTGTTCCAATGGCCCTTTATCACTCCCATCACTCCTGTGTCCCAACGGCCCTTTATCACTCCCATCACTCCTGTGTCCCAATGGCCCTTTATCACTCCCATCACTCCTGTGTTCCAATGGCTCTTTATCACTTTTGACCAGTGTGGTACATGCAGCCCGAACACATCTGCGTGCAGATAGTGATTGCGTAGAATCTCTTCATGCGCAGCCATCATATACATTAAAGTGCACTCGGTGTATTTTAACCTCTTAAAAACCTTGGTTGTTTTCCAAAAACAACCAGAGGGTATTCTACAGCAGGAGGCCGGAATCTAACTCTAGAGGGTCAGAGGCCTAGATGGAATGTGACCAAGTTTTACTTTACTGAGAGGCTAGTAGGTAAACGGAACAGCCTCCCAGCTGACGTGGTAGAGGTAATACAGTGGGGGTATTAAACATGCGCGGGATAGACATACGGCTCCTGAATCTAAGACAAGACCAACGACTGATTAAGGTTTGAGTCTTTACAGCAGGAGAAACGGTCAACTAGACGGGGGCCGGATGGGGCCGATCTGCTGGCAGGCTCTATAAATGATGTTGTGGTAAAGGCATAGGCTGTGTCTGTAATATATACAATCTGGATTTGTTTAATGTACGGAGCCGGGTGCGCCGTGGCCCCCGGCGGAATGCGTAGCGTTGAAGCTTCTGCCTTTATGCGGATGTATCGGACGAGGTGCGCGGCTCCTAACGTAGAACTCCTTCAGTGATTGATGGCGATTTCCCCCTCGATATTGAATTCCTCGGCAGCCGTTAATATGCCCGGCTCTGGCAGATGTAATGGGAACGCGCGACCTCCTGACCCCCGCAGCAGCCCAGGGGGAAGTGGTTTTCACTCCTTCATTTCCTGCCTCGCACTAGGGTTTTATTACAGCCGCAGCTTATTTTTTTGTCCGGTGGCACGGAGTAATTTCCCGACGCGTGGTAAATTTTTTTTTCTCTTGTGGTCGTCCGCATGGCAGGGAACCTGAATTATTGTATTCTTTGTAGAGGTAATACGGCCAACGTTGTTCATCGGCATCTTGACCTAAGCGGCTTTTAATGTTGGATAGATAGTTTTGCCGGCAGATTCGCCCCATTCGCGCCATGCCTTACCAGTTATGGGAGCAGCCATCTGAACTTCTCGTAAATTACAGTATTATTCCTCCCCACTAAGTTATTTGGTCCCTATTGTTAACTTGCTGGCTGTTGTAAGCATGAGACGCATGCAGGAATACTTATATTCGAGGTCGTCTTCTAATCAGACGTCAAATAGAGGTCTGGTTACAAGACTAAGATGCAGATCCCCCGCAGCGCTGCAGGGACCCGGGTCCTCCTCTCCGCAGCCAGGGGACGTCTACGCGATGCGACAACCCCAGCTGCTGCCGGAACTTCTGCCGGGGCTTCTATGTCGGAGCGCCGGTGTGACGTGATCTTCCAGTGCTCTGTCATAGAAGCCCCGGCGGAGGTGCCGGCAGCAGCAGAGGTTGTCTCGGGAGCCATTGGTAAGTCGGGGGGGGGGGTATAAGGCATTTCTGGGGGGGCAGATGTGCATAACTGGGGGGCAGGTTGGGAAATAAAAGGAAATTAAAACAAAAAATGAATTTTTCTCAATCATGGTTGTTATTAAATATGAAAAAATACTTTACATGTGAATTAATATTTACTAATGAAACTTTTTTCCTATAGGGTCGTCTTATATTCGGGCTTTTTGTTTTTTTCCTAAATTTAATATTTAGATTTTGGGGGGGTCGTCTTATCGAGCGAATACGGTAACCGCCCGCCCTGGCGCTGCATGCGGTTTTGCTTTACATGCCGGTCTGATCGCGCATGATGTAGATCGCTTGGAGGTCATCCCTTACGGAGACTGCCACGGGGATGCTGTGAGAATGAGCAACAGATGGGGTGGAAAAACAGCAACTACTCTTTTATCGCTCTCTCTATACATACAACAATTCCCTTCAACACAATTTGATCTCACCCAATGTTAAGCCTCCAGATCCGATAATAGCTCACTGCTGGGAGCCGACTCTCACCACATCCACCATGGAGGAAAAGGAAAAACAACTGAAGGAGACCATGTGTGGTATTATATTATATACCCTTCATTTGACATCACGTCCTGTTTCATCACTTCCTTGTGAACTGTGGGAGGGAAGAACGCCCACCTTAACCTATTCCCTTTGTTTATGGGGAGAAGACAAGTTACCACAACTTGGATTTCTTGTGTAATTCCAGCACTTTAAAAAGGTTTCATGTTTTAGTGTCGATTAAAACGTTCCGACCTTTCCCGACGCACCCTTCTATTTAATATTATTTAATATATACGGTATATAATAATATAAATATTCCATCCAGCGTTCTTCATAAGTACCGTATTCTGCATGTCGCCTGTCTCCTTATAATTTATATTTTTGCGGAGACTTTTCACATTCGCGTTGGAAAGCGTTCTGGCTTACGGTCGCTGCATCGGCTCGGCGGACACTTTAAGCTATGATGTCATTGTCCGTAATCTGTGAATTGAATGTCCCAATACAGAATCTATTAGGGGGGGGGTATGCCTGTCGAGGAGGGCGTTTGGCCGCTAGATTTGTGAGAAGCTCCAGCAGCCTCGGCTTCCGAATCATCTGGAACGTCCAGAGCGAGATCGTTCTAGAGGAACAAATTGGGCAGGATTACCAAAACAGGCCATTCCGGAGGCGGCTTTGCTTTCTTGTCCGTATATTTACGTCACGGGTCTCGGTGACACCTCCATCATGTAGAAGCGATAATTGGGGCCGTTCCGCCTATTCTGCTGAATTTAACTCTTCTATTGAAGGGCCAAAAACCCTTCTCAGAAAGATATATTTTTTTGCTGGGAACACTTAATTGTTATGTGACACATGGTTGTTGCCATAGGAACAGCCTCTTAAAAGTTTCCGTATTGCTTCTAATGTGATTTAAACCTTCAGCAGAAGTAATTAAATAACAGATCTGCTAAGGCGCACTTATTAAAAATACGAGAATCCACTTGTATAAGTGCTTTTTAATGAACTTGCCGTTGTATAACCTCACTGCATTAGCCTCTACCACTTCTGCTGGGAGACTGTTCCGCTTATCTACCACCCTCTCAGTAAAGTAAACTTCCATACATCCATCTAAGCCTCTGACCCTGTAGTTTTAGATTTCTCCTATATATATAAATTAACAGCAATCACACTGCTATCATGCCCAGGCAGCCAGCACATGCTGGAAACTGGGCATGATAGGAGTGTGATTACAGGCTCTCTATGCCATTAACCCCCCCACACACACACACTCATACACTCATACTCGTTAATTTACAGATACTCATTCATTTACAGATACACCCTCCCCCACCCCCTTACCTGAACTGCAGATCTCTCACTCGCAGACTATTGCAGGGGCCATGCTGCTTCCTCTCTAACAACTTCTCTGGCCACGCCCCCCAGAGGAAGACAGAATGGGGCGGGGTCACGTGATGTGCATTCACGTGAATCTGCTGGGTTCCTGCTTTTCCTGATGCTGCTTGCACACTGTGCGATCAACGCTCAGGTAAGCAGCCCAGCCCCTCCAGACAATTATTTTCGGCCACCGATATATTGGTGCAGCCGTATTACACGGTTATATTTAATATAATATATATATACACACACTCTTATATTAAATATTTGTGTGTATATATATATATATATATATATATATATATATATATACACTGTTATATTTTATATATAATATATATTATATATTAAATATATAATATATATCTTAAATTACTATAACAAAATAAAATTCACATAATCGCATCGGCCGTCTTAAGTTTACAAAAACATAATTTCCCCCATTATTTAAGGCCACCATTTATTATATCCATATCAATATTTTATTTATCATTTTATTGAAGTGTAAGCACTTATACCTCTTCTCTAAATTGTAGGAATTTCTCTCAAACGGTCTGAGCTGGAAGAATATATTCTTATTTTACAAGCTATTGGCAGATAATTGGATCAAGTATTTTATGAAATTGAAGACTGAGCAGGGAGCTGCATGAAACGAACCAGACAATAAATTATCCTATTTGTTTTTCATCAGATTCCTGCCCTCGGGCTTGTAAATTCCCGGAAGAATGTTCTTAAAAACGTTATTTAAAAATGAATTATTTTATTCTCCGCGCCCGCCTATTAACAGCAGCGTGGTTTTTCCGTGACACTTTGAGGTTTAGCCCTATGCTGGCTATGTTTGCCCCACACCAGGGCCATTTTTGAGATTTACTTTGTCACAAGGGGGTAAAAGCTTGAGGTAGGGAAGCGAGAGCAACGGGGGAGACTTTGATTTTGATTCCGTGTGATTTGTGATAGTGTTACGGGTACATGCGCAGCCCGCCAACATCACACAGAGCCAAGGAGCGATACTTCTCTGGATGAAAGTAAAGTTTATGGAATCTTTTCTTTTTGTATATTTTTTTGTTTTAAATATTATTTCTGCGCTGGGATTATTGAGCTCGAGATGAAGTGAAAATGTCCCATCTGGAGAGAGATGTTGTCTTTGGGGTGATTGCTCAGATGAAGGTTTCAGTTCAGTGACCTCACTGTTAAATTGTGTTTTCAGGGGACGCATGAATGGGACGGGGGGGGGGGGACTGCAGGGGACGGATGAATGGGACGGAGGGGGGGGACTGCAGGGGACGGATGAATGGGACGGAGGGGGGGGGACTGCAGGGGATGGATGAATGGGACGGAGGGGGGGGACTGCAGGGGACGGATGAATGGGACGGAGGGGGGGGGGGACTGCAGGGGATGGATGAATGGGACGGAGGGGGGGGGACTGCAGGGGATGAATGGGAAGGAGGAAGGGGGGACTGCAGGGGATGAATGGGAAGGAGGAAGGGGGGGCTGCATGGGGTGGATGAATGGGAAGGAGGGGGGGCTGCATGGGGTGGATGAATGGGAAGGAGGGGGGCTGCAGGGGGCGGATGAATGGGACGGAGGGTGGGGCTGGCCTGCAGGGGACGGATGAATGGGATTCAGGAGGGGGACTGCAGGGGATGCATGAATGGGGTGGAGGGGGGCTGTAGGGGGCAGATGGGAGGGTTGCAGGGGAATGTTGGCTCATCTGTTGTGGTCCAAGCGCATCCCAAGGAAGCCAAACCTTCCTAAGCCTCTGCCTTTTGTTTATCGCTGTGATTGTTTTAGTCGAGGAGCGGAGATCTAAGAGAAGAGACGTTATTTTTACCCAGAAGCCGATCCGTATAACTGACGGAGAGATTTTAGAATGCGGCAGGATTAACATTGTTTAATCAGTTTTGAATTCTTCACGCACCCTGGCCAAGGCTGCCTGTACCTATCTGCGACTAACTGTAGAGGGGGAGATAACATAATGGGGAGGAATAACTGAAAACAGGAAGCTCCCACAGACTACCCGTAACGTGGGATTCTAATATATTCGTTTAGGTTTCCGTGTTGAATTTTGTGCGTTCAACTTCCTAAGTTTAGTGTTTGGAACAAATGACAGATCTTGCATTGACTCATTTCTTCTGTCCGCTACGTGTTTTAACTTCGAGCCGGGCTGCGTTTTGTCTGATTTTGGGCAGTTTTGCATTTTGTATTATTATTGTTTTTTTATATAGCGCCATCATGTTCCGCAGTGCTGTACAAAAGGTTAGACAGGAAACAACAGTATATAACAAGATGACAGAATAGGTGGGGGGGGAGCTGTTTCTTTACTCGCGTATGACCATGAAGACCTGCACGATCTCTTAGGTTTAGCCTCGTTGAACCCAATTATTTAATTTTTTTTGTAAAAGCTGTTATTGTTTTCCCTTTTAATTCCTGCTCCGCTGACTCGTGAAAGGAGCTTCATTAATGGTACTAGGGAGGCTCTCAGAGCAAAACTCCGGGGCGGAATAAAGTGAGGTGTAGCTGCGGGTTCTCAATTGATAAATCACTAAACTAATTAACAGTCCCTTCTCTGGAGAAATGACTAACGGAGGGATCTATGTGTATTTTATTGGTGAATAAGGATATCGATCGCATTGTTCTGGCATAAATGAAACCAAATAAACCAGGAATAATTGGCCCCGCGCGGCCAGAAATCCACGGGGGGGGGGGGGGGTGGTAGAGAGAGCTTTCGAATTACTGAAAATAACAACTTTAATATAAAATCTGTTACAGTAAGGGGGGCCATATCTACTAAACTGATCTGAACACTTCATCTCCCTGACTTCGTTCTGCCTGGTGAACGGAACTTCCTGCAGGAAGGTGGCAGCCGACCCTGTATGATGTATAGAGAATGTGGGGAGACTTCTTGATCCCACCTATTTAACTATACATTGTACTGGGGCAGCTCAGCCCTTCTTGATGGGGTCGTTCTTAATCAGTTGGCAATCCGTGATATTTGTTCTGATAATATAAATATATATATATATAATGATATCTCTGTATACTGGTCTCGTGGTTAACCCTGGAGTGATACAGGAACTGTATGGTGGCTGTGAATCCATATATGGTATGATGATGTCACTATAACGAGATGGCTCGTGTCTCGGATGCTTGGCCCCTAGTACAGTTTTTTTTGGTCACTCTTGTAATGTGGAGCATCTCGTGCCAACTCATACAGCCTTCTACATTATACTTTCTTAAATCGTTAGCTCGTTTAACTCATTAACGCCAGACCGATTGCCCCCTTTTCTCCTGAGAAGCCCATTGGTTGTTCTGAATGTGTTGATAGGTTGGCGCGATCGCTTCTCGGCTGAGATCCAATGAAGTCGATGGAATGAAATGTAAACTAACTCGAGCTTTGTAAAGTAGCTGAGGGAGGAAATGGGGGGTCTCAGTCAGCCTGGTGACGATGGAGGGTCTTGTTACCTGCAGGCAGAGTGAATGGAACATCAACCGATACATAACAGAACCAAAGTACTATTATCTTTTACTCCTATAGCACCAGAAATTCCTGCAGCACTTCTCACAGTCCCTACATTCAAAGGATCTGATAAACGTATAACCAAGACGAGCCGATACATCGGGTAACGAGGGCTCGGCTCACAAGCTTACAATCTAGAGGATCACCGTAACACTTTAAAAATCTTATAGGTCATAAGATTACAAGAGCTCTCCTGTTCCTGTCCTTGTACGTCTTAATCCTATTGACAACTTTAATGTCGCCTTTGGTTTTTGCCCCCCCCCCCATCGTAATAGCGCTACAGTATCCGCTGGCGATATAAAAATGAATGTAACGTGATGTATGGCAATCAGCACAGAGGAGAAAAATCTGTAGAATTTATATTTTGTTTTAAATATTTATTTTAATGTATATTAAATAGTTTGATATTTTGAAATCTGGCTTTCGGGGGTCCTCGGCTCCCGGGGGGCTCCCTGGGATTGTCGCGTCCTCAGTCCAGGGGCGGATAGCCAGGTCGAGGAAGATGCTAGAAACACATAAGCGAACTTCTTTAAGTGTTTTATATCTGTTTAGAAGAAAGTGAAACTCCTTTTTTTTTTTTTTTTTTTTTTTTTTTATTATAAACTTATTGTGTTGATGTCGGAAGACGAGATTAACAGCAGTGTCTCGGAGCAGCTGGGGAACGTTGTTCGGCCCCCGGAGCCCACCGGAGGCCGTCTCCCAGAACAGTCACAGATACGGAAGAATGAGCTTCACGCTCGCCCCTAAAGCGTTGATTATTTGAGAGACGATTCCGAGGACACATGGGGCTTTAAAGAAAAAAATAAAAAAAATCTTAATAAAATTGGAAGCAAAGTGTTAGAAACAGAAACTGCTGGCAGGTCGGCCCCATCCGGCCCCCGTCTAGTCCCCCGTTTCTCCTGCTGTAAAGACTCAAACCTTAATCAGTCGTTGGTCTCGTCTTAGATTCAGGAGCCGTATGCCTATCCCATGCATGTTTAATACCCTCACTGTATTACCCTCTACCTCTTCTGCTGGGAGGCTGTTCCACTTATCTACCACCCTCTCAGTAAAGTAAAACTTTCTTACATTACACCTCAGCCTCTGACCCTCTAGATTCTGGCCCCCTGTTCTATTACTTCTCCTCCTCAAGAAATCTTAATAAATAAGTCTTACAAGCATTCTCCTTTTCCAACCGAGACAATATTTTTTATATTTTTTTTTCTTTTGACGATCGGAATATCTTTTTTTTTTTTTTTTTTTACCGTCCAGATTCTAATGCATTCGAAATTAGCCAAGTACGACCTTTTTATGTAAAATGTGTGTGTTTGTAATATATCCAGAATAATAGTAATAATGAGGATTCCCAGGGAAATCGGTTGTCATCTTTGTCGAGGAGAGATTCTGAATATATTTCGGCTGATATTCTGGGTAATAATTTGATTGTCGTGAAGACGTTTTTATATTCATGAGTTTCGAAGCTCCTACCTGGCACCTGACAGCCGCCCCCCCCTCTTTGTTCTTATCCGTTTTCATGGTTATTTTCTTGCCAGTGACCTTTTTTTTTTTTTTTTTTTTTTGTCGGCGTATACAGTTTATATAAGCGCGCCGAAAAACTTAAGTGGGCGAAATATTAGATTTAAATTTATACTTTTTTCACCAGATTTTGCAGAAGGAAAAAAAAAAAAAGTTAAAGCCTTGAAGTTTGCTACCAAGTTGCAAATTGTACAAAAAATGCAAACTTCGTTACTATAAAAATGTTACGTCTAAGAAAAAGTTAACCATATTGGTTAAAAAGGAAAAAAAAAAATCCCTGTAAAATATTTTGTTTTATATATATATATATATATTTTTAATACTTACCTGGCACTTTTTGTAGTTCTTACTTTAAGAATTCTTATTAATCTTGTAAACATTTCAGATGTCTTATATTTATCATATACACATTTGTGTAAAACCTGTTGTGACATCCTATACAGTGTAGTAGCGTTCTAACTACATATACATAAAGATTCTATTTGTATTATACCGGTTTTATCTGGTATCAAGGGGATCTGGACACTTTTTTTTTTCCCAATGGTAGTTTAGCTCAATTGATCCTAATTGTTCAGTTTCTTTGATCTGATTTGGGTAGCGGTCGGCGCTTGTTATTTGGTTGTATGTCCTGGGGGCCGGATCACTTACTAGTGAATAACCGTCTAGCTTTCTTTTTTTTCTTTTTCACTCCCCCGTGATAGACGTGGCAAGGGTTGTGTTCAGGCGAACACATCTGCATGGTAAATAGGTGGCGGGCAGGAAAATGTATAGGGGGCGATCCATATCTCTGAAAGTGTTCTAGATGCCCTCGTGAGACGACCTGCCATTGTCTATGAGAGGAGATCCTGAAAACTTGTTTCCGGGGGAGCAAATATAGAGAAACTGGGTATAATTTTACCGTATTGTGCAGGTTCTGTGGACGATTTATGTTAATGTAAAATCTGGATATTTCTAGAATGTTCTATTGTACTATTTATATTTATTATACAATGTCTCTTCCTCCTACAGTCCAGAAGAAGTCTTCTCCTGGGAGACTCCAGTGGCCACCGCAAAGAGCTTGGTGAGGAGGCTTCTCCTGCTGTGAGGTAAGAGAATGTTGGGGTATCACGAGGCCATGGTCAGGAAAGCTGGATTTCCGCCCAAAACTCCTGGTCTTCCCTGTATGAGTCCCTCAATCGTTGGGTGCTTCTTCTACGACTGGTGCCCACTTTTGTGTCTGTTTTGGGCAGATATTATTAGCCGTTTCCCCTTATTGAAGGGTAATTGCCCCTGTGTTGGGTTGTACCAAGGGGCAGTCATCATTCATGTAGATGGATAAAAACCAACATTGTTTTTCTTGCCACTTGGATATTTTCACGTAATATCCCCGCAGAACTTTCGTGAACACGCAGGGAGGCGGCCATGTTTCCTATTACTGGAGTTGTCCATTTTTACCATCAGATATTTAAAATGTGCGAACTTTCCTGTGGTTTTTTTTTTTTTTTTTTTTTTAAATAGTACATTTGATCTGTTTTTGCTTGTTTTTTTTTAAATTCTTAGTTTGTTCACTTCTATTTGTTATTAAGAATAAAATAGATTAGCGTTTGATGGTGAATTGATGGATCTCAGCATCCCGTGTGAAGATGTTTATATGTAAGCAGGGTCCGCCTGCCCAATGATTTAGGGCCCAGGCTATAAAGATTGCTTTGGGGCCACCGGGTCCCAGAGCCTTCAAAGGGCCCCGAGGACCTTGGAGACCCAGTCCTGTGTCGCGAGGGACCCGTGACAGATCAGGGATTCTGGGGCACCCCTTGGTGGCGGCCCTGTATATTTCGCATGTTGGAGCAGCGATAGACAAACTCGCCTTGAAAGCAGAGCCGCGCGTGACGTTTCGCTAGCCTGGTAGTTGGAGAGATCAGTAGGCGATTGTAAAACACTAAAAGGTGTTGGGTAATAATTATAGTTCACGTGTCGTCCGTCCGCGTGTGTGAAGATGGGCCTGCATTGTTGTTCCATACGTCTTCAGATGACAGGCGTGTAACAGTATGAAGGCTAGTATGTGTGTGTGAGCGTTAATGAGCGCCCGCCGGCTGTCACGGCAGGCCGATAGAAGAGGGATGATGCACCTCGTGGAGCTGCCTTTTTAGAGGTCGCAAATCTCTTAAACCTTTCGCTGTTCCGGGGGAAACGGCCGGGTGGGGGAAGCCGTTCCCATTGGCCGCTTCCTTCAATCGAGTCGATCATAAAGCGTTTCAATTAAACCACCTAACCTTTTAAGACGTTCTCGACGTGAAGGATGCCGTCGGCTCCTTGTGCTTTTCTTCCGAGGAGCCCTTGCTGGCCTCTATCACGTTAACACTTAATGCCATCTCATTAGTATGGGGTATGACCGGCGCATGAAGCGTTTAACCCTTTCCATGATGCTGGTGAGATATTAACCTTTTAACTACCAACAGTACATGGTGTTCAGATAACATTTGCCTTCTATCCGGGTGTTTTTATTGACGTCCTCGATCGTGAAACCCATTAAGTAATTATAATTCTACGAAGTGTCAGAGATGGAATTCAGATGACATACTTCCCGACAAATAGATTGTAAGCTCACCAAGGCCGGGCTCTCTAACGGAACCTGCTGATGCTCTTTGAATAAAATGTAATCCAATTGTCTCCAGGAGATCTCCGTTTCTAGAGCTGTCACGGAATCAGAGATCATTTTTTTTTGCCCCATGGAAGAATTGCGAGTTTAAGGGACATTTTCTGTGCAAAGAACCCAAAAAATTGACAAAATAATTAAAAAAAGAAGAGGAAAAGCAGGCAGATTGTGAAGCTGCTGAGCAATCAAGGCTCTCGCTCAATAAATCCATTTATTTCACGTTTTAATAAGTTTCACCGGCCGGACGTGCCGAGACAAAGACTCGTTTTCCGAAAGTGATTGCTTCCCGCTTGGCTTTTAATCTGAAGAAGTCCGAACTGGAGCCGCGAGTGTTTCAGACATAAGAGGAGCGGCCGAAATCAAAGCTTCTGAAACGGCTAATTAGGAAGTTAACGAGACCGCGCTTACTGAGGCAAGCGAAATGTTTGGCCAGAGCCTGCGCGTCTAAAGCAGATGTCTTTCACTCTTACTACACCGGGCGGTGGGGCCGTTGCAAACGGAAGCGAACACGATGCGTGTTCCGGTGGTCCGGGAGCCCCTTAGCCGGTATAAATCATGTCTGGTGTTCTCGGACTACGACTCCTACCACCCTTAGGACGTCCCAAAGTTGACGTGGGGTCAGGTTGTAGTTGTAGCGGTGTCTCAGCCTTTTCTGGATATATTATACTCCAGACATCATATGCTCTATAAGCGTTGTGGAGACCTTCTTTAGACCCCCTGTGCTCAATACGTGACGAGTCCTCCCGTTATTCATTGGAAGCAGCCAATCAGTGGCAATAATGGAGGAGGAGGGCAGCTGCTGCAGCAGGGCTGCCTCCTCTATGACAAATATTTTTGAAAGAACGCATGCTTAAAGGGTTAAGGTTACTCCCCTATGCATTCTTCTTTAGAGCGGTTGTTGGACATTAAACTGTCCCTTTAAGGACTTTAAGATAACTTTTGCCCCCCATCACCATTTGTGGGGCAATAAGATCACAGATCTCCCGTTACTTTACGCTCCCTGTGCCAACTGTCTGTCAAACGCCGCCGCACGTTGTCGGAGAGACATCTCTTCCTCACGAGCCATGAGAGCGCCGTTGTTCCCGCGCGGCTTCCGGCAGCCCAAATGGCGGCCTCTGGACATGAAAGATGTTTTGTCGCGGCTACGAGCCTTGTCTGCGTTATTAGTTTTTCTTTTCTGTGAGTCACAGAGGGAAGAATCTCTCTGTGGGTTTGATCTGAGATATAATGTAAAATGCTCTTGACGTTACAAAGCGTGGCGGGCGAATCAAGGCAAGTGCGGGACTCGTAACAGCCCTTCGTGACGATCTGGCGCTACTTATTTTTTTATAATAATTCTTGTTCTATATTTTCTAATTTTTCAAATACTTTTTTGTTCTTTTCTGCGGCATGGTGACGGATCAGATCATAGTCAACTTAAAGAAACACTTCAGCCATCATGCGCACTTTGAATGCATATGGTAGCCGAGAGGTTCCTTTAAATTTATGTAGTGACACCCCCCCCCCCCCTTTGAATTGCGGGGCAGATTATGAAGAATCCCCCATGTGGTCTCGCTCTGTTATCTGACCCCCGATCTACTAAACACCCCGACTCCTTATCATACTGCCTGTGGGGAACAATAGAATGGCTCAGTCTCAATCACACAACCTGACTCTGACTAATTAAAGTCTATGGGGACTTCATTAGCATCGCCATAAAGCATCAGCTCAGTGTAATGTTTGAGCCGGGAAACTCACCCAAAATATCACGACTGACAGCGACGGCGGCTCCAGGTCTACAGATAAAGGGAGTGAATTGCTGTAAACAGCGCTGGGGGGGGGTTATATTACTGTATACAGCGCTGGGGGGATTATATTACTGTATACAGCGCTGGGGGGTTATATTACTGTATACAGCGCTGGGGGTTATTACTGTATACAGCGCTGGGGGTTATTACTGTATACAGCGCTGGGGGTTATATTACTGTATACAGCGCTGGGGGGTTATATTACTGTATACAGCGCTGGGGGTTATATTACTGTAAACAGCGCTGGGGGGGTTATATTACTGTATACAGTGCTGGGGGTTATATTACTGTATACAGCGCTGGGGGTTATATTACTGTATACAGCGCTGGGGGTTATATTACTGTATACAGCGCTGGGGGGTTATATTACTGTATACAGCGCTGGGGGGTTATATTACTGTATACAGCGCTGGGGGGTTATATTACTGTATACAGCGCTGGGGGGTTATATTACTGTATACAGCGCTGGGGGGTTGTATTACTGTATACAGCGCTGGGGGTTATATTACTGTATACAGCGCTGGGGTTTATATTACTGTATACAGCGCTGGGGGTTATATTACTGTATACAGCGCTGGGGTTTATATTACTGTATACAGCGCTGGGGGTTATATTACTGTATACAGCGCTGGGGGTTATATTACTGTATACAGCGCTGGGGGGTTATATTACTGTATACAGCGCTGGGGGGTTATATTACTGTATACAGCGCTGGGGGTTATATTACTGTGCGGGGTATTTTTCCATATACAGTGTGTGGGGTATATTTCTGGTACACAGCCCTGGGGAGGGGGGGGATTATTATCGTACACGGCCCCTTGGGATCCTCTGGTTCCATGTGAAACACTCGGCGGGCTCCTAGGTCTTTATTATGGTATTTGGGATATTTGCCAGGGGACTGCTCTGTTTTTCTGTCGTGTAGCCATTCGGACTTTCAGAAACAAACAAAAACGTAGGCAGGCCTTGGTCTCAGGAGCTTACAGTCTATTAGCAGCAATGATGTTGGGGGAGATATCCTGATGGAGTTACTAGTCACAGGCGTGTGCAATGCAGCGTTCTGTAGTGTACTAACACCGCGGGGATTAGGGGCCGCGTGTGAGCAGCCCCGCCGGCCCCCATCGGTCGCGCTGCGGCAGCCGCTGCCTCGGAGGAGAAATTGCAGCCGTTCCGGTGACCCCCTCACCTGCCCCATCGGTGTCATCTCCCGCTTTCTATTGTTTAAATCTCCCCTCTGTGAATCGATGTTGCCAGCAGATTCCGCAGCCTCTGACCCGCTGCTCAATTTTATTTAACCTTCACGGGAGATGATTTTTCTTATTGTGCTTTCTGCTCGGATCGCGGTCGCCCCCCCCCCCTTCTACGAGCTGCTTTTTCGCTGCAGCTCTTAAAACGGGTCTCCAGAGCTGAATGATAGAAATCACAATTATTTCACCGGGCAATAAATAAAAATTGATTGGGGGGGGGGTAATTCAATATTTTAAATGAAAGATTCTATCTATCTTCAAGATTGTAAGCTCCTTTGATCAGAGCCCCCCCCATTACACATTATTTCCCTAATATCTAAATGTTGTGTAATGCACTAGCAGTTATTTTTTTTTTTTATCCCTTTTGGGACTTTTTTTTTTGTACCCTGCGTGTCGGCTGTTGTAACATTTTTGCGTTACTTTAAAAAAAAAATAAAAAAAAAAATTGTAAAACCAAACGCCCGCTTTCTGACTTGTATTTAAAAAAATGTTTTACTTCTCTACAAAAGCTAATCGGGGAAAAAAATGCCAAATTCCAGTAAATGCCCAATATTTTTGTTTTTTGATGTAAGATATAGAAGTACAAGTAGTGTTTTGCTATTTCATTTCCGTTCAAAGTTTGTGGTATTGATTTAATTACACAAAAAATTATTACTACCTCAAATTTGGCGATTGGTGGATGAAAAGTGTTTATTTACACCACCGAAAATGCCCGGGGGCATCTAGATTTCAAAAATATATGGTTTGGCCGGCTTCAAAGATGTCCCAAATTATTATTTATTATTTTATTTAATCAAATTATATATCTATCATTTTATAAAAGTAATACATTTATTTAACGAAAAATAAGTTTCATAAAAACAATTAAAAAAGATGTCTATGCAGCGATCGATGGCAAGGAACATGGCAATAGTTCCTGATTTTATTTAGTTAGGTTGACCGATCAGCAGCACTCGCTCCACGTTGATTGAGAACACGATGCTCCATTCATATGATGGAAGTCTTGTGTCATTGCCCAAGACTTCTGGCGCGGGGAGGGTTAATGGCGGTTCTCGAGGACTGCATCGGCGAGTGAGGCGAGGAGTCCCTTGCACCGGCAACTGTCGGGTAGCGATACGCACACCGCTACTTTCTTCACGGCGTCCCGTGCCGTCATCATGGGCCACTTTTTTTCATAACTCAGTAGAAAGTCAAAGGTTTTAAAGAGTTAATATGCATTCTTCTTTAGAACGGCTCTCAGGGGGCAATAAACCGTCCCCGTATTGTTGCAGGATCTGGATCAACTTCGGTCCGTGTCTAACGGGGTTTATTTGTGGCCGGTGAGTCTGTTTGTACGTCGCTGCCTTCGTGAAATGGTCTACGAGGTCCGTCGTGGTGAATGCCGGCAGCTGCTGTCGGGACCCGGCTCCTCATCCTTCTAAGGACTAGCTAACGATGATTAATGGTACTGAGTCGCCGGAGCCGTCGAAGCGTTGGCAGAAGACCGTTCTCTGTCGGCAGCCATGGGCTTCCTGACTAAACCGCGAAACGCGCTTCCCTCGCACGTGAGCCGCATCTGAATCCATATTGCTTGACCTTAAATAAAAGATTAAGGCCGACCTCCGTGACATTTCCGAGCGCGCCGGGTTCCACATTACAAACCCTTCCACGAGACTCGATGTTCTATCCCCGTTTTATAGAAAACTATATTTCCCAAATAGTTTACTTGATTTTTTTTACTTTATTTTACTTCTGCTTTATTAACTTATTTTTGGGAATAAAAATCAGTTGTTAATAGAATAAATAAACCCAAATCCTTTAAACATTTTCTTTTAAAGGTTCCATAATGTCATAAGGATAATTCCTTTTAGATTTTTTTATTTTTTTTTTGGAAGTGTGCCTCGTACCTCTTTTAGACATCAAAATTATCTGATTTGTGGCCATTTTTTTTTTTTTTTTTATTACTATTATCTGGATCCAGAATGATATTGGGTTATACAACTGTTGAAGAAATGAAAGAATTTGATTCTTATTTCTGAGGTAGTGGCATGTATTGTAGCGCAGCGCAATCCAGCAGTGCATACCGATCCCCATGCGGTGAATGTGTTGTGTTTTATAAGGTTCGTAGGGACTGCTCTGGAGAATTTCTGAGGAATAGCACAAATATATGTATGGAGGACACGGCAGGACACTAGGATGCTGAGGGGTCCACCGGTGCTTTCTGTGCGAGGCAACAAAGTAACTGAGAGAAGTCACTGAACAGATGGGGTTTTCAAGCTGCTCTTGGAGCAGGAGAGTGTAATGGAGCAAGACAAAATTACAGAGCCTCAAAGTTATTAATTGAGAGGGAAAGAGATGGATCTTTGGAGCCTTGTGATGGTGTATAGGAAGGGAGAAGGGCAGAGATGGATCATGGGAGGCTTGTGATGGTGTATGGTAAGAGAGAAGGGCAGAGATGGATCTTTGGAGGCTTGTAATGATGTATGGAAAGAGAAGGGCAGAGATGGATCTTTGGAGGCTTGTGACGGTGTATAGGAAGGGAGAAGGGCAGAGATGGATCTTTGGAGGCTTGTGACGGCGTATTGGAAGGGAGAAAGGCAGAGATGGATCTTTGGAGGCTTGTGACGGTGTATAGGAAGGGAGAAGGGCAGAGATGGATCTTTGGAGGCTTGTGACGGTGTATAGGAAGGGAGAAAGGCAGAGATGGATCTTTGGAGGCTTGTGACGGTGTATGGAAAGAGAGAAGGGCAGAGATGGATCTTTGGAGGCTTGTGATGGTGTATGAAAAGAGAGAAGGGCAGAGATGGATCTTTGGAGGCTTGGGATGGTGTATGGAAAGAGAAGGGCAGAGATGGATCTTTGGAGGCTTGTGATGGTGTATGAAAAGAGAGAAGGGCAGAGATGGATCTTTGGAGGCTTGTGATGGTGTATAGGAAGGGAGAAGGGCTAGTGACGGTGAATGGGAAGAAAGGCAGAGATGGACATTTGGAGGCTCGTGACGATGTTTTGGAAGAGAGAAGGGCAGAGATGGATCTTCGGAGGCTTGTGACGGTGTACGGGAAGAGAGAAGGGCAGAGATGGATCTTTGGAGGCTTGTGATGGTGTATGAAAAGAGAGAAGGGCAGAGATGGCTCTTTGGAGGCTTGTGACGGCGTATAGGAAGGGAGAAAGGCAGAGATGGATCTTTGGAGGCTTGTGACGGTGTATAGGAAGGGAGAAGGGCAGAGATGGATCTTTGGAGGCTTGTGACGGTGTATAGGAAGGGAGAAAGGCAGAGATGGATCTTTGGAGGCTTGTGACGGTGTATGGAAAGAGAGAAGGGCAGAGATGGATCTTTGGAGGCTTGTGATGGTGTATGAAAAGAGAAGGGCAGAGATGGATCTTTGGAGGCTTGTGACGGTGTATAGGAAGGGAGAAAGGCAGAGATGGATCTTTGGAGGCTTGTGATGGTGTATAGGAAGGGAGTAGGGCTAGTGACGGTGTATGGGAAGAAAGGCAGAGATGGACATTTGGAGGCTCGTGACGATGTTTCGGAAGAGAGAAGGGCAGAGATGGAACTTTGGAGGCTGTTATCTGCAAATGCTGATTCCTTCTTGATTTCTGGTGTGAATGGTTGCAGAGATCTGTCCTGCTCAGGGCAGCAGAGATAATCTTCATTTGTGATAGAAATATTTTGATGCATTAAAAAGGATTAATACTAAAGATGGGAATTTTTATTTTTTTTTTGAGTAGGAGAAATGTTGCAACAAGAGGCCATAATCTAAAGCTGGATGACCAGAGGCTTAGATGGAATGTAAGGAAATTCTGCTTTAATCATAGAGTGGTAGATAAGTGTAACAGCCTCCCAGCAAATGTGGTAGAGGCTCATAAAGTCAATCACCCTACAATATTAGGGCATCTGTGATGAAAAGGATCTTATCTCTACAGAAAAGCTAGCTTATAGCATGGCTCTTTAGTGGGTCTTCAAAAATAGCCACTCATGGGGCCCCCAGTTAATCCCATAACAGTATGTAAATAGCGTCAGGTGGGGGGATTGAACCGTTTACCGGAGTATTATATGCGCCATCTTTTAATACCCGTCGCGAGTCGTCCGTTTTGCCGTTTTTTCGAGAATCTGTTGGCCGGGAGCCACCCTGTAACTTCCCGCGAGGTCAGTCAAGCAAGAAGAGCGTTTTGTTGCTGGCTGATTGATCTCCGATACGGAGAAACCGCGTCCCGTCTCTGACACCGTTCTGTTTGTGCTGCCTGTCGGCTGCCATCATTTACACGTCTTTACGGCCCGAGAAGCCGGCCGCCGCTAAAACCAAGCCGACAGAAACGCAGTAAACATCCGATAACCGCTTTATCTCTTTCATCTCAGCTCCGAGCCTCTATAGGATGCCGCTTTACGGCTATGCCGTGTCACGCAAGGTCCCCGGTCCGAATCGGGTGACAGGCCGACATGGCATCCACCTTACTGTAAACGGTGGTGCATCACTCACATGCCATTTGCAACAGTATGTACTTACAAGCTAAAGGGTTAATCGCCGAGTGATGCCAATACGATTGGCTCAAGGACATAGGGGCAAAATGCCAGTGAAGTTACCTCCGGGGCGTGACACTGGTTATCACTTATAATTACTTTGAAGGTAAAGTGAGTGTTTGGCCAGTAATTTAGCTTTATAGACCAATTGACGCGCCGTTGCTGAGCTCTCCCGTTTGCGGTGACGCACTGCTGCACCCAGTTACCCAAGTCTGTCTTATTATCCAGGTGACGTCTCAAGCGGACGAATCACCGAAACCAACCGTTTACAGACTTAGAGGCAGAAAAGCCCCAAAACAAGTTATCCTTCGGAAATGTAAACACGCATGGGATAGACATACGGCTCTGAATCTAAGACGAGACCAACGACTGATTATGGTTTCAGTCTTTACCCCGGGAGAATTGGGGGCCGAATGGGGCCGATCTGCCGGCAGATTCTATGTTTTAATATATGCTCCGTTAGAATAACTCCTGCGTCCGCAGCCTCCGGCATCCGCCCCGACGCCGTGCTTAACGTGGCAAAATGAACGAGCTTCACTCTTCTATCCTGTAGCCGGAATATCAGGACTTAGAAGTAAACGCAGAGACACTTCACAGGATGAAGAAGGAAGCGCAAGGCTGAGCCGTTTGAGGGCATTCTCTGTGTACCTGCTGCGGGTTTAACGGGGGGCGCTCCAGCCGTCGTGTGCTTTGATGCAGATGATAACGGAGAGGTCCCTGTAAATTTCCATACTGTCCATATTGTCAATTAATGCACCTAGAAACAGAAGGTGCCGGCAGATCGGCCCCATCCGGCCCCCGTGTAATTGCCCGTTTCAAACCTTAATCAGTCGTTGCTCTCGTCTTAGATTCAGGAGCCGTATGTCTACCCCATGCATGTTTAATACCCTCACTGTATTACCCTCTACCACTTCTGCTGGGAGGCTGTTCCACTTATCTACCACTCTCTCAGTAAAACAAAACTACTTTGTTCACTGTAGAAATCCTCCAAGGCATCCTTTAAACAGATGTTTTAGAAGAGGAAAGCATGTATTTAATGTTACCCTTAAAGGGTTAATGCACTGAGTGTGGCCTTTTTAAGAGTCACGTGTTGACAAGTAACCGTGTGACCGGCACACATGATGTCGGCTTGCCCCCAGCTCCCGGGGGGGGGTCTTGGAAGTAGCAGTGGGGAGAGAATATGATCCAATTGTCTCCTAGATTGTAAGCTCCTATGAGCAGCGCCCTCCTCACTGTTTTGTTTCTGTAACACCAGTTTATGTGATGCTCTACTGTACAGCGCCGTGGAATGTGAGGGCGCTATATAAACCAATAAATAATACTTTGATGCGGTAATTAGGATGCTGCAGACGAGCTCCCGGGGAAGTCTGTCCGGTGCTGCCACCTAGTGACGGAAGGCAGCGGATCATCTCCCCGTACAGAAGAACCCGGCGCTTTGTGTTAATTGCGACGATGATCGCCCAGAAATGACTTTTAACGCACGTAAAAGATAAAAAACCTTGATATGCTTTAAAAAAAAAAAAAACAGCGTGTATATATGTGTGTTTTATATGTGTGTGTGTGTGTGTGTGTGTGTATGTATATATGTGTGTATATGTGTGTGTTTATACACACGCACTCACCGGCCACTTTATTAGGTACATCTGTTCTATTGCTTGTTAACGCAAACAGCTAATCAGCCAATCAGATGGCAGCAACGCAATGCATTCAGGGATGTAGACGCGGTCAGGACAACTCACTGACGTTCAAACCGAGCATCAGAACGGGGAGGAAAAGGGATTTCAGTGACTTTGAACGCGGCGGGGTGGCTGTTGGTGCCGGTGCCGGACGGGCTGGTCTGAGTATTTCAGAAACTGCTGATCTGCTGGGATTTTCACCCAAACCGTTCTATGTGAACCCCAGAGATGTGACACACACACTCCTGCTAATGCTGTACCGCACCGCACGCACCCCGTTATCCAACAACATAAACACCAGCGAGCACTATACATATATAAGAACACCCGCGCACGCACACACGCTGACACTACAGTATGTGCGCACGTACACTACTCCCATTACGTGACCCCGCTGGGCATCTCACGGGCTCGAGATGTTCTTTGGCGTTGCTGTCTGGCAGGACAGGTCCCGTTAGGAGGGAAATCTCAGTGAATGGTGACGGTCGCTCTGCCATAAAGCAAGCTGCAAACAGGAAGTGCCTCCCCCACAGACAGGAAGCAGGTGATAGCGCTGCTCTGCCCCATGATGGTAGTAAGGGGAGTCATTCTTCCTCATGAGAGGAAAAGCAGTTATTTACTTTTTTTTATTATTATTTCTGTGATTCCTGTAGTGTTTCTATAAGAAATGTTCCTTTAGCACTTAACCTCCTGCTCTCTTTATTCCGCCCCAGTGCAATGCGTCTGGAGGGAACAGACTAGTCTCCTCAAGGATAACCCCAGCGCTGGATACAGTAATAACCCCCCTCACCAGTGCTGTATACAGTAATATAACCCCCAGCGCTGTATACAGTAATATAACCCCCAGCCCTGTATACAGTAATATAACCCCCCAGCCCTGTATACAGTAATATAACCCCCCAGCGCTGTATACAGTAATATAACCCCCAGCGCTGTATACAGTAATATAACCTCCCAGCGCTGTATACAGTAATATAACCCCCAGCGCTGTATACAGTAATATAACCCCAGCGCTGTATACAGTAATATAACCCCCAGCGCTGTATACAGTAATATAACCCCAGCTGGGTGATTGAGACTGAGCCATTCTATTGCCCCCCACAGGCAGTATGATAAGGAGTCGGGGGGTTAGTAGATCGGGGGGGGTCAGATAACAGAGCGAGAATCATACAAACGGCCGATATGCAGCTGCCTGAAAACGTTATTATGGGGCAAAAATAATAATGTATGTAATGTGTGTGTAATGTGTGTGTAATGTGTGTGTAATGTGTGTGTAATATGTATGTAATGTGTGTAATGTGTATGTAATATGTGTGTAATATGTGTGTAATATGTGTGTAATATGTGTGTAATATGTGTGTAATGTGTGTGTAATGTGTATGTAATGTGTGTGTAATATTTGTGTAATGTGTGTGTAATGTGTGTGTAATGTGTGTGTAATGTGTGTGTAATGTGTGTGTAATATGTGTGTAGTATGTGTGTAATGTGTGTAGTATGTGTGTAATGTGTGTAATGTGTGTGTAATGTGTGTGTAGTGTGTGTAATATGTGTGTGTAATGTGTGTGTAATGTGTGTGTAATGTGTGTGTAATGTGTGTGTAATATGTGTGTAGTATGTGTGTAATGTGTGTAATATGTGTGTGTAATATGTGTGTGTAATATGTGTGTAATTGTGTAATGTGTGTGTAATGTGTGTGTAATGTGTGTGTAATGTGTGTGTAATGTGTGTGTAATGTGTGTGTAATATGTCACTATTAATAAACAGATGCTGACAATTCCCCTTTTTAACTTGCTGGGTGTTGGAATTAAAGTCCGGGACGTCCAGCTTCCCAGCGCGGTGCTGAGTGTAACGCAGGCTTTGTGCCCCAGCACCCGGGGCGGCAGCAGAGTTCTCGATGAACCCCGGAAACTTTGTATCGGGGGCTGCGAGTCTTGTGTTTTGGGTTTATGTTTTGGTTGGCTGTAGCTTTATTTTGCTAAATAAGCCCACCCTTTTTTTTTTTTTTTGTTGTTCGTTGAGATCTCCGCTCACAGCCTTTATATATCTCCAAACGTGACTGCATGCAACGCCGCGAGGCAGCCTCGCCGCGTCGGGGTTTACCGGATTACTTGTCGCTTCGTTACACGACATAATACGGGACGTTACCGGCGTCTCGCCTTATTTACACGTTAGCTGGTAATGTAAGGTTCCTCCTATACCTTCAACGTGTAATAATATCTCATTCCACATGTCTGCTGCGGGGCTGTGTGTGTCACGTTTAATTCCGCTAATCACGGTATTATAACCTGCGTACGCGTGGCGGTGACAAGCACCGAGTATCTAATCAAAGATACGACGTTCCATGAAAGAAAGCGTGGGCTCTTTATATCGGCCCCGCACATATTCATTCAGCGTTAGAATATCCCCTGTAAGATGCCGTTTTTGTAATATATATATATATATATATATATATATATATATATATATATATATATATATATATATATAGAGAGAGAGAGAGAGAGATCTTCTGATCCCCTTTCTTAATTTTGTGGCCCTAATTTGCACCTTTTTCGAGTTCTGTAACGTCCGGTGCCCAAATATTGAGCCCCCCCCCCGTGAATCAGTAGCCTGTTTTATACATGCTGATATCTTGTTGGCCTTTGCAGCTGCTGACTGGCATTGTGCACTCTGTCGCAAAGTCGGTCCTTTTTTCCCTGGGAGAGATTTAAAGATTAAAATTAAAAGATATATTTTTTTTTTTCTCTCTACATTTGTCTGTATTGAACTTCATTTGCCTGCCCGGCCCCCCCCCCATCCGCCTGCCCAGTGGGCGCCATATTTGCTTCACGCCAGTCTGTTGACATCATACCTGAACTGAAAGAATCCCTAAAGGTCCAAAACAGTGGTCTGGGCGGAATTGGGGTCAGTGCCCCTTGGGTGTATATCTTCCGGCCCCGGAAAAAAGAAGAAAAAAATATTTATAATATCTGCTTTCTCTCTGTCCTCGCTAACCAAACTTCCAGTTTCTGACAGCAAAGAACTGACATTTTCTGGTCCCCCCCCCCCCCCCCGTTTGGCCATTCTAATTTCCTTTTTTTGTGCTTTGTTGACCCTTTTTTGTGTTCTATAAGCGATGTCGCTGATCCTTCGCTGTGACGACGGCCGACGCGTTCGGTAAAGAAGTCCCGGCACGCGCGATTGCCGCCTACGCCCGTTGGTAAGGACTCCGGTTCGGCATCATGGGAGTTGTAGTGCACCAGCGGCTTGTCCTAATGCCCCGTCGCGATGTTATCGTCCCGGGAAACGCTCTCCGGTGTGTGATTTCCGGTCAGACTCCCACCTGCCGCCGTCAGATAACCGCTCTAACCTCTCGTTCCTCCTCCCGCCGCCCGGATCCGGCGTCCTCTCCTCGCCGTGAAATGTAATCAGCTCTCTATTTACCGACATGAATAGCGAGCCTGAAAGGCATAATTGGCGTTAGCGCAAGGAACGATTCCACCGAGCCGCGCATGTGACGGCCGAGGGAGCGTTCCCCTCTCTCTCCTTCCACTCAATATCATCCTGATTGTTCCCCGAGCGTAAAGATTTCCGGAAGGAATTCATTTCCATAAACTACGGCAGAGAATGATTATTCCTCCCCACCCCCATCACACAAACTTTCTTAAGCTCTGTGAGTTCAGACGGAGCGCACGGCGCGATGGAAGCCGCTGGTTAAAACCCGGATCGTTCTGCCGCTACAGAGATCGCCCCATCACGCGACAAACGTGCGCATCGCATACAACAGAGGAGGCCGCCTCCGTCGGTGAGCGGATGTAGGTGTTGTTGATGTAGAGTATGCTTTGATCTGAGCTGGAAACGCGGCGATGTGATAAATACCACTCTACACGGCGGCTTCTCGGTGCAAACGTCATACCGGATGCTCCAACTGGAGTTTAAATGGAAAGTGTTACTTTCCATTCATAGACAAGTAAAACAGACTCCCAGCAGAGGTGGTAGAGGGTAATACAGTGAGTGGGATAGACATACAGCTCCTAAATCTAAGACGAGACCGAAGACTGATTAAGGTTTGAGTTTTTACAGCAGGAGAAACGGGCGACTAGACGGGGGCCGGATGGGGCCGACCTGCCGGAAGGTTCTTTCTTACTAAAAACTACGACGTACCCAGCATTGGATCCGACGTTAAAATCCCCTTTTACTGTTATCTGTATCTAACAGTCTAAGTTCAGATTTCCCATGATCCCTCAGGGCAGACGGCATTGGAATCCTTCTGTCGGCCCAAACAGGAAGTCGTCACCCACTTCCTGTTCTCTCCCCGCATTGTTTTAGCGGACGGCGCGGGAGCCTCTAGCGCTAGAGATCGTTTCCAGCCGCGCAGGTCCCTCCGTAACGCTATTATCACAGATATCTCAGGGCGACGGGGTGATTTAACCCCGCGATGGGGCAGCAAGATGGCGGCTCCCGCCTACGGCACGGCTGGGGGGGTCACAGAGGGGCTTTGATATTACGTAGAAACATTCTATATTTCTGTTCTGCGTATCTGTATAAAACTTAATATTTTTATTGTAATTTATTCTTTCTGGCAATTTGCCAAAAAAAAGATGGAATTTTCCTTAATCTGAGAGGGGATTTTATGACGGCCCGGAGGGGCCACCTGTACGGACGCGCGCGTTATTATTAAACGTGAAACGGCCCCTGTCTCATCCTTGTAGCTACAACCTCCTGATATTAATACCTGCCTGTAACAATGATGGGCAGGAGGAGTGATGGTTGGGAGTGATGGGCAGGAGGAGCGATGGGTAACTGCGTGAACATCCCAGCATGCGTATCCGTACATGCGCAGTATGACTTTTTCGGTGTCCCAGACACTGGAGATTGAAGTCGGGACTTATTGCGATGGAGCTGGGCACTCAAGAGTTAAATATTCTCCCCCCCCCCGACGTCACTGTACATTATCAGGGAGTGAGCCCTTCATGCATGCGCGTTCTCCGCTATTGTTAACGTGTGCGGGATAGCAGGAGTAGTGTGACTAGGCCGTTGCCTGCCAGTTGGCTAGTGTTTGTCGGCTGTGAGTGATCGTCTTGCGAATGGCTTTCTCTCCGTAGCTGGCTGTCTTTGCGAGTCTGGCAGGCGGAATCGTCTCCATCCGTGACACAGACGTGTTACGTGTTCCACTGGCCGGCAAAATTTTCCGGTTTGGGGGGCCGGCTGCGTGATTCGGCTCCCAGCCTGCATGTTAACGGGGGGGGGGCTTAAAACGAAATAAAGCGGCTGCTATGGGTTTTACCGATATCCTTTAGAGTGTAAGCCTGTGAGCCGAGCACTCTAATATGTCAGACTAGACGGGGGCCGAATGGGGCCGATCTTTAGCTCTTATCCTAAAATGATGAGGAAATGAATGCAGGACCCTGTCGCTGTAGGGGGCCGGTGTGGCTCCGTTGCCAACGTCGTGGCGTTCGATATCTGTCGAGTCGGGACTCAATCAACACTTTTGTACAGAGCCTCGGAGGGGGGGGGGGCGCGAGGGCCGCACGCTAACAAAAGCATGATCCATATAGCGATTAGATGCCCCGCACTTATTACACGCAGACTTTCAGCCGGCAGAATCAATTTGCCTCTGTGCCGAGTGCCCCCCCCCTCGGCTGGTAATTTGCACCGAGCGCTCGGTTTCATGCCTTCCGCAAGGCGATTTCTTTAACCCTTTCAGCGATAACATCAAAAGCCTGTTTGGTTTCTGTACAGTTTATTATCTTTTTCCACCAGCAGAATATGGCTTTCATGGGGTTAATTACGTTTGGCACACGCCTGGATTATTAACCCCCCCCCCCTCATTTTAATAGCAACATCGCGGTCCCAAGTAGACAATATGCTAATAAAGCTATGGCACAAAATGAATGAGGTGGTTGCCGACGAGTCGCCGACGTCTCGTTGTTTAGTTCGCCCCCCGCTGTCGGGCGGTTATCCCGGCAGCGACCGTATCTGCTTATTCGTCTTATAATCGAGGTCGTCTTTAATTTAGACCTCAGATCCTCACCGCCAATCCTCTGATATATATAGAGATATAGCGCTTCCCCATTCAAAGTTCAATTCAGTCCAAAGCGTGAGCTTGGCGGCCCCCGACGCGCTGATTTATACAGAGAGCGCGCTCGGGCTCCGTCCCGCTTCTAGCTTTAAAACTAATGAGCGGGGCCATGAATTCACTGCATAAAAATGGATTTTTTTGACTTTTTCCTTTCCTCCGCCAAAGATTTTATGGATTATTCATCATTAAAAGCAATTTCAGCCGTTTTTTCCCCCCCGTGGTAACGGCTGACCGGCAGAAATTCCCGCGCGTTTCGCATTTCATTTACGCCGTTGGATTTTGTTCATTCTGCAGAAGGTGTGGCGGATCGTGGCTCGCAAATCAGCCGCCCAGCTCCACTCCATAAATGTCTTCCTTTTATTGGACGGAATCCCGAGTCGGTCTTAATTTTGATACAGACATAAAAGAAGCTGATCTGGAGGCAGGATGTCGGATTCTGTACATCCTTGGACCGTCCTGACTACTCTAGAGGCTGCGGTGAAGGTTACGGAAAGTCCGATATTTGCTTTAAAGTGGAGTCTTAACTACCGGCCTCTTAATCCGCAGGGTTTTATTCTATTTGTTTTAAAACCTGTTAATCCCATCACTTTCACAACAAAATACTGCATTTTGGACTCTTCAAAATGTTTTTAAAGCCCAGTCGGACTCTCTGACTAATGAAAGTCTATGGAGGGACGGACTTCATTAGCATCGCCATAAAGCATCAGCTCAGTGCAGTGTTTGAGCCGGGAAAGTCACCCAAAATATCACATGACTGACAGCAACGGCGGCTCCAGGTCTGCAGATAAAGGGAGTTTATTGGGGCAAAATGAGATAAAACCATTGCTTTTCACCGACCAACATTACTGTATACAGCGCTGGGGGGGTTATATTACTGTATATAGCGCTGGGGGTGTGTGATATTACTGTATATAGCGCCCTGGGGTGTGTGATGTTACTCTATATAGCGCCGGGGTGTGTGTGTGATATTACTCTATATAGCGCCGGGGGTGTGTGTGATATTACTCTATATAGCGCCGGGGGTGTGTGATATTACTGTATATAGCGCCCGGGGGGGGGTGATATTACTGTATATAGCGCCGCGGGGGGTGATATTACTGTATATAGCGCCCGGGGGGGGTGATATTACTGTATATAGCGCCCGGGGGGGTGATATTACTGTATATAGCGCCCGGGGGGTGTTATTGTATACAGCGCCCAGGGGGGGGTGATTTTACTGTATATAGTGCTGGGGGGTGATGCGATGGTCTCCATGTCTCTGTATAGTGATGAAGGAACGTCACAAATGTGGGATTATATTTACTCGTCTAGTTTTTCTTGCTGCAAAGACTTAATCTGTATTCACATCTACCGCTTCTGCTGGAAGGCTGTTTCACTTATCTACCAACCTGTCAGTGAAGTAATTGCATCCTTGCATTCCATCTCAGCCTCTGACCCTCGAGCGTTGGATTCCGGCCTCTTGTTGTAACGTTTTGACCCCTTTTTGTATTTAATGCTCTTCTGTCTCTGTCTCGTTGCTCAGTTCTCCGGCGTCGGCGTCCAATCAGATTTCTGCGTCCTGAAGATGTCGTATGGCTCTGTGGATGGGAGCGGATTTGGAAAAAGAAAACCCTTTGGCGGACCCTCAACACAAGGATACCAGCCCCTAGGTAACCGCCTCGTTTCAGTGTGGGGGTAACTAAGCGCATGTGATTATCTCTGACGCGAACTGAGGTCACGAATCGCGCATGCTCCTCCGCGTCCGGCCGATGTTGAGTGCCGATGAGAGATTTTCACTTGACGGACAGCGGAACGCGCCTCTGTATGATATCTGCGGGGACCCTTTAAATGTTTGTGGTGTCCCCCGCCTGATTGAGTAATGCAGGAGATGGGCTCCTGTTCTCAGCATCTGTATTACCGTATTGGCCCGAGTATAGCCCGCACTTTTTCCCCCCACTTTAAGTCTTTAAAGTGGGGGTGCGGCCTATATTCGGGGTCTAGCGCCCGACGGCCGGGACATGCGGGGTTAGGATACAGATCCCCCGCAGCGGTTCAGGGGACCTGCATCCTACTCTCTGATACGCTCAGACAGCCTCCCCTGCCGGCACTTTCCACGGGGGGGGGGGGGCGGCACGGGAGATTGTCCAAGCGCATCGCGCAGACGTTCACCGGCAGCGGAGGTTGTGAACGCCTGCGTGATATACGCTAAAAATCTTCCTTGCCGGCACTTGCGTAGCTGTCCCCCGCCGGCCCTGCAAGACCCCGGGAGTCTGCACCGGTAAGTCTAGGGGGGGGGACCCTCTTGGGGGCAGAGTGGCAGCATATCTCGGGGGGGGGCAGAGTGGCAGCATATCTCGGGGGGGGGCAGAGTGGCAGCATATCTCGGGGGGGGCAGAGTGGCAGCATATCTCGGGGGGCCGAGTGGCAGGATATCTCGGGGGGGCAGAGTGGCAGGATATCTCGGGGGGGCAGAGTGGCAGGATATCTCGGGGGGGCAGAGTGGCAGGATATCTCGGGGGGGCAGAGTGGCAGGATATCTCGGGGGGCAGAGTGGCAGGATATCTCGGGGGGGCAGAGTGGCAGGATATCTCGGGGGGGCAGAGTGGCAGGATATCTCGGGGGGGCAGAGTGGCAGGATATCTCGGGGGGCAGAGTGGCAGCATTTCTGTTCCACTGTGTTTTTTTTTTTTTACTAAGAATTTTTTTCTTTCATAAAGCACCTAACTTTTAGGGTGCGGCCTATATCCGAGCCAATACGGTATTTCTCCCCATCTGTATTATTATTTCTCCCCATCTGTATTATTATTTCTCCCCATCTGTATTATTATTTCTCCCCATCTGTATTATTATTTCTCCCCATCTGTATTATTATTTCTTCCCGCTATCTTCTCTCCCCTATTAAGCTGTTTTAGTGTCGTCGATTGTCTCCGTCTTATACTAGAACTAGCGGTTTGCTCCGGCAAGTAGGGCTGCCCTGTCCCTGTATAATGTATAAGTCAACGGGTGAAGACCTCATTGGGTTCGGCCCTTCATCATGTATAATGAAGTCAGAGCGGTTTAATAAGTGGCCCTCGTCGTCTCCAGACATAAAATGATTATTAATAATGACCCATTAATTATTTATTTTGTTATTTGCGGCTGATGCGCTGTTTAGTGTCCAGCCGCCCTCTCGGAATCTTCACTACCCAAACGTTCTATTTACTTTATTAATAGTTTTGATTAAAGAAGGTTCGGGGCGGGGTTTTTTTTTATTCCTCCTCGCCGATGCCGTACGGGAAGCCGCTACTTACTGCGGCGGTCGTTAGACGCGGGGGCTTTAATTCCATTTAACTCCAGCCGCATCCATCCCAGAGACAAAAAAAAGGATGTTGAGAGACAAATGAAGGTTTTTTTTTTTTCCTCCCCACCGGAAGCCTTTTGTTATCGTAACGCCGAGCGTGTCCTCGGCTGACGCGGCGAGACAAAGGCAGCGGCCCGGCCACCACCGCTGGAGGTCGGAACAAAAGCACCCGAGATCCAGAGGTCTTTATTAAACACGGCCGCCGCTCGGCGTGTTACCGACTCATTACCTCCTGCTTCTACACTTATTATTATTTGATCTACAATTAACCCCCTGCTGGCCGGCATGAGACACAGCGCGGTGCATCATACGCGGGCAATTAGACGGGGTAATAAGTTTTCCCTCGCCTCAAATGCCCCCCCCCCCCGCCGAAGAAGCCACGCTCAAGGGGGAGAGAAATGTTAGAACAAGAGGCCGTGATCTAAAACTAGAAGGACAGAGACTTAGATGGGATATAAGGAAGTTTTACTTTACTAAGAGGGTGGTAGATAAGTGGATCAGCCGCCCAGCAGGGGTGGTAGAAGGTAATACAGTGAGGGGATTTAAACATGCATGGGATAGACATACGGCTCCTGAATCTAAGACGAGACCAACGACTGATTAAGGTGTCAGTCTTTACAGCAGGAGAAACGGGCGACTAGACGGGGGCCGGATGGGGCCGATCTGCCGGCAGGTTCTATGATGTGATAATTAATATTACTTGTGCAATAAACCCCGCTGAGGTTTTTTTTTTTTTTTTTTTTAGTTTTGTTGTACTGTTTCTTGCACCCGTGCAGCACTCAATGGGTTAAGAGGTAATAGGAGTACGGGGGCCAGCATATAGGGGTTAAAAGGCATTTCTGGAGGCAGAGTGGTAAGCCTGGGGGCAGATGTACAGAACTGGGGGCAAATAAAAGGAAATAAAAACAAAACAATATTTTTCTCAATCATAGCTTTTATCAAATATGAAAATATAGTTTAGATGAATTATTTACTGGTAAAACTTCTTTCCTATAGGGGCGTCTTATATTCAGGCTTTTTCTTTTTTTCCTAAATTAATATTCAGATTTTGGGGGCTCGTCTTATAATCAAGCGAATACGGTAATACTGAGCGTGTGTTCTACACGTGGTGCAGTCGCCATGGAAACCCACGCAATGCCCCCGGTGATTCCACATGCTTCACAAATAATCTGTTTTATAACAAACGGACCTTTTTATACCCCGAAAAAACCAGTGCGATTGTTATTATAGGTATTATATAGGTCCCCCCCCCCCCCTTTTGGGGCACAACTGGAAAGCGCTCCAATTGCTTTTTCTGGATACTTTGCGTCGTGTTCAGTGGGAGAATCCATTCTTTAATCATATTAGGGGTGTTCTCTCTGAAGGGGGGGTTAATGGAGACGAGGGCTTAATCTTTGCTGTCTGTTGTGTTTTTTTGGTCCAAACTTTGTCATTATATTGGAGTGAAACATTGTAGCGATATGGTGTCTGCCACTGGGGAGGAAAAAGAAACCCCTCTGAAAATAAATGAACACTCATTATTGGAACGGATGACGTGGGCCTAGTGATATGTATACATTACTGCACCAGCAGCTGTTTGCTGACTCTCGGGGTGCCGGGGAGGACTGAGGCACCTTCTAGCCCGGGGGCAGCTAAACCCTCTCCCTTCCCGGTAACTCATATGCCCTCTGACACGCATAGTCACACACACGCACTCACGCTTACACACACATTCTAACACACACATTCTAACACACACATTCTAACACACACACACATAGTCACACACATTCTAACACACACGCATAGTCACACACACATTCTAACACATGCACTCACGCTTACACACACATTCTAACACACGCAAACACACACGCATAGTCACACACACATTCTAACACACGCATAGTCACACACACATTCTAACACACACACTCACGCTTACACACACATTCTAACACACACGCACTCACGCTTACGCTCCCCCCGCACACGCACATTCTAAGACACATGCTTACGTTTATACCAGGTTGGGGCAATTCCCTCCTTGCCTGCCTGGCCCATCCACCATCTGTCGCCGAGATCTGTTTAGAGGGTTAGATTGCCCAGTCAGGGTCGGTCCCCCCATTACTTGGAGGTTAATGATTGTGAGCTCCGGGGGGTAAATCTCTCTGCGCCGCGCCCCCCCCGTCACCCGAGGGAACCCGACAGGACGCTGAAGGATTTGGGGTTATTTGCTCCAAAAAATGCCATGCAATTTTGGAATATTAAAGGGGGTGGGGGGGATGCTTATTTAATATATAATTATATTGCACATGCAGACATTCCTGTGATATGGAACCCGCCACTTTTAAAGGGTTTTGCTTTCCAGGCTCCCTCTTGCTCATGCGCCGCTACCTACCCTGTCTAGGAGCGCCTGGTTTCTGCACAGGAACCCCCCCTATTTCTGCATGGTACATGCCCGTACCAGCAAACGAGTTGTGTTCCACCATCAGACTAATGCATGCAATCAGAAACGGGCGACTTGACGGGGGCCGATCTGCTGGCAGCTTCTGTTAAAGTTTAATTTATAAAGCCGTTCCCTGCTGTTTCTATACACATTATCGGGGCGTTTAGGGCCGTAGAACCCTGCGATCCCCTCATACCCAGCAAACATTCCGAGCTCCTATAACAGAGGGGCATCAGGGGAAGAAAGAGGGGCACAAAGAGGGACTTGCCACACTAACAGGGACACTTGGGAGGTATGTTTTACTACCGGCGGTGCAGTGAGTTCCACACCGAGCGCTCTGAATGCCTGGCGGGGGTTAAATTCCCCGTACCCCGTGTCTGCGTGATTGAATAAAGCCCTACTTAACCCGTTGGGTGCCGCTGTGCTGATCGGAGCGATGTTCTCCTGGTAACAGTCCTTTGCACGTTGACTTTAACCCCTTCGTCACCAGGAAGCTGGGGAGCGCCCAACACAGCACTGACCCCCCCTCCCTACAAGCCGTGATATTATTCTGTTTTCTTTTTTTTAACCCCAGTTGTAGTTTTTTGCCCCATAATATAATGTTTTCAGGCAGGTGCATATCAGCCGTTTGTATGATTCTCGCTCTGACCCCCAATCTACTAAACAAACCGCCCCCCCCATCTCCTTATCATCCAGGTGACTTCCCCTTTATGAGCAGCCTGTGGTTAAGGAGCTTAGCGCTGCTTGATGACAGGTGAGTCAGTTGGTTGCAGTAGCCGTGCCGTGTGAGCGTCTGTCTCATGTGCGTGTCCCGGGAGAGGTTTAATGAAGCTGCTGTCACTCTGCATGCGCGGTGTCTCGGCTCTCCGGGGACTCTCGTTAGAATCTCCCGGAGTGTCTCCGCGCGTCGCCAAGCTCGTGACGGTCCTCCTGGCGGCTCTCGCTTCATCGCAAGCCGTATGAAGAGATAGCTTGTTAATAACCGGCAAACCGCACCGGCACCGCTTCCCGTCCAGGCCGGCCCTCGAGTTCCAATGACCCGCACGTACCCCTACCCCCTCCACCTGTCACTAAGTATCGAGTCCACAATCATCCACTGTATCATTTTTTTATGGGTCGGTAAGTCCGTGTTCGGCTTGGATCAGTTCCGTCGGTGACTACGGACCGGTGTGTCCAGCAGGGGCTCGTCAGCCGGTGACCGCATTGTGTCCAGCCCCGCAGCGGCTCGTCAGTCGGTGACCGCATTGTGTCCAGCCCCGCAGCGGCTCGTCAGTCGGTGACCGCATTGTGTCCAGCCCCGCAGCGGCTCGTCAGTCGGTGACCGCATTGTGTCCAGCCCCGCAGCGGCTCGTCAGTCGGTGACCGCATTCTTACAGTCCCTACACTGAAAGGGTCTGACACAAGTAGGACTGACGGACCAAGACAAGTCGATGCATCAGGCAAAGGGGGCCTGACGAGCAGGAAATAATAATTACCGTAATAATAACAAGAAAGGGCATCTAAGTCGTGTGAAGTCAGTGAACCGAATGATTATCCCTTTGTTATGATATATAAAGCGTGTATGAATATCAGTGCTGCCCCTTTTATTATTATTTATTTTTATTAATATTATTCATATTATTGTTAATATTTATTGCTATTAATATTTATTTTGATCAATATATTTATAATTCTTTTATTAATTATTACTATTAATATTATTTTATTAGTAATAGTAATAAATACTATTTCTGGTATGTGTATATATGTATACACACAATGTGCTCTGTCCGATAAAACGCGCTGTTCTGTTGGTAAAAACAGCCCCTAAATTTGCATAAATCATCATATTCTGTATCCCGCATCCCGCTAGGAAAGTGTCCAGAGCGCTACAAACAAGAGCGCGTGTCGGAGTGGGAGGTGAGGGACCTTCCCGCCTCACGTTATTACGCCCCGGGGAGAGATAATAGGAATCCACGAGGCAGCCAGAGACACAGCGGATAATAACCCCCAGCGCTCTATACAGTAATATAACCCCCAGCGCTGTATACAGTAATATAACCCCAGCGCTGTATACAGTAATATAACCCCCAGCGCTGTATACAGTAATATAACCCCCAGCGCTGTATACAGTAATATAAACCCCCAGCGCTGTATACAGTAATATAACCCCCAGCGCTGTATACAGTAATATAACCCCCAGCGCTGTATACAGTAATATAACCCCCCAGCGCTGTATACAGTAATATAACCCCCAGCGCTGTATACAGTAATATAACCCCCCAGCGCAGTATACAGTAATATAACCCCCAGCGCAGTATACAGTAATATAACCCCCAGCGCTGTATACAGTAATATAACCCCCCAGCGCTGTATACAGTAATATAACCCCCCCAGCGCTGTATACAGTAATATAACCCCCAGCGCTGTATACAGTAATATAACCCCCAGCGCTGTATACAGTAATATAACCCCCAGCGCTGTATACAGTAATATAACCCCCAGCGCTGTATACAGTAATATAACCCCCCAGCGCAGTATACAGTAATATAACCCCCAGCGCAGTATACAGTAATATAACCCCCCAGCGCTGTATACAGTAATATAACCCCCCAGCGCTGTATACAGTAATATAACCCCCCAGCGCTGTATACAGTAATATAACCCCCAGCGCTGTATACAGTAATATAACCCCCAGCGCTGTATACAGTAATATAACCCCCAGCGCTGTATACAGTAATATAACCCCCAGCGCTGTATACAGTAATATAACCCCCCCAGCGCTGTATACAGTAATATAACCCCCCCAGCGCTGTATACAGTAATATAACCCCCCCCAGCGCTGTATACAGTAATATAACCCCCCCCAGCGCTGTATACAGTAATATAACCCCCCAGCGCTGTATACAGTTATATAACCCCCAGCGCTGTATACAGAAATATAACCCCCCAGCGCTGTATGCAGTAATATAACCCCCCAGCGCTGTATACAGTAATATAACCCCCAGCGCTGTATAAAGTAATATAACCCCCAGCGCTGTATACAGTAATATAACCCCCAACGCTGTATACAGTAATATAACCCCCCAGCGCTGTATACAGTAATATAACCCCCCAGCGCTGTATACAGTAATATAACCCCCCAGCGCTGTATACAGTAATATAACCCCCCAGCGCTGTATACAATAATATAACCCCCAGCGCTGTATACAGTAATATAACCCCCAGCGCTGTATACAGTAATATAACCCCCAGCACTGTATACAGTAATATAACCCCCCAGCACTGTATACAGTAATATAACCCCCAGCGCTGTATACAGTAATATAACCCCCAGCGCTGTATACAGTAATATAACCCCCCGCGCTGTATACAGTAATAACCCCCAGCGCTGTATACAGTAATATAACCCCCAGACAAAAACTCCCTTTATCTGCAGTCCTGGAGCCGCCGTTGCTGTCAGTCATGTGATATTTTGGGTGACTTTCCCAGCTCAAACCCCACACTGAGCTGATGCTTTATGGCGATGCTAATGAAGTCCATTCCTCCATAGACTTTCCTTAGTCAGAGTGTCTGGCTGAGTGATTAACACAGAGCACGGGGCAGATTTGGTATAAGGAGCGTGAGAAGGGTGTGACAGGGCCAGGCTAGCTGGCTCATGTGTCATATGAAGTTTAGCCGGGTCACGGAGCACTTTTGTGTCCGGTTCTGTATACTGTGACCCGGTAATATATTATATTGTGTTTATTGTGTAACCGGCCCAGAGACTGATGTGGATTCAGCCCCAGCCTTCAGAGAGACGATCCTATAATCTGGCTGGGGCTCTTAATCAGCCAGCACAGCCCTGTCTGCCCAGACGGCCCCCGCACTACAGGGGGGATAACACAGGTGGGGGAACCCATTGTATTCTGTAATCCCCTCACCTGATACATCCCCTGTATACTGATGGGATTTGTGATGGGATGTGGCTGATGGGAGTGGGGGTTGGGTTCGGTACACATTGCATTGAGATTGTATATAAGTTCTGTGTGTTTGTAATAAAGAGAGTTCTTCTTGGTTTACTACGAATGGTGGTCTGGATGATCCGTGGATAGCTGAGTGCGATCCGTATGAGGGACTGACTGGTGATTCCTCAGCCCTCAAACAGGGGTACCCAGCCTTGGGTACGGTGACCCTGTAACAAAGGGTTAACGGGGGATAAATATATTCTTGCGAGTGGGAAGGTGTCTCCTCCGATGACGGTTTAGGTGACTGTCGTTTATTAGTCATTCCCGGAGAGATCGGGGAATCTTCCTCTCGTCGTTACGCGGTGCAGGATTTCTGCTGGGGTGCCGTTCACACGCAATGCGTGTATTTACAGCGTGTAACTTTACCACAGAAACACGGATCTCAATGCAATACCTTTTACAATGAAGCGGATTCATCGTAGCGACCCGGAATCTGTGTATTATAGTAACTATTAACAATAATAATATTATCTTTTCATTTGCATAGCGCCAACCATCCCCGCATTATTTCTTACAGTCCCTCTGTTCAAGTGTCTGACAAAACTAGAACTGACAGGCTAAGATGAACTGATATATTGGGTAAAGAGGGCTCGTCTCGTAGGCTTACAATCTACAGGAGTATGGCGACCGTAAATGAGCCGGTACTTGGGAGCAGTCGGTTTAAAGAGTCCAGACAGCTAGTTCTTTAGTGTTTAGTCCTGCTTCCCCCCCCCCCCACCCCGGCTGCCTCCGCTGAAAGCTGGGAGCATACCTGTGTAGACATCTTGCACATGCTCAGTAAGTCTCAATGGAAGCAGCTTCAGCCAATCACACGGTTGGCTACTCCCGAGAGAGCTTGGTGTCTGTTGACTTTATTATGCGCTACTGAGCATGTGCAGGAAGTGTACCCAGGTATGCTTCCTGCTTTCAGTAGACAGGGGGAGGAGCTAAATGAGACAAGTTTTTTGTTTTTCTTTCTGACTTCAACAACGAATCAATGCCTGCTCTGTCTGTTCAAAATATTCTCCACTATGCATTAAAAAAATAAATAAAATACAATTTTGGGGCCTTGGCTGAACCTTTAACTCTTCGAGTGTCTGCTTTTAATTAGTTCACCGGCCGCGGCAGGGCAGAATGGTCTGTTACCTGAAAGCTAGCTTTGATGGCGTCTGTCCTATTTCTAAAAAGCATCCAATTTAAAGTTACCGACGGTAAGATTCCTGCCCCCCGCGCATGCCAGCGGCTTTCCTTTCCGGCAGTCTTTTTTGGAATGTTTTATTAAGGCCGCTTTGATATCGCTCGGCGCCGATAAGAACTTGCGAAAAGCCTTTGAAGTAACAGCCGTGGAGCCGGACGGCAGATTATAATATATCCCGTTAATGCCACCGAACCGGCCCCCCACACGCTGCCGCTCAGCCGTGGATTGGGAACGTTTGGCTCATTAGAAACACACACATTTTATATATATATTATATATATATATATATATTATATAAATATATATATAGTGTGTGTGTATATATATATATATATATATATATATATATATATACCCATTGTACAGCGCTACAGAATTTGATGGCGCTATATAAAACAATAAAATAATAATTGTGTATCTTTATATATGTATATATTATATATATACCGTGTATAATATATATATATATATATATATACACACAGACACACACATATTCTTTTCTCGGCTTAGTGTGATTAGAGTGTCAGTCGGCCGGCTTGTCCACGAGTTATCTTTTGCTTTGTTTCTGCTCTGTTATTTCCGCTGCCTGCGGAGACTCCGTTTGTTTCCCGCGTAATGTTTGCAGAACCCGACGTTATTTGTTCCGTTTCAAAGAGAGGCGCGTGAAACTCGTAAGAGGATTTGCGGCCGTGGAGTCCGGGGCTCTGCTGCGTCTCCTGTTCAGACGTGAGATCAGAGGGAAGGAACACGCGTGGCTCGTGTCTGTTCTGCTTCTGAGCGATAACGTGACTTAGAGCATGCTGCGGGAGGGCGAGCGCTCTCCACGGTGCTGAATCCATTCACGTGCTTCGCAGAAACATACCAAACAGAACCCGCCGGCAGATCGGCCCCATTCGGCCCCGTCACTCTTAGATTCAGGAGCCATACGCCTATCCCATGCATGTTTAATCCCCTCACTGTATTACCCTCTACCACTTCTGCTGGGAGGCGGTTCCACTTATCTACCACTTATCTACCGCTTGTTGTGAAATAAGTTCAGGATTTAGTGAAATTACAAAATATATAAAATCCACTCGTTATACTTTTACAGTCTTGTTTTTCAATAAAAAAAATAAACATTTTTAATGAATTGAAATAAATAAACGCTTCTCCCGATAATTGAATTTCTAATTTTAATGAAAGATTCCGTGCGGATTGCTGGAAATGTTCTTTCAGGAGAACAATCGCATTTTAATGATTATTACGGTGGGGTTGGGGGGGGGGTTATGGCATGAAGACGCAGCCTGCTGCTCCTGCTCCTAAGACCACTTCTGCTGGGAGACTGTTCCACTTATCTACCGCCCACTCCGTAAAGTAACTTGCGTCCGCTCCATCTAAGCCTCTGACCCTCTAGTTTTAGATTCGGGCTTGTTTTAACACTTCTCCTTTGTTTAACCCCTTGTGGGGTTAAGCTGTGGTCTCGCATACAGCGTCGGGGTCGTGCTTTCCATGTAAATGTAAATAGGCGGGTAACGGATGCGGGGCAGGATTCGCCGCCCGTCAGCGGGGGTATCTGCTCCGCTTTACTCCCGGTTAATGGACAACATGTTTTGTGTTCCTCCAGCCTCCCAGATCGACACGAACGAGCTCCACGAACTCTTCCAGCTGACTTCAGGGGATGTGTTCCGGATAAACAGTAATGGTGGGTAGAACGAGCGGCTCCGACTCCCCGTTATCTGCCGTCCGTGCGATATTTACTTCCGTCTGCCGGTGGCAAAAGTCACGTTTATTATTGGTTATTACAAATATCCCACCGTTTATATCATTAACCCTTTAAACGATATATATACTGATTTCATGCTTTAAATCAGTTGTAGTTTTGCCCCATAATAAAACTTTTATCTGAGCCCCGATCTACTAGACAAACCCCCGACTCCTTATCATACTGCCTGTGGGGTTATTACTGTATACAGCCCTGGAGGGGTTATATTACTGTATACAGCGCTGGGCGGGTTATATTACTGTATACAGCGCTGGGCGGGTTATATTACTGTATACAGCCCTGGAGGGGTTATATTACTGTATACAGCGCTGGGGGGGTTATATTTCTGTATACAGTGCTGGGGGGGTTATTACTTTATACAGCGCTGGGGGGTTATATTACTGTATACAGCGCTGGGGGGGTTATATTGCTGTATACAGCGCTGGGGGTTATATTACTGTATACAGCGCTGGGGGGGTTATATTGCTGTATACAGCGCTGGGGGGTTATATTACTGTATACAGCGCTGGGGGTTATATTACTGTATACAGTGCTGGGGTTATATTACTGTATACAGTGCTGGGGGTTATATTGCTGTATACAGCGCTGGGGGGGTTATATTGCTGTATACAGCGCTGGGGGTTATATTGCTGTATACAGCGCTGGGGGGTTATATTACTGTATACAGTGCTGGGGGTTATATTACTGTATACAGCGCTGGGGGTTATATTGCTGTATACAGCGCTGGGGGTTATATTGCTGTATACAGCGCTGGGGGGTTATATTACTGTATACAGTGCTGGGGGGGTTATATTACTTTATACACTCCCCTCTGTGTTGTAGATATGTGTTTCAGCTTGTTGTTCTCTGTCCTTCTTCTTGCCGACAGTACAGTCTTTGGAGAGAATCCTTCGCTCCCTGGGGACTCCTAGCGACTCGCAGGAACTGAGAGATCGCCTGTAAGTTTCTCGTCCCGTTTCAATCCCTCGCTACGCGTTTCCAGCTGCATCCCACCAGGCAGTCAGTATGATTATGTTCCCGTGTCACCGTTTCCTCCGCGGAATGGGGGAAATATACACTCGTATGATTTTCGGATGGGCTATAAACATCCGTCTGTGCTTGCTTGCCTGAGCTTCCAGCAGGGAATGGATGATTAAGACCATATTAATTCCCTTTTTTATGGTTTTAGTGAGTAAATTTGATATACCTACGTTAGCGTTCTTAATAAAGCAATACCCATCTGTCTGGTATCTATTTAATGAAGACGTACAGATTAAAAGAAACGTGAAACCTTCTCCGGAGCTATTTTCAGTCTAGCGATTGGTCCTTTTAAACAGTTTGCAAACAAAGCAGCAGGGGAAAATATTTTCCTGTGCACTTACTGTCTTGAGCACTTCCTGAGCCTGTGTTCGCTATACAGCTGAACAGGAAGTGGAGATTGCGTTGGGAAATAACTTCCCCTGCCTGCTGTAGAAATTAATTGTAAAACTTCAGAATTACGTGTTGTTTTTTTTTTGACATCCCGCTGGGATGTACCGGTACGTCCTGACTCTGTGGAAGCGGCAGCGACGTCAGGAGATCAGCGGACAGCCTGAGCTCACCCCCTGCTCGCAGAAGTCAGCATCGCTAGATCACTGCTGAACGATCGTGTGTAATAGTGCTTGGCGTGAGCACCGGTACACCGTTTTGCAAGGAATGCCCCATCGTTTGATAGAGCATTCCCTTTTGGTGAGGTTCTGACACCCGCTGGAAGGATCATGCTGGGATCTCCGATTGCTCCCCCTACTTGCTGATCATGATGTGATCAGACAGATCAGGGGGAGGAGAGGGAGGAAATGCCCCCCCCGGCAGCTATATTCGGTGGATGAGACGTGTTTGGCTGAGCACATACTTACCGCCAGTCAGCTGCTAAAAGATCCGTGTGTTAGAAGAGATGCCGCGGAGCAGCTGCTCCAGCTGGTATAATCCGGCCTTTGGCTGCATTCATCGTTCACGGACACTCTAGAGTGCAAGCTTTATTATGTATTATTTTCATATTAAATTTAATTAACTGTTACTTGTAACCATTATCTACAAATTACATGATTTCTGGTCATGCGGGTCCACCCATAATTAGTATTTTAATTATTTCTTTATTTTTAACATGGAAGCGGCCACGTACTTTCTATTTTTTTTTTTTTTTTTTTTTTAAATTACCCCCATTTTACAAACGGGATTTATTTCAAATATATATATTTTGCAACCTGGCATCTTTTTCTTTATTATCCTTTCACCTCATTTGATAATAATTTTAATGTACGGGCCCCTGACCGGTTGAATCCTGGGAAATAGAGCCGTCGACTTACGATAATATAGATATTTCACCGACCCTGTAAAAAAAAGAAAATATATTTGAATCTTTTAGAAACTTTTTTTCACTCTTAAACCATCGCTTTCATGTCAAGATTAAAGATCAGCGGGTGTAAAGGGGGGAGGGGCACGGAGAGCGCTAATCCCACGAGTGTACGCGGAGCGTTTAAGGTATTACTTTGATGGTCTTAGCATATTAGCAGGACTGTAAGCGACGTGTCGGAGCGTTTATGGAAATGTTTCTTTATCCCCCGAAGCCGCCTCAAAGCAGAGTAAGGACTCGACACGAGATAGGATGAAAGGCCGACCCTCAGTGATACAAACTGACACTTTAAAGCGGGCCGCGCCGGGATCCCTTTGTTAAATCGCCGTTTAGTTAAACGCTTCCAGCCTTTGACTCGATTCATCAAAGTTTGCTGAAAAAGTGCAAAAATCAGAAATTTGGCTTCTAAAAACGGTTTAAAAAAGGCTGCCTTGAAAGACCTCTCTGGTGCAAAACAGGTGGATTGCAAAAGAGTTTTAAAGAGGGTCGTAGACAAGTGGAACAGCCTCCCAGCAGACGTGGTAGAGGGTAATACAGTGAGGGTATTAAACAGACAGACATACGGCTCCTGAATCTAAGACGAGGCTGACGACTGATTAAGGTTTGAGTCGTTACAGCAGGAGAAACGGCCTACTAGATGGGGGACGAATGGGGCCGATCTTTCATCATTCTTTTACCAAACTATTAAGTATTAATACACCCCCCAAATCCGGTATTGTTGGCACCCCGGTCTATGACACATGCTGTTTAGCAGCCAAGGCACATATAGTAGTAACGAGTCTCAGCAGCTCCATCTGGTTCTCTGCCTACAATGTGCCGCGAATCACCGCGAGTCGTTACAGCTTCTCGTTCTTCATTCCTCGTAATTACCGTTATAGGATTATTCCTCCTCCCCCCTCACCACGCGCTCGTCCAACAAAGAAAAAAAACTCTGCCATCTGGAAAAAAAAATTCCTGCGCAGAAGAACGCCGATCTGCTGGGAGGCTGTTCCGCTTATCTACCACCTTCTCAGTAAAGTAAAACATGTAGAGTTTTCCGCTTCCTTTTATTCCGAACTCCGTCGATGTTTATAATTAAAGTCTTTGTGGTACAAAGTTTGTAAAGCAGTCGCGTCACCCCGGCAACTGCTGGGATGCTCCTGCTGATTGGGTCGCTCCAGTGGTTGCCGTGGTGATAATCCCACTTTTTCAAACTTTGCAATTGAATCCCTTTCTGTACCTAATCCCCAAAGTATTTAACGTAACAAATTGCTGTTTAGAGCGAAAGGAATTGGCGGTAATCTCTGTGTAACTGTAACGGTATCGATGTACGGCCGCGCATGGCGTGTCGGCGTTAAGGTGTCCGTATGTATCCATCCATCCATTCATTCAGTGCGACTTCAGCAACATTCTATGTGAAGTGCTCTGGAGCGACGTTATTGGTAATTATGCAACCCTATTGGTCCTGTGCTGTAAAAGGGGGCCCCCGCAGCCAATGCACTGCCGGAGGGCCCCCAAACCGAGGGTGGTCGCTCTCAAGGTCAGGAATGCAGTTGCGTGATGTTATGTTACCCCACTGCTCACACACTGTGCCGAGCAGAAAGAAAGCTGCGGTGGAGGGAAGGGGTGAGAGCGTATGTGTGTGTGCGAGTTAGCATGTGTGTGAGAATGAGAACGTATGTGTGTGCGCCAGTTAGCATGTGTGTGAGAATGAGAGCGTATGTGTGTGTGCGAGTTAGCATGTGTGTGAGAATGAGAGCGTATGTGTGTGTGCGAGTTAGCATTAATGTGTAAGTGATGGGAAATGTGTGAGGATAAATGTTAGTGTGAGTGTGTGTAAATATGTCTGCCAGTGTGGGGGAAGGGGCAGATGCGGGCCAGTTGTCTTTAGCTGCCCCCTAGTGCCAGCCCTCCCCTGCTCCAAACCCTTATCCAGGCTAGGCTGACGCTTCCTCAGTCCCACCAAAGCAGCGTGGGATAACCACGAGGGAGCAGAAATCTGTCACCGGCATACCCCTTCTTGAGCCGGTTGTTAGTGTGTCAGTATGTCTGTAAGCACTCTGCGTGTTAGTGCGTGTCAGTATGTCTGTAAGCACTCTGCGTGTTAGTGTGTGTCAGTATGTCTGTAAGCACTCTGCGTGTTAATGTGTGTCAGTATGTCTGTAAGCACTCTGCGTGTTAGTGTGTGTGTCAGTAGGTCTGTAAGCACTCTGCGTGTTAGTGTGTGTCAGTAGGTCTGTAAGCACTCTGCGTGTTATTGTGTGTCAGTATGTCTGTAAGCACTCTGTGTGTCAGTATGTCTGTAAGCACTCTGCGTGTTAATGTGTGTCGGTATGTCTGTAAGCACTCTGCGTGTTAGTGTGTGTCAGTAGGTCTGTAAGCACTCTGCGTGTTAGTGTGTGTCAGTAGGTCTGTAAGCACTCTGCGTGTTAGTGTGTGTCAGTAGGTCTGTAAGCACTCTGCGTGTTAGTGTGTGTCAGTAGGTCTGTAAGCACTCTGCGTGTTAGTGTGTCAGTAGGTCTGTAAGCACTCTGCGTGTTAGTGTGTGTCAGTAGGTCTGTAAGCACTCTGCGTGCTAGTGTGTGTCAGTATGTCTGTAAGCACTCTGCGTGTTAGTGTGTGTCAGTAGGTCTGTAAGCACTCTGCGTGTTAGTGTGTGTCAGTAGGTCTGTAAGCACTCTGCGTGTTAGTGTGTGTCAGTAGGTCTGTAAGCACTCTGCGTGTTAGTGTGTGTCAGTAGGTCTGTAAGCACTCTGCGTGTTAGTGTGTGTCAGTAGGTCTGTAAGCACTCTGCGTGTTAGTGTGTGTCAGTAGGTCTGTAAGCACTCTGCGTGTTAGTGTGTGTCAGTAGGTCTGTAAGCACTCTGCGTGTTAGTGTGTGTCAGTAGGTCTGTAAGCACTCTGCGTGTTAGTGTGTGTCAGTAGGTCTGTAAGCACTCTGCGTGTTAGTGTGTGTCAGTAGGTCTGTAAGCACTCTGCGTGTTAGTGTGTGTCAGTAGGTCTGTAAGCACTCTGCGTGTTAGTGTGTGTCAGTAGGTCTGTAAGCACTCTGCGTGTTAGTGTGTGTCAGTAGGTCTGTAAGCACTCTGCGTGTTAGTGTGTGTCAGTAGGTCTGTAAGCACTCTGCGTGTTAGTGTGTGTCAGTAGGTCTGTAAGCACTCTGCGTGTTAGTGTGTGTCAGTAGGTCTGTAAGCACTCTGCGTGTTAGTGTGTGTCAGTAGGTCTGTAAGCACTCTGCGTGTTAGTGTGTGTCAGTAGGTCTGTAAGCACTCTGCGTGTTAGTGTGTGTCAGTAGGTCTGTAAGCACTCTGCGTGTTAGTGTGTGTCAGTAGGTCTGTAAGCACTCTGCGTGTTAGTGTGTGTCAGTAGGTCTGTAAGCACTCTGCGTGTTAGTGTGTGTCAGTGTGTCTGTAAGTACTCTGTGTTTGTAAGTTTGTAATATTTTCAGCACTGATGCCCAGGTAGAAAAAAATGCATTATAATCAGGACTTTGCAAACCCAACACATCATAGCTCCCATTTTATTGGTAACCCCCCCCCCCAAAAAAAAGAGGGATCCTGACTAGGATCTCTTTGAGAGAGTAGTTGGTAAGTGGAACAGCCTTAAACACGCATGGGATAGGCATACGGCTCCTGAATCTAAGACGAAACCAACGACTGATTAAGGTTTGAGTCTTTACAGCAGGAGAAACGGGCGACTAGACGGGGGCCGAATGCCGGCGGGTTCTTTGTCACTTGCTGCCTTTAAGTTAGTTACAGAATTCTGCTTCCCCTCCCCCATCCCAGCGATGTCTCCATATATGAGTAGTATCAGCGTGTGGGTAGCCGCTGGTTGCGCAGGATGGATTCCCTGGGAATGTCTGCAGATTGCGTCCTGACTCACAGCTCGTCATCAGCGCCGTGTCAGCCAAGCTCCGCGTGGCGCGTGTGCCGGACCCCCGGCGCGTTCATACTGGGGGCTGAGGGGACTGGGCAGGTTCCCAGCGCTTCCCTTCTGTCCGGTCACAATCCGTGTAAGAGATGTCCAGCTCGGTACGTCAGCCTGTTGGCCCATCTGGTCTGCCTCTCCCGGAGTCCTTTTAACTCCTTAAGATAGCTTTATGCACGTCCCAAACTTTCTTGGCTGTGCTGTTTCCACAGGAACTCTGTTCCAGGTATCTACTACCCAATCTTTATGATGAAGACACACCGGCTCATCATACAGAGGTGGTCGTAATTGGCGATTGCTGCGTCCACGGGGTGCGTTCAGCCGCTCAGCCTGTTTCCTGGGACTGTTCCTTAAAGCTTTATTCCATGTATCCGATTAAAAATACATTAAAAAAAACATTCCGCTGATTTCTTTTTTTTACCCGGTTGTAGTTTTTCCCCCCCATAATATAAAGTTTTCAGGCAGCTGCATATCAGCCGTTTGTATGATTCTCGTTCTGTTATCTGACCCCCGATCTACTAAACACCGCGACTCCTTATCATACTGCCTGTGGGAAACAATAGAATGGATCAGTCTTAATCACCCAGCTGGGGGTTATATTACTGTATACAGCGCTGGGGGGGTTATATTACTGTATACAGCGCTGGAGGTTATATTACTGTATACAGCGCCGGGGGTTATATTACTGTATACAGCGCTGGGGGGTTATATTACTGTATACAGCGCTGGGGGGGTTATATTACTGTATGCAGCGCTGGGGGGTTATATTACTGTATACAGCGCTGGGGGTTATATTACTGTATACAGTGCTGGAGGTTATATTACTGTATACAGCGCCGGGGGTTATATTACTGTATACAGCGCTGGGGGGTTATATTACTGTATACAGTGCTGGAGGTTATATTACTGTATACAGCGCTGGGGGTTATATTACTGTATACAGCGCTGGGGGGTTATATTACTGTATACAGCGCTGGGGGGTATATTACTGTATACAGCGCTGGGGGTTATATTACTGTATACAGCGCTGGGGGTTATATTACTGTATACAGCGCTGGGGGTTATATTACTGTATACAGCGCTGGGGGTTATATTACTGTATACAGCGCTGGGGGTTATATTACTGTATACAGCGCTGGGGGGGGGGTTATGTTCATTTTCACGGGATTTCCCATTTTTAAAGCATGGTTATCGATGACAGGAAGGATAGATGCTGTGAGAAAGGAAACTCCGTTACAGGGAGAATAAGGGGCTCCGTATGTTGGGGGATGGGGTACTCTGCTGACCTGAGGGGTATATAAAAAGACCCCTCAAAAAAGGGGTCTTGGAGACACATGTTCTGTAAAGGCTGGCAGCTCTGCGTTGTTCGACACGTATAACTCCCACAGCCCTGCGGGGGAATGACGCCCCCCCCCGGCGCCGAAACGCGTGGGAATGTGTGTCACCATGGTTACCTGATTGAACAGTAATGACAGTCCTTTTATTAGAATACTAATATTAAAAGGCAATGGAGGCTCCAGGCATGCGCCGTCGGGGCCCAACCGCAGCGACACAAAGCTTTTGAGATACTGTGATGAGCAGGTAATTAGAGTCATATAAAACGGAGTCTTAATAACTGCCGGGGAGGAAAAATCATTCAAAGAAATCCTAATCAGGGGTTGTAACCGCTAACCCTTTCAGTGCCAGATTACGGCGTTCCTGGCTAAAAATGTATCGCGTGTCAGTGTTTAAAGAGTTAAAATGAGTGGTTTTGTACAGTCAGGAGTACTTTCCGCGCACCGGGGTTTGTACGGACCCCCCCCCCCCACAGCGTTTGGCGGTAAGCATGCCGTGATATTGGCAGGTGCGTTCCGCAACATGCATTTGCAACTTTTTGTCCACACGAAGCCCCCACAAGCAGGGGTTTCAAATCAAACGGAGGGGTTAAAGCACCTTTTAACTGTTTGGTTGCTGTCATACAAATAGAATGTTAATATTTACCTGAAAAAAAATATAAACCGGAAAAAAACACAAAAAAAAAAGTTTTAGCAGCCTTCCTTGATTCGTTGATTTCTCAGCGATGCTTACCTGTACATATAAGGTGTATTCCCATAAAGGGTTAAAAGTACTCATCACGAAGCGGCTCCTGGGGGCTGAAATCCACACAGTTCCTCCAGCCGGTCCGGGTTCCTTAACCTTTATCTCCCGCGGCCTCGGACTTGGGGAATCCCTTAACCTGCAGCAGACAAGTTACACCAACGGTCAAAAGTTTGGGGTCACTTAGTCATTTCCTTGTTTTTGGAAGAAACGCAGATTTTGTCCATTAAAATAGCATGAAATAGATCAGAAATCCAGCGCAGACGGGGTTAATGTTATAAATGACTATTGTAGCTGGAAACGGCTAATTTTTAATGGAATCTCTTCATAGGCGTACAGAGGCCCTTTATCACTCCCATCACTCCTGTGTTCCAATGGCCCTTTATCACTCCCATCACTCCTGTGTTCCAATGGCCCTTTATCACTCCCATCACTCCTGTGTCCCAATGGCCCTTTATCACTCCCATCACTCCCATCACTCCTGTGTCCCAATGGCCCTCTATCACTCCCATCACTCCTGTGTCCCAATGGCCCTTTATCACTCCCATCACTCCTGTGTCCCAATGGCCCTTTAGCACTCCCATCACTCCTGTGTCCCAATGGCCCTTTAGCACTCCCATCACTCCTGTGTCCCAATGGCCCTTTAGCACTCCCATCACTCCTGTGATCCAATTGCCCCTTATCACTCCCATCACTCCTGTGTGCCAATGGCCCTTTATCACTCCCATCACTCCTGTGATCCAATGGCCCTTTAGCACTCCCATCACTCCTGTGTCCCAATGGCCCTTTAGCACTCCCATCACGCCTGTGATCCAATTGCCCCTTATCACTCCCATCACTCCTGTGTGCCAATGGCCCTTTAGCACTCCCATCACTCCTGTGATCCAATGGCCCCTTATCACTCCCATCACTCCTGTGTCCCAATGGCCCTTTAGCACTCCCATCACTCCTGTGTTCCAATGGCCCCTTATCACTCCTATTACTCCTATGTTCCAATGGCACGTTGAGTTCGCTGATCCAAGTTTAAGTTTAAAAGGCTAATTAATGGCTAGAAAACCCTTTTTCGATTATTACAGCCAGAAATGTCCTTTTCCATGAAAACGGCTCAGTGACCCCAAACCTTTTCTAACGGCACTGTATGTATATATTTGATGAATCCCGGATAGACGGTTGCGTAGCTCGGTGTTACCGTGTTTCATGGGGTTTTTTTTTTTTTGCAGCCATTTCACGCAGCAGGAGACCAACAACTTTGTCGTGTCCAGCACCAAATCTCTCCGCCATCTGTCAGAGGCTGTGCGGGGATCACCCCGGGTGAGTGCGGCAATTCCGTGGGCTCCTGCGCATGTCAGAGAGACAAGATAACTAGTACGAATATACACGCGGCACTCGCCACACCGAGCTGATGCTTTATGGCGATGCTAATGAAGTCTGTTCCTCCATAGACTTTCATTAGTCAGAGTGTCAGGATGGGTGATTAAGACTGAGCCATTCTATTGTTCCCCACAGGCAGTATGATAAGGAGTCGGGGGGTTTAGTACTTCGGGGATCAGATAACAGAGCGAGAATCATACAAACGGCTGATATGCAGCTGCCTGAAAACATATTTTGGGGCAAAAAATACAACTGGGGTAAAAAAATATATATTTTTAACCCGATATGAGGAATCCATTTTTTGGGGGTTTCCCCTCTGCGGGTTTTGAAGGTTTGCTCGGTTATTGTGTATCGCGTCCTTTGTTAAGAGAATATGTGGAGAATTATGAGCTGATGATTCTGTTTTGATCTCCCGGATCCCTTCCGCAGCCGATAATGACGGTAATTAAGACCCTCGCCGCGCTGCGCGATGTAAATATCCCCGCCGTTTATCGAAGACGCGCGTGAAAACATTTTCCCTACGAGTAATTGCGCATTATTGCGCTAGGCTCGGTATGGGAGCCGGCGGATCACGTGACCGCGTGTATTTTAACGCCCCCTCGCCGCGGCACTTTGTGTGCGTAGCTGCCAACTACCCTGCGCCGCGCCGGCTGGGCCCGCCAAGGTCTGCTCCCATCAGACACAGGACCGTCCCTTTAAAACACAGGCTCCCTTTCCTAAATGTTAGCGTTTTTTAATGGCGATTTACCTAAAATCAGGCTTGTTAGTGTCTGTAAGTCGTTGTACTGCGCTACAGAATGTGATAGAAGCATATCGACTCTAGTAGTGATACGTTCTCGTTTGTCCTTCGCAGCAAGACCGGCTTCAGCTGGACCGAATAAAGAGCCAGTTATCAGATGCTATTCAGCGCTATGGGACTGTCCAAACGGTGAGACAATGTCGACATTAATCCCCCTCCCCCCAAAAATAAAAAGGGCTGCCTCCCTTAATTAAATTAACAGCCCTACAGATCAGGGCCGGACTTGGGGTGATTAGGCAGCGGTGGCACTTTAAGACCAGCGGCTGGCAAATTACATGCGTGCAGCGGTCGCAGGTTAGGGCCGCGTATCTGACCGGTATCCGCGCGCCGCAGGACCCCATCTGCCCCTGTAGGGACGATCTGTGTGAGTAAGCGGGCCTATAGGCATCGGCCCAGCGTGACCAGTCCGGGCTTTACTCATGCGAACCCCAGATTTCGGGGAGGAACAGAAGAATTTGGGGGGGGGGGATCACTTTTAATAAAGGGTTAAAAAATTATGTCGGCAAAGTGCTGGGGGGGGGGTGTTAAAATTTCTGTTTACATGGAAATGGTGTTGGTTTTCATCCTTTAATCTGTGTGTTCACCCGCACAGGGATGCCTTCTAGCACCGGAGATAAATATGAGTGGAAAGCAATTAAAACATAAATATACTTTAAAGTATGTTTTTTAAAGTAAGTTCTGGAAGTCTCGTTCCCCCGAAGGCGTAGTTGAAGGCGTATCATGTAATGGGAGATAAATGAGAACACAATTTTTTTTTTTCCCTTTCTTGATTTTGTAGAAAATAGCAGAAAAGTCAAAATCACTGCTGGCCGGCGGACAGAAAACCCCAAAACAAGTAAGTCTAAGATTGTAACATTGTAGCAACTCCTGTGTCAACTCTACACCCGTACAGGGTTCCATTTATCACTACCGGTTTCTGCTGGTTTCCTTGCTTTTGAAAGAAAAGCAGGTTTTGTCCATTAAAAAAACATGAAATGAATGAGAAATCCAGCGCAGACGGGGTTAATGCTGTAAATGACTATTGTTGCTGGAAACGGCTGATTTTTTATGGAATCTCTTCATGGGCGTACAGAGGCCCTTTATCACTCCCATCACTCCTGTGTTCCTATATCACTCCCATCACTCCTGTGTTTCCATGGCCCTTTATCACTCCCATCACTCCTGTGTTCCAACGGCCCTTTATCACTCCCATCACTCCTGTGTTCCAGAGGCCCTTTATCACTCCCATCACTCCTGTGTTCCAACGGCCCTTTATCACTCCCATCACTCCTGTGTTCCAGAGGCCCTTTATCACTCCCATCACTCCTGTGTTCCTATATCACTCCCATCACTCCTGTGTTCCAACGGCCCTTTATCACTCCCATCACTCCTGTGTTTCAGCAGCCCTTTATCACTCCCATCACTCCTGTGTTCCAGCGGCCCTTTATCACTCCCATCACTCCTGTGTTCCAATGGCCCTTTATCACTCCCATCACTCCTGTGCTCCAATGGCAACATCAGCTTGCGTATTTGCGGCTGGCAGTATCAGCGATTTACTCTCCTAGTGTTACAAGTCATATTAGAGACCGGCTTCAATCTCGTGACTGCTTTTTGGGGATCCTGGGTAGATACCGAACCGATGGTCCTTCCGTATGAGCATATAGGGTTAACTGGCCCTTGCTGACTTAAGGAGCCCTCTTAAAGGACATGGGAGGAGAGTGACCGAATAATCATATTTTCTTTCTTTTCTCTGAGATGGTGGTATGTAAGTGGAGAAGCCTCCCAGCAGAAGTGGTAGAGGGTAATACAGTGAGGGTGCTAAGCATGCAAACAATAAATTAATTTTGTGTCTTAACTCACAATAAAGATGTTCGAACCCAACCAAAGCCGCTTACGGAGCCGAGCACGCTCGCGTCCGCTCGGTGTCTGTCTGTCTGCGCGTGGCCCTCCGCCGGGATAAGGGGCCGTCGCTGTAAAAGCAGCAGATGGAACGTTTTATCCGAAGTGTCACCTTGTGTGAGGAGGGCGGAGAAAACCTGACTTTCTAAAACATTTAATATTTTAGAGTGTGCGAAGAAATCTCATTGAGACAAAAGAGAGCGGCCGCCCCGCCTGACTCTTGTAATCAGATTACGCCGCACTCTGCTCCGCGACCTTGGGAGATATTAGGAAGGATTGTGAGAGAGAGACCGCGGGGATCTCCTGTACAGTAAATCTATATATATATATATATATACAGTATGTGTATATATACATACAGTGTGTGTGTATATAAAATATTGAGAGCGATAGAGGTTTAAGATTACAGGAGGGGGAAGTTTATTTCAAAGAACAAAATGTTATAATCAACAACTAAGAACATTACTGAGAGGGTATACGGAAATGGTAGAGCCATCTTAACTTCCTGTTCTTGGAATCTATATTTTACTTTTCTAAGTTCACATACATTCTGCATGTTAAGTCTTACTTTGCATCCTCGCCGTGAGATATCTGTGATAATAGCGTCACGGAGGGACCTGCACGGCGGGAAACAATCTCTAGCGCTAGAGGCTCCTGCGCCGTCCGCTAAAACAATGCCGGGAGAGAACAGGAAGTGGATGGCCACTTCCTGTTTGGGCCAACAGGATCCCCTAGCGCACAGTTTTCCCCCTTTAATATTAGAGTGAATTCCAGCTGGTAGTTACGGATGTGATTTTCTTGACGATTGACCTGCAGATATTTCATTCATCGCTATTTTATAATTCATTAACACTACTAAGAAACCGCGCGGATGACCTGTGATGGGTCGACGGGTATATTTTTTCGGCGTTTTGCAGCTAAATGCAATGCTAGACTTTCTTGGCCAAGCCGCAGGCTTTTCTAACAGTGAATTAAATGAGCTTTTGGTTTTCCGCCTCTATTCTCTATATCTTTCCATTTCACGGAGCGTACTTACAGCAGCGGCGCGGAATGAGAGTGACCAATCTGATAACGCAGCGTGGCTGGGGTTCTGCAGAGCCCTGCCATGTGAAGAATAACAGATTGTCTTTGCCAGATAGAGCACAGAAGATTATCTGGTGTAAAAAGTCAGGGAGAGAGTATAATTGTTTCTGGAATGCGAAAAAGAGATCACTTTGCCCCAAAAAACTAAGAGCACAATGTCATAGTTATAATAATTATTAAACTTTTTATTTAAATTATTATTAAAAACTAAAAACACAATGTCATATTTATAATAAACATTTTATTTAAATTATTATTATTAATCCTAAGTGTTTATAATAATTAATAAACATTGTATTATTATTCATAGGGAGAGATGGTTTTTCTGTGTTTATTCTCTATATCTAATCATTAAATTATTTTTTTACATTTTTTTAATTATTTTCTGTTGAGACGTTAAAATATTCTCATTATGCTTTCTTTTCTGGTTAATTTAAAAATAGATAATTGGGTTATTTCCCATGATCTACCCTTTTTGCAACCGAACTCCTCCTCCTCGGATATCAATCCGACCCACAATCTCTAACTACTCCTCAGGCCATGTTTTCCCAGATTGTAACTCTTTCCGTAATCTAAAGGAGTTCTGAAAAATAAAACCTTGTTAAGCCGATAGGACTCCTGCCCTAACCCTGCGCGAGAGCAGATACTCAGTAACCGGCGCACTTCCAGGGACCCCCCCCGGCCTCACCCCCATACCCAGTAGAACGACACCAGAGTCTGTGATTTAAGGTGAAAGCCCCAGGTGCCGGGCCTTAACCACATCGTGAAGATGATGAGGGTACTCGTGCTGTTGTAAAGCCATGGAAGAACACCGTGGCACGGTAGTCTTCTTCTGGAACTCTCCCAAGAGGAGAACCGCTGAAGTCTTAAAGGTCATGTTGGGAGCCAGAAGGTCAACCCAAATCCCTCACCAAAAAGTCTTCAGGGACCCGTCTCCGCTGTGGCATTCCTAATTCAAAACAACACAAGCCATGAGCGCCCAACCCGGTGGCTCAACAAGGACACCTCGGACTTCCCTGCGTCGTCAGCCTCAACGATCAAGCGCTCACCTCTCATGGCTTCCTTCACATCTTCACCCCGTCGGTGATCTCAGGACCTCAACCAGCCCTCGTCATTACAGAATGGTAAATGGCGATCGAAGAGTGTTTGGCCAATGACTCGTCGAACATGGCGGTGGATGCCGGCGGCTTCAGAGCCCCACCACTCCCTGAACAACGTTAAAATATAACGAGGAACTACAGGACACAATGCGCGTTCCAAAAAATATTCACTATTCCGAAGAAGGGGACTCCGGAAGGAATAATACATTTCAGGGGCGTCCCACTCGAGTCATTTTGTTAAATTCAGGCACATTTATGTTGAATGCTGATTTTGCTTGTTATGGATTTCGTCGGTCTAGTATGGATTCAGGAGCCGTATGTCTATCCCATGCATGTTTAATACCCTCACTGTATTACCCTCTACCACTTCTGCTGGGAGGCTGCTCCACTTATCTACCACCCCCTCACTAAAGTAAAACTTCCTTACATTGGGAATAATAAAAGCATTCCCATTCTGCAGACACTTGTCACCCCAGCGTGTTGCGTGTTGATGTAGCTGCCACGTCTTTAACACACGTACGTGTTCAGCTATATTATTCCTTAACCTTTTTATAGCATCGTGGGGGCGAGTTGCAGCGTGAGCTTCGCCCCGTGACGCACCAAAAGGGTTAACCAATGACCTTAGACCTTTATACTCCTAGCCCTGCAAAATGATTTACCGCAGAAAAAGAAATCCCCGGAGAAATTACTCGATAACGTCTGTAATTCCATCTGAAGATACCCCCCCCCCTCTCTGTGACCCGTCCGTTTCTCCCGGAAATTATTACAGGCGCTCCAGGGAGCAGGGCCGGCCACAAAAATGGGGCCAAATCCTTGTGTTTCCGATTACAGAAAGCTCGGAAAATGCCAGAAATGGTCAAAGATTCCCAAGTTTCACGGATTGAGAGACCGGACGTTCTCTTTATATATATATATATATCCCTGGAATAGGTTTCTAGGCCGTGCCGGTAACCGCGAGGTCCGCTTCCCACCGCTGAAGTTCCGTTGTTGACCTAGAATATTAGACGCTGGTTTCTAATAATGTGTTTAGAGATTTCCGCTGGTCGTCATTAAAATGTATTATTATTTATTATTATTATTACCGTATTCGCTCGATTATAAGACGACCCCCCCCCCCCAAATTTTAATATTTAGGGAAAAAAGCCTGAATGTAAGACTAGTAAATATTATTTCATGTAAACTATTTTTTTCATATTTAATAAAACCTATGATTGAGAAAAAGGCATTTTTTGTTTTTATTTCCTTTTATTTGCGCACCCACCCCCCAGTTATGCACATCTGCCCCCAGGCTTGCTACTCTGCCCCCTAGATTTGCCTTATACCCCCTATTTGCCACTCTGCCTCCCAGATATGCCTTATACCGCTATATATATATATATATATATATATATATATCCTTGATATTCCTTTTAACCCCCTATATGCTACTCTGCCTCCCTGATATTGTTTATACCCCCACCCCCATATGCTCCTCTTACCAGTGCTTCCCTAGACTTGTCCCCCGTGCTTCAGATTCCTTGGTGGGGCAGCCGGTGAAGGTCTGCGTGATGCACACAGACAACCTCCGCTGCTGCTGCCGGCACTTCCCCACGGCTTCTATGAATGAGCACTGGAATGAGCAGATGTGACGCCGGCGCTCCGTCTACGCGCATTCCACAGACCTATACCGTCCTGGGGAATAGGTCGCTGTATACCGTCCTGGGGGGAGATGTCGCTGTATACCGTCCTGGGGGGGAGATGTCGCTGTATACCGTCCTGTATACCTGACGTTAGGTAGTTAGTGACAGAGATCGTAAAATAACAAGGAGCTGCCGACATAAAAGGGATAAAAGTTTTAGAAATACTGGGAACCACATTCAGGGTTCCGGAGCGAGACCTCCTGCTGCAGAGGAATATTTTATAAATATATATATACATGCGCGGGGAACGCGGGCTCCAACGCTGCACATTCACAGTCATTAACAATGAACTCAGCAGGGACTTTCTAGCCGTTAATCCATGCAGAGCTCCTGTCCCTCCGGCCCAAAATACGCCTTTAATTAACCGAGGCATTGGACTCCGCGTCTCTAAAGCCCGGTATACGGATGCACACCTGGCTCGTAGCGCAGATAAGCACCCGCTTGGCACCCACCTGGCACCGTATTGTTATAAGGGCATCTCTCTAATTTACTAATTAAACTCCCGCCTGGTAATCCGCACAGGACAGATTGGAGGCCGTTATCGCTGTTCCTGGCTCTGGGACCCGCATCTCAGGAGAGACTGTCGGTTCATTCATTCATTCATTCATTCACAAAGAGGTGCGGATTAAGAGACTCCGCGTTAATCCATTTAAGAGGCAACGGAAATAGGAAGCTGATAACGCGCACAACCTGTCCTTGAAATGTTACCTTCAAAGAGCCACCGTCTTCCGTAACGACTCCACATTCTACAAAAGTTACCAAGCAACGCGATTACCTTTCACTTTGACTTCAAAAACCGTCACAGGTACATTACCCTCCATATACTATCACACATTATCAGTCATGTGATATTTGGGGGACTTTCCCGGCTCAAACACCACACTGAGCTGATGCTTTATGGCAATGCTAATGAAGTCCCTTCCTCCATAGACTCACTACTCAGAGTGTCCAACTGGGTGATTAAGACTGAGTCATTCTATTGTTTCCCACAGGCGGTATGATAAGGAGTCGGGTTGTTTAGTAGATCAGGGATCGGATAACAGAGTGAGAACTCTTACAAACGGCTGATATGCAGCTGCCTAAAAAAAATATTACGGGGCAAAAAACTAAAACCGGGGTAAAAAAAAAAAAAAAAGGATAGAGGGGAATATCCCTCGGCTGAGATACTTAGTTTAAAGGTTTGAATGCTGGGATCTGTGAGTGTGGCAGGGTCAGCGTTAGCTAATCCGGCCTGAAGATATCTTCCTTCTCCCCACCCCCCCACCCCACCCTTTTAAAGGCTGCCTAAGCCAATCAGCTACTTACAAATAGGAGAGCGGTAACCTAACGGGGAGGAATAATCATGCAGATGCATAGAATAAGAAGTTAAAATGCTGATGGGATACTATAAAGTGTAGTCTATTCACTATAATGATCCATTGGATTCAGGAATTATGGAAGATCCACATTAACGCTGAGATCTTCTATGCTACAAGAACAGCACACATATCGCAAATATGCAGCTGTCGACCCCTGTATAATGCCAAAAATATCAGTTTTTATATGCTTTATGTGATAATAAAAAGAAATAACTGTGTGTTTAAATCCAATATACACATAGGAGAGATTATATATTAAATGATTATTATATTGTTATCAACTATTATTATTATTATGTATTATTCTTGTTATGCTATATTAGTATTATGGTATATTATTAGTATTATTAGTAGTAGTAGCAGCAGTAGTATTAATATTATTATGGTGTATTCTTGTTGTTAAGTATAGTAAGATTCTTAATAGTATAGTAAGAATAATAAGAATAATATACCATAATATACATTAATTGTTATTATTGTTATTAATATCATTTTTAGACAACAATAAGAATAACACACCATAATAAAAATATAGATTTTATTATTATTGTGGTATCTAGTATTATTTATTGTTATCAAAGAATGAACACTGAAGATACTAAGAGCTGCTAATGCTGGTAATGTCTACTTAATGGCGGTTTGCGTCATCGCGTAGATAGTTATTTTGACCTACTCTCTGTTAATTCCTCCCCAGAGTCCCCACACGCCCTTCTCAGATATGGCGGACGACGAGAAGATATTCAACGGCGGGGACGAGGTTTGGCAGAACCAAAGCCAAAGTGTTTCCGAGATCAACGAGGAGGATCTGGACGGCATACGTCAAAAGGAGGAGGCTGTGAAACAGATTGAGGTACGCGGCGTCCAAATAACGTCGTTCTCACATCTCGTGTCCTCATGCGCAGTCATTCCCGGCGGCTCCGACCACGCGGCCTTTCAGGATCTCCTCAGACTTGATGAAAATAGTGGGGTGTAGGACCCTTTTGGTTTTCTTCCTTCGTAGACCAGGGAGGCAGCCGGTGATGTCCCCATTTCCTTCTCCTCCTAAATCATCGCAGTCCGTGCCGCCAGGCGTGCGTCCAGTGTGAGGGGCGCGTCCAGTGTGAGGGGCGCGTCCAGCGTGAGGGGCGCGTCCAGCGTGAGGGGCGCGTCCAGTGTGAGGGGCGCGTCCAGTGTGAGGGGCGCGTCCAGTGTGAGGGGCGCGTCCAGCGAGGGGCGCGTGAGGGCGCATCCAGCGAGGGCTCGTGTCCGTGGAGCCGAGGAGCTCTGCAGAGTGTCTCCCAGAGAAATACTCTACACAGGAGAGTTTGGGGTTAATTAATGTTCCTACATATATTTAAAGCTTGTGATCACGGTGTCGGTGTCTACACCTCCTGTGCTGAATTTGCTCCCTCGCTTTCATATCCAGGGGCAGCACCCCTTAGATGGGTTTTTCGCACCCTCAGCGCGGCCGGCGCCCCCCCCAGGACCCCCCGCTGCTCCACCATGCGCCTCTCCCAATGTTTCCAGGTCCTGCCGCAAGGTTACGATGCTCAAAATAGTCTTGGCAGCCCATGTCTAACAAGTGGAGCCTACGTGCAGGAGCTTCAGATCCTCCTCATCAGCCTGTAGCTCCGGCTATCCTAGAAACATAGAACCTGCCGGCAGATCGGCCCCATCCGGCCCCCGCCTAGTCATCTGTTTCTCCTGCTGTAAAGACTCAAACCTTAATCAGTCGTTGGTCTCGTCTTAGATTCAGGAGCCGTATGTCTATCCCATGCATGTTTAATCCCCTCACTGTATTACCCTCTACCACTTCTGCTGGGGGGCTGTTCCACTTACCTACCACCCTCTGAGTAACGTTAAACCTTCTTACATTACATCTAAGCCTCTGATCCTCTAGTTTTGGATTATGGCCTCTTGTTCTAACATTTCTCCTCCGTTGACCTAACCCTAATGCATATAATCTGCCGTGTACTATACACAAGGGAACAGTAATCGGCGCCGCGTCCTCCACGCTCAGCACTTTCCATCGTCCTCGCTTTCACCACCTGCTCTATGGCTGTAAATGTCACGTTCCTCCTGTTCTTACGTCGGTCGCTTGGCATCCATCTTCATTCTGAGCCGTATCGTGGCAATTAAGGACTTGGGCAGACTGGGGTCGTGGCGCTGTCACACAGCGCACCTCTGCATGATGCATGCGCGAGCCGTCCGCGGCCATTAAATCATCGCGTCCCCTGACAGCCGTTCTCACCCAGACACTTTGTAGCCGAGCCGCGTTAGAGCCGCGTAATGGCTCGTTCTTTCTAGGTTCTGGTAACGGAACTCGGACGGTTTATATATAATAACCTTTTATAATCCACAAATAACAACTTTTTTTATTTAATTTTTTTACTAAAAATGTCTTGTCTTTTCTCAATAATAGAAATTACCTGCACTCTGTTACAAAATTCCTTCAAACAAAGCCCTGTATACAGTAATATAACCCCCAGCTCTGTATACAGTAATATAACCCCCAGCGCTGTATACAGTAATATAACCCCAGCGCTGTATACAGTAATATAACCCCCAGCGCTGTATACAGTAATATAACCCCCAGCGCTGTATACAGTAATATAACCCCCAGCGCTGTATACAGTAATATAACCCCCCCAGCGCTGTATACAGTAATATAACCCCCCAGCGCTGTATACAGTAATATAACCCCCAGCGCTGTATACAGTAATATAACCCCCCCAGCGCTGTATACAGTAATATAACCCCCCAGCGCTGTATACAGTAATATAACCCCCAGCTCTGTATACAGTAATATAACCCCCAGCGCTGTATACAGTAATATAACCCCAGCGCTGTATACAGTAATATAACCCCCCAGCGCTGTATACAGTAATATAACCCCCAGCGCTGTATACAGTAATATAACCCCCAGCGCTGTATACAGTAATATAACCCCCCAGCGCTGTATACAGTAATATAACCCCCCAGCGCTGTATACAGTAATATAACCCCAGCGCTGTATACAGTAATATAACCCCCAGCGCTGTATACAGTAATATAACCCCCAGCGCTGTATACAGTAATATCACCCCCCAGTGCTGTATACAGTAATATAACCCCCAGCTCTGTATACAGTAATATAACCCCCAGCGCTGTATACAGTAATATAACCCCCAGCGCTGTATACAGTAATATAACCCCCAGCCCTGTATACAGTAATATAACCCCCGGCGCTGTATACAGTAATATAACCCCCAGCGCTGTATACAGTAATATAACCCCCAGCCCTGTATACAGTAATATAACCCCCAGCGCTGTATACAGTAATATAACCCCCAGCCCTGTATACAGTAATATAACCCCCAGCCCTGTATACAGTAATATAACCCCCAGCGCTGTATACAGTAATATAAACCCCAGCCCTGTATACAGTACTATAACCCTCAGCGCTGTATACAGTAATATAACCCCCCCAGCACTGTATACAGTAATATAACCCCCAGCCCTGTATACAGTAATATAACCCCCAGCGCTGTATACAGTAATATAACCCCCAGCGCTATATACAGTAATATAACCCCCCAGCGCTGTATACAGTAATATAACCCCCCAGCGCTGTATACAGTAATATAACCCCCAGCGCTGTATACAGTAATATAACCCCCAGCCCTGTATACAGTAATATAACCCCCAGCCCTGTATACAGTAATATAACCCCCAGCCCTGTATACAGTAATATAACCCCCAGCGCTGTATACAGTAATATAACCCCCAGCCCTGTATACAGTACTATAACCCCCAGCGCTGTATACAGTAATATAACCCCCCCAGCACTGTATACAGTAATATAACCCCCAGCCCTGTATACAGTAATATAACCCCCAGCGCTGTATACACTAATATAACCCCCAGCGCTATATACAGTAATATAACCCCCCAGCGCTGTATACAGTAATATAACCCCCCAGCGCTGTATACAGTAATATAACCCCCAGCGCTGTATACAGTAATATAACCCCCCAGTGCTGAATAGTGATATAACCCCCCCAGCGCTGAATAGTGATATAACCCCCCAGCGCTGTATACAGTAATATAACCCCCAGCGCTGTATACAGTAATATAACCCCCAGCCCTGTATACAGTAATATAACCCCCAGCCCTGTATACAGTAATATAACCCCCAGCCCTGTATACAGTAATATAACCCCCAGCGCTGTATACAGTAATATAACCCCCAGCCCTGTATACAGTACTATAACCCCCAGCGCTGTATACAGTAATATAACCCCCCAGCACTGTATACAGTAATATAACCCCCAGCCCTGTATACAGTAATATAACCCCCAGCGCTGTATACACTAATATAACCCCCAGCGCTATATACAGTAATATAACCCCCCAGCGCTGTATACAGTAATATAACCCCCCAGCGCTGTATACAGTAATATAACCCCCAGCGCTGTATACAGTAATATAACCCCCCAGCGCTGTATACAGTAATATAACCCCCAGCGCTGTATACAGTAATATAACCCCCAGCGCTGTATACAGTAATATAACCCCCCCAGCGCTGTATACAGTAATATAACCCCAGCGCTGTATACAGTAATATAACCCCCAGCGCTGTATACAGTAATATAACCCCCAGCGCTGTATACAGTAATAACCCCCAGCGCTGTATACAGTAATAACCCCCAGCGCTGTATACACAGGAGTGATGGGAGTGATAAAGGGTCTCTGTACGCCTATGAAGAGATTCCATTAAAAATCAGCCGTTTCCAACTACAATAGTCATTTACAGCATTAACCCCGCCTGCGCTGGATTTCTCATCCATTTCCTGTTATTTTAATGGACAAAAACAAGGACTTTTCTACTTGACCCCAAACCTTTGAAGGCACTGTGAGTAATTATGAAATGATAAAGCGACACTTTAGGTGAAAAGTGATTTATTCTAGAAGGCGTCACCAATAAAATATCCCTAAATCTCTCTGCTGCATCAAAGATCGCCCCCCTTGCCTTTGGGGAATTGCAGTAGATTTTGGGCTCCAGCTGGCTGTTTTTGCGCATGCAGTCGTTTTATCGCCGGAACGGGGGGTTAATGTTTGTGTGTTAGCCTACTGCCGACGTGATGGTCGGGGTACAGATCTCCTCCGTGCGCGTAAATACCGAGCGGGTGTCTGCGGACGGTTATGGTAAATACCGTAGAGATCGCCGTCTCCAGAACAGAAACTGCCAGATCGGCAGAAGAAGAAGTGCCCGAGGAGAGGAACGTAGGAAAGAGGGGGACGCGGTGAGGGCACACTGAGGACACGGTGAGGGCACACTGAGGACACGCTCGCCCTTGTGCAGCCTACAGACCTCCGCTGATGGCTTCCTACATGTTACCACCTCCTGCAACTATGTATCCGTGTCTCGTTACATACAGAGAAGTGGACGTCCAAGTGCGTAGGAGAACGAGGACAGGCGTGGGATCTGCTAGTATGGACCAGACCAGTCTCTTTACTGTTCTTTCTAACTCATAGTTAATGCATACCCCCCAAGTGTCCCTATTTAGTCTGACCAGTCCTTGTTTGCTTCTGAAACCCCTGATACCCCTCTCTCTTCCCCTGATGCCCCTCTGTTATAGGAGGTAGGAACGTTTGCTGGGTATGAGGGTATCGCGGGGTTCTACAGCCCTAAAAGCCCCGATAATGTGTATAGAAACAGCAGGAAACGGCTTAATAAATAAAAGCCAGTAAATAAAACCTGTTATTTTTCTAAATACACAAACAGCAGGATAATCCTTGTTTTCTTTCTTTCTGCCCTGGTATGAAGCTGCTTTATTCCTGCCGCTCTGTCCCGCTAATGAAGTCCGGCGCCATTCTTCTTCTTTCAGGCTTCGGTTTGACGCCGGGCGTTTTTCTGCCGCTGGTGTCGGCGCCGTGGGATTTACAGCCGGACGGAATATTGAATTCCATCTCCAAACAAAATCCCCGTCGTCCGCAGAGCAGAGAGGGCAAAGAGCGAGAGACGAAAGAAATGAGGAGAACCGCGGTTTAATATCTCCTTTCTCTACAACGTTCCCAAAACTCTTGTGTATTTCCAATTCTATTGTTTAACTCTTGCAGCTCGGAGCTCAAAAGGCCAACTAATATTCATTTTTGATCAATTTTGATATCGATTTAAATGAGATCTTTTATTTTGCCCTCTTTTGAGATCAGTGTACCCGGTCCGGCCGTGTAGAGGCAATCAGCGCGTAGCCGTTATGTGATAAAAGAAACGCTCTTCCTTTAGATTGTAAGCTCTTGGGTGCAGTGGTATTTTGTGTCTGTTGAATCGGTCGAAAAGGCCAGCCGTGGCCAACATTAAACCATTTAATGTCCCTTTAATATTTTAAATTGGTCTTTTATATCGACCTTTTATAGGCATTCTTTAGAAATGTACTTAGTTTACTACGTTTCCTCTGTGGTTTGACAATTCTCCCCAACTGATTGGCTGCTTGAAACAACCAATCAGCGACAGGAGAACATGCCCATAGAAATCAATAGGAGAGCTGTCTGATCAAACACATGGGGGGGGAATCTATGGTCTCTCACTCCGTATTCACCAAGCCAAGAATATAGGGCAGGGGAAAGGGCAAATGCATGTGAGGGGCTTCCGCAGAATCCCCCCATTCACGTGCATTCGTGTGCATTAAAGCGTGTCCGGTGGCTGGAGTGTCCCTTTTAATTAGCTCTCCTTAATAAGCACAGGCTGCCCTGTAACGTGTGTCTTTAATAACTCATGTTCAGGGGTTAAACAGCCTTTGAATGAGATGTAGCTGAACGAATCCAATATTACGTTTGCAGAGCGGGGGCTCCCGGGGGGCGGCCTGCCTGCCGGCGAACTCACTCTTTATTTTACTAATAAATAACCCAAATGCAGTAACGTTATGTGATAAGTCAGAAAGCCATTTGCCGTGATGTACGACCCGTCCGTCGCAGGCCGTACGTTACGCTTTAATGTGCCTGTAGGGTGTATCTGCTCTGGCAGTCGCGCAGGTCGCCGTGTCACAGCAGAAGATTTCATTCACTGCCCTCGTTATACGGCCTTTCATTTCTTCCAGAATGTATCATGAGGCCGGACTGATATATTTCTCAGGACTAAACATAGTAAAAAGAAAAAAAAAAAACTACATTTATATAAGCCTTCGTGACCTCAGAGGTCTCTTTTTCGGGTGGGAGAGGGATTATGTATTACCCCTGCCTGAAAAACAGGTGGTTTAATTGATGTTTTAATTGAGATGCCTGAGCTCAAGGTGGGATGTCAGCCGTCAGAGAATGGTTCTGGACGGCCCTATCTAACATGTATGATTCTGCTCTATAGACGCACGGTTTAGTGGCTAAATCCCTAGACAGGGACTCGTTCTATACTCCTGTGCCTCACCTCTTCCTTTTCACCATTTTTATTTGTTTATTTTTTTGAATGATTTTTTGTTTCAAAAAGCAGCGTTTCTAGCGTGCCTGCGTCCGTACGGGAGCGCCCCGATCCCCGGGCTATAAATACCGTGCCGCGTTTAATAAGCGCCACTTCTGTTTTCCGTGGGAAGTAAAAGTACATATATTGCTGCGGCTAGGTCGCGGTTAGCAGGCACATAAACCTGTCGGACTCTGACGGGAAATGACAGGGCGTAAAGCAGAAAACGACACCTCGGCGTCCGCGGCTCCTCGCCCACCATGCCTTTAATTGCAGAAGTCACAGCGTGAAATTCCCTTGGCAGAAGCACCAAGGGTTAAGAATCTGCTCACAACGACAAAAACGTCTGTTTTAAGGAACTTCTACGCTGCCAGCGCCCCAGGAAACCGTTCGCACCTCGCTATTTATTTATTTAAATTTTTTTTAAACCTGTTTAATAGAGCATGTATTAATATTAATCAACATTTATTATTAACCTTATTTGTATAAAAAGAAATTAAATAATATTATTGTGACGGAAGCCTCCATCACCGGGGCCACTGGAGAGGCCTGACTGCCGGCCTCCTCCCTATTGACGATGGGCCCTGGGTCTGTAAAGACTTCTGTGGCTACCCCCAGCAGTATCCTCTCATCACTGGCTGAGGGGATTATCTCCGGCAGACAGCCAGGATCTGCCACCAGGGAGTGACCACCATTCTTTGATGTTTAATGTTGTATAAATCAGTCTCCCCCCTATTGTATTGTTAATCCCGTTACTGCCCCTGTTGTCTCTGGGAGGCAGATTAAGGGGGCGGTTTGTGTCCCAATATCTTGTTTTATAATAATGTGTGTTTTGCTGGATATATCCAGCCCTGTGTGTGAGAAATAAATGAGTCTTCGTTTGGTTTTACCCGGCACGGAGTCTCGGCGAGTGACTGGGGAGCCGGGGAAAGTGTGGTGTCCCAGGCTAAGGGAGCACAAGACAGCGGAGGACTAACCAGCTCCGTGACAATTATGAATATTATATAATTCAGGTTATTTATTATTTAGAATATAGAATTTTATATAATATAAAAAATATAAATATTATATAGTTTAGGTTATTTAATATTTAGAATATAGAATTTTATGTAATATAAAAAAATATTATACATATTTAATCTAAATTATTTTTTATTTTAAAAAATGTTTAAAAACAAAAATGAAACAAACTTTTTTTTGCTATAATAACAAGCCGTCCTTCAATTCTGAAAAATCGGTCAAACCAATTTAATCTAAACACAATTTGTTCCTAAATCATGGAGTTAGAACTCTTGTATCGAAAATTACGGCCCTATCTTACTGGCCCAGAGATTCTATGGAGTCACTTGGAAAAATTTTGTTTCACTAAAATCCAAAACGAGAAATAAAATATTTTTATCCGGTGGCTATAACGGGACGCGGTTAACGAGCTTTAATATTAATTCCATCTCTGGTACTTAATATTCCCTTTTTTGAGCTTTTCTTGGTAAATCAGATTCATAAATTAGAAGCTCGTTTATTTTTAGATTTGCAGAGGGAAAAATAAGCAATTTGTGAAATTACTGCAGTCACATTATTCTAAAAATATTGATTCCCATCCCCCCCCCCAGTAATGAAAACCAGTGAATATGTTAGAGATGGGGGGTTTTGCACGCTGGTGCCGGCCTCCTCCTGGACGCATATCCGTGTAATGACTTTGCTTTTAGTAAAATGTGCTGTTTGGCCAGTTTTAATGCAGCAAAATGTATACTGATGCGCAGACTTCTCTGGGGTTCTGTATTAGTATGAGATGTATTGTGGGTAAACTCCAAGGTTGGAGCCGATGCCCGGAAATCCTGCTCGTCAGCAGAACAAGATGTCTGTGATTCATTATGACGTAGTCTGCGCAGGGACTGCACCCAGCTCTCTCTGAGGTACCTAGTTTCTGCTGATGGGCAGAATTACCGCAGGACTTTAGAGGCTGCAATCACTGTGAGAATGATGAGCCAGCGGGTGGGAGAGGTAACAGAGACTTGAAGCCGGGAGAAATGTTGGGTGGCGTGAATGTCCCTCTATCAGGGGTGTGAGTTCTGTTCTTGTAAGAGTCTCTATGTGAGTGCATGTCTGTGAGCCTCTGTGACTTGCTTTTGTCTTTGAGTTGTGTGACTGCCTGGAAATATTCATGTATCAAAAACAAATTATCCTAATTTATAACACCAATAACATTTACCAATGTGCTGACGCCTGTAACTCCAGAGAGTTTGATACCCCTGAACAGCAGCCTCCTGTACGCTTAGGAGACCTGGGAGTGAAGGCCAAGCTTGGGCTCCAGTGGACTCTGGGAGCGAAGACTGAGCTTGGGCTCCAGTGGACTCTGGGAGTGAAGGCCGAGCTTGGGCTCCAGTGGACTCTGGGAGTGAAGGCTGAGCTTGGGCTCCAGTAGACTCTGGGAGTGAAGGCCGAGCTTGGGCTCCAGTAGACTCTGGGAGTGAAGGCCGAGCTTGGGCTCCAGTAGACTCTGGGAGGGAAGGCCGAGCTTGGGCTCCAGTAGACTCTGGGAGGGAAGGCCGAGCTTGGGCTCCAGTAGACTCTGGGAGGGAAGGCTGAGTTTGGGCTCCAGTAGACTCTGGGAGTGAAGGCCAAGCTTGGGCTCCAGTAGACTCTGGGAGTGAAGGCCGAGCGTGGGCTCCAGTAGACTCTGGGAGTGAAGGCCGAGTTTGGGCTCCAGTAGACTCTGGGAGTGAAGGCCGAGCTTGGGCTCCAGTAGACTCTGGGACTGAAGGCTGAGCTTGAGTTCCATTAGACTCTGAGACTGAAGGCCAAGCTGGGCTCCAGTAGACTCTGGGAGTAAAGGCTGGTCTTGTGCTATGCTGGAGCAATTTTGAGTTTGGATCAAACTTACATACAGCAAATGCGTGACAGAAACATGATGATGCACGTGGGGTAACAGGCTGGTAAAACGAAGGTTTTCTTCCAAACTTTCCGCCATTCTTGAAACGGGAGGAAAAGTTTCCTCCCATCCCCAGCTATGAGAGGGAATTACCTTTTAGAATCCTTGTTAGGTCTGTAATCCCAGAGAATGGGGCAAAAAATTCCTAAACCATATGATTTTCCAAATCAGACTTCCTAAACCTGGGGCGTTTTCTCCTATGACCGATATAGCGTTGCCCCATGTAAGGCTTCCCTGGGGGTATTGGGTAACATTTTATGAAAACGTCACAAAGATTGGAATCAAACCAAGAGGACATCTACTAAAAATGTAGCCAAAGCATCTAAATTCTCACATGAAAATTACCGTATTTGCTCGATTATAAGACGAGGTTTTTTTCAGAGCAAATGCTCTGAAAAATACCCCTCGTCTTCTAATCGGGGTCGTCTTCTAATCAGACCTCAAATAGAGTCTGATTAGGAGACTAAGATCCAGATCCCCCGCACCGCTGCAGGGGACCTGGATCCTCCTGTCTCACCCCCCCCCCCCCATCATACACACTTACCGGTGCTTCCTGCTGTATTGCCGGGGCAGCGGGTTGACGTCTACGCGATCCGCGTAGACAACGTCCGCTGCAGCCGGAAGGAGGTGTGGCTAGCAGCGGGGGTTGTCTGCGTCCGTCGCGTAGACCTTCCCCGACTGTCAGAGATCAGTGCCACACCGGTGCAGGGAACTCTGATCTCTGACAGCCGGGGAAGGTATCCGCGACGGACGCAGAAAAACCCCCGCTGCCAACTCCACCTCCTTCCGGCTGCAGCGGAAGGCGACGTCAACCCGCTGACCCGGCTGGAAGCACCGGTAAGAGAGGGCTGAGGGGAGAGAGGGGGGAGAGAGTGTGTGTGCGTGTGTGTGTGTGTGTTAGTTAAATGGGGGTATAGGGTGTGTGTGTGTGTTAAATGGGGGCATAGGGCATTTCTGGAGTGGCGTTAAGGGGGCATTTAATAGAGCACTCTGCCTCCTGAAATGCCTTATACCTCCCTATATGCCACTCTGCCCCATAATATGCCTTTTAACCCCCTAAATGCCAGAGTGGCATATAGGGGTATAAGGCATTTCTGGAGGCAGAGTGCTCTATACAATGCCTTTTAACTCCCTTAATGCCATTCTGCCTCCTGAAATGCCTTATACCTCCCTATATGCCACTCTGCCCCATAATATGCATTTTAACCCCCTAAATGCCAGAATGGGATATAGGGGTATAAGGCATTTCTGGAGGCAGAGTGGCACATAGGGGGTCAAAAGGCATACCATGGGGCACAGTGGCATATAGAGGGTTAAAAGGCATATCATGGGCCACAGTGCCATATTGGTGTGGCAAGCCTGGGGGCAGATGTGCGTAACTGGGGGACAGGTTGGAAAATACAAGAAATAAAAACAAAAAAAATATTTTTCTCAATCATAGCTTTTATTAAAAAAAATAGTTTACATGAATTAACATTTACTGGTAAAACTTTTTTCCTTTGGGGTCGTCTTATATTCAGGCTTTTTCTTTTTTTCCTACGTTAATATTCAGATTTTGGGGGGTCGTCTTATAATCAGGGTCGTCTTATAATCGAGCAAATACGGTATTGTAAAAGAAAAAAAACTGTATGTAAGCAATTTCTGACATTAAAAACGTTAAATACCCCAACTGTGCCAGGCTATTTTTTTTTTTTCCACCCCAGTCGTATGTTTCGTATGCAGAACAAGCCACAGGTGGCTAGAATTTGCCGAGCATTTTATAGAAGCAAGTTTTTCACAATTTTTTTTTCTTTTTATAGGAAAATTTGGATTATAAACAAAGAGAGATTTATCGATGTTAAAAAAAAAAAGTCAAATTGCATCTGTTAACCCCTCTGGCAGTCCGTTAAATGGCAGCTGTCAGGAAATGTTTTTCGGCGTCATATCTGAGGATGGCGCTTTATGGCAGGGCTGCGCATCGACTATTTTATAGGCTCTTATAGACCGTGCGATTATTTTACAACAGATGCAAATGGCACTTGGGACAGATTTATAGACAAGAACATAAACGGTACAGATTGTAAACACAACACAGAATATATCAAGAAAACGAGAAAACTGATACGAAGTAACTGGAAAAATCACCAGGGATTCATGGAAGTAAAGATTTTCTGGGGTTTTGGTAAAAAAAACAAATATATAATGTTCTTACTAATATATCAGGATTGACAGGAGAGAAGCTGAACTTTCAGAAGGTTGATTGTTGTATAATGTGTATTTTGAATATTAGAATTTTAGTTGTTTTTTTCTGCATTTAAATGACATTTTTTATTGCCTTAAATTTGGCTGATTTTGTTTTTATGACTGCTGTGTATCAGGACAATTTGGATAGTTTTGCCATAGACAACTTAACATAACTTTACGTAATAATTTACACTTTATCTGGGGATCTTTTATATGGAAGGAAAAAAATAAAATATATATATATATATATATGTATATATAATGTGTGAAACAGCCTCCCAGCAGAGGTGGTAGAGGCTCATAGAGTGAGGAAATTTAAACATGCATGGGATAGACATATGGCTCCTGATTAAGGTTTGAGTCTTTACAGCTGGAGAAATTGGCGACTAGGTGGTTCCGGAATGTTCATTCATTCACAATGGATTCCCCAGCAGTATCATTTATAATGTCTCCAGAAGAACTTTGGAGATACTTCTTGTCCATGCGCGACCTTTACCTGCTGACTCTGAATTAATTCTGTGATGCTTTATGGCGATGCTAATGAAGTCAGTTCCTCCATAGACTTTCATTAGTCAGAGAGTCCGACTGGGTGATTAAGGGCAAAAAACTACAGGCAGACGTTGCCCTTTTAAATGAGATTTGTCACTAAAGCGATGTAATGGTGTTATCCGGTTAAAGCAATATCTGTGTTAGAATCCCACCCTCCGGTTATACCGCGGGAGCCGAGCCGCCTCTTGTTGCCTTATTTTGAATGTTTTCTGGTAAATCTAGTTGGCCCTCGTTAGTTGGAGGCAGCCTCGTGCGGCTGCGGAGACAAAACCAAAAACGTGAACTTTCGAGTGAATTCTTGGTGCTTTTCCCCGACCCCGCGTCCCAACGCGTCTCGACAGTCTCTCGACATTTTATAATCTTAGAGAACTGTCACCCTGGGTGACCAATGAGCGCGGCCGGTGAGCGGCGTCGTGCAGGTCCACCCTTCTGCCCGGACTCTGTGGGAATTCTTCTTCTCTCCTCTCTGACGTCCCTGTGGACGGTTACCTTTCTGTATAATTGCTCTTCTAGATAGCATCGGCCCTGTAGCCAATTTACTGCCAGCGCCGGCCGGCTGCGGCCATTGACTGATTTCCCGTCCCCGGGAGGCTGCGCTTTAATCTTCTGTCGCGTAGAAGAGCAGGTTCGGGACAGCGGACGGGCCATTCACAGAAGCTTCTGCGCTGGCCGGCGGGTTAAAGTGCTCTCCAGCAGCTTACTGGTTAATAATGGCGGTACTTTGAGAATTCAGGTCTGTGCATGTTCTAGGCTCCCCTTATAAGATTCTTTGCCCAAGGTCATGTGGGCCATCATGGCACCATAATTATAAAGAGTTGGCCATTGTTGGCCATCTGTAGTTTTTAGACAGGCCCCCCTGAGCAAAGTTTTGTCTTAAATTCCTAATTATTACAGCGAAACCCCACTTTGAATTGATTAATGAGGTTCAAATTAGCTATAACCTGGTATCGGCGTCTCTAGCGACCCCTCGTGTCTTGTTGTGCGTCTCGCCGCAGCCTTTGGTCTTCAGTGTTTGGGATATATGTGGAAAGACTTTACTGATTAAAGTAACTCGTACTTGTTTCAGGATTATGTTTCTTATTCCTCCCCTTTCAGCTCTAGCACACTTTTTCACAGTGAATGCTGCCCTGTCGAATTCTGATAATCCCTTAGTCTCCTGACATTAAAATATTTACTGATTCGGTCCGGTGACATCACACACCGTGTGATCTTTACCTCACAGGGAAATTTCGATTTTCTCAAATATTTTTTTTTTATTTTCACGCCTTTAACCCCTTCAATCCCCTATAGACATACCGGGACGTCCAAAAAACGGCCACAAAGAAACCCCTATGGACGTCCCGGTACGTCCAGCCCTTCGTGCAGCGTCAGGGACACATCCCTGCCGCTGCACGGGAGACCAGACCAGACCCCTGGCAGCAGAAGCCGGCATCGCCGGCTTTCTGCTGCCCGATCTCCTGTAACAGCTTCCGGCATGAAAGCCGGTAAGCTGTTACGGTTGAAAGTGCCCGATCGCGCGGGGATATCCTGCCCTCCGATGAGGCACAGAGACGCTGTGATCGGTGCATTAGGATCGCGGGGAGGGGAGTGAGAAACCATCTCTCTCACTCCCCCCTCCCGTCCTGAAACGGAAAAGCTTAAAAAAAAAAAAAGTTAATTCATTTAAAAAATAATATTAAATAAATCCTTAAAATAATAATATATATAATACAAAAAAAAATTATAATGTGAGCTGGGATGTCATTGTGACATCACTGGCATGTTCAATTTGAATTAAAATAAAATAAAAAAAAATATAAAAAAAGACCTTACTTCCCATTTCCCAAGCATAACATCTAGCCAGTATAACCCTTCTGTCCCCGTTCACAACCCCCAAACCCGTTAAGCCATAGGCATAAAATTATACAAAATTGTACACCTTATAGTATGCTCCCTGGTGCTGGGAAAGTCTGGAAAATCTATATAAATTAGGTATTTCTGAAATCTGGACACCTGAATCAATAAACTTGGAGGGGATTTTCCATCACTTTACCTAATTTTGTGAGGATTCAGAGGGAAAATGTAAAAAAAAAAAATTAGCTTATCTTCGCTAGTTTTTACTGAATTTCTCATTCTAAATTTTCAGCTAATCATCCAACTATGGTATCAAACGAAAGCTCTATCTCTCCTTGAAAAAACAATATATAGTTTATATGGGTGCACTATTCACAGGAAAAGAGAATCATCGCTAAACCGACATACCCCAAAAATGGCAAAATTGCTCTGGGCTTTGAGGTACCAAAAACCCCTGGGATTGAAGGGGTTAAAGGGTCAAAAGGTTGTGCTGTGTTGTTGTTATTTTTATCCACACTATTGCTCGTTTCATGTTTATTAGAATTCTCTCCAGCTAACAGAAAAGTCTCCATTTTAAAAATTTACCAAAATATCGCAAAATCCCAGTGTTCTGCGAACGTTCCGTTTTCCGTGAGTTCCGCTGTTAATATTTATTTATATATTTTAATATTTTTTTTTTATTATTTCTTTTTCCTTTCCAGAGCGACATGATTGATGTGAACCAGATAGTGAAGGACTTGTCATCCATCGTCTACGATCAAGGAGATTCTATAGGTAGGTGAAGGCGCGGGGAACCCGGCAGTGTCTGTGGGCTATGCAAAAAAATATACGTCTGTCTGTCATCTCATTATATAAGACGAAGCTTGCGTTTAATGTCGGAAATCGCGCCTCTGTTTGTCCATCTCTGTCACATTTCACCAAATTCTACAGTTCTGCACATTAAATAAACCACCGGTATCGACAAACACAACGCAGACACTGATGATCGCGCGTGTCTGTATCGCACACATTAGACGGTCACGCTGCGGGTGGAGAAAGTAAGAGAACCCTTGGGTTTAATCACCGGTCGACCCTCCTTTGGCAGCAATAACCGCCAACGAGCGCTTCCGGTAGCTGCGGATCCGACCCGCACAGCGTTCAGGGGGGATTTCGGACCGTTCTTCCTTACAGATCTGCTTAAACTCGGCCATGTTCCTGGGACGACTGGTGGGAACGGCTCTCGAGGTCATTCCGTAGCGTCTCTAATGGGTTAAGGTCTGGGCTCTGTCCGGGTCGCCCCCAAAATGCAGATTTTCTTTTTTTAAGCCGTTCTGTAGTAGATTTACTTTGATCTTCTGGGTCGTTGTCCGGCTGCATCACCCAACTTCTACTGAGCTTCGGCTGCTGGATGATTATCCTGTAGGATTCGCTGATAAACTTCATAAAATTCATTGTCCCCTCGGTGATGGCGAGCTGTCCAGGCCCCGACGCAGCAGAGAAGCCCCGCATCATGAAGCTCCTTCACCGTGCTCCCCCGCTGGGATTCACGCGCGTGTACGGTGCCCTTTTTACACCATGCGTGGTGCTGCGTGTTCTTCCCCAAAAATTCCACCCTAGGTAACATCTGTCCAAAAAACATATTCTCTGTAGCGTTGTGGAGCGACAAGGTGCTCTTCGGCAAACTTCAGGCGCATAGCGGTGTTAAATTGTAGAGCAGCAGCAGCAGCTCCCTCCGTGGCGTCCGACCGCGGACTCCACGGCTGTTCAGTGTTTAGCGGATGGTGGCCTCAGACAGGGATGTTAATGACTTCCAATGATTCCGTCGAGCCTTAAGCTGCTACTCTGGAGTTCCTTGTTACCTCATTGCGCGTTCTGCATTTTACCCTTGGAATCATCTCTGCTGGGCGTCCATTTCTAGGGAGGGGAGCCACAGTACTAAATCACCTCCATTTATACACAAGTGCGGACTGATGAAACTCTTTGAGATTACTTTTAACCCCTTCCGGTTTTACGCAAATCTATAATTATCTTTTGTTGAAGTCATCAGCCTGGGGATTCACGTACTTTCTCCCATCCCTCGCTGTGAATGTTTGAATGATGTAATCAATAGGGACGAGAACCATACAATAATGTGTGTTATTAGTTAAAACTGATTGTGTTCATTATTGGAACTTAGATGAAGATCATGTCATACTTTAAGACAAATTTCTTGCCACTTTATTGGAAACCCACCTAATGTGTAATCTGTGTAAGCAGTCATCTTCTCTTCCTGGTCTCAGGATCTGCATTGTTATTCCTCCTCATTAAGTTATCACTCCCCTGTAGTTTTAACCTATCAGGCTGGGGCAAGAATGAAGGGAGGATTCCAGAACGGGAAACCGATTGGATAATACTAACGGTGCCACTTTTTGCCACAGATATCACTTGTCCCCGTTTACAACAAACATCTCCCAATAAATTTAGATGGTTGACAAAAAGTGGAAGCCTTTATTTTAGAGTAACCCAGAGAAGATGACAGGTTCCCCCTTTAAAAAAAGAGATTTCCACGTTTAGACATCCGGCATTAACACTGCGCTGTATCTAATCGCAGACAGCATTGAAGCCAACATCGAGACTGCGTCTTCCAACATAGAATCTGCAAACCGCCAGCTGGCCAGGGCTGGCCAGCACCAAGTAAGTAAAAGCTGCCTTAAGGGTGTTTGTTCTGATTTAGTTTTTATCGACTACAGAAGAGCGCGTTTAAGTATCAGAAAGGGAAACCATTTTTTAATCCAAGATGGCAGGAGGATTTTTCTATGTGGGTTTCCCACCGTAAAATGCAGGCATCCAATTATTGTTGGCTGAGAAGTTTGTGTCATCGTCCGTTATGTGGAATGCTCACGTTGTATAAATCTGATACATTGAACCTGTTTAGAGAAGCACAGGCAGTCTATGTAGGTGGTGGTATTGTGTAAAATGCCAAACTTGTCGCATGTTGTGTTCCATTCAGACAGCCTGAAGATATTTGGGCAAAGGTAAGTAATTTCGGTGGCAGGTGTAAGTTTAGAAAGGGTCGGTAAGCCAGGGTGGTAGGGGCGATGGGGGTTCTTCTGAATATGGGGTGAAACCTTAGGAGTTGAGGTTTGTTGGAACAGCACAAGAGATAGTCGACATTATTTTAGAAGTAAAATAAAAGGAGAGAGAGAGAAATGATAGTCCATGGGTCTCCCAGGAGAGTCTTTAATGTATGCTCCATGGGTCTCCCAGGAGAGTCTTTAATGTATGCTCCATGGGTCTCCCAGGAGAGTATTTAATGTATGCTCCATGGGTCTCCCAGGAGAGTATTTAATGTATGCTCTATGGGTCTCCCAGAAGAGTCTTTAATGTATGCTCTATGGGTCTCCCAGGAGAGTCTTTAATGTATGCTCTATGGGTCTCCCAGGAGAGTCTTTAATGTATGCTCTATGGGTCTCCCAGGAGAGTATTTAATGTATGCTCCATGGGTCTCCCAGGAGAGTATTTAATGTATGCTCTATGGGTCTCCCAGGAGAGTCTTTAATGTATGCTCCATGGGTCTCCCAGGAGAGTATTTAATGTATTCTCCATGGGTCTCCCAGAAGAGTCTTTAATGTATGTGCTATGGGTCTCCCAGGAGAGTCTTTAATGTATGCTCCATGGGTCTCCCAGGAGAGTATTTAATGTATGCTCCATGGGTCTCCCAGGAGAGTCTTTAATGTATGCTCTATGGGTCTCCCAGGAGAGTATTTAATGTATGCTCCATGGGTCTCCCAGGAGAGTATTTAATGTATTCTCCATGGGTCTCCCAGAAGAGTCTTTAATGTATGCGCTATGGGTCTCCCAGGAGAGTCTTTAATGTATGCTCCATCGGTCTCCCAGGAGAGTCTTTAATGTATGCTCCATGGGTCTCCCAGGAGAGTATTTAATGTATGCTCCATGGGTCTCCCAGGAGAGTCTTTAATGTATGCTCCATGGGTCTCCCAGAACGGTATTCAAGGATCCCTTAAGATTGCCAAAAAACGTGTAGCACATGGGTAGTTGTTCCAATATTTCCAATGTTAAATATTAGTTCAAAGGGGGAGTTGATGATCAAAGAGATACGATATAACTACAAGGAATATATGGCTTTACCATCTAAGGAATGCTCATCCACCAGATATTGGCTCGCCAGCGGTAGATTTGGTTGCCTCCATGTCACCGATCATCACAGTTGCTGTCGATTTTAACCTGTGCACCCGTCGTCCTGTGCCGTCATGCGCAACAAAAAAATGGCATTTCTTCATAAAATGTCGACTTGAAAAGCTTACCTCGCTGTGCAGGTCTCTTCATCAGGTCGTGGTGCAGAGGAGTGCCTGACTGGTCATGTGATCGCCATGAAGACCAATCACAATTTACAAACGCTTTATTTACTGGTCTTAAATTAGTTGTGAAACAGGGAGAGACTTAGTGAAACAAAAAATGTGGTCAGAGATGTAGCAAGGTAACAAAGCAAGGAAGTTATTTATTATAAATCTTAATATTTTTTTTTTGCAATTGGCAAAATTCAACATGAAGTGGTTTTTTTTTTTTGCATTTTATCTTTGAATTTACCAAACAAAATGTAGCCAATACCTAGCAATAGAGGTAATACATAGTAGGTGGAATATAACATCAGAACGACACTGGAAAGTGCGTGTAGCTTCCATCATATAACGTACGGCTAGTTTTTATTTTATTGGTAGCGCCGGCCGTGTCGGCCGCTCTATTTATTAGGCAGCTGCAGATGTTCCAAGGGATAGTTAGTGCAATCAAATAAAACGAATGAGAGCTAATTAAAATTCATTAAAATGAAAAAAATAAGCAGCAATTATAATGTCAGCGTTAAGTGGCGTAGCAGGGGAGATAAAAGGGTCCTACCTGGGCATCTTATCTTTGTGAATTAAACATAAGATTTTCTCAGGAGTTCGGACCATCTGCTCCTTACTCTTGCGGTTGAAAGAGGAGTCTTTATGTCAAGAATTCAGCCTCTGCCTTTACAGAATTAATAAAAACAAAAACGGTTTAAGTTGAAAAAAATGTTTTGTGATGCACTCTGTATCTTGTTCCGATATCCAAGAGGCTCCCAGGTCTCTAGCTTCACAAAGTAGAGTATCACGGGTAAGCGAGTACTCACGTGAAGCACAGAAATAAATGATTCTATTTTTTTGTTGTATCAAATATTACATATATATCCCTTAAAACGATAACAAAAGATTTTTAAAAAGTATGGTGAGGTTTCCCCTTTAAGGAATTTACCCCTTGTGTGCCAGTAGGGACGTCCACAAGACATGGACCGCTAAGGACCGGGTTTTACACCGGGTGGTCATAGCCGTTAACAGAGGCAGAGATGTATTTTGTTTATAATACGCTGGAGATTATGTCTGTAAAGGGATTCTGGTGCGAATTTGGATTTACCGCCATAGTTACCAGTGTTTCTGCACATTGGACCATTTTTGGTTGCTATGGTGATACGACCAATTTTTTTTTAAACGTTGAATAGAGGTGATTCAACGTTTAAAAAAAAAAAAATGGTCGTATCACCATAGCAACCAAAAATGGCCTTACATAATTGCAGAGATGCATGAAATATATATATTTTTTCCTGCCCTTTATAGTTCCTCTTGATTGTTCTGCTTTTTGCACGGTTAATAGCAAAGGTTCTGAAAGTGTTTTACTTGAATATATATTACTTTATGGAAATGTTTTATTTCTCCCTTATTTACTTTATTAATCTATTAAACCTTATCCTTAGAGCTTCCTTTTAAAGTAATCAAACGAGTTGGGTGCCACCCCTTTCTTAATAACGGCACAACACTTATCGCTTTATGGCAGATGTTATGAAGTCCTTTCTTTATATAGATCTCTATTACCTACATGGTCCTTTTAAAGAGATTAAATGCAGATACTCCTTAGCATGTCCACCTAGCATAGCAGGATGTAATCATAGCTAATTCCCAATCATAAGAATATTAATCGGTCCGGGAGTTGAACCAAAATGCTGTAGTTAAAATTAGGGCTGCAACTAACGATTATTTTCATAATCGATTAGTTGGCCGATTATTTTTTCGATTAATCGATTAATCGGATAAAAAAAACGAATGTAAATTTTTCATTTATTTAAAATAATTTAATAAACAAATTATATTAAATACAAACGCAGAATAAAAAAACTTTGATAAAATGCATTTCTTGCCTTTATTTCGCAACCAGCCCCCCCCAATTTATGCACATTTGAGCCCAGGCTTGCCACGCTGCCTCCCAGACATGCCACGCTGCCTCCCACATATGCCACTCCACGCTGCCCCCCACATATACCACTCCACTCTGCCTCCCACATATGCCACTCCACGCTGCCTCCCACATATGCCACTCCATGCTGCCTCCCACATATGCCACTCCACGCTGCCTCCCACATATGCCACTCCACGCTGCCTCCCACATATGCCACTCCACGCTGCCTCCCACATATGCCACTCCACTCTACCACCACATATGCCACTGTGCCTGATACACCTTATACCCCGATACACCACTCCATCCTCCCCAGACATGCCACACTGCCTCCCAGACATGCCACACTGCCCTCCCCACATATGCCACTCCACTCTACCCCCAGATAAGCCACTCCACTCTACCCCCAGATATGCCACTGTGGCCCCAGATCTGCCTTATACACCCTGATTCACCACTCTGTCCTCCCCAGACATGCCACACTGCCCTCCCCACATATGCCTTATATACCCTATATGCCTTATACCCTCAGATATGTCACTCCGTCCTCCCCAGATATGCCTTATACCCCCAGATATCTCATAGTCCCCTCATAGAGTCACAGACCATACTTTTATAAATAAGTACTGGGTTTATCTTCACTGCCCCCAGGATTTAGATTCCCCTTAGTTTGCCCCCCTTTATCTCTAACTGCACCTTAAGTTAACTTTAATAAATTAATAAAATTAACCCTCAGTCCTCATCATTAAATTAACCCTAAACACCCCATTAACCATAACTGCCCCTAAATTAACCCTAAAGACCCCATCAACCACAGCATCCCCTAAATTAACCCTAAGGACCCCATGAACCACAACAGCCCCTAAATTAACCCTAAACATACCATTAACCAAAACTGCCTCAAATTAACCCCAAACACCCCATTAACCACAGCTGCTCCTAAATTAACCCTAAACACACCATTAACCATAGCTGCCCCTAAATTAACCCTAAACACCCTATTAACCATAACTGTCCCTAAATTAACCCTAAACACCCCATTAACCATAACTGCCCCTAAATTAACCCTAAACACCCCATTAACCATAACTGCCCCTAAATTAACCCCCACCTCCCCTAACTTTCAGTAGCCTGTGACAGGGCCAGGCTAGCTGGCTCATATGTCATATGAAGTTTAGCCGGGTCACGGAGCACTTTTGTGTCCGGTTCTGTATACTGTGACCCGGTAATATATTATATTGTGTATTATTGTGTATTCGGCCCAGAGACTGATGTGGATTCAGCCCCAGCCTTCAAAGAGACGATCCTATAATCTGGCTGGGGCTCTTAATCAGCCAACACAGCCCTGTCTGCCCAGACGGCCCCCGCACTACAGGGGGGATAACACAGGTGGGGGAACCCATTGTATTCTGTAATCCCCTCACCTGATACATCCCCTGTATACTGATGGGATTTGTGATGGGATGTGGCTGATGGGATTGGGGGTTGGGTTCGGTACACATTGCATTGAGATTGTATATAAGTTCTGTGTGTTTGTAATAAAGAGAGTTCTTCTTGGTTTACTACGAATGGTGGTCTGGATGATCCGTGGATAGCTGAGTGCTATCCGTATGAGGGACTGACTGGTGATTCCTCAGCCCTCAAACAGGGGTACCCAGCCTTGGGTACGGTGACCCTGTAACATTGGTTGGCAGCGGTGGGAAGAATCCCACGACTTGGGTGAAATCCAAACCACCAACTGGGATTGCAGACGAGAGACACCAAGAGAGCTCCTGAAGGTTTGTAGCAAAGGAAAGGCTACTCTGATTGCGGACTGCAGAGAGATGGACCGGCACCAGGATGCCCCAGAGGAGAGCCTCGGACTGAGTGCTCTACAAAAGAACATTCTATGGCACCTATCCCTGTACCCAGGAGGGGCCACATCGGAGCAAGTGACGGCGGTGATTAAAATGTGTCACCGGGAACTGAGCCAGAGTGGGTCTGTATCTCCCAGACTAGGGGAACAGACCCCCAAAATATCGTACCAGGATATCCAACCCTTCCGAGAACCAGAGGATGAGACAGACCGGGTTACAGCCGAGGTGTGTGAGCTGGAACACCAGCAATGGCAGTTAGAGTCTGCGCCTGCAGACTGGAGGGATGATTTCTCCCATCCCCACTTTGAAACGTACTGGGCACAATACTGGACAATGTGGGATATACGAGTTCCACTCCTGGGGGAGAACCCGTTGCCGGAGTGGGAAGACGAATTGAGGGGTCTCATATATGCAGAGCTCGACCTCCAGAGCCGCTACCAGGGATTCTCCCAGCAGTTAGCAGGTGAAGACCACAGCGACCCTCTGATGCTGTATTGCCCCGTCGACCCAGGACTGATATATGATGCCTTCCAATTTGACTCGTCCTTCGGAAGCCCCTGCCAGTACCGCAGGGATACAATCTGGGACAACCGTGCAGAAGTCCTGGTTTATGCTATTCCCCCCGAGCTGGAGGCTGTTATGGATGGCCTGGTCCAAGAGGAATGGCAGCTCGAGAGGGACTATAAAGAATTGCTGCGGAGAGTGGAGCTCCAGGAGTTACAAGGAGACTGGGAGCATGGTACTACAACTTGCGGGAGTGGGACCGAGGTCCTCTTCACCTACTCCTCGGCCCCTGCCCTGGTGAGAAGAACCGAGGTCCTCGCCAGCAAGAAGAAGCGGAGGAGGAAACCAAAAGCTCCGACCCAAGTCCCCACCAACAACCCTGGCTGCTCTACCCCGGCAGAAGAGATGACTGTCCCCACCGCCCGAGTAAGTGGCACAATCCCCCTCACCAAACCCTTATCTATGCCCGTAGAAGTCAGTGTCCCAGATTGTCCCCCTGATTTCCCGAGTGTCCTGGGAGAAGTCCGGGTCACTGCCCCAGAGGTTCCCACTGAAGTCCCCGGTGACCCGGTAGAGGCACCGTTCCCCGACCTAGTGAGGACGCCAGAGGGTCTGCCGAGTTCCCTGGGTCCTCTCAGTAGCCTGGCGCAGGCCCTGGTTCCTATCCCTGTGTTCTCCGAAGTGATCCCTGGTTCCCCAAGTGTCCTCCTAGAAGCCCAGGTCACTGTCCCAGAGTGTTCCTCTGACTCTCCCCGTGCCCAGGCAGAGGCACCTGTCCCAGAGAGGAAGATCGAGGGTCTGCTTAACCCTCCCGGTGGTCCAGTATTGGCACCTGTCCCTGCCCCGGAGTATTCCCCTGGGTCCCCTGAGTACCCCGCAGAGCTGCTTAGCTCGCCCAATAACCCTGTAAGGGCACCTGTTCCTGTCCCAGAGTGTCCCCTAGGTCACTCCAGTGTCCCGGTAGAGGCCTCGCTTACTACCCTGGTTCCCCGAGTGCCCCCGGCCCGATCAGCAGGGTTTTCCTTCCATGCAACCACCCTGGCCTGGCAGCTGCCCCAGACTCAGTTCCCAAGACTAGGGAGCAAGAGTCTCCACGTGTCCCTGTTACCCCGGTGAGGGGGATAGCCATGTGCCCCTGGCTGAGCTGGGACCGTCCTCCAATTCACAGAGGACTACTGACTATCCTTTTGGGCAACCAGGGCCCTGGCCCACCTTCAATGGATGATTCTGACAAAGGGGGCCATGAACTAAGGCCTGCACCTTTGAACTTTGTCCACTCGGACAGCCTGCAGCAGACCCGTGAGGATCTGCCTGGTCTGCTGGACCGTTGGTCAAGGGGGAGATCTGTGACAGGGCCAGGCTAGCTGGCTCATATGTCATATGAAGTTTAGCCGGGTCACGGAGCACTTTTGTGTCCGGTTCTGTATACTGTGACCCGGTAATATATTATATTGTGTATTATTGTGTATTCGGCCCAGAGACTGATGTGGATTCAGCCCCAGCCTTCAAAGAGACGATCCTATAATCTGGCTGGGGCTCTTAATCAGCCAACACAGCCCTGTCTGCCCAGACGGCCCCCGCACTACAGGGGGGATAACACAGGTGGGGGAACCCATTGTATTCTGTAATCCCCTCACCTGATACATCCCCTGTATACTGATGGGATTTGTGATGGGATGTGGCTGATGGGATTGGGGGTTGGGTTCGGTACACATTGCATTGAGATTGTATAAAGTTCTGTGTGTTTGTAATAAAGAGAGTTCTTCTTGGTTTACTGCGAATGGTGGTCTGGATGATCCGTGGATAGCTGAGTGCTATCCGTATGAGGGACTGACTGGTGATTCCTCAGCCCTCAAACAGGGGTACCCAGCCTTGGGTACGGTGACCCTGTAACATAGCCCAAATATTAATTTTATACTCACAGTTAGATCTGAGTGTCACAGCCATGTGGTTCTGGCCTTCTGGGAGAAGGAAGGGGGCGGGGCCAGTTGTCACAGTGATTACAGGGAGGGGCTGGTAAGTAGGAGCTGCTGCTGTGAGTCAGACTAAACGGATTATATGAGGGGTATTTTTCAGAGCGTTTGCTCTGAAAAAACCCTCATTTAATAATCGATAAAAATCGATTCAACTAATCGATAATGAAATTCGTTGGCAATGATTTTCATTATCGATTATTATCGATTTTATCGATTAGTTGTTGCAGCCCTAGTTAAAATACTAGCCGATATAACAAAGATCAAAGCCAAGACATACACATTGCTTTTTTAATGTGAGTGTGAAGAAGTCAGTATCTTGAACAGCTGCCTTCTCTATGGTATCTAGTAGGACCTCTTCTTTTGTTATTAGCAGCAGCAGTGCCCCCACTGGCGGGAAGGCTGAATGTCATGCTGATTACCATCGCTTCATTGTTCTGCTGCCATGCGTGGGCATTGGGTTGATTGCTCAGTTTTTAGGGGTGCTGGAGGGAGTGTTTGTGGCTAAAGCTGAGGCCCATCCTTTACTTACCATTTGTCGTGGAACTTGTGTTATATAGCTAAAAATGATAAAATATTAAAATGATAAAATTAGCTTGTAGGGGATAGCGTGTGTGTGTGTGTATATATATATATGTGTGTATATATATATATATATATATATATATATATATATATATTATATGTGTGTGTATGTATCTGGAAATCAAGCCTTTTTTGCAGAGTAACTCCTGTTTTAATTGGAATATCTGGACCTTGACCTCTTCTGGAGAGGCTTATTCTGGGTCCCACCTTCACATTTGTTACTCTTTCTTCTCTCAGTTCAGGCATTTGCTGGATTTTGTTCAGAAACAGAAAGTCTTCAGAGTTAATGTTTTTTTCGTTTCCAAATATTAATCTCTTACAATATTAATTATAATATCAACAAAGTATGAAAAACAGATTTATAATGAATAGTAAGCTTTATATATTTATGGTGATCTAAAAACATTTTATTTTTCATGCATCCAAAATCTTAAACGTAGAGTAACCCGATTAGGAAAACTTTTTTTTTAATATATATATATATAAGTTCTATTGATATACAATAAAAAAAATAAGTTGTTAGGAGAAAACAAAAGGTTTGAAATATAATGCGGTTTAATATATATTGATGACTTCTGCTCAGTCTATACATTTATCGGTCCTTATGACATTATCACATTAATTCTTCTCCCGCAAGAATAGTCTAGCAAGCCCTGTATAATGTAAATATGAGATTATGGTCATGTGTCACCTCACTGATTTAACTATACATTACACACAACCGGCTCGGCCCTTCCTGCAGGAGAAGCTCTCCACGTTTGGCCCTTCGTAATGCACAGTGACGTCAGTGGGTAAAAACGTTTTAACATACACGCCAGCCAGTCAAAATACCCTTCTCTGACCTTTCTATAGGTCCCGAGGATGACCAAAATGGGCCTTTTATTTTTATTTCTTTAATAAACCGCTTTTATGGAACTCTTGAGTGCACCGTCGTTTTTGGATACATCCGTCAGACTGTTCCGGATAAGGTGCCATTTATTTACTTTTTTACTTTTTTTCCTTATTCCTAATTCTTATTTCCGTTGTAAAAAGGCAGAGTAGCCACACAGGGAAGGTAACGTGATTGCGACATTTACTGCTCGCCCATGATGTCAGAATATTGGCGGAATTAGTGGGTTTTTCTTGGCATAGGAATGAGTTTAACGCGCTAGTGATGACATGTTACTAAAGCGGTTTGTATAAATATTATTTTCTTTGGTGATCCTATTAAATATATCGTACAGAGGCTCAGAACTCAGCTTAGATAATTACCCAGCCTGTGTAATTGTGGTGTTGGAATTCATGGGCATAGTTCATAAGACAAGGAAAAAAAAAACCTTTAGGAGAAGAATTTTCTCTTAATTTGTTATGATCTGTCGATATTTCAGTGTTATGAACGTTCTGTTGTGTTCTGGTTAATAGAATGTAGTGTCATCTTGTTTCATTTTACAAGAGGCGCAACCTTAGAATGGCGTGTGCACCCAGAAAGAGGAAGGAGAAGTTTTCTCCTCTTGAACTTGAAATTTTGGTGGCCGAGGTGACCAAGCATCACTCGAAGCTGTATGGAAGCGAGAGGGTCAACCTGAGCCAGCCGGCAAGAGAGAGGATCTGGTTAGAAATAGCCAAGAAGATTAACGCCGTAGCAAGGTCCCCAAGAACCACCAGAGATCTGAGGAGGCGGTGGGACGACATGAAAAGACGTACCAAGGAGAAGCTGGCTATCATAAAGCGAACGGTGGTGAGCACCGGCAGCGTGAGCAGGAAATGTAACTCGGTCTTACAGAACGATATAAACAATGAAATGTATCACGGCTTTGACGAGGACGAAGACGAGCACGATGAAATTGATGTGGAGGTTGATACCCCTCATATAGCTCTGGAGCTCCAGTCAGGTAAAATGTCCCATCCGGATCTGCCCTAGACCTTGACAGCAGATAAGACACCATTCGGCCCATCTGGCCAAGTTACTTTAGAACCCCTGAAACTGCATGTAAAGAGCAGCGTTTTGGTTTAGATTTTTATTTTTGTTAATGATTCCTTCGTTGAGGCCTCGTTAGATACTGGTATTGTGTTAATCTACTGCTTTGGTTTGGTAGATGTGCATCAATGTATTGTTTTGGTTGCTTCTGTTTTACAAAATGATTTCCAAAGTAATGTACAGATAGCGCTAAGCAGATGTTTAATGTTCCCCGTGCTGTATGAAGAGTTTACTCTTGTGTCTCTAGGGAAAGAGTCATTTTATTATCATTTTCTTTTTCTGTTGTAATATGTACCAGATTTGCTGGGTATATTTTATATTTTTCTTAGTAATTTTTTTTTATTATTACTTTAATTCCCACAGATGAGGAGGAAAATGGTCCCGGTTGCACTTGGGTCCCCCTAAAAACAATAGAAATGCCCATATCCACTGAGCAAGACATGTCGGATCATCACCGTGTGATCATTCAGACATCTGCCTCTTCTCCGTCACCTCCGTCCTCTCCTCAAACCCACCTGAAGTCCACGTACGTCAGGCGGCTGTCGCAAACCCCTCCGCACCCTAGGAGGAAACACGAGGTTTCTGACTTTGAAAAACAATTAATGGAGAGCCAGATGCAGCAGAATACTCTCCTATCGTCCTGGTATCAGCAGCAAACCTCGCTCATGGTCCAGCAGAACCTCATTCTGGAGAGCCTGGTGGAACAGAGCCGGCGCCTGGCGGACAACGTGGAGATGCTCAACAGAACGTTGGAAAAGCTAGTGGACAACAAACATCCTCGCAGAGAAATGGTGCATTTTGTACAAGACCGTAGCCCGGGGACACTTCCTCGCGCCACTGCCAGGGTAGCATCTGGTGAGTCGGGGGTAACCGCTGGCGTCGACGTATATTCCGGCATGATCCTCAAAGTCGAAGAGGAGATGTAAAGCTTTCCAAACCGACAACGTCGAGCTATGACTCTGACATCAGAACAATATACTGTATCGACGGTTAACTACACATTCAATTTTAAAAGGTTGTCCATACCGGTTAGGTAGTAGGAACGTTTATTCCCCTTATACAATGGATACCCAGAGCCATTTTTGTAGGTTGTGAGATACATTGTGCATATTTTCTAATGGATTTATTGGTTTGTGAGAGAATATTTTGTATGTGTTCTTTTTATTCCTATGAATAATATTTTTCTTATATAAATTTAAAAGAAAAAAAAAATAAAAAGAACAAAAAATCCATATTTATCATACGAAAATAGGTAGTTTTTTTCCACCTTAAAAAAAAAATTATTCACAAATATTTAGGTCGAGAAAAGATGGCGCAGGTTGAAGACACTCTAAAGCAGTTATTGCCGATCTGACTGTTTACCATTTCAGAATAAATCTGTTCCTGAAGTAGTGCACGCAAGTGGTTAATATTACCAAAGAAAATTGATAAACCTGGAGAGGGTCCTGATTGTAAAAAAAATATATATATATATGCACGTGGGCAGAAATAGTGAAAAATAATAATTTACTTGTCTAAAATTGGGGGGGTGAATTAAATTCACAGGCTAAAGTCAAAAATACTTATTCGCCCCATCCATTTTACCTTTAAAATAGATTTTCTTCTTGAATTTTTTTATAGCATTTTTTTCACATTTTTCCTTTCTCAAAGATAAGCTAATTAATTCTATTAAAGATTTAGGCAGTATTTTTATATCCAAATGCAAAAAAAAACCATTGACAATATGATAAATTATGAAATAGTTAAAATGATATGTTATCCAATGTGTTAGTTTTCAGAGAGAGGGGTAAATCTTTTAAAAGAAGGAAAAAAAACCCATAGAAACTGGAAATGAACATGAAAAGAAATACTAGTATCCAAAAAAACATAATTTTGGGATTATTGGGAAGAAAAAAAAAATATATATTTTACAGTCAAATTTCACCAAATAAACAGAACCGGTAGAACGTTGAAGAACACGCGGTGTCCACGGAGAACATTACAATGAGTTGGTTTCTTTTCTGAACGAATCGTCTCTCTCCGCCAACAGGACGAGCTTTGGGAAGATCGAGCAACAAAAAGTACAAAGTATAAATTCCTACTTTTAATTAAAAAAATATATATTCGTCTTGGAATTTTATAACAGAAGTTGTTGTGAAACAAATTGTTTTCTCCTGTGACCTCACCATGATGTCGTAAGGATAAAGGGAAGACGGGAACTTGCTAACCCGACGCGCAGGTTGATGTCTCAATCCCGCTTAGCTGTGCAGTACGAGGGGCTGACCGCCGGGGGGCTTCTCCATCACGAGGGGCTGACCGCCGGGGGGCTTCTACGGCGCGAGGGGCTGAGCTGGTCTTGGATAAAGTCTGCTTAATGTTCAGACTTTCTCTAATTGAGCAGCTCAGACCTTCGCGCATGAGAGACGTCTTGGCTTTGGCGCTGCACAGCGCATGATAACATCATTGCTTTCATATCAAAGCTCCCACTGGCTTAGACATCTGTCTTTTCTTTCTGCTGAATTAACCCCTTCCTGTTTGTGGTTCTGAAAAAAAATCACTATTTCAACACTTTAATTTTGGGGTATTTTTTTTTTCTCCACACGATATTCTTAGACAGGAATTCTCCATTAATTTTCTTTTCTTTTTCTTTAGTCCAGTATGTAGACTATTCTTTCCTTTTTGGGGTAAATGGGTATTTAAGCTCCAGACCATTTAACGCTCCTTAAGAATTGGTTAAGACGCCTTCTAAGCGTTCGGGAACCTAATAATCATCCGCCAGTAACCCTGTTTTTTCGGCGTCGGACAGTAAATGCTGCCTTATAGTGCTTTTAATATATTTATTCCTGTAACGATCTGCTAGCCACGGTCTTCGGGGTATTCTGCATGAAGAGGCACTGATTATGCCAATGCCTCTGCCTCTTGCTATCGGTTTTCAGAGGTCTTGATGTTTTAATAATACAGAACCGTCTACTGCATACAGTTAGAGATTATATTGTGTCTGCTAAAAAAAAAAAAAAAAAAAAATGTATATCAAGAACTTTTTTTATGGGATATAACACAATTTAAAAAATCTTGCAATTCCGTAACTTTAATTTCTGATAAAAAAAATTCTGTTTCGCTGTATGGCTGATGGAACAGACAAGTGGCATAATCCTAATAAACCATTTTAAATGAGCAGTGTTTCCTTTAAATTGCAGGAAATTTAAATATTTTATAGTGCAGAAATTGCTTTTTATATATATATATATATATATATATATATATATATATATATATATATATATATATATATATATATATATATATATATATATATAGGTAATTAGTCTTGTACAATATCAAAAAGGGCATATCACTAAAATAGTGGAATGGTCCAATCAGCTGACATTTTATTAGTTGCTATGGTGATAAATTCACTTTTCCAACTTTGCGACAGAATCACTTTTTTTTTATACATATCTCCCATATCTCTTATTGCTTTATTTAATAAAATATTTCAAACTATATTGAAAGTTTTAATATTTGAGTTTTTACTCCTGCGCTGTTCTTCACGGTTAAAAAAAAAAAAATTAAACGTTTCTGAAATTCCACTTTTTTTTGGCCCAAAAACAAGAAAAATTATTTTTAGATCATAAATGTTCTTAATCCCTAACTCTCAAGTGCTGTACCCTCCTATTCTCAGGTGGATTTTCCTAATTATCACAAATATCTACAATGCCTGACATCACGACCACCTGAGGAAGGACGTTCTTTCAATCTATACCTTCTTGAAGATATGTTCTTTTAATTATTACTTAATCAGTAGCAATAATCCCCAAGAAAGCTACTCTTGAAGAAAAGCAAAATGTGTCCACAATATATATATACACACCGATCAGCCATAACATTATGACCACCTGTCTAATAGCGCCGGTCCCCCTTTTGACCTATTGGGTCATGGACTCCACTAGACCTCTGAAGGTGTGCTGTGGCACCAAGACGTTGGCAGCAGATCCTTTCAGTCCTGTAAGTTGTGAGGTGCGGCCCCCATGGATGTGTTTGGGTGCCGTGTGTTCTCCAGGTAAGCAACGCACCCGGCCATCCACGTGATGTAAGAGAAAATAGCCCCTTTCTACATATACAATCTGGATCTCCCTTTTTAATAAAAAATAAAATACTAAATGCTGAAGTTGTCTGTTTTTTTGGCAAATATACCTTGATCAAGCTACCTTGTAGCCCTGACCTACAGGTGAGTACAAAGAGGTAAGTAAGGGGTGGGGGTCCTGTTCCTCTAACACTTACCATACCCAGTGGGGTTAATGGAATGTATTTATTAACGTATTGATGGAAATCTTTAAAAATATCTTGGATGATAAAAGCAGTATCCTTTGGTTAAAAAAATGTCTGTTAATCCACCAATCACAAAAAATCATCTGTCTTTAGCAGGTGCCTCCTATATCTCCTAGTTTAAGAATGAAACACTCGCAAGAATGAACGCAGGAGAAAACTGGGCAATAGGTATTAAGTAAAATTGCTTTGATGTGAATTCTTCTGGCCAATCAGCAGCTTTTAAAATATCATCCAGTCGACAACCTAAAGATGACCATGGACTGGGAGGTCTTCTCCTGTGAATTCCATTCATAGTTTATTCAATTCAAATCTACTGATCTTCAGTAAACATGCGATTAGCTGAAATTTCTGATAAACTTTGATAATTCTATATACCGTACTTTTTTCTGAAAGGAATGTAAGCGGAAATTATCTACCTATTCTACAGCTCCATTAATGAGATCCAGGTTGTGTTCCATCCACCAACTTGTCTATGATCTTCAGGCCGTCCTGTAGACTTGATAGCGCACGGTTGGATATTTGGTAGCAGACTGACAGGTGATTCTGAAAGCCATGAGCCATTCCATCAGAGTAAGGTTGTGTGCTGAGGATCCCGTAGAAGATGGAATTAGCCTCAAAGTCCACAAACCATTCCAGCAGGCTGGGAAACCATGGTTGAGTTGGCCGGTGTATAGGGTTGTGATCACTATTGCTCTCAGGGTTCTAAATGTTCAAAGAACCCCGGGAAGGGTTTCAATACTTAATTTCTTAACTCAAAATTTAAACAAGGCCCAACCAGGTCCACATCTGGGGACCCTACAGGTCAGGAATCTGTTAGAAAATCGATTTGTGGAATTTGTTTTCACTGTGGTCGGTCAGATATCTGGCGTTCCAATCTGCCATTGTGTTGGATAGACCCAGAATATAGTACGTTTGAGCTATAATTCAAGATTGTAAACTTGCGAGCCGGGCTCTGTCCACCTAATGTATCGGTTTGTCTTAATCTGTCAATTCTAGTCTTGTCAGACCCCTTGAATGTATGTATTGTAAGAAAAGCTGCGTAAACTGTTGGCGCTATATAAATAAAAGATAATAATAATTCCATGGTCGAGGCAGAAATGTTATTTTCCAGGTCTGCTTAGTCCTTTGGTTTGGAGCTGGCCAGATGATTTATATATCAGACTACTGAAATATTTTCCATCCTGAGAAGGATGCAGGAACTTGCTAGATTTGCAGTGGAAAAACTTCAGTCATGGATCCTGCCAAAAGTTCCAGGGAATTGAACCGCAGGCAAATAACCGCAGCGGGCACCCAAACCATATTGACTTGCATTCGGTTGCATAACTAGATATGGAGTGAGGACAAAAATGGCTTCCCCATTCCAGGCCTGGATATGTCTGAGCCGCCATAACATTTCTTCCTTTGCAACCACTGTTAACGGAATTCAGTCTGAGCATCACAAACCTTTGCAAAGGCATTGAAGAGTCCTGTAATGGAGGGGACCTTGGAAAGTCACCTGAGTAGACGCAGAGAGTGTTGCTACTGTTCTTGCAAGATGTTGAAGTGAAATAGTAGTTCTGGAGAGAGTCATCCCGTTGTTTTTATATATATATATATGTATATATATATAGTCGGTTTGGAAGTCGGTCCTTTGGAAGTTTCCACTGTAAACCCAAGAAATTCTATTTTTTTTATTTATTTTTTTTTTTTTTAATATGTTTATTGGTGTCGACATCAATACAACAAGTGGCGTAAGAGAGACATAAACAAACAGCCAGTCATGAAATAGCCCGCAGGGCCTATAAGAAAATGCAAAGGACTCCAAAAAGATTAAAGGCACCTATGGTACAGCAGTAAAAGATGGTACATATAAACATGGCCGTTACGGCAGGTACGTGTACAGGGCCGAAAAATAAAAATAGAGACCTGAATAAACCATAGTTGACAGTATTTTCTGTTTTTTCTGGCATACCGAAAATGCTTGTGCAGTGCGGCAGAGCCGTCAGGCGGCGTCAGAGGCGCCGAAAGACAACAGATGCAATGGCATAAACACAACGTAGACAGCAGAGGGCAGCTACCAAATCGGGGGGGGGAGGAAGGGGGGACAGAGGACCCAGAGAGAGCGGGGAAGAAGAGAAAAAGAAAAGAGAGAGAGAAAAAGAAGAAAAAAAAAAAAAAAAGTTCCCAACAAAAGAGACCTCCAACCCAACGGTGAGTCAGAGGGACACCAACGGCAAGACAGTGCCCCCGTGGGAGAAGGCAGCAATCCAGGGGTCCCAAATATCGGAGAATTTCTGCATCTCATCGTGAAGTTTGGCCGTAATCCGTTCCTTAGAGATGATATGCCAAATGTTGGACTGAATTTCATCGGCGGTCGGGGGGGCTCCCTTCCACCTCCTGGCCAGGGCCTGTTTAATGGCGGCACAAATCCGATGTACCAGTTTACGCCCAGGGACAGACAACTGCATCGTCGACACATCCATGTTCAGTAGAGCCGTCTGGGGGGAAGCATTCACCGGAGTGCCCAAAGCCGTCAAGAGATCCTGGAAGAACTTAGACCAGATTGGCAAGACAAGCGGACAGGACCACCAGGCATGGAGGTAAGTGCCTACTTCACCAAAGAGGCGAAAGCAGGAGGAGTCGGAAGTGGGGTAGAGCTTGGAGAGCCGCACCGGCGAGAGATACCAGTGGGCAATAACCTTGTAAGACCGCTCCCTTATAACTGTGTTGACAGTAAGGCGATGTGTGTTAGTCGCTGCTCTGCACCAGTCCACATCCTCGAAGGTACATTGAAGGGCGGCATGCCAGCGTGCCCGATAGGCCGGAGGAGAGACGTACGTCTTAGCCACGAGGTACGAGTAGTGAAGGGAGATAGAGCCCCGTAGCCTGCGGCGGGTAAGAAACCTCTGTTCAAAGGGGGTCAGCTCCGAGAGCCCGGCGTCACATAGCATAGTGTTTACAAAATGTCTGAGCTGCAGGTATCGAAACCTCTCGGCCTGGGGGATGCGATAGTGTTCAAGCAGCTCCGCAAACATAAGGAGTCTCCATAAACCCAAGAAATTCTATTTGTTGAGTTGGAATTACTACATATTTCATCCGTTTGGTACTCAGGTCCACAGTCCATTGTGTATGCCTATTTAACTGTTGTAGATTTTGAGAAGTATGTTATCCAGATAAATTGAGCCTGGCAACTCTGCTTCGTAAGAGAGCGGCCACTGGTTTCATTAGCTTCAAGAAGTACTGGGGAGCTGAAGACAGGCCAAATGGAAGGCAAGTGATTTAATTTTTTTTCCGTACAGGTATGATTAATGTAAAAAGGAGACATTGGAACCATCAGGTAACCATCCCATAGATGGATTTTTTCATCCAGTCGAAAGGAAGAAGTAGGTCCCTGACACATTCAATGCCTTCCATTTTGAAATGCTGATGATGTACAAACGCCTCCGGTTCCCAAAGGTCATGCCGGCATTTTTTTTTTTTTTTAAGAAAACTGTCTTTAACCTCTATCAAGCATTGGAAGAGAAAGATTGGAATATTTGGACTACACAGGGGGGGGGCTTGGGGTATAGAATTCTTCTGGACTTCTGGAATGCTGAGAGTCCCTGGTTCCCTTTGGTCTACATGTTGTTCCTCTGGATGGAAAGAATTGAATTAACTATTGTGTGAGAAGTTATGTCCTTGGGAATTTCTGTAGGAACATCTTGAGGTCTGAGAGACTGAAGCATGAAAGCTGGAATAGTAAGTCTGTCCTTTTCTGGCCCTGGCACAAAAAAACAGGGGAAAAAGACCTTTGTGAATTTTTTAGCCTTGTCCAGCAGTGTTAATATGCCTACAAACTTTCCTGAGTCCTTAACAAAGGACTTGCTAGATTGTGGAAGCTTGAGGAATCTGGTTCAGTAATGGTAAAAATGCATTCTTTCTATCGACAAAGGCGCATTAGCACCCCCTCCCCAAAAACCAAATAGCCCATTGTATCCAGTCCCTAAGGATAGCTATGTCAATATTGGGATTGGATGCCTGTTATGTGGGGACAGGTTTTAGCCAAAGGACCTACCTACTTATCTTGACAAGTACGGAAGAATCTATCCCTTACCTGGGATCTTTCCCGGTTTTAAGGAGAGGCTAGACAACCAAAATGTCAAAAACTGGCATATCGCAATCTTTATGTTGAATAGAAAATAAAAAGGACATTCAGCCCTGAGCTTATTCCTAGCTGTCACATCAAGTAGTTTTATAAGCCAGGTCTGTAGGTATTTGGAGACATGGGGTATCAGAACCCATTTGGATAAACAGGGATGTTTTATGCCATCAGGATCAAAACGTGGTTCCCTGAGAACATCAAGACCATTTCATTTGGAGGGCCTTATGGATTTAGATGCTGAATAATCCGATACCGAATCTGAAAAAGCCACTGGTAGGATATAATCGGAATCCTCAGACTCGCTAGAAGAAGGAATATGCTCATATCTTCTGTGACAAAACAGCTGACAAATGTCTCCTTCGCCGTGTGAGGGTCTTTTGTCTTACTGAGAAGTGCACCTCATTGCTGCCCACCTTTGGCAGTAGGCCATGGGGAGGGTTCTTGGTCGTCGCTTAATTGAATATCTCTTCTATATTCATCATGACAGTCATGTTGCTTCATTTTATGGGAAGCCTCACCAGATTTAATGCTATCCTCCTAAGATCACAGGAATGGGGGCACGAGGAGCGATTTGGGGGGTTAGCCTTTTCCAAAGGTTTTTGGGACATTAGATGAAGCAATTGATTTTGAAATTTGACAATAGTTGTCATGGCAGAATGAACGGCCTTCGAAATGGTGTTAGGAAATGAGGCCTCCATAAAAACTTGGAATTGTGATCGAGATGAAACAAGATCTGCCCTGTCAGGGGTCAATTAATTTGCATCATATAGATATAGGAGCGTTCGATGGAATATGGTAAACACCTTATGAGGGAAAACTTTGTGGGCATGATTATCACAAATTAATAATAATAATAAGAATGGATTAAGTAAATAACTACAATAATAATAAAAGAAAATATGAGAGAAAAAAAATACTCCAATAGAGCAAGAAATTAAACCAACAGGGAAAAAAATATGCAGTAAGTCAAAAATTATAAGAAAATTAATAAAGTGAACAAAACCAGATATCGGTGTACCGCGCGAGGTATGTTCCAGCCGCCACAACCAGCAGGCCGCAAAATGAAGGGGAGGAAAAAAAAGAAGGCCCAAAGCCATGAAACGAGAGAACCTGTGAAGGAAGCTCTATACAGATATCAGGTAAGCAGAAAAACAAAATAAATATCAAGATTAAGTAATAAACAGAGTGGCAACAATTTTTTAATGAAAATACGGCAACGGCTCTTATCCTCGGACTGTTGTTGGGTGAGCCAGGGATTTATTACCTGTGCTGTATTGTGATTGGTGGATTAAATGGGGGTTGGGGTCTTGTTGCTATGCATGCTGTTAACGCTACCTTTTCTAGAAGGTGTACGGCTCCTGAGACTGATTAAGGTTTGAGTCTTTACAGCCAGAAAAAGTGACGATTAGACGGGCCGAATGGGGCCGATCTGCTGGCAGGTTCTGAGTCCGTCTGTTTTACCCCTTTTTTGAATCTTTTTTCCCTTAATAAACACTTGATGCACATATCCCAGCGCCCCGTGTCTTACCGGAGCTCAGTGCCCTTTAGTGCAGCCTGCGGAGGCTGTGCTGAGCCGTGCCGCCTCCATCGCGTAAATAGGCCGATTGGGGAGATCAAAGATGTCCCTCATAACCGGCCCATTGACAAGCAGGACGTGAGGGGTTTTGATTGCCCAACAAAGTCATCTGTCCCCCCCGGCCTGAATATGTCAAGCAGATAGTAATTACACATGCAAATGGGTCTTTCTGCAGACGCAGAAATAAGCTGGCAGATCGGCCCCTGTCTCATCACCCGTCACTCCGACTCAAACCTTAATCAGTCGTTGGCCTCGTCTTAGATTCAGGAGCCGTATGCCTACCCCATGAATGTTTAATACACTCACTGTATTACCCTCTACCACTTCTGCTGGGCAGCTGCTTCACTTATCAACCACTCTCTCAGTAAAGTAAAACTTCCTTACATACCATCTAAGCCTCCGGCCCTCTTCTATTACCTTGGCTTGTGGTCTATGGCTGGCCTTTGTTCTCCATGCGCCGTGACAGCTTTCTTTATACCGTAGGGCATTCATTCGCTTCTCTTTACTATATGAAGAGGGTTTGACGTGCCGGTTTTTCCTTCGCCTCGCCTGTTACTTTCTAATATTTTTGCAACTTTATTTTTCTCTTCCAATATCCCCCAGACATCTTCTCTCGGAGCAGTTATGTATTTCTTAAATAATGCTTTTGCTGAGCCGTTCTATCACCCCGGTGGATTGCGGCGTGCGTGCGCGCATTCAATCAATCCTCCCATTCATCTCCTTAATTTTACCGGTTTATGAGCGTTTGCATCGCTTGCTTTATTTCCTGCGCCTCTCAATCGTTGCCTTTTTCGACGTTCTGTGAAGACAGTGATTATTATAAACATATTTTTTTTTTGCAATTATAAAATCATTAAAAGTAACTTTTTTCACCAATTTTACATATCTATGGACAAAAGAGCTTACTACACTTTGCCATTCCCTAAATGCATCCTCTACATAAACCCATGCAATTCTGTATATAGATTAAGCAATATAATCCCTTAAGTATGGGAGCAGCTGTCTCCTGCTATCAGGATCTGAATAGTTATTCCTCCCCGTTAAGTTCTCTCTCTCAGAGTTCACGAAGCCTTTTGTAAGGGTGGAGGACAGGAGAAGGGATAGAACTTCAGGATCAGGATGGATAATTCTGTTTCTGTTCGCATCTTAAGATACATTAAGGATCTACGGATCCCAGGGACCTGATCTACCCCTCCGAGGGCCGCCGGATCTTCCCCCCGGTGGGGGAGACAAAGAATAATTATGATCCCGCGAGCGCCTGCGAATAATTTCCTGGGTCTGTTTAGCATGCAATGCATGATTGCGTCTCGTTTCGATTGCTTGCGATTACGCCGCCTGTTTACATTTGCCTGCAAGGTGTTCTTCTACTGTAGAAATAATTGCTTTTTTCGGTTTACAAGATGTTTCGAAATAATAATAATAATAAAAATAATAATAAAGCCATTTAAGCCGTTTTATAGGTAGTTTGCCAAAGCAGTTATCGAGAAAGCTCTTAGCAGACCAGGATACAATGAATGGCCTTCTTGAGTGCAGGTGAACGGGAATCCGCACCCTTTGGTTCCCTGGCGTGTTTATGTCTGGGTTAGAAGCTTCTCTGCCCCTAATTGACCTACCCAAGTGACACTGTTTAGTTGGCCAGTCCCCCTCCTCCGATGCCCCTCTTTTCTTGGAGCTCGGAATGTTTGCTGGGTACGATGGTATCACCGGGTTCTAAAAGCCCCCTCCGCGGCACACGCCTGCCAATCACGTTGCTCGTTCCTGCACCCCTTAGAAGCCGCAACAGTCAAAAATCCACAATGATCAGCCAATCAGAAATCAGCCGTTAGAATTTGAGGTTATTCTTTAGATATGTATCGCGACTAACCCCGCAATCAAAAAACACAGATCAAATAATTGTACCTGTGCAAAAGCAGGGTTATACCTACTGATTGTACCATATGGATGCTAAACAAAAGGTCCTGGTAGAGTTTAATACGTTAGAGGGGGAGGTGTAGTTAGATAGGTAGTTGAATTAGGGTAACCTGCTTGAATGCCCATAAGAAATAGTAATTAAAAAGTTTGGGTTTTTTGAGCGGGACAGTTGGGAGGTATGGTTACCACCTCTCAGGGACGTCAGCCTGTTTTACAGTATCAGATGAATTCGGTTTGATCCAAATACCTTTTTCCTCCAGGATTTCTGGGGCTCACGTGATTTCACATGTCAAGTGCTGCCCCCTACAGTATGTGGGATGTATAAACCCTTAGAGGGGAATCCATCGCTGCGTTATTCCTCCCGCGTCCTGCAGAGGGCAGCACTTTACACCCGCCGGTCCGTGACGTGAAATTTATGTCTGTCCCGGATAAAAAAAAATAAATGGCTGCTCCCAGATCATGTCTAAGTCTGTGCGTGAAGATAGTTATGATGTCATAAGGAGCCTAGACATGCATATACAGGTATAAGGAATGATGTATATGCTGAGTAGCCGTCAAAAATGTCTAAACTTTATCAACAATGGCCGTCTCCTTTAATATTATATTTTCTGTATAAGGATGAAGGTTTATACGCCAAAGTCGGGGTACAAGAACAAAGCAGATCAGCCTCAAATGTTTTTGTTAAACTCTGTTTAAATAATTTGGCAATAATCTTAACTTCCTGTTCTTGGGGTCTACAAGATTATTCCTCCCCATTTATTCTTCTCTTATCATATTTAGGTTGCTGATTGTTGATTGGCTCAGGCTTTGTAAGAGATAGGGTAGGAGAAGCGAGAGAACTTCAGGATAGGACATTGATTAGGGAATGCTGTCCCTGCCACAGGCTGCCTCCTTTCTCAGCTTCAACTGTTAGACCTACTTTTTCCATAAAGATGGCAAATATGTTTAATTTCCAACCCTAAAGGGTTAATGGCGTGTACAGTTCCTTGGTTTATTTTCTAAGCGCCGTATACTTTACCCAAAACGGTTACCACATCCAGGGAAGATAAAGAGGCCCGAGGCTAAAAACACAAAATCAATGTTTTTACCGGAGGAAGAATCAGAAAATATGGGTTTGTTTAACGATCCTGGCAAATTTTAGCTCCTAGCATCATGCGCCCGTCCAATGGCACCAGGCTAGCCGGCGATTAGCTGACCGCCCCAAATCGCTTTTATTCTGTAATAAAAGAAAACGAAGGCTGCAGAATAAACACGATAAATGGACAAAGCCCAAAAAACGTTGATGTTCTGGCCCCGGCTACACTTAAAGCTGCTGTTCCACTTACACAAAATATTCAGTGAGATGTTTTTTATTGTTTTATATAGCGCCTGTACAATGGTAATCAAATAACCCTTTAGCATGCCCCCCAACTGTCCCGATTCAGACGGGACAGTCCCGATTTTGGGACTCTGTCCCGCCTATCCCTACCTCTGTCCTGCTTTGCAGGGGCGGAGGAAGGGTGAGGCGACAGCGATACTCCCCCTATATCCGGCCCAACATTAGGGAGCCCGAGGTCTGTCATTTCAGACCTCGCTTTACTGCTCCCTAATAGCTATGCGCCGGCAAATGATGCAGAGCGCGGGGATATCACATCGTACCCCCGCGCTCTGCATCACTAGCCGGTGCGTAGTGATGAGGGAGCAGTAGATGGAGGAAGAGGGAAGAGAAAAGGGGTGTAAAGACAGTGTGTTTGTATGAATGTAAGAGCAGTATAGGTATTTGTGAGCTGGTGTGTAAGGGCTGTGTATGGGGGTGTTACAGGGTCACCGTACCCAAGGCTGGGTACCCCTGTTTGAGGGCTGAGGAATCACCAGTCAGTCCCTCATACGGATCGCACTCAGCTATCCACGGATCATCCAGACCACCATTCGTAGTAAACCAAGAAGAACTCTCTTTATTACAAACACACAGAACTTATATACAATCTCAATGCAATGAGTACCGAACCCAACCCCCAATCCCATCAGCCACATCCCATCACAAATCCCATCAGTATACAGGGGATGTATCAGGTGAGGGGATTACAGAATACAATGGGTTCCCCCACCTGTGTTATCCCCCACAGTGCTGGCTGATTAAGAGCCCCAGCCAGATTATAGGATCGTCTCTTTGAAGGCTGGGGCTGAATCCACATCAGTCTCTGGGCCGAATACACAATAAACACAATATAATATATTACCGGGTCACGGGATACAGAACCGGACACAAAAGTGCTCCGTGACCCGGCTAAACTTCATATGACACATGAGCCAGCTAGCCTGGCCCTGTCACAGATCTCCCCTTGACCAACGGTCCGGCAGACCAGGCAGATCCACACGGGTCTGCTGCAGGCTGTCCGAGTGGACAAAGTTCAAAAGGTGCAGGCCTTAGTTCATGGCGCCCTTTGTCAGAAGCATCCAGAGAAGGTGGGCCAGGGCCCTGGTTGCCCAAAAAGATAGTCAGTAGTTCTCTGTGAATTGGAGGGCGGTCCCAGCTCAGCCAGGGGCACATGGCTATCCCCCTCACCAGGGTAACAGGGGCACCTGGAGACTCTTGCTCCCTAGTCTTGGGAACTGAGTCTGGGGCAGCTGCCAAGGCAGGGCGGTTGCATGGAAGGAAAGCCCTGCTGATCGGGCCGGGGGCACTCGGGGAACCAGGGAAACACGTAGAGGTAGTAAGCGAGGCCTCTACCGGGACACTGGAGTGACCTAGGGGACACTCTGGGACAGGAACGGGTGTCCTTACGGGGTTATTGGGCGAGCTAAGCAGCTCTGCAGGGTACGCAGGGGACCCAGGGGAATACTCCGGGGCAGGGACAGGTGCCAATACTGGACCACCGGGAGGGTTAAGCAGACCCTCGATCTTTCTCTCTGGGACAGGTGCCTCTGCCTGGGCACGGGGAGAGTCAGAGGAACACTCTGGGACAGTGACCTGGGCTTCTAGGAGGACACTTGGGGAACCAGGGATCACTTCGGAGAACACAGGGATAGGAACCAGGGCCTGCGCCAGGCTACTGAGAGGACCCAGGGAACTCGGCAGCCCCTCTGGCGTCCTCGCTAGGTTAGGGAAAGGTGCCTCTACCGGGTCACCGGGGACTTCAGTGGGAACCTCTGGGGCAGTGACCCGGACTTCTCCCAGGACACTCGGGAAATCAGGGGGACAATCTGGGGCCCTGGCTTCTACGGGAATAGATAAGGGTTTGGTGAGGGGGATTGTGCCACTTACTCGGGCGGTGGGGACAGTCATCTCTTCTGCCGGGGTAGAGCAGCCAGGGTTGTTGGTGAGGACTTGGGTCGGAGCTTTTGGCTTCCTCCTCCGCTTCTTTTTGCTGGCGAGGACCTTGGTTCTTCTCGCCAGGGCAGGGGCCGAGGAGTAGGTGACGAGGACCTCAATCCCACTCCTGCAAGTTAAAATATCATGCTCCCAGTCTCCTTGTAACTCCTGGAGCTCCACTCTCCGCAGCAATTCTTTATAGTCCCTCTCGAGCTGCCATTCCTCTTGGACCAGGCAATCCATAACAGCCTCCAGCTCGGGGGGAATAGCATAAACCAGGACTTCTGCACGGTTGTCCCAGATTGTATCCCTGCGGTACTGGCAGGGGCTTCCGAAGGACGAGTCAAATTGGAAGGCATCATATATCAGTCCTGGGTCGATGTGGTCTTCACCTGCTAACTGCTGGGAGAATCCCTGGTAGCGGCTCTGGAGGTCGAGCTCTGCATATATGAGACCCCTTAATTCTTCTTCCCACTCCGGCAACGGGTTCTCCCCCAGGAGTGGAACTCGTATATCCCACATTGTCCAGTACTGTGCCCAGTACGTTTCAAAGTGGGGATGGGAGAAATCATCCCTCCAGTCTGCAGGCGCAGACTCTAACTGCCTCTGCTGGTGTTCCAGCTCACACACCTCGGCTGTAACCCGGTCTGTTTCATCCTCTGGTTCTCGGAAGGGTTGGATATCCTGGTATGATATTTTGGGGGTCTGTTCCCCTAGTCTGGGAGATACAGACCCACTCTGGCTCAGTTCCTGGTGACACATTTTAATCACCGTCATCACTTGCTCCGATGTAGCCCCTCCTGGGTACAGGGATAAGTGCCATAGAATGTTCTTTTGTAGAGCACTCAGTCCGAGGCTCTCCTCTGGGGCATCCTGGTGCCGGTCCATCTCTCTGCAGTCCGCAATCAGAGTAGCCTTTCCTTTGCTACAAACCTCCAGGAGCTCTCTCGGTGTCTCTCGTCTGCAATCCCAGTTGGTGGTTTGGATTTCACCCAAGTCGTGGGATTCTTCCCACCGCTGCCACCAATGTTACAGGGTCACCGTACCCAAGGCTGGGTACCCCTGTTTGAGGGCTGAGGAATCACCAGTCAGTCCCTCGTACGGATAGCACTCAGCTATCCACGGATCATCCAGACCACCATTCGTAGTAAACCAAGAAGAACTCTCTTTATTACAAACACACAGAATTTATATACAATCTCAATGCAATGTGTACCGAACCCAACCCCCAATCCCATCACTCCCATCCCATCACAAATCCCATCAGTATACAGGGGATGTATCAGGTGAGGGGATTACAGAATACAATGGGTTCCCCCACCTGTGTTATCCCCCACAGTGCTGGCTGATTAAGAGCCCCAGCCAGATTATAGGATCGTCTCTTTGAAGGCTGGGGCTGAATCCACATCAGTCTCTGGGCCGAATACACAATAAACACAATATAATATATTACCGGGTCACGGGATACAGAACCGGACACAAAAGTGCTCCGTGACCCGGCTAAACTTCATATGACACATGAGCCAGCTAGCCTGGCCCTGTCACAGGGGGAAGTGTATGTGTATATGTGTGTGTATGTAAGGGCAGTGTATGTGTATATGTGTGTGTATGTAAGGGCAGTGTATGTGTATATGTGTGTGTATGTAAGGGCAGTGTATGTGTGTGTGTATGTAAGGGCAGTGTATGTGTGTGTGTATGTAAGGGCAGTGTATGTGTATATGTGTGTGTATGTAAGGGCAGTGTATGTGTATATGTGTGTGTATGTAAGGGCAGTGTATGTGTATATGTGTGTGTGTGTAAGGGCAGTGTATGTGTGTAAGGGCAGTGTATGTGTGTGTCTGTGTGTGTAAGGGCAGTGTATGTGTATATGTGTGTGTTTGTGAGCAGGTAAGGACAGTGTATATGGGCAGTTGTGTGTAGGGGTCCTGGGAGGGAGGCAAACATTAACCTTTTTTAATTAAAAAGAAATCTCTGCTGCTGTTGACTACTCTTCCAATGATTGTAAGCCAGCATTATGGTGGACACCTGGCTGGCTGAGAATCATGGCAATTGTAGTTCACAGCTAGCATCTGCAGGTTTATCTACTGTTAACTGCACTTCCCATGATGCTCAGCCAGCATCAAGGAAGTAGTATGTCTGGCTGAGCATCATGGGAATTCAATGTGTTAGTTATTTTTAATATGCATGATTGTCAGACAAAAATGAAGAGTGTGTTAAGTGTCCATGCAAGCGCGACATTGTAAAGTGCAACAAGAGATCAGAATCTAAAACTAAAGGGTCAGAGGCTTAGATTGAATGTAAGGAAGTTTTACTTTACTGAGAGGGTGGTGGATAAGTGGATCAGCCTCCCAGCAGAGGTGGTAGAGGGGAATACAGTGAGGGTATTAAACATGCATGGGATAGACATACGGCTCCTGAATCTAAGACGAGACCAACGACTGATTAAGGTTTGAGTCTTTACAGCAGGACAAACGGGGGCCGGATGGGGCTGATACCTCTCTACCATCATCTCTACTATTTTCAATTCAAAAAATGGATAGGCATTTGCAGCCTTGGGTATCATTTCATGGATGCGCGTTGCAAAAGGAGAGGTTTTGGCTAATAATTACCCCACGCATTTCTGTCTTCTGTTCTCAGTTCTAACGAACCCCAGTGCTTTCCCCACCCGTTACATTGTATTTTTTTTTAATGATTTTTGGATACTCTGAGCTTCTGTAGCGTCTGATTTAAGTCTTTTCCTCTGTGTTCCTATTGTGTCCCATTTTTTTTTCACTTTTATAAAAATATTTCCAGATAATTGTAGAGATCACTCGGCGGAATCACCCGCATCGTTCCACGTCTCTTTACCCCGATTGATCTCCAGACTGTTTTATTTACGCGGGTATCATGAAACCCGGTATCTTAAAGAGTTTTGTTTGATTAACAGAAAGAAAAGCCGGCCGGGGGGGGGAGGGGTAATTGTCTCTTTCTGGAAGAGAAAATATTCTAGCGACACGTTCCTTTGACGGAGACAGTTTAATGTTAGTGGGAGGCAAGAAAGGCAAGCGAAATTCAGTAATAACATCCAACCGAGATTTAAAAAAAAGACGCTGAAAAAGATTTAGTGGACGCGCGCTTCGCTTACATTACAAAGCGTAGCCTCAGGGTTTACAAGAAATTACGCATTTGTAACTTAAATCGGAGCTCTGAAAAAAAATATTCAAAATTTGTAAGAATAAAAAGGGATTTTGAAGTTATGGGTCTTGAAAGTTCTAAAGAACAGCTGGGGAGGGCGAACGGAGGGGCAGTTATTAGCACATCGTCGCTTAGGCTTTAAAGACGCAGGAACAAGAAGGTCCTTCAATTGACGCTTTGTTACATTCATTCGCATTTACTTAAAAAATGTCTTTTTTTTTTTTGTTTTGGCTGAGATGGGAAGGCTGAGGAATACTTTATTCTTCTAAATGCCTTGGATGCAATAAGGCACCAAGTCACATAAAAAAAATCTTGGTAAATCCTCAACCCCTTACCACACTCCCCCTAAAACAAAAAAATGTGCCTCTTGTCAATTTAAAATATTTTGATATGCAATATCATAATTTATGTTGAAAAAACCCAACATATATATATATTTTTTTTTTATTTGTTTCTCCAGTCAAGAACTATTGTAGTATTTTTTATGCACTTCGTTGTGAATGATCTATCTAATGATGTGAATGGGTTGGGCTGTTTAATTTTTTGGTTTTATTTATTATGTTTCTAGATGTTTTGTATATATATTTTATATTATATTTTTTTGTTTTATTTATTGATACATATTTTTTTTTATTTACCGTTATATATTTTTATATTTTTTTGTACATATATATTTTATATTTTTTTTTATTATATATTTGTATGTTTTGTATATATATTTTATATTTTCATTTTTTTTATTTATGTGTGTGTATGTGTATATATATAGATTTTTTTAATCATTTTATTACATTTTCTCTTTTTTTATTTTCCACATGGCGTTTTTTTTTTTATCTCATTACCAAGCTGTAATATTGAGGGGTTTTTTTGTTTTGTTTTTTACTGTGAAATTTCTGTCTGAGGTTGTTGGGTTGTTGGGGACGGGGGGCGGCGGGGTGTGCATAATATTACTATGTCACTTAATGTATATTATGTCATTTGTTACTGAGCTGTTAGTCCTGTTTAATCTAGAAAAAAAAAAAAAGTATGTAAATATAATTATAAAGCAATCATTACGAGAATATATATACATCGCGAGGAAATTGGCTAAATTTTTTACGCAGCAGGAGAAGTACCCTGATTAAATCTGATCTCGTTTACCCCATGCAAAAAGCTCTCTTTTCTTCACAAAAATTAGACACTTCTTAATTAAAAATTTTAATCAACTTTTTATGGAGCAGTCATGGCATTATCGCACCTAAATTGTTAATAGCGTGGGAGAAACATCATAGGCACTAAACTTTGCATGTTTTTTTTTTAATTTGAAGTCAATTTCCCTTTGAAGATATGCGTTTGCTCTTCTTAAATAAATTAGTTTGATTAATGAATTCTTATTTCATTTAATAGCCCCCATGGGTGCGAGCGGGTAAAAAAACAAACTTTACAGTGCAAAATACTGGAAATAATGAAAAAACACTAATGGAAACAATTCTTAAAAAAAATAAATATTACGCAATAAATATTAAAGGGAAATATATTTTTTCCCATTGAGCATGACCCCCGGATTTCTGGAGGCTGTTGGTCAAGATCTCGTAGGCTTTGTACCTCTGTACCCTGTATGAGGCGACATTTTTTATATTTTATTTATATTATTATAAAACATATTATTATTATTTTTTTATTTTATTTTTTACTTTTTTTTATTGATTTTATTAACCCAAGTCGTTCTGAATCCCTGAATTATTCATTCACTTTGAACGAGGACTACACAGTTATCTATTGTTGTTATTACCTTTCATTTATAGAATGCTGTTACGATAGAGAGAATACACATTCGGGCCGTAGAACTCTGTGATACCCTCTGAGCTCCTAGGAACAAGGAGGGGCTTTATGGGAGGATAGAGGGTCGTCAGGGGTTTGGGGACTGATCAAACTAATCAGGGACACTTGGGATCTCTGCGACTTGGGATAAAACGTGAAAAGGCAGGCTCCAGGACCCGATGCCGCCGGGCGGACGGACCCCCTGCCTTAGCGCCATGGCGTGACGTTCTATTAGTAGAGCTCCAGCAGACCCCGGAGCGCTGTTACAATAGAGGGAGAGTGAAAGTGAAGAATAACCGTTACATTTACAATATACAGAACTGACAGACAGCATAAAACACGCTAAGACACACTGATACCAAAGAACAAGAAGGCCTTGCGCTAGTGAGCTTACAATCTATTAACCCACGTCTACCCTACTCAGCCAGGTCACTGAACATGGATAAGAAGCTGTATGTTCCGACGGGTCGGCCGTCGTCCGGCTGTATGGGGTGTGATCTGCAAGGATCCGTTACGCTCCGTGCTGTTTTTACTCCGTGTTTGAAGCGGTCTCGTCCCGCCTGGCGGAGGATGCGGATTGTCTGCCGCTCTGTTTAGGTAGTTAAGTGCCTTTTCTCCATCTGTTAGAGGAACGCACGGCGTCTGCGAGATGATTTAACTCCTAGAGAAAGGCCGGCTCGTCAGATGGAGCTCGCTCTAAAAATCCAACGAGAGGGAAGCCGGCGCTTTCTTGTATCATCCATTAAAACCTCATGTATGTTAGGAACTAGAGTTGGGAATTATTCCGCCCCGTCTCTCCTGCTGTAACGACTCAAACCTTAATCAGTTGTTGGTCTGGTCTTAGATTCAGGAGCCATATGTCTATCCCATGCATGTTTAATACCCTCACTGTATTACCCTCTACCACCTCTGCTGGGAGGCTCTTCCACTTATCTGCCACCCATTTCAGGAGGTTGCTTGCGTTGACGAAAGCATAGATAGAGGATCTTAAGCATTTTTGTTTCGTGCTTTTGAAATTATTTATTGTTATTATTAGAGGTCACCTGGCTTCACTTGCGGGTCTGCCCAAAACATGCCTACCATATAACTACCATTGATATGCCTTCCACTTCTCATAACTAATTGAACATCTTACCTTGATAGAATCTCAGAGGGTGCTAGTTTTTGGATGAATGTTCCTGATTTCTGTAAAACTGATACATTTTGTAACTCCCAATGACCTCATCAGAAAGATAATTCCATATATATATATATATATATACACACACAGTATGTACCGTATTGGCTCGGATATAGGCCGCCCCAGTGTATAGGCCGCACCCTAAAAGTTTGGTGCTTTTTTAAAGAATTTTTTTTTCTAATAGACATGCTGCCACTCTGTCCCCCCAAGACAAGCTGCCACTCTGTCCCCCCCGAGATATGCTGCCACTCTGTCCCCCCCGAGATATGCTGCCACTCTGTCCCCCCCGAGATATGCTGCCACTCTCCCCCACCCGAGATATGCTGCCACTCTCCCCCACCCGAGATATGCTGCCACTGCCCCCCCAAGATATGCTGCCACTGCCCCCCCAAGATATACTGCCCCCCCCAAGATATGCTGCCACTATCCTCCTCCTCCTCCCCCCCGAGATATGCTGCCACTCTGCCCCCCCCCCCCCGACTTACCAGAGCAGACTCCCGGGTGTCTTGCGGGGCCGGCGGGGGCCTCTATGCAATACAACTTCCGGTGCCGGGACTCAGCAGATGTGCTGGCACCGGAAGTTGTATACGCGTATTGCGTAGATGTCCCCCGCCGGCCCCGCAAGACACCCGGGAGTCTGCTCTGGTAAGTCTTGGGGGCAGAGGTAAAACGCATCGTGCGGACGGTCACCGCTGCTAGTGAACGTCTGCACGATGCGCTTGGACACTTAAAGTGGGGGGAAAAAGTGCGGCCTATATTCGAGCCAATACAGTATATATATATATATGATGTATGTATTGCCCCTTCCCATCTTGTTAGGAACCTATATAAAATGATTTTGGTGTTTTTCCGGAATCGATAAAGAAGGAACCGCGGGGTATCAGAATATGAATGTATATCCGCGGTGATTATCCGCAGAGCGTGCACGGAGGGCATCGTGTTATTGTCCGGCTGAGTGATGGGATTATTAGACGGAACCCGCTTTATATCCCTGAGAACAGCGAAGGCGGCAGGAGAAGGATTTCTCTCCAACTTCTATCCTTATTCTCTAACGATGAGACGGGTCGATGAAAGTCATTATATTCCGCACGCCGTGCAGTCGATCGTGCCTTACGAATGCCTGCAGAGTGATCAAGAAACCATTCCCTTCTCTGCATCCTTCGAAGCGTCTCGTGTATCCGTTAAGTTACCGTTACCACTTTTATTTTTTCCCCGCGGTGAATGTTTTTTGGCGGCCGACCCCATTTCTCAGGTGGTTTTTGGGGGGTAACGGAAGAGACCGCAGAGCTATCGTAACAAATGAGCCTTTAGCTGCTGGGGTATTGAGGGCAAAAGCTCATTTTATATAGAATTTCTTACATTCATGCGTGGCAGGGATCCCATTTTTTTACCTATACAGTGCGCTCCTATACGAGGGTATATAGGTGAACAAGCCCCACGCAGACAATGGACAGCCACCTAAGAAGTTCTCAGTCAGCTGAGCCGAGCTGGGAGCGCGGGGTGGGAGTCCGGCGCTGAGTAAATCACACGGCATGCGGATCGGTGATGGTTCTGACAGTTGTAGCTGTCATGTTCCTATTCTCTGCGATACTTTATTGGATTACTATGGATGAAGGTCACGCGGATCAGCGGAGCGGGGATGTAGACCGGGGAGGGTCACGATTACCGGGCTCTTCCAGCGATGACATATGGCCACATCGCGCCGATAAAAGCTCCCGGCAGTTAGCGCGCGGCTCTCGTGACAGCCGTGAGAACGTGACGCGGGGGTCCGCTCGGGTCAGCTCTTAGACCGCAGTGTTTTTGTAAATTGCTGACAATTTCTGCTCAAAACACCAGCAGGATAGATGTGACCCGTGACATTTTATTCTGTAATAAAAAGCTTTAAAAGGGGGGGGGGGTGATGTAAAACATCTGCGGCGTGAATCGTTTTCTATACAAAGGCATCAAACTCCAACTTAACCCTTGCCAGGTGCTCCGGCTGTTCATTACGGGGCTATACTAAGATTCTCTATATGGCCGAACACCTGAATAATTGCAACAGAACCCCCCAGATTGAGTTATTAAATTGTATTCTTGTGTATTGAATACATTATGGTTCTAAAACCTTTAGATTTTTGTACATATTTAAATAAGTTTTATAGATTTTTATTTTATTTTACTCAGGGGGTAGTAGATAAATGGAACGGCCTTCCAGCAGGGCCCTCTTCTCCTTCTGTGCCAGTCTGTTATTTTTGTGTGTGTAAATTTCCATGTTTCTACTTGTTGGAATTGCCCCTGAGTTTCGAGGTCTTGGGGTTAAAGTGCAGATTCTCAGGGTCACACAGTGTGGATGTCACCCGAGGTCACGAGGTAGAGGAAGGCTATTAGTGGGGCATCTGGGTACTTTCCTGGGTCAGGCATTCCTTCCCCAGTGCTTGGGGTCTTCAGACACCGTCTGGCATCACCGCATACCTTTTCGTATTTAAAGGGACCTTCTCAAAGTCCTAGCTGTTCTACAGCCTCATCAACGCCGCTCAACGAGGTCATCCAGTTGTGGCCGCTGTAGGTCCAGTTGTGACCACATCTAGGTCATCCTCATAGATGGAATGGCCACAAAGCGGGATAGGGCAGACGCTGGCCTTGCAGGATCTAATAAGTTCAATGAAAGATGTTATTTAATTTCCCTTCTACGTGTCAAAGAGGAACTTTAAAATCCCATTGGGTTTCCCAAATAGTCCATCTTTGATCTTGACCTCTACGACATGTCTACATGCAGTCAGAAGACGCGTGTAACGAGCCAAAAATGAAGCATATTTGTCTTCTATTCCAAAATGAACTCAAACTTTTATCTAGAAATCGAGATATTCATCCCTCATCTGCTTCGGTTGATGAAGAATACGACAAGAAAGAGAGAAACGAGGCTGTAGACGCAGAACCAGGAGAATGGAACCTCCATTAGCGGCCGGAACCGTTCTGTTTGTTAGTAGAGAATCTTGAGGTATATTGGAGGATTAAAACACAATTACGAGGTTTGTTTGGGAAGCTGTTAGGTTTAGAAGTTATTTTTCTGAGGTGAACCGATAGAACATCACCTTTTAAATCTTAAGCAGCCCCCGTAAGGCTCGGTCGGTGCTGGAACTCGCTGCTGATATACCGCTTTACTTAAAGACTTCGAGCTATTAAAGAGAGCCGGCGCGAGGGCGCAACCCGGCCATTTTCCTTCCGTAAGCCTTGTTTGATTTTCCATTAAGATTAAGAAGCGGAGTAACTGCAACATTTCCTCCTTTAAATGGCTTCACCTCAAGCTCTGCATTGTTAACTCGCACTTCCTCGCCTCGAACACGATAACTGCAAGCGGCGGCAGACGTTGACACGTTGGATATGACGGACCCGGGCAGCCGTCAAACAAAAGAAGAACACAACGGATCCTTTCGTTCTCGTTTCTCTTATCGCTTTCTCGTAAGCCGAGGTAGGTGGACAAAGGTTGATTGTATTTCTCGTCCGTTTGTGTTCTTCCAACGCGTTTGTGACGCCGTTCTCATTCACTGGTTGAGAATAGAATCTCTTTAAATACCGCAAGCTGCTCGTTAAAAACCCAAAGTCCAATCTTCTACATGACCTGCCATCAGACGAGACCCGTTCTGTAACGACTCAAACCTTAATCAGTCGTTGGTCTCGTCTTAGATTCAGATGCCGGATGTCTATCCCATGCATGTTTCCCTTACTGTATTACCCTCTACCACTTCTGCTGGGAGGCTGTTCCACTTATCTATCACCCTCTCAGTAAAGTAAAACTTCCTTACATTACACCTCAGCCTCCGACCCTCTAGTGTTAGATTCGGGTCTCTTGTTAAGTGCACATAAACATCCCCGACGTATTTTAAGGCTGCGTTTCTTTTCGTAGAGCGGAACGGGCGGCTTTTTAGAAACCAAAAATAACCGAGGGGGGGCAAAGATTTTTATTGCTTCTTTTCTCTCTGAGTGAAGAGCCTTGGGAAAGGCTTGGAATAAAATAGATTTTCATATTGGTGTCCTCCTTATCGCCCCGGCTGTCTTGTCGCTGCCCTCTCCCCAATTATATTCTTTTGTAAACATGTCCTTTCCATCAGTGCCTCGCACTTTCCAATTACATTTCCTCCGCCGAGTGCCCCGTGCCCAGAAAGCTTGGCGCGGCGGAGCGGAGCGGACGTGTCGGTTATTTGTACCGCGCTACATCCAGTGCCAGTTCTGATGGATTGCAGAGGCGTCCTGCGGATTCTCAGCTGACAATCTTCCCCACCCTGCCCTTTTTTCTATCAGCGCTTCAAAGAGCAGGCATTCTGCTTCCCCGCTCCGGTAAACGCCAAGAAAGGGGCTCTCCCTCTGCCGTGAAGAGGCGCGTTTATTCACCCGGCTGCTTCTGGTAACCCCGAAGCACTCGGACACGCTTGTGTCTTTATCGCGCAGGCTTCTCGTGTCCTTGCAGTATATTGTAACCTGTTCTTTCCCGCACGTCGCGTTCGCTGTGTACTCTGGTAACTTATTTAATATGAACATAGAAGGGAACGGAATAACAGAGAGGCTGTGAAATACGCATTATTGATTTATATGGCACCTGCATATACTGCGTAGTGGTACAACGAGGTTAATAGTGATACAGTAGAGGGTTTGAGTCGCTCACCAACTTCACTCTGTGCTAAAGCGGAATCTCCCACCGTATATTTATTCCTGCTGTCAGATTATATATACAGCGCTGGGGGTTATATTACTGTATACAGCGCTGGGGGTTATATTACTGTATACAGCGCTGGGGGGTTATATTACTGTATACAGCGCTGGGGGTTATATTACTGTATACAGCGCTGGGGGTTATATTACTGTATACAGCGCTGGGGGTTATATTACTGTATACAGCGCTGGGGGGGTTATATTACTGTATACATCGCTGGGGGGTTATATTACTGTATACATCGCTGGGGGGTTATATTACTGTATACAGCGCTGGGGGGGTTATATTACTGTATACAGCGCTGGGGGGTTATATTATTGTATACAGCGCTGGGGGTTATATTACTGTATACAGCGCTGGGGGGTTATATTACTGTATACAGCGCTGGGGGGTGATATTACTGTATACAGCGTTGGGGGTTATATTACTGTATACATCGCTGGGGGGTTATATTACTGTATACAGCGCTGGGGGGTTATATTACTGTATACAGCGCTGGGGGGTTATATTATTGTATACAGCGCTGGGGGGGTTATATTATTGTATACAGCGCTGGGGGGTGATATTACTGTATACAGCGTTGGGGGTTATATTACTGTATACAGCGCTGGGGGGTTATATTACTGTATACAGCGCTGGGGGGTTATATTATTGTATACAGCGCTGGGGGGGTTATATTATTGTATACAGCGCTGGGGGTTATATTACTGTATACAGCGCTGGGGGTTATATTACTGTATACAGCGCTGGGGGTTATATTACTGTATACAGCGCTGGGGGTTATATTACTGTATACAGCGCTGGGGGGTTATATTACTGTATACAGCGCTGGGGGTTATATTACTGTATACAGCGCTGGGGGGGTTATATTACTGTATACAGCGCTGGGGGGGTTATATTACTGTATACAGCGCTGGGGGGTTATATTACTGTATACAGCGCTGGGGGGTTATATTATTGTATACAGCGCTGGGGGGGTTATATTATTGTATACAGCGCTGGGGGGTTATATTACTGTATACAGCGCTGGGGGGTGATATTACTGTATACAGCGTTGGGGGTTATATTACTGTATACAGCGCTGGGGGGTTATATTACTGTATACAGCGCTGGGGGGTTATATTATTGTATACAGCGCTGGGGGGGTTATATTATTGTATACAGCGCTGGGGGGTTATATTATTGTATACAGCGCTGGGGGTTATATTACTGTATACAGCGCTGGGGGTTATATTACTGTATACAGCGCTGGGGGTTATATTACTGTATACAGCGCTGGGGGTTATATTACTGTATACAGCGCTGGGGGGGTTATATTACTGTATACAGTGCTGGGGGGGTTATATTACTGTATACAGCGCTGGGGGGGTTATATTACTGTATACAGCGCTGGGGGTTATACCGTATTGGCTCGAATATAGGCCGCACTTTTTCCCCCCACTAAGTCTTTAAAGTGGGGGTGAGGCCTATATTCGGGGTCTAGCGCCCGACGCCCGGGACATGTAGTTCCGGGGCGCCGGGCAGGCAGCGGGGTTAGGATACAGATCCCCCGCAGCGGTGCAGGGGACCCGCATCCTACCCGGGAGTCTGCTCTGGTAAGTCGGGGGGGGAGACAGAGTGGTAGCATGTTTTTTTTGGTGCTTTTTTAAAGAAAAAAACTTTTTCTTTAAAAAAGCACCAAACTTTTAGGGTACAGCCTATATAGGGGGGCGGCCTATATCCGAGCCAATACGGTATTACCGTATACAGTAATCTCTCTACACAATCTGCGCAGCAAAGATAATTACGGTCTGCGAATAAACCAGACGCCGAATACAAAAGCTTTGCCGGGAGCCGCGTCACTCCTCGTTAGAAGCTTCGGGCAGCGCAAATAACTCCAATTACCCGGATTATTGTTATTGCTTCATCTGTAATAATAATAATAATGATAATGATGATGACATCGTAAACAAACTGCACAGAATGTTTATATGACACAAAGAGAGCGAGAATTTAGCGAATAAAAACAAACCCCTATCTGGGGGGTAAACATCGGGGGGCCCGTCACGTTATATGGTGGTATATCGCTTCGCCCGCCGCCAACTCAGAAGATTCCGTTATTATTGCCCCGATCTTCTTAGTGGAAAATTAGATGAAATGTAAGTAAGTTTTACTTTACTGAGAGGATGGTAGATAAGTGGAACAGCCTCCCAGCAGAAGTGGTAGAGTGTAATACAGTGAGGGTATTAAACATGCATGGGATAGACATACGGCTCCTGAATCTAAGACGAGACCAACGTCTGATTAAGGCTTGAGTCGTTACAGCAGGAGAAATGGCGGCCAAATAGGGCCGATTTTCTTATTGATTTACAGCAAAAGCTCTGGAGTGGGGCCGATATTCTCATGACTCCAGGCAGCGAGTTCTCGTCCCTCTGCGTGTCAGATAATTTTTTCCGCCCGGACGCTCTTCTTGTAGACTTTCAGATATTCTTGGCCCGGTATTCCCCCCCCATCTACTTGCCGTGACTTGTGAGCGAGAAGCAGGATAGATGAATCCCGGTCCCTGCTCTCCCGCGTCTCTTTATCCCTGAGATTTGCTGTAAATTATTCAGTTTTTGCTAAAACATTTGTATTGTCTTCTTGCACAAAAGACTTCGTTATGTCCCCCCCCCCCGAGAAAAGCTATTAGCATCGACCCCTTAATTCCTCTATCCCCCCTTCCTCTCTCTCCCTCCTTACCCTCTCTCTCCCTCCTTCCTCTTCCTCTCTCCTTCCTCTTCCTCTCTCTCTCTCCCTCCTTCCTCTCTCTCTCCCTCCTTCCTCTCTCTCCCTCCTTCCTCTTCCTCTCTCTCTCCCTCCTTCCTCTTCCTCTCTCTCTCTCCCTCCTTCCTCTCTCTCCCTCCTTCCTCTTCCTCTCTCTCCCTCCTTCCTCTTCCTCTCTCTCCCTCCTTCCTCTTCCTCTCTCTCTCCCTCCTTCCTCTTCCTCTCTCTCTCCCTCCTTCCTCTTCCTCTCTCTCTCCCTCCTTCCTCTCTCTCCCCCGCCTTCCTCTTCCTCTCTCCCCCTCCTTCCTCTACCTTTCTTTTTGTAGATATTTGGTTTAACCCTTCAACATGAGGAAGGTGAGATTTGGTGGCAGCCTGTGGCAGAGCCAGTATTATCTTATCGGCTTTCTCTTCTCACTCCCTCCTCCCCGTTCCCCTCGTGAAGTAACTTTGGGGGGAATAGATGTGTTAATGGGGAGGAATAATCATGTAAGATGGCCATTCCCATGACATACACATAACCAGGAGCTTTTTATGGGTTTATTCCTCTTTTCATCAAATATATATATATATTAGGGCAGGGGTTCTCAAACTGCGGCCCTCCAGCTGCTGCAGGACTACATCTCCCATACTCCTCAGCCAGCCCCTTAGCTGAAGGAGCATTATGGGAGATGTAGTCCTGCAGCAGCTGGAGGGCCGCAGTTTGAGAACCCCTGTATTAGGGTTTGAGGTTGCAGGAGAGTTGCAGCTTCGGATCACTAACTTCATGATGCAGTAAGAAGGGGTGGGCTGGTCCTACAACATGATTGGTTAGCGGGTTTTTCAAATAAATCACATTTGTTAATAAAATGCCTCATTCCAAAGGTTATAGACCGATACTGTTATCACCTATAGATAATGGCAGGTAAGTGGAACTGCCTCCCAGCAGAAGCGGTAGAGGCTAATACAGTGATGGAATTTAAACGTGCACGGGATAGACATACGGCCTCTACAGCAGGAGAAACGGGCGAGTATATTGATTATTTCTAAATAAAGATTATTTATATCGTTTATAAGTCATACGTAATGTCCCTTTAAATATTCGTAATTTGCGGAATGATTCTTTTTTTATCTAAAATCCCGTGATTTAGGACCGAAACTGCCGTCTCTGCCTTGTCTTTATGAACTTACCTTGGCCGGCGTAGAAATGACTCGGTGAGCGTCTCGTAATTAACGGCCGCTGGTATTAACATTTTCCCGTGAAATATACGATTCCATCTGGTATCGGGATCCTCGGGTAGAATATATCGCCCCGGCTGGGTCTGGCGCTTTGCGTGGGATAGACGGCCACAGCTGCTGCTACATTTCCCTTTTTTTTTTAATATTAAATATATTATCCCATCTGGTATTAACATTTCCTACCTACTTCTCTGCCGCTGGCTACGCGCTCACCTTCGCCAAATGCTATAAAATCCCAAATATAAATCCCCGGTGTCTTTGGGCTACCAAAACATGTGATTTTTAGCAACAAGTTTAATTAAAAGAATAATTCTGATTAAATATGTATTAATGATTAATGATAATTTAGGAAGGTAGAGAAGAGATAATGAAGTCTCGAGAAGCCACCGCAGGGACTTTTTTTTTTTTTTTTGAGATCTGTTCTAGACCCAGACGCGTTTCACGTTCCGGATATTGCAATGTTGTTGATCTAGAACAGCAAGAAGACGAGAGCTGCCCTTACAGCAGTCACCGTTGGCTTTAACCCTATATGCAAATAAGTCCATAACCCGTTGTACAGCGCTGTGGAATATGTCGGTGATCTAAAATAATAATAAATAATATAATAATAATAATAAATAACATATATATATATATAATAAATCAATAAATAATAATAAAAACCCAGAATTATAGTCTAGAACACCTTCACGCTCTCCGAGAGAAGCTGCAAGGTTTGATTTTTAGTAGGGTTGACAACCCAGATACGTTTAGGGGCAAATATTTGAAGGACTCTTGTTTGCCCTCAAAGCACCTTAAAAAAAAATACCCCTATGCGAGGGGGCATGAGTGCGCAGGGCTGGTCTTAGGGGTGTGCGACCTGTGCGGCCGCACAGGGCGCCATGGCAACAGGGGCGCCGTCCGGGACTTAAATTATTTAAAATCGTTTGGTTTTTTTGTAACTTTATTTAAAATGGAGGATGTTAAATAAAGTAAAAAAAACCAGTGTTTTCATTTAAGTCCCGGGCAGCGGCGCCGAACGGTCGCTCGTAAAGTTTTCAACGACCGCTCGGCGCCCCTCACTCTCCGTGCAGCGCGCACCGCGACAGAGCGGGAAGACGGACGCCTCCCGCTCCCACCGCAGGACTCTGGCAACAAGGTAAGTAAGGATAGGGGGTAGATAGTGATAAGGGGCAGGGAGGGTAGATAGTGATAAGGGGCAGGGAGGGTAGATAGTGATAAGGGGGGGGCAGTGAGAAGGGGCAGAGGGGGGAGATTTTTTTCCTTTCTTTTTTGGGGGATGGGGGGGCGCGCCAGAACACTTAAGGCCGGGTCTGTGAGTGCGTTAGTAGGAAACCCGAGCGAATATAATGTCTGAACTCTCCCCAACTATCTTTCGGGTTCACCAAATTCCTTGTAAGTGGGCAAAAACACTTTCGGAAAATAAATACGGTGAATCTCGTCAAATGTTCCCGAATTTTCAACGCTTTAGGACAGTTAAGGTATACTGAGTCATGGGCCGATCTGCCGGCACCTTCTGTGTTTATATGATCTGGTCCCGGGGTAATTAGATATAGAATTTTAACTGAAAACAGTTAATAAATGCTTTTTTAGTTAGTAAAGTGGAGATAATTTACTCAGTAATGTGGTTTTTTTTACGCCCCTGTTACAGGGTCACCGTACCCAAGGCTGGGTCCCCCTGTTTGAGGGCTGAGGAATCACCAGTCAGTCCCTCATACGGATCGCACTCAGCTATCCACGGATCATCCAGACCACCATTCGTAGTAAACCAAGAAGAACTCTCTTTATTACAAACACACAGAACTTATATACAATCTCAATGCAATGTGTACCGAACCCAACCCCCAATCCCATCAGCCACATCCCATCACAAATCCCATCAGTATACAGGGGATGTATCAGGTGAGGGGATTACAGAATACAATGGGTTCCCCCACCTGTGTTATCCCCCCTGTAGTGCGGGGGCCGTCTGGGCAGACAGGGCTGTGTTGGCTGATTAAGAGCCCCAGCCAGATTATAGGATCGTCTCTTTGAAGGCTGGGGCTGAATCCACATCAGTCTCTGGGCCGGTTACACAATAAACACAATATAATATATTACCGGGTCACGGTATACAGAACCGGACACAAAAGTGCTCCGTGACCCAGCTAAACTTATGACATATGAGCCAGCTAGCCTGGCCCTGTCACAGATCTCCCCCTTGACCAACGGTCCGGCAGACCAGGCAGATCCACACGGGTCTGCTGCAGGCTGTCCGAGTGGACAAAGTTCACAGGTGCAGGCCTTAGTTCATGGCGCCCTTTGTCAGAAGCATCCAGAGAAGGTGGGCCAGGGCCCTGGTTGCCCAAAAGGATAGTCAGTAGTCCTCTTTGAATTGGAGGACGGTCCCAGCTCAGCCGGGGGCACATGGCTATCCCCCTCACCGGGGTAACAGGGGCACGTGGAGACTCTTGCTCCCTAGTCTTGGGAACTGAGTCTGGGGCAGCTGCCAGGCCAGGGCGGTTGCATGGAAGGAAAGCCCTGCTGATCGGGCCAGGGGCACTCGGGGAACCAGGGAAACACGTAGAGGTAGTAAGCGAGGCCTCTACCGGGACACTGGAGTGACCTAGGGGACACTCTGGGACAGGAACAGGTGCCCTTACAGGGTTATTGGGCGAGCTAAGCAGCTCTGCGGGGTACTCAGGGGACCCAGGGGAATACTCCGGGGCAGGGACAGGTGCCAATACTGGACCACCGGGAGGGTTAAGCAGACCCTCGATCTTCCTCTCTGGGACAGGTGCCTCTGCCTGGGCACGGGGAGAGTCAGAGGAACACTCTGGGACAGTGACCTGGGCTTCTACCAGGACACTTGGGGAACCAGGGATAGGAACCAGGGCCTGCGCCAGGCTACTGAAAGGACCCAGGGAACTCGGCAGCCCCTCTGGCGCCCTCGCTAGGTCGGGGAACGGTGCCTCTACCGGGTCACCGGGGACTTCAGTGGGAACCTCTGGGGCAGTGACCCGGACTTCTCCCAGGACACTCGGGAAATCAGGGGGACAATCTGGGGCCCTGGCTTCTACGAGCATAGATAAGGGTTTGGTGAGGGGGATTGTGCCACTTACTCGGGCGGTGGGGACAGTCATCTCTTCTGCCGGGGTAGAGCAGCCAGGGTTGTTGGTGGGGACTTGGGTCGGAGCTTTTGGTTTCCTCCTCCGCTTCTTCTTGCTGGCGAGGAGCTCGGTTCTTCTCGCCAGGGCAGGGGCCGCAGAGTAGGTGAAGAGGACCTCGGTCCCACTCCCGCAAGTTGTAGTATCATGCTCCCAGTCTCCTTGTAACTCCTGGAGCTCCACTCTCCGCAGCAATTCTTTATAGTCCCTCTCGAGCTGCCATTCCTCTTGGACCAGGCAATCCATAACAGCCTCCAGCTCGGGGGGAATAGCATAAACCAGGACTTCTGCACGGTTGTCCCAGATTGTATCCCTGCGGTACTGGCAGGGGCTTCCGAAGGACGAGTCAAATTGGAAGGCATCATATATCAGTCCTGGGTCGACGGGGCTATACAGCATCAGAGGGTCGCTGTGGTCTTCACCTGCTAACTGCTGGGAGAATCCCTGGTAGCGGCTCTGGAGGTCGAGCTCTGCATATATGAGACCCCTCAATTCGTCTTCCCACTCCCGCAACGGGTTCTCCCCCAGGAGTGGAACTCGTAGATCCCACATTGTCCAGTACTGTGCCCAGTACGTTTCAAAGTGGGGATGGGAGAAATCATCCCTCCAGTCTGCAGGCGCAGACTCTAACTGCCATTGCTGGTGTTCCAGCTCACACACCTCGGCTGTAACCCGGTCTGTCTCATCCTCGGGTTCTCGGAAGGGTTGGATATCCTGGTATGATATTTTGGGGGTCTGTTCCCCTAGTCTGGGAGATACAGACCCACTCTGGCTCAGTTCCTGGTGACACATTTTAATCACCGCCGTCACTTGCTCCGATGTGGCCCCTCCTGGGTACAGGGATAGGTGCCATAGAATGTTCTTTTGTAGAGCACTCAGTCCGAGGCTCTCCTCTGGGGCATCCTGGTGCCGGTCCATCTCTCTGCAGTCCGCAATAAGAGTAGCCTTTCCTTTGCAACAAACCTCCAGGAGCTCTCTTGGTGTCTCTCGTCTGCAATCCCAGTTGGTGGTTTGGATTTCACCCAAGTCGTGGGATTCATCCCACCGCTGCCAACCAATGTTACAGGGTCACCGTACCCAAGGCTGGGTACCCCTGTTTGAGGGCTGAGGAATCACCAGTCAGTCCCTCATACGGATCGCACTCAGCTATCCACGGATCATCCAGACCACCATTCGTAGTAAACCAAGAAGAACTCTCTTTATTACAAACACACAGAACTTATATACAATCTCAATGCAATGTGTACCGAACCCAACCCCCAATCCCATCAGCCACATCCCATCACAAATCCCATCAGTATACAGGGGATGTATCAGGTGAGGGGATTACAGAATACAATGGGTTCCCCCACCTGTGTTATCCCCCCTGTAGTGCGGGGGCCGTCTGGGCAGACAGGGCTGTGCTGGCTGATTAAGAGCCCCAGCCAGATTATAGGATCGTCTCTTTGAAGGCTGGGGCTGAAGCCACATCAGTCTCTGGGCCGGTTACACAATAAACACAATATAATATATTACCGGGTCACGGTATACGGAACCGGACACAAAAGTGCTCCGTGACCCGGCTAAACTTCATATGACACATGAGCCAGCTAGCCTGGCCCTGTCACAGCCCCGATTCAGGGAGTGAAAAAGAACAGGATGGATGTGTAGGCAGCTGCAAAGTGATAACTAATAAGGGACAAACAGCGTTATTTTCCCACACGTTGGCCGGTAATACCTGATTTAATTAAAATGTTATACTCCCACCGTTGTTACTTCTGGATAAAGTACAAGAATGAGAATGATTTCAGCTCTAGGCCCATCCAGCGATATAAAAAATACTTCGTGTCCTGGAACAGAGAGAAACATTTCTGTAATCCGACTCAAAACCCAACATAACACGGATCGTGTATAAATATCATAAGCCATTAATTAGCTGTTAATTATAGATTCCGGCAAAAAATGAACGATATGGGGAGGCCCCTTCTTCTTGCATATCATGGCCACCTTCCTCCAAACTCTTCATTCTTATAAGTGTCCATGACATGCCTCAAATCTGGCTCATTCTGACCGTACCTTTAGTGTCCCCTCTGGATCTTGTTCCTCTCTCCCCTCTGGATCTTGATCCTCTCTCCCCTCTGGGTCTTGTTCCCCTCTCCTCTCTGAATCTTGTTCCTCTGTCTCCCCTCTGGATCTTGTTCCTGTCTCTCCCCTCTGGATCTTGTTCCTCTCTCTCCCCTCTGGATCCTGTTCCTCTCTCTCCCCTCTGGATCTTGTTCCTCTCTCTCCCCTCTGGATCCTGTTCCTCTCTCTCCCCTCTGGATCTTGTTCCTCTCTCCCCCCTCTGGATCTTGTTCCTCTCTCTCCCCTCTGGATCTTGTTCCTCTCTCCCCCCTCTGGATCCTGTTCCTGTCTCTCCCCTCTGGATCTTGTTCCTCTCTCTCCCCTCTGGATCCTGTTCCTCTCTCTCCCCTCTGGATCTTGTTCCTCTCTCCCCCCTCTGGATCTTGTTCCTCTCTCTCCTCTCTGGATCTTGTTCCTCTCTCTCCCCTCTGGATCTTGTTCCTCTCTCCCCCCTCTGGATCCTGTTCCTCTCTCTCCCCTCTGGATCCTGTTCCTCTCTCTCCCCTCTGGATCCTGTTCCTCTCTCTCCCCTCTGGATCTTGTTCCTCTCTCTCCCCTCTGGATCTTGTTCCTCTCTCCCCCCTCTGGATCTTGTTCCTCTCTCCTCTCTGGATCTTGTTCCTCTCTCTCCTCTCTGGATCTTGTTCCCCTCTAAACATCTCCAGGGCTGATTGTCTGCTGCCCCTCTGTGCCGGTCCCTCCACTGGCTCTCAAAACCCTCCAGAATTAAATTTAAACTCCTAAACCTTACCTTCAGAGTCCTTAACAACCCCATACCCACATCTCTAATCTATCTAAAAAAATCTGGAATCCTATCTCAATTTGTCCGTCATAAGCTCGCACAGGACCCGCTTTTCCATCCGTACCAATATCCATGACATCATAACATCATAACATCATACAACCAGACATCCCAACATCTGCCGATTTATACCCAACTCCTGCTATTAGAAAACCCGGTGCCTTCTATATTTACACCCATATAACAGCGAGACACTTAAAAAATACTCATTTGCCTAAATCTTGAAAAATAGCATTACATTTCTGGGAGAAATAAGGTTAGTGCGTAAATACAGCCGCCGGGGCATCGATGCCACAATCAGAGCTTTAAGGAAAATGCATTTTTTTTTTAAAAATTATACTCCAAAGCGTTCATTATTTGCATAACAAGAAGGAAGGAAATGATCGTGAAGACGAGGAAACGTATAAAGAATGCTGCGCGGGATCTTCATTCCGCAGAACCAATGTTAATTTAGTCGGGGACTTGTAAAATCAACATGCGTGTCCAATGGCTTCGGGGGGCGACGGCGCGAGGGCTCGATCTATCACTCATCAGCGGACCATTGCCCGATTACAAGGAACTGTACAAAGTAACGATTTAATATGCAACTCAATTAAATAAACCCATTCTTTAACCCTTTGACACAGTGCAGAGAGCTCTAGAAAAGCATTACCATGGTTTGCATTCTACTTTTAACCCCTTAAGTGTCACAGGGGGGTGCCCAGCGCAACCCACATTATTCTGAAGCCTTTGATCACTGCGAGGGTGCCTAAAGTGTCCCAACACTAAAAAATATATATGTATACAGTATATATAATGTAACCCCCCAGTGCTGTATACAGTAATATAACCCCCCAGCGCTGTATACAGTAATATAACCCCCCAGCGCTGTATACAGTAATATAACCCCCAGCGCTGTATACAGTAATATAACCCCCCAGCGCTGTATACAGTAATATAACCCCCCAGCGATGTATACAGTAATATAACCCCCAGCGCTGTATACAGTAATATAACCCCCCAGCGATGTATACAGTAATATAACCCCCAGCGCTGTATACAGTAATATAACCCCCCAGCGCTGTATACAGTAATATAACCCTCCCAGCGCTGTATACAGTAATATAACCCCCCAGCGCTGTATACAGTAATATAACCCCCCAGCGCTGTATACAGTAATATAACCTCCAGCGCTGTATACAGTAATATAACCCTCCCAGCGCTGTATACAGTAATATAACCCCCCAGCACTGTATACAGTAATATAACCCCCAGCACTGTATACAGTAATATAACCCCCAGCGCTGTATACAGTAATATAACCCCCCAGCGCCGTATACAGTAATATAACCCCCCAGCGCTGTATACAGTAATATAACCCCCCAGCGCCGTATACAGTAATATAACCCCCCAGCTCTGTATACAGTAATATAACCCCCAGCACTGTATACAGTAATATACCCCCCAGCGCTGTATACAGTAATATAACCCCCAGCGCTGTATACAGTAATATAACCCCCAGCACTGTATACAGTAATATACCCCCCAGCGCTGTATACAGTAATATAACCCCCCAGCTCTGTATACAGTAATATAACCCCCCAGCACTGTATACAAAAAACTTGTTTTATCTTTTTTTTTTGTTCTAATAAACTCCCTTTTATCTGCAGACCTGAAGGCGGCCATTGTTATCATGTGATAGGTTGGATTAATGATTGGCTTATGAGGGTCCCGTTCATGAGCTTGCATTCTCAAACACCGATGTAAATATATGAAAATGTCTACGCTGCTTATAAGATTGTCCCCTAAATCTAACTATAAGAGTAATAATATAATAATGACCCCAACCTCCCAGGGAGACAATTGTATCCCGGGACCTGGCACTGAAGGGGTTAGAGGTCTCCATTTGGTAGATTATTTTGTAACCAGGATTTTGTCCTCAGATGTCTCCCGGTGAATTGTAAATACCAACTAATTTATCTAAATGAAGTGTAGATCCATGCGCGGCCAGCACCTTCCTCTCACGCCGATCCAATAAAAAGGGATTTATTTCCAAAACATGACTAACATTTCACTTGATTTATTTGTTGCCCTTATCCACAGTTTGCGATTGTTAAAAGAAACGCAGGAGTGTTCGTTTTAGGCAATAATACAAAAACAGCCGTTTCCTGGAATGCTTTATCTTGCTGTCTCCCCTAATGCTCCGCCGAGTCTCACCGAGATTTCATTATCAAATTTGCCTGTTCCCAGAAAGGTACGAAAACCCTGTCAATACAACGCGCATGATCAATTCTGAGAAATGGCCTTTATGCCGGAGTTTAACATTTATGAATTTATACATTATTGACCGAAATGGCTGAAACAACAACAAAGAAACTTGCATGTCGTAGCGGTGGCTCAGTGCTGTGTGAGTAGGCTGTTCTGTGATTGAGCTACAAGTGGGACTTGATTACTTGATGATAACGGCTAGGAGTGCACTATGGTGTTAGAGTGTGTATGTGATAGCATATGGTGTTAGAGTGTATGTCTGTGTTAGTGTATGGTGTAGGGCTGCAATAACTAATCGATAATCGATAATGAAAATCGTTGCCAACGAATTTCATTATCGATTAGTTGAATCAATTTTATCGATTATAAGATGAGGGTTTTTTCTAGGGATGCACCGATATATTGGTGGCTGAAATATATCGGGCAAAAAGGGCATTATCGGCAAAATGCCGAAATAATTTTCCGTGGGGACTAGGCTGCTTACCTGCGCGTTGGTCACACAGTGTTCAAGCAGACGGCGGGCAGCTATGTGATGAGCACAGATATCCTCCGCTACTGTTCTCCACTTCCAGCGTGACCTTCCGGTGCTCCACCATAGAAGCCCCGACGGAAGTATCTGGGGGTATGTGGTGTATCTGGGGGTATAAGGCATATAGGGTATATAAGGCATATGTGGGGAGGGTGGAGTGGCATGTCGGGGGGTATGTGGCATATCTGGGAGGCAGTGTGGCAAGCCTGGGCGCAAATGTGCATAACTGGGGGGCAGGTTGGGAAATAAAAACAAGAAATGCATTTTTATCAAAGTTTTTTTATTCTGCTGTTTGTTTTTAAACTGAATGAAAATCGTTAGTTGCAGCCCTAGTATGGTGTTAGAATGTATGTCTGTCTGTGTTAGTGTATGGTGTTAGAGTGTGTGTTAGTGTGGCGTGTGTAAGTGCATGGCATTAGATCGTGTGTGATGTTAGAGTGGGTGTTAGTGTGAGGTGTAGAGTGAGTATTAGAGAAATTGTGTTTTAGTATTACATGCAGGTTAGGGGGGCAGCGCCCCTGGGGGCCATATGCCTTTACATGCCCCCTGGGCCAGAAGGTGCCAGTCCTGTGCCGTCCAGTTATATATAGATGTGCAATAAGGGGTGGGGTAAAGTTATGAGGGCAGACTCTATGGAATTGGGGCAAAGTAATCCTGCCCCCAGGCGCCAGTACCCTAGGCTCACCCCGGTTAACGGTGGTTAAGAATGCATGCTTTAGCATTGATGTCTCTGAATAAACCCCCAAGCAGCCGTCTAGGATTCTAGCCGTGACCGCTAGGAAAACCTACAACAGAACACAACTAGTACCGAGCGTCTTAATGGGACGCGCATTAAATGTTTTTACATTTAATTCCCTAAAAAATGTCTACAATCTGCATGACCGGTGTATAAAAATTACTCACTGTGAATCATTGCACGAAAAGGGGAAAAACACAGAATCCTACAATTAACTCCTTCAATGCCAACTCATATACTGCATCATAAGAAGAGAAGACTCTAGGCTGTTCTTACACCAACATATATTCCAAACCAGTAGATACAGAAATGTATTTCCTACCACATTTACCGCCACTGGGGCTTCTTACCCAAATATATTTTCACTTTTCACAACAATATATTAACCAGTAGCGCCATACATCATAACGTCATCGATAGTGAATATTATTTAATAATGCAGTCACAAATCTAATGAGTTTGAGCATGTACAGTCCAAATCAAATGGAGTAATTCACTTTCCACAGTACAGCAGTCTTTAAATAGAAAACAAAAGGCATGAAATATTGATCACCGAGCGCAATAGCACTCATAGGACAACGACGGCCTAATACACGTGTGAATACATCTTAAATTACCGTTTAGCCTTTAGCTACCACCACTGGAAGGCTATTCCAGGCGTCTGCTACACGCCTTCCAACATTTCAGGTGTTCAGATTGTGTTAGGGGAGGGGTTGCCACTTTGAAGGGTTGTTCTGGGGGTGTGGTCAGGGGTGTGGTTTAATAACTGGCAACAAAAGTGTTTTCACATTTTGTTAGAGAGAATGGAGATAAAAAAGGAGACAAGAAGAGAAGTGATGAAAAAAGAGAAAGGAGAGAAAAGAGAACAAACAGGGAGTGATGAAAAAAAGAGAGGGGAAAGGAGAAGAGAAGTGATGAAAAAAAGAGATAGGAGAAAGGAGAAGAGAAGTGATGAAAAAAAGAGATAGGAGAAAGGAGAAGAGAAGTGATGAAAAAAAGAGATAAGAGAAAGGAGAAGAGAAGTGATGAAAAAGATAAGAGAAAGGAGAGAAAAGAGAACAAGGGGCAAGAGTAAAGAAGGAGATGAGAGTAGATGGAAGAGAATAAACTTGCCTACAAAAGTCCGCAGTGTACTCCAAAAATTCTATGAATTGTCCTCATAAAGCATATTATTACCCAAAGCAGCCCACGACCTTTTTTTAATACGAAATATCAAGGAGAGAATTCCAAATAAGTCAGTAACGATCCTTTGCCGATTCTCTCATGCGTCCCTATAAGTGGAAAGTAAAAGTCAGTGAAATGTACAGCGGCCGTTTTAACCACTTAAGCAGAAAACAATTATGCAATTTCGCCTTTGAGTATGATTGATGAAACAAATATATTTCAAGGTTAACTGCTATAAAAGAACTTTAGAAACTTATTTAACAGGAACACTGCCCCAAAAAGTTCCGTTTAATTCTGTTCCATGATTACGATTACAATAAGGCTACTGAGGGGTGTAAGTATGCTAAATAAGAAACTAGTGTGTATATATATATATATATATATATATATATATATATATATATACCTGAATGTGGGGGCGGGGCAGGCCGTACCCAGTCTTGAGTAGAAGGGGAAGTGGGCGGGGAGTGGGTGTGGCTAAGCACCGTTCTTCCTACTCAGAAAAAGTGACTCAGAGACCCAGGATCTCAGGGCTTTATGAGGAGACTCCAATCCTGGAGGGTTCCCATGTGTCACGGATCTGGCTAGTCCGACCGACTACCTCCGCTGTCTTGTGCTCCCTTAGCCTGGGACACCACACACTTTCCCCGGTTCCCCAGTCACTCGCCGAGACTCAGTGTAGGGTAAAACCAAACGAAGACTCATTTATTTCTCACACACAAGGCTGGATATATCCAGCAAAACACACATTTACATAAAACAAGATATTGGGACACAAACCGTCCCCTTAATCTGCCTCCCAGAGACAACAGGGGCAGTAACGAGATTAACAATACAATGGGGGGGAGACTGATTTATACAACATTAAACATCAAAGAATGGTGGTCACTCCCTGGTGGCAGATCCTGGCTGTCTGCTGGAGATAATCCCCTCAGCCAGTGATGAGAGGATACTGCTGGGGGTAGCCACAGAAGTCTTTACAGACCCAGGGCCCATAGTCAATAGGGAGGAGGCTGGCAGTCAGGCTTCTCCAGTGGCCCCAGTGATGGAGGCTTCCGTCACACCAGGGATGGGTGTGAGTGTAATCTTAGTGTTTTATTGCCTTAAAATAATGTAAAGAAAGAAAAATAGATGGCTTCATAAAATAACCGATGTAAATAAAATCCATTCTTCTTCTTCTGGCGTAAGTGCGGCCAATAGATGGGTATGAGCATAAAAACAACGTTCGGCCGGACATATCCAGCCGCTGCAGCACCCTTATGGGACTTGGAGTTCCCGGCAAGAATGGTGGGCTTATGAGAGCCCCGCTCGTGAGCGTTCAATATATATATATATATATATATATATACAGGATATAGACAGATATAGACGACGAACCGGTTTGATTCAATGCATTTAAGTGGAAAGGCGTGAATAATAAATATTTCGTTCTGACTTTATTTGCTCAGACAATGGTTTTATTTTTCTGATTGTGTTACGAGCAGGTCTGGGGCTTTCCTCTCTAAACGTCCGTCTGCTCCGAGGGCCGCAGTCAGAATACAGATGGTAGGCGTTAGAGGATTTGACGTAGCGAGGAATTGGCAGTGGAGAGGAGTCCGTCGCTCATAAGTGCCTTAAAACTTCGTACGGAAATGGCTGTTCTAGCGTAATAAGAGCCGACCGCGGACGTGTAATCAAAATGCAAACTTCTACCTCTGCTCGCAGCTCGAGAGCGCAATCGAGAGTGACAGAATTCATTACGAGACAGACGGAGAACTTTAAAAGCAAGTATATAGTGTGAAGATAACATGCGCCAGCGTAAAACCCTCAATCCTCGCTCCCCCTCCCCGCGCAAAGTTACCAATCTTCTTATTGTAACAAAACCTCATTAAGCTAATAGTGGAACGTTCACGTTTTTGGCTTTACGGGAAATATCTTTTTCGGTAACCAAATGATTGATAAATTTTTTCATGAATTCACGTGCGAGATCCACGGGATCCTTACAGCCTTGCAGCCAGACAGACTTCTGAGACGGCTTATATCTTATATATATATATATAACGCCTGCCTATTACAGTATGGGGAGAGAGAAAATTAATATTAAATATATGTAAACATATATAAAATGAAAAATAACACAAATACACGTTAAGACACACTGTTAGAGGATGAGAAGAGGGTCCTGCTCCTAGGCGCTTGCTTACAATCTATTAGAAGGTTGAGGGACAATGAGAAAGAAGGAGAGAATGGGAGGAAGCGATAATAGTTCACGGCAGTTGTGAAGAGGACATTCAGTGTCTTTTATGTAAACCATGGCAATCAAAGAGAGAACTGGTATTACTTTTATAAATGTATCTCTGTTGTTAGAATCGAGAGACTTTCCCCTTCTCGTTCTTCTTTCTTCGTCTGCTTGTCTCAGGATTCACCAGTCCTCCCGGAGCACTTCAGCGTTTCTGCACCTCTCCTTCTCCGCGAATCCATCTGCATTAGTGATGTCCGGATCATGAATGAATCGTTCATTTGATCCGGTTCTTTTTAGTGATCCGGATGAATCGGTTCAGTAGACTGAACGATTCATTTGTAGCGGTTCAGTCTGTGAATCATTCAGCTGTAACCTGACCCTAGAGCTGTGAGTCATCTGCAGAGCACTCAGACACAGACTCTGGGTGTTACAGGGTCACCGTACCCAAGGCTGGGTCCCCCTGTTTGAGGGCTGAGGAATCACCAGTCAGTCCCTCATACGGATCGCACTCAGCTATCCACTGATCATCCAGACCACCATTCGCAGTAAACCAAGAAGAACTCTCTTTATTACAAACACACAGAACTTATATACAATCTCAATGCAATGTGTACCGAACCCAACCCCCAATCCCATCAACCACATCCCATCACAAATCCCATCAGTATACAGGGGATGTATCAGGTGAGGGGATTAAGGGATACAATGGGTTCCCCCACCTGTGTTATCCCCCCTGTAGTGCGGGTGCCGTCTGGGCAGACAGGGCTGTGCTGGCTGATTAAGAGCCCCAGCCAGATTATAGGATCGTCTCTTTGCAGGCTAGAGCTGAAGCCACATCAGTCTCTGGGCCGGTTACACAATAATACACAATATAATATATTACCGGGTCACAGTATACAGAACCGGACACAAAAGTGCTCCGTGACCCGGCTAAACTTCATATGACACCTGAGCCAGCTAGCCTGGCCCTGTCACACTGGGGTCAGGTTGCAGCTCATTAATTCACAGAGGAACGATGACTCAGAGTCAGAGAGTCGTTCAATGATTCGAAGATTTCAAATGATCCGAATCTTACAGAGAATATTACTGACACAATACTTTTATAAATAAATACATTAATAATGTTCACTGCCCCCAGGATTTAGATTCCCCTAAGTTTGCCCCCCTTTACCTATAACTGCACCTTCAGTTAACTTTATTAAATTAATTAAATTAACCCTCAGTCATCAGCATAAAATTAATCCTTATACCCCATCAACCATAACTGCCCCTAAATTAACCCTAAAGCCCCCATCAACCATAACTGCCCCTAAATTAACCCTAAACACCCCATCAACCATAACGGCCCCTGAAATTAACCCTAAAGACCCCATTAACAATAACGGCCCCTGAAATTAACCCTAAATACTCCATTAACCATAACTGCCCCTAAATTAATTGCATGTACTCCAGATAAATTACCTAATAAATTGGTATGGTTGATGGGGTCTTCAGTGTTAATTTAGGAACGGTTATGGTTGATGGGGTGTTAAGGGTTAATTTTAGGGGCAGTCATGGTTGATGGGGTGTTAAGGGTTAATTTTAGGGGCAGTCATGGTTGATGGGGTGTTAAGGGTTAATTTAATGGTGAGAGTTAATTTAATTAATTTAATAAAGTTAACGTAAGGTGCAGTTGGAGGTAAAGGGGAATGTAAATCCTGGGGGCAGTGATTTGCGGAAGTTTATTAAGCGCTGCTCTGCACAAAACCAGGGGTTAGAGAACCAAAACAGTTTAATTCCTGATACAAAATACACACCACCGGCCCTTTAGAGACAACCGACTTAGATTTCTAAGAGAAGACTTTTTATTTTATCAAATGTCCCTGAACTTTATCTATAGAGCTCTTACTGTGCCCAGATCTCTTTTTATGTTTGGGAAGTATTGTCTGTGCGCACCTCGGCATCCAGCCTCTGCCCCCGGCTAAACTTAAAATAAGTGAGAACGGTCCGTGCCCGGCCCTCGGCTCCCGGTTCAAACGCTGTTTACTCTCCAAAAATCCCTCTTGCATAACAACAAACCTCTTCGGTCCGCGTCTCCTTGCCTTTTACCACGGAGCTGACGTTAATACAGCTTAGTGACCCGCGACACACTGAGCCCAGCCTGCGCCCTCCCGCCTGTCTCCGTCTAAACCGCTTTGGATACTTCACATTCGCTTCTGTTACAGGGTCACCGTACCCAAGGCTGGGTCCCCCTGTTTGAGGGCTGAGGAATCACCAGTCAGTCCCTCATACGGATCGCACTCAGCTATCCACGGATCATCCAGACCACCATTCGTAGTAAACCAAGAAGAACTCTTTATTACAAACACACAGAACTTATATACAATCTCAATGCAATGTGTACCGAACCCAACCCCCAATCCCATCAACCACATCCCATCACAAATCCCATCAGTATACAGGGGATGTATCAGGTGAGGGGATTACAGAATACAATGGGTTCCCCCACCTGTGTTATCCCCCCTGTAGTGCGGGTGCCGTCTGGGCAGACAGGGCTGTGCTGGCTGATTAAGAGCCCCAGCCAGATTATAGGATCGTCTCTTTGAAGGCTGGGGCTGAATCCACATCAGTCTCTGGGCCGGTTACACAATAAACACAATATAATATATTACCGGGTCACGGGATACAGAACCGGACACAAAAGTGCTCCGTGACCCGGCTAAACTTCATATGACATATGAGCCAGCTAGCCTGGCCCTGTCACAGCTTCTCCTGTACAAACCAGACGCTTTCCAAAAGCCACCGGCGCCAAATCGGCCCAATTCACAAACTTGGCTGTCAGCATCGAGGGCGATGGTTGGCGGAGAGCGGAATCGTTCTGCTGTTAATTTCTTTGGAAACAGACATCGGTATATTCCGGGTTCTGAATGTCTTTGGGAAAAAAGTTTTTCTCCTTCAGCATAAACCTCTGTATAAACTAATAACTGCCCCAGCACTGTATACAGTAATATAACCCCCAGCGCTGTATACAGTAATATAACCCCCAGCGCTGTATACAGTAATATAACCCCCCACGCTGTATACAGTAATATAACCCCCAGCACTGTATACAGTAATATAACCCCCCAGCGCTGTATACAGTAATATAACCCCCCAGCGCTGTATACAGTAATATAACCCCCAGCACTGTATACAGTAATATAACCCCCCAGCGCTGTATACAGTAATATAACCCCCAGCGCTGTATACAGTAATATAACCCCCCGGCTCTGTATACAGTAATATAACCCCCCCAGGGCTGTATACAGTAATATAACCCCCCCCCCCCCCGGCTCTGTATATAGTAATATAACCCCCCCAGTGCTGTATACAGTTTTTATTTCAATTTCCTCCAATAAACTCTCTTTATCTGCATATCATGTGATATTTTGGCTGACTTTCCCGGCTGAAACACCACACTGAGCTGATGCTTTCGTTTGTCGGAGCGTGAGGCTGAGTAACTAAGACCGAGTCATTCTATTGTTCCCCACAGGCAGTATGATAAGGAGTCGGGGTGTTTAGTAGATCAGGGGGTCAGATAACAGAGCGAGAATCATACAAACGGCTGATATGCATTACATTATGGGGCAAAAACTACAACTGGGGTAAAAAAAAGAGAAGTCATTTTATTCTGATACGAGGGGTGACATTCGCTGGGCGATCTCCTGTAATCTTTGGGTAAACATTAGGTTTAGATTTTTGGACGTCTCTTGAAGGCTAAATAGCTAATACTCGATGGAGTAAGCGCCGCTGTACCAGCCGTATATTAAATACTATATATATATATATCTATTTTCAGGATAACCAAGCCTCTTACTTTTGTTTAAATTCCGTACTCCGCCATCCAGACTTTTCAAGATTAATGGCCTTTAAATGGCAATAATGTAACCACTTTCTACCTTCTGACTTCTGGAAATCCAATTATCCCGAATTACCGTCTCCATTGTAGCCTAATTATTGTCAACTTTGGCACCCGTCAGATATGACGGGACGGCTAATATAATTGATTAATTACGCGTTGAGGTTAGTTCATAGAGATTAATATGATGAGGATATTGACGCTACTTGTCTGCCGTGTACTCCTAAATTTATAATGAACAGCATCCTTCATGTTTACAGTGAGACCCGTGCGGTCTGTAGGATAATATAAACTTTTTAATCCTTTTATTTAGAGAATAATCAAATACGTAACTGTGTGGGGTAGATAAGTGGAACAGCTTCCCAGCAGAAGTGGTAGAGTCTAATCCAGTAAGCGAATGTAAACATGCACGGGATAGCAGTATCTGAGAACTCCCACCATAGATTTTGTTACTAGAATCCTTTGTATAAAAAAAGCTTTTAAAATATTCCTTTTTTAATTAAAAACTGCTTTTATGTATTACAAGGGTTTGACAGCTGCTGATTTATTATATTTGTTTCTTTTTAAGTTGGATACTAATGAAAGTCTATAGAAGAATGGACTTCATTAGCAATGCCATAAAGCATCAGCTCAGTGTGGGAGTTACCGTATACAGCACTGGGGGGTTATATTACCGTATTGTTACAGGGTCACCGTACCCAAGGCTGGGTCCCCCTGTTTGAGGGCTGAGGAATCACCAGTCAGTCCCTCATACGGATAGCACTCAGCTATCCACGGATCATCCAGACCACCATTCGTAGCAAAACAAGAAGAACTCTCTTTATTACAAACACACAGAACTTATATACAATCTCAATGCAATGTGTACCGAACCCAACCCCCAATCCCATCAGCCACATCCCATCACAAATCCCATCAGTATACAGGGGATGTATCAGGTGAGGGGATTAAGGGATACAATGGGTTCCCCCACCTGTGTTATCCCCCCCGTAGTGCGGGTGCCGTCTGGGCAGACAGGGCTGTGTTGGCTGATTAAGAGCCCCAGCCAGATTATAGGATCGTCTCTTTGAAGGCTGGGGCTGAATCCACATCAGTCTCTGGGCCGGTTACACAATAAACACAATATAATATATTACCGGGTCACAGTATACGGAACCGGACACAAAAGTGCTCCGTGACCCGGCTAAACTTCATATGACATATGAGCCAGCTAGCCTGGCCCTGTCACAGATCTCCCCCTTGACCAACGGTCCGGCAGACCAGGCAGATCCACACGGGTCTGCTGCAGGCTGTCCGAGTGGACAAAGTTCAAAGGTGCAGGCCTTAGTTCATGGCCCCCTTTGTCAGAATCATCCATTGAAGGTGGGCCAGGGCCCTGGTTGCCCAAAAGGATAGTCAGTAGTCCTCTGTGAATTGGAGGACGGTCCCAGCTCAGCCGGGGGCACATGGCTATCCCCCTCACCGGGGTAACAGGGGCACGTGGAGACTCTTGCTCCCTAGTCTTGGGAACTGAGTCTGGGGCAGCTGCCAGGCCAGGGTGGTTGCATGGAAGGAAAACCCTGCTGATCGGGCCGGGGGCACTCGGGGAACCAGGGAAACACGTAGAGGTAGTAAGCGAGGCCTCTACCGGGACACTGGAGTGACCTAGGGGACACTCTGGGACAGGAACAGGTGCCCTTACAGGGTTATTGGGCGAGCTAAGCAGCTCTGCGGGGTACTCAGGGGACCCAGGGGAATACTCCGGGGCAGGGACAGGTGCCAATACTGGACCACCGGGAGGGTTAAGCAGACCCTCGATCTTCCTCTCTGGGACAGGTGCCTCTGCCTGGGCACGGGGAGAGTCAGAGGAACACTCTGGGACAGTGACCTGGGCTTCTAGGAGGACACTTGGGGAACCAGGGATCACTTCGGAGAACACAGGGATAGGAACCAGGGCCTGCGCCAGGCTACTGAGAGGACCCAGGGAACTCGGCAGCCCCTCTGGCGTCCTCACTAGGTCGGGGAAAGGTGCCTCTACCGGGTCACCGGGGACTTCAGTGGGAACCTCTGGGGCAGTGACCCGGGCTTCTCCCAGGACACTCGGGAAATCAGGGGGACAATCTGGGGCCCTGGCTTCTACAGGCATAGCTAGGGGTTTGGTGAGGGGGATTGTGCCACTTACTCGGGCGGTGGGGACAGTCATCTCTTCTGCCGTGGTATAGCAGCCAGGGTTGTTGGTGGGGACTTGGGTCGGAGCTTTTGGCTTCCTCCTCCGCTTCTTTTTGCTGGCGAGGACCTCGGTTCTTCTCGCCAGGGCAGGGGCCGAGGAGTAGGTGAAGAGGACCTCGGTCCCACTCCCGCAAGTTGTAGTACCATGCTCCCAGTCTCCTTGTAACTCCTGGAGCTCCACTCTCCGCAGCAATTCTTTATAGTCCCTCTCGAGCTGCCATTCCTCTTGGACCAGGCAATCCATAACAGCCTCCAGCTCGGGGGGAATAGCATAAACCAGGACTTCTGCACGGTTGTCCCAGATTGTATTCCTGCGGTACTGGCAGGGGCTTCCGAAGGACGAGTCAAATTGGAAGGCATCATATATCAGTCCTGGGTCGACGGGGCTATACAGCATCAGAGGGTCGCTGTGGTCTTCACCTGCTAACTGCTGGGAGAATCCCTGGTAGCGGCTCTGGAGGTCGAGCTCTGCATATATGAGACCCCTCAATTCGTCTTCCCACTCCGGCAACGGGTTCTCCCCCAGGAGTGGAACTCGTAGATCCCACATTGTCCAGTACTGTGCCCAGTACGTTTCAAAGTGGGGATGGGAGAAATCATCCCTCCAGTCTGCAGGTGCAGACTCTAACTGCCATTGCTGGTGTTCCAGCTCACACACCTCGGCTGTAACCCGGTCTGTCTCACCCTCTGGTTCTCGGAAGGGTTGGATATCCTGGTATGATATTTTGGTGGTCTGTTCCCCTAGTCTGGGAGATACAGACCCACTCTGGCTCAGTTCCTGGTGACACATTTTAATCACCGCCGTCACTTGCTCCGATGTAGCCCCTCCTGGGTACAGGGATAGGTGCCATAGAATGTTCTTTTGTAGAGCACTCAGTCCGAGGCTCTCCTCTGGGGCATCCTGGTGCCGGTCCATCTCTCTGCAGACCGCAATCAGAGTAGCCTTTCCTTTGCTACAAACCTCCAGGAGCTCTCTTGGTGTCTCTCGTCTGCAATCCCAGTTGGTGGTTTGGATTTCACCCAAATCGTGGGATTCTTCCCACCGCTGCCAACCAATGTTACAGGGTCACCGTACCCAAGGCTGGGTCCCCCTGTTTGAGGGCTGAGGAATCACCAGTCAGTCCCTCATACGGATAGCACTCAGCTATCCACGGATCATCCAGACCACCATTCGTAGCAAAACAAGAAGAACTCTCTCCGGCTAAACTTCATATGACATATGAGCCAGCTAGCCTGGCCCTGTCACACGTATACAGTGCTGGGGGGTTATATTACTGTATACAGCGCTGGGGGGTTATATTACTGTATACAGTGCTGGGGGGTTATATTACTGTATACAGGGCTGGGGGGTTATATTACTGTATACAGCGCTGGGGGGTTATTACTGTATACAGCGCTGGGGGGTTATATTACTGTATACAGTGCTGGGGGGTTATATTACTGTATACAGCGCTGGGGGGTTATTACTGTATACAGCGCTGGGGGGGTTATTACTGTATACAGCGCTGGGGGGGTTATTACTGTATACAGCGCTGGGGGTTATATTACTGTATACAGGGCTGGGGGGTTATATTACTGTATACAGCGCTGGGGGGTTATATTACTGTATACAGTGCTGGGGGGTTATATTACTGTATACCGTGCTGGGGGGTTATATTACTGTATACAGTGCTGGGGGGGTTATATTACTGTATACAGCGCTGGGGGTTATATTACTGTATACAGTGCTGGGAGGTTATATTACTGTATACAGAGCTGGGGGTTATATTACTGTATACAGCGCTGGGGGGTTATATTACTGTATACAGCGCTGGGGGTTATATTACTGTATACAGTGCTGGGGGTTATATTACTGTATACAGTGCTGGGGGGGTTATATTACTGTATACAGCGCTGGGGGGTTATATTACTGTATACAGCGCTGGGGGGGTTATATTACTGTGTACAGCGCTGGAGGTTATATTACTGTATACAGCGCTGGGGTTATATTACTGTATACAGCGCTGGGGTTATATTACTGTATGCAGCGCTGGGGTTATATTACTGTATACAGCGCTGGTGGGTTATATTACTGTATACAGCGCTGGGGGGTTATATTACTGTATACAGCGCTGGGGGGTTATATTACTGTATACAGCGCTGGGGGGTTATATTACTGTATACAGTGCTGGGGGGTTATATTACTGTATACAGCGCTGGGAGGTTATATTACTGTATACAGAGCTGGGGGTTATATTACTGTATACAGAGCTGGGGGTTATATTACTGTATACAGCGCTGGGGGGTTATATTACTGTATACAGCGCTGGGGGGTTATATTACTGTATACAGCGCTGGGGGGTTATATTACTGTATACAGTGCTGGGGGGGGTTATATTACTGTATACAGCGCTGGGGGGTTATATTACTGTATACAGCGCTGGGGGGGTTATATTACTGTGTACAGCGCTGGAGGTTATATTACTGTATACAGCGCTGGGGTTATATTACTGTATACAGCGCTGGTGGGTTATATTACTGTATACAGCGCTGGGGGGGTTATATTGCTGATACAGCGCTGGGGGGTTATATTACTGTATACAGCGCTGGGGGGTTATATTACTGTATACAGCGCTGGGGGTTATTACTGTATAGAGCGCTGGGCTGGGTTATATTACTGTATACAGCGCTGGGGGGTTATATTGCTGTATACAGTGCTGGGGGGTTATATTACTGTATACAGCGCTGGGGGGTTATATTACTGTATACAGTGCTGGGGGTTATATTACTGTATACAGCGCTGGGGGGTTATATTACTGTATACAGCGCTGGGGGGTTATATTACTGTATACAGCTCTGGGGGGTTATATTACTGTATACAGTGCTGGGGGTTATATTACTGTATACAGCGCTGGGGGGTTATATTACTGTATACAGTGCTGGGGGGTTATATTACTGTATACAGCACTGGGGGGTTATATTACTGTATACAGTGCTGGGGGTTATATTACTGTATACAGTGCTGGGGGTTATATTACTGTATACAGTGCTGGGGGTTATATTACTGTATACAGCGCTGGGGGGTTATATTACTGTATACAGCGCTGGGGGTTATATTACTGTATACAGCGCTGGGGGGTTATATTACTGTATACAGTGCTGGGGGTTATATTACTGTATACAGCGCTGGGGTTATATTACTGTATACAGCGCTGGGGGGTTATATTACTGTATACAGCGCTGGGGGGTTATATTACTGTATACAGTGCTGGGGGTTATATTACTGTATACAGCGCTGGGGGGTTATATTACTGTATACAGCGCTGGTGGGTTATATTACTGTATACAGCGCTGGGGGGGTTATATTGCTGATACAGCGCTGGGGGGTTATATTACTGTATACAGCGCTGGGGGGTTATATTACTGTATACAGCGCTGGGGGTTATTACTGTATAGAGCGCTGGGCTGGGTTATATTACTGTATACAGCGCTGGGGGGTTATATTGCTGTATACAGTGCTGGGGGGTTATATTACTGTATACAGCGCTGGGGGGTTATATTACTGTATACAGTGCTGGGGGTTATATTACTGTATACAGCGCTGGGGGGTTATATTACTGTATACAGCGCTGGGGGGTTATATTACTGTATACAGCGCTGGGGGGTTATATTACTGTATACAGTGCTGGGGGTTATATTACTGTATACAGCGCTGGGGGGTTATATTACTGTATACAGTGCTGGGGGGTTATATTACTGTATACAGCACTGGGGGGTTATATTACTGTATACAGTGCTGGGGGTTATATTACTGTATACAGTGCTGGGGGTTATATTACTGTATACAGTGCTGGGGGTTATATTACTGTATACAGCGCTGGGGGTTATATTACTGTATACAGCGCTGGGGGTTATATTACTGTATACAGCGCTGGGGTTATATTACTGTATACAGCGCTGGGGGGTTATATTACTGTATGCAGCGCTGGGGTTATATTACTGTATACAGCGCTGGGGGGTTATATTACTGTATACAGTGCTGGGGGTTATATTACTGTATACAGTGCTGGGGGTTATATTACTGTATACAGCGCTGGGGGGTTATATTACTGTATACAGTGCTGGGGGTTATATTACCAGTGTATGGGGCATCGTCTTGTCCCCTTTTATCGCAATCTACCGGTCTATGACTATAGACTTTGCTATGACTTTGAATTCCGTGTCGCTGTCATACGGCGCGTTTCGCAGTCATCTCAATAAAACCCCCGTCGGTCGGCGGCGTTCGGATAAATAAGAATTTGCCGGATTGCCGGCCGGCGTCCCATTTATAAACGGCAGAAGAACGGGGGAAGCTTTTACATTCATGAAATCCACATCACTCGACTAAGAACCTTTCACACGTCGGGCTTTCTGAACGGATCTGCGAGCAGGAAGGACGGGATAAGGAAATGTTAAACTCTTATCGCCCGCAGCGGCCTGAGAAGCCAAGATAACAAAGTCTCTGATTAGCCGCAGTTACAGGATAAATTATAAATTCTACGTTCCTTCTTTCATAAGGGATCCGCCACTAATCCCGGAAGTCACCGTCCTCCCGCCGACTGATAAACCCTTTCATTTTCTCCGCGTTTCGCTTCCAAATGGTAATTTTTTTTATTTTTTTTTATTTCATTTTTTTTTTGGCTGATGGAGCAGTTTTGACGTTTTTTTAAAGGGATTAATATGGCAGAATTGGAACTTTCCGATCTATCGGAATTAACTACTTTTAATATTCTGATCTGTATTAACCAAATTGTTGGTGCAAGGGGTTAGAGAAAACATACGGTTACTGAAAAGTGGTCTTATCACCATGGAAACCAATGGACTTTTAACTGTCGCTATGGAGACTTAATGTATTATGATGTACATTTTTATTGTAGTGATTGGGTTAAACTGAAATTACATATAATAAATGATGGAGATTATAAAGTTTCTAGTACAAAGTTTGGAGAGAGGTTTTATTGCCATAGCAACCAATCATCGGGAACATTCTATCGGTCGCTGTGGTGATAATTGACAAAATTATTAATATAATAATAAATATATTTATATGTTAACCGTATGTGAGAAACATATATATATATATTAATGTTTAATTCTGCTATGTTAAATTTGTCTTTGGTTAATTCCCTTTTAATATTTTAATTAAAAATATTAATTAAGTTTTATCCCTTTTTTTTGCCAAAACAATTGACAAGAAAAAAAACCCCAATGAATAGAATTATTCTTTATGACTGCATTAAATTGTAGTTGTGTTCTTAGCGCATATGTATGGGGGTTATATTTAATTTATATTTTTACTTAATTTTTTTTTTTAACAGTTTTCCGATCCCTTGCCATTTCTATACGTTGCACGGCACATAAGAAAGACCCCTGGACCCCCAGACGTTTTTGTATGTAGCTGTATTAGCCCAGAAGAACATGGAGTCTTTACTCAAAGTTGATATCTTTTATTGGACCAACATAGAAAGAAAAGAAAAAAACAGAGGTCTTTTCTTCAGATGTTGAGTTTTATGGGTCAGATAGAACCCCTAGAATGGCACTAAATGGGTTTTATTATGCATAGGAACCTATTATTTGACGGCAGATAAAACCCATTCTGCCATCAGGTCTCCATATTTTCTTCTGCTGCCTCGCTAATGCTCTGTGCCTCCCTCCTCGCTTCTCTACCAAAGCCGCTGGCTGCATGCGCCAGGTTTTTAAAGATATGTATTGGCATCATTAAGCACAAAAGTAATTACTAATCTCCCTTTTACGATTGCAACAAATGACCAACGATGCAGACCTAAGATCTCATTATCGTTTTTTCGAGGACAGGTGCTAACCGCTCTGCAGCATGACCTGACTCCAGATAGACAGTCGTTTCGGTAGCGGCGTCTTAAAACTTCTGCGTATCTTCTGGGCGTCCTAAGCGCTGCAATTAGGATTTCACACGTTACACGCATGTCTCGGCTCTTATTACGTTTATCTGACACTCACTCTGGAAAATATGGCCGCTCGCGTAGGCCTCCCAAAAGCTCTCGGACAGAGAAACAAACCGAGGAAGATGGACCTCCATGATGGAACCATCTCACTTAATGTCCCTGTTTGGTGGGCCAGTCTCTCTTATGGCCCCAAGCCCTTTGTGCCCCTCTTCCTATTCCCGACGCCCCTCATTCTTCCCCCAATGCTCCTCTTTTGTCGGAGTTCAGAATATTTGGTGGGTATGAGGACACCACTGGGTTCTACATCCCTAAGAGTCGCATCATTCATCATCTAAACACCTTAATCGATGACATGAATATTTATAGATCACAAATTCATATATAATGTTTTGGCCAAGCCCTGCCCTAACCACACCCTAAGCACACCTCTAGCCACACCCCTAAAACAAAACTGTCCCTTCATATGTTAGGAGGTGTGCTTCTAGGTCTGCTTATTATCATAGTAGAAAGACCCTTAATGGCATTAAACCTATTGGATAATTAGTAATTAGATGCCCATTTGCGATTGGCTGACCATACTGAACATGGATATTGTATTTTTTAGATAAAATTTCCACCCCAAATAATTCTGTGCCACTGAGGGCTATGGCTAAAAAGGATATTCTCAATTATCAAAAAGGGAATTCTCAATTGGTAAGTGTGGTGCGGTCACTATAGCAACCAAAGGAACGTTCATGCTACCTGTGACATGACTTTGTGTGAATGACAATACATATACCTGTTCCCCCCCCCTACGCAGAGCTCTCCCACTTCTGGGGGAGTGGCTTAATGAATGGGTGGGGCTAGCTACACACCAGCCAACATAGCCTTAAGTGGGTTGGGAGTGGGTGTGGCAAAACTGGAGAAAGAAAAAAAAAATGACCCAGCGAGGGGGGCATCAGGGGAGGAGAGAGGGGCATCAGGGGTTTCAGGCTCTCATATTAACCTGATTGTAAGCTCTTCACTGATGCACATTATAGTCTTTAGAACACGTTTCTGCTCTTTTTCCCTGTAATCTACCCTGAAGAGCTTACAATCATTATTGGGTGGCACAAGTCACAATCAATTCTTACAATTAGTTGTTCCACTCCCAGGGGGTAATTTCCTAAACTGTCAAAATGCTCCTTCCATTGACTTTATAGACCAATATTTACCCCTTGAAAATGGCAGCTACCCCTTATGTCTCATGAAAAGCATCTGTATATGTTATTTATCCACGCCGTGCCGAATAGTTTCCCTGCTTCATACATAAATGAACCGACTCTAATGACATCAATGATACACGCTGGGCCGTCACTGGACTGTACCTGAGTAATCATTGAGTCATCAAACTGATAAAAATAACGAAGCAGAATAAAAATAAGCATTAAACTATTACATTACCTGTTAAAGTATATGTGGAGGTATAATAAATAAGGTCTCTTACAGCGCTGGGGGTTATTACTGTATACAGCGCTGGGGATTATATTACTGTATACAGCGCTGGGGGTTATATTACTGTATACAGCGCTGGGGGTTATATTACTGTATACAGCGCTGGGGGATTATATTACTGTATACAGCGCTGGGGGTTATATTACTGTATACAGCGCTGGAGGGTTATATTACTGTATACAGCGCTGGGGGTTATATTACTGTATACAGCGCTGGGGGGTTATATTACTGTATACAGTGCTGGGGGGTTATATGTTGGGACTGTTGGTAGGAGTATATTGAGTCTTTTACTTTTACGATGTAACACAAAGCGCGAGTGCATCTAAATGTAAATCTTCCGTTCATTGCCTGACTCCGGCGTAAAAAAAAAAAGCAATTTCCACTTGAGAAACCCTGTTTAATTCCGCCACTAAAAGACTGAAAACCTGTAAATGGCTTTTAGTGTTTTACATTCGGTTCCCTTTAATGGTTTAAATGACACAGAATACAGATGTGGGCCTCGCAAACAAACTTGTGATGCTTTGTATCCGCGAATATTATTGATATCGTTTCTCTGCTCTGTAATCCTTTTGTTGCAGTCAGAAAAGCTTCTTCTGTATTCAAGACCTTCCTTTATCTAAAAGACGCTCGGTAAAACGCATTCGATACGCGGGAATAATGGAGGCTTTTATCGTTTTTTTAACGAAAGAAAACAGATGTGGGACGTTTTTTGGTATCTCCGGCTCTGGCGGAGGCACCCGGGTTTTCTTACTGTAATTTCAGATATAAATTCTAGTCCTCGATCTCGCGCTACGATTTGCAATTCTAAAAGACATCACAGAGACAGATTTGCTTCCTGTAAGACATGAGAGAGGCTGATTGCCCTTCTCGAGACGCACCACAAAATTATTTATAGCCCCTCCAAGATATACTGGAGGCAGAGTTGTCCACCCGAGACAGTTCTGCCCACATTGAAGTATATGAGAAGGCAATGTTCTTCATTGTTATGTCTGGTCACTTATGCACATACACCAAGAAAGATTTGGACAGTGAATCCTGTCCTTTCGATTCGGGCTTTTTCCATTCACAAATACAATTTGTCCTCACCCTCAGTCACTCTCTCATGCTCTTTCTCAGCATCTCCCTGCCTTCACCACCAACCGCTTCTGTGTCTCCACAGCTCTGCTTTCTCGCTTCTTCTACTTCGTGTTCTCCGCTTCTTCTACTTTGTGTTCGCCGCTTCTTCTACTTCGTGTTCGCCGCTTCTTCTACTTTGTGTTCCCCGCTTCTTCTAATTCGTGTTCCCCGCTTCTTCTAATTCGTGTTTGCTGCTTCCACTACTTTGTGTTCTCCGCTTCTTCTACTTCGTGTTCTCCGCTTCTTCTACTTCGTGTTTGCTGCTTCCACTACGTTTTGTTCTCCACTTCTTCATTATTCTTTCTTCTCCAGCAGTCTGCAGCATTACCCTGGCCTCCTGGTGTACTTCCGCATCAGGGCAGAGCCTCTGCAAACTGCGACAAGGACAAACTCCAAACAGATGCAGAAGTTCTCCCGGGGTCCAGGGTAACGCAGCGGATCACTGGGAGAAGCGTTTCGTCTGAGAAGAAAGAAAAAGTGGAGAACACAAATAAGAAGAGTAGAACAAGAAGAAAAAGGAGAATAAAAGACTTTGAGTGTGAAAGAGTGTGACGTGATGACAGAGTGTCGGGGGGAGCTGCTCGTTTTTGGACATTCGTAGGATTTAACATTAACAATGACAACTTCCATTGCAATTCATTTGAATCCGAATGTTCTAGTCTAGTAGGAAGACAATATAGCAGAGGAGTGAAAATTGAGAGAAGAGTGCTGGGTTGTATAGCTAGGGGCATTAGTACAGATCTCTGGTGAGACCTCACCTATTGGGATAGTTCTGGAGACCCCCACCTCCTGAAGAATATTGACAGGAGAGAGTTCAGTGGAGGGCAACTAAAATGGGGTAAACTCGAGGGTCAGTGGCTTAATTGAAATGAGAAGGTGGTGGATGAGTGGAACAGCTTCCCAGCAGACTGAGAAGGTGGTGGATAAGTCCTCCCAGCCGAAGTGGTAGAGGGTAGTACAGTGAGGGACTTTAAACATACATGGGATAGACATCTGGCTCCTGAATCTAAGACGAAACCAACGACTGATTAGGGGACTGATTAAGCTCAAATATGATGTTATATTTCAGTGTTTGCTCCTGTTAGCGCATTAAAAGCAAACTATACAAAACCACGCATACCAAGCGGAAATCCACATTTTACATATATATATATATATATATATATATATATATATATATATATTAACCCTTCAAGACCCAGTTGGGTGTTTTGGACACGCAGCTCCCTGGGACTTAGAGTTAAGTTGTAAGGCGACTTTGTGTATTTTAATTTGCCATCTGTTAATAAGTACAGTCAATGAGCTCTCCTCCGCTGGCTGCCGGGGCCGACGGTGCTTTGTGGTATGAATCGTGGAGACGTTTGATTTTTCCTTAGAATGTTAATGCCGTATTCTTTCAACTCTCCGATTCTCACCGTATTTTTTTTCATATAATATTTGACTTTCTTGTCATTATCTTTTCAGTTCTTTTGTTTCGTGCTTAATACGTAAATTATTCCCGCAGGCGTCTTGTATTAGCTCATTCTCTGTACGTTGTTTTCTATTTTTAATTCTTATTGGATTCTAAAGAAATCGTTCTCGGTTGAATGCACAAGATAAGAAAAAAGGCTGTTTGTATAATACGGCTCAGGGGCAGCGTGAGGCTCCCCAGATATCAAACTACAACTCCCATGAGACTAGTTCAGGCAGGGGATCCTGAGCATTGCAGTTGATCAACAACATATTAGCCACAGGTCCCTCTTATAGATCACAGCGCATGCTCTTCCCACTGCCCTGCCCCGTGCTCACCATGGGGTCACCAGACCCCAGTCCCTGGAAAGGGGCCACTACGGGGCAAAAGTCCATAAAGGGGCCACCAGATCCCAATCACCAGAAAGGGGCTACCGGCCTATATGAGAACTCTCTGGGTTTTGCTCCAGGTTTTGCTCCCAGCAACGATTCCCTGGTTCACTTTGCTGCGGGTTGTGGGAGCGGCTGTCCCCGGCCCTCTCTAGGCCACGCCTCAGAAGAGGGAGGGCTCCAGGTAGCTTGTGCCAGCCCATGAGGGCCCTGACATGGGCAGTAGACCTTGAGGGCCCAGAGGGGGCCTGTGGCAGGTCATGGAGCCTTGGCTCCCCTGCTTGCCTGAGCCCATTAGATGGGTACTGTTTTTACCCCCCTATGGCAGCCCTACTTGTCCCAATTAATTTGCCTTCTACTTTTTATAAGCAGAATATTCACAATCAAGGTTTTCAAAGCCTCGTTTGTAGACCGAACAGATGCTGGGATCATCAACGTGTATCCCATCAATACACAGAGCTGAAGGCCTAATCGCTTTATTCTGCTACACTTTAATTTGATCAAATAGGTGATTCCTGTGTCGGTGACATTCACTGTCACATATTAACAAGAAACAACAACAATAAACAGTATTTGTGCCCCAAAAATCTCTAACAGACTCTCTACGCAGATAAACATCACTTGGAATTTTGCCCGTCGAGTTTCCGGGGACCTGTGACCGTGACAACGCGATCCAGGGATTCATAGATGGCAGCGATAAATAAATGCAATAAAATACATAATTAGAAAAAAAACCAAAAAAAAAACATTTTCATTTCTCATGAGCGGAAATGATTTGGGGTGAAATAATTATTTTACGCTTCACAAAACTGTTACAAATGTTGCTCTTTTGAATTCTGCGCTCTTTGTATATAAAAATTTTTTTAAGAATTTATTAAAGTGTTATTAAAAAAAATTACATTTTCCCTATACATTGCGACTGAATTTTATGTCATTGCTTAAATATACATTGCAGTGTATTCTGCATAATTTTTTTTGTAGAAGTTTAGTGTTTTATCTCTATTATATGCCTTTTTTCACGGTACCTGCCTTTTTTTGGTGTTTTTCAGAGACGCGCCAGGAAGGTGAAATTCTGTCTCATATCAACCGGCCTCTTGGTCTTCCTGGTGATCATCGTTACCGTTGTTGTCACCATAAAAAATTAATCGCTCTCTACGTCACACATCTCTACACATATTGAATCTTCTGTGAATAACTTGTATTAATCTATTATATTTCTGTGTTTTTTTTTTTTTTCTGTGTTGCTGGTAGGATACCCCGCCATCTACGCTCTGATATCCAATGTCATATATGTAATTATATATATATATATATATATATATATATATATGTAAAACTTTGATGTGCATAGCATTAAAAAAATAAAAAAAGACAGCAAAATTAAAAAAAAGTCTGTTGTTTTATATTAAGAACTGATAATTTGTATAATTATAAATATTATAAATTAATATTTATAATTATATAATTGTAAATATAAATGTTGCATTGAGGACTCTTAGCATAACTCATAGCTTGAAGATTTAGTTTTAAGTAGTTAGGAAATATTTAATAATTGGAAATTTAATTTTTTTTTTAACTATACATTATAATTGGCCGTCCACATATAGATTATATAGGGCCAGTCATGATTATTTCTCCCCGTTAAGTTATCTCTCCCCTCTTGTTAAGTTGCTGATTGTTGCTTTGAAACCTGTTAGTTCTTTTCCCGAAGTCTTAAATTGTTAGTGTTGGCGATTTTTTTATTCTCGTGCACGTGATAATTACACGGATTTAACCACTATTAGCGAGTCTCATCTTTGCGTTGCTCTGAGCTACTCTGAAAATTTAATTTTTTGCTTTCTACAGTGAATGCCTTTTTACAAATTAGCCAAGGTAATGATGTTTTTCAAGGACAAAAAAAATAGAATTTACATTCTCCCAAATAATGTATTAAATAACCTGCTGAATAAATCATAATGTATAATGCAAGAGTCCTTGTATAATATATAAAATAATAATAATTATATGATTGATGGGGATCAGTTTTGGCCGGAGGAAGAGTTTTAACCTCAAAAACATGCATTCTGTGATTAAAGCAAATCTCTCACTTTTCAAATTTTTTCCCCATACACTAAATTAACCTATATAATAGCATTTATATATTTTTGCATTTTCACGTAGTCCACCATTGGTGCTTTAATGAGCCAATCAGTAGCAAGAATCGTCGGACGTTGGAGGGAGAGGGAAGCTTCAGCTCACGGAACATTCTGAATGCAGCTGAGTCGCTGCCGGTCGATGTCTGTCTGGCGCTTCTCTGTGGATAAAATCCGGGTTTAATGCAGTCAAATGATTGCCCTTTACGGATGGAATTTGTAAGTGGCAGACGTTATAAGCTCATTTAAAATGCCTCATCCCGAATCCGCTAAAGTCAGCGAGAGCTCAAATGTCTGTCTCAGATGTCCCGGAAACCCTCGGTGTTCTACTTTTCTGTTGCGTTAATCTGAAAGTGAAGAAGAAAAAGGAGCATTGACATTTCCTGAGGATTTCTAAGGGAATGATACGATTTTACGCTCCGGTAAATTGGTCTGCGTGGCCGTTTGAGGACGGGGCTCCTTCGCCTTCTCCTGAATTTTTACCTCCAGAAATAGCGTTGAAAAAATGTCCCGTGGAATTACTTGCGTTCTCCCACTGACCGGGACACAACCGGCGAGTCCGAAGTAGGAGCCTGCTGATGTCACGAGACATTTCCAGTTGTGATGTAAGAAGTGGGTTCATGATGTAAAATGCTGCAACGCTCGAGTCATGGACAGCAAAAGACACATTATGTTTTTCCGCTGGTGTTTCTGTGTCCTGTCTATATGAACTGGGAATCAGCAGAATAAGCCGGAGCATCGGCAGGTCTAACATCTCCTTCAGTTCCTGCCTTGAAAGGAATTACCGTATTGGCTCGAATATAGGCCGCACTTTTTCCCCCCACTTTAAGTCTTTAAGTGGGGGTGCGGCCTATATTCAGGGTCTAGCGCCCGACGCCCGGGACATGCAGTTCCGGGCGCCGGGCAGGCAGCGGGGTTAGGATACAGATCCCCCGCAGCGGTGCAGGGGACCCGTATCCTACTCTCTGATACGCTCAAACAGCCTCCCCTGCCAGCACTTTCCACGGGGGGGGGGCGGCACGGGAGGTTGTCGAAGCGCATCGTGCAGACGTTCACTGGCAGCGGTGAACGTCCGCACGATGCGTTTTACCTCTGCCCCCAAGACTTACCAGAGCAGACTCCCGGGTGTCTTGCGGGGCCGGCGGGGGACACCTACGCAATACGCGTATACAACTTCCGGTGCTGGCACATCCGCTGAGTCCCGGCACCGAAAGTTGTATATACGTATTGCGTAGATGTCCCCCGCAGGCCCCGCAAGACACCCGGGAGTCTGCTCTGGTAAGTCGGGGGGGGCAGAGTGGCAGCATATCTCGGGGGGGGGGACAGTGGCAGCATATCTCGCGGGGGGACAGTGGCAGCATATCTCGGGGGGGCAGAGTGGCAGCATATCTCGGGTGGGGGAGAGTGGCAGCATATCTCGGGGGGGGGACAGAGTGGCAGCATATCTCGGGTGGGGGAGAGTGGCAGCATATCTCGGGGGGGGGACAGAGTGGCAGCATATCTCGGGTGGGGGAGAGTGGCAGCATATCTCGGGGGGGGACAGAGTGGCAGCATGTCTATTAAAAAAATGTTTTCTTTCAAAAAGCACCAAACTTTTAGAGTGCGGCCTATACACGGGGGCGGCCTATATCCGAGCCAATACGGTATATGACATCAAGTCCAAAAAGTGTTTTTTTTTTTATGTTTATCAGCCAATCAAAGGCAGCAAGACTCTTGGTAGCCTCATCTAGAAAGTTTCCAATTATTTGCTACAAAATGGGGCAGCTTGCCGCGGCCTAAGGGTGACCCTGTCAGGGAAAAAGAAGTGGCATGTGGGCATTTGCCCCTTCTTGTGGACACCCATAACGGTTTTCTAAAAATAAAGTCCTTTCCTCCTCTGGTGTGTCTTTGGATACAACACAGAATAGACGGCATAGATGCCATATGCCCTCCCTAGAACACAAGGACTTGCCTTATGAAGCCTCAAAGTCCACAGAGAATTATACCTTACGACCCCTGCAGCAAGACTATTAGACAAAAACGAGTGAAAAAAAAAAAAAAGCTTTGTAAAAAAATAATAATAATAATTTGCTGTCCTCGAGGATTTTTTTTCCTTTTGTGCAGCGACAAATAAAAAAAAATATTTTTATATAGAGAAATTTTTTAAAAAAAGGGGAAACAGATCCACAACAGAAACACAATATATTAATAAAAACATATTTGCTTTCGGCACATCCGATGTTAAAAGTATCATCTTCCAGCAAACAGCAGGAATGCGGAAATCATGCCTGGAATCTCGAATAAATGAATTTAACATTCTGTTTGCCCTTAAGATCCTAAAGTCGAGTGGAAGAAATCAATCAAAAGTGTACTTTGGTGGACCGCAAACATTTTCCTGTTGGCTGCAAATCGCGGTAACACTGATAATTCTAATATATGAGAATTTAAGCTTTCCACTGTATCAAAAAAGTATTTAATATTCTTCTTCTGTCCGAGACAAGGAGACAAGAAAACCGTCACTTTCTACTTAATGCAAAGAAAAGATAAAATTAAAAAGTTTGACTTTGCGTAGAGTAGACTTGTTTCTCCGAGTGGCATATTGGGTCATAAATAATGTTAATGAAGGTTGTTAACAAAGTCTGACGTTAATAGCTTTGTTCCATGAAACCTTTGTGTCCTTTTTTTTTTTTTTTTTTTTAGGTAAATCAATACCAATAGGCAAAATTTACTTACTAAACCTTATTTTATTATCTCTTTTAACGTGTATAAAATGTATTTGTCTATTTATCGGCAAGTCTCGAGGTTGGATTAAATTGTCTTCTCCCCACCCCCCGTAGAATAAAAAATGTTCTGGTTCAACTTTTTTTCACATCAATTCTTTTGTTTAACTGTTACAACCACCACACTACCTCTCACCCTTTCTCTGTGCCTTATACCCCCCACACTACCTCTCACCCGTCACTGATACCCCCCACACCACCTCTCACCCTTTCTCTGTGCCTTATGTTTGTCACCCCATTCCCTCAAGATTGTAAGATTGCGAGCCGGGCTCTCTCCACCTAATGTATCGGTTTGTCTTAGTCAATTCTCGTCTTGTCAGACCCCTTGAACTTATGTATTGTATTAAGCGCTGCGTAAATTGTTGGCGCTATATAAATAAAAGATAATAATAATAATTGTCTGGGGTGAAGAGGTATCGACCGCAAAGAGATACCATAAAATATAGCAGGTCCTGAAGGAGTTCAGCCCTTATGAATCTTATAAATTGTACTTTTCCTTGGACAGGTTTAGAAGAAGACATATATTTCTTTATAGACCTTCATCATATCGATCTACCAAGTTTGGGCCAAACCTATACAAGGAAAAGTTTCAAGAGATCTGAATGTTTTGTGTGCTGCTACCGTAGAAAGTAGTTTGTTGATCTAGTCTATATTGGAAGATGTTTTGCCCTGTTTTTTTGGAGAACGTTTTGCCTCCTCAAGCCATTTAGGATCCTACGCCATATTCTCTTTGAGCCGTGTGGACCAACTAGGGTCAACTTGCTGAAGCTGTGGCTACAAAAGAACAAGGGAAAGGTAGACGAACAAAGGTGATAGTCTTCTAGGTAAGAGCCAGATGGAAAATGAAGCAAGAGGAATAAACTAGGGGTATACACCGCTTTATGACTTTGGATTCACTCCAATAGGGAAAAGGGACAGACAAGACAGGCATAGACAGGCCAACAGTCGTCTCCACCAGGACAGAGAAGGTGAGAAGGTTCAAATAAGGGCTTAAAGCTTTTATGATGAGCAAGTAACACATGGCCAAAAGCTCTCCCCATACTGTGTGGTAGTGTAAGTACAACTCTATTTGTTGCGCCTTTAGCGATATATACAATATACACTATTGGTTCCTCTCTTGTTTCTTTCTTTGACATATATCCCAAACGTGGACCCTGAGGGTACCCCAGTGATGCATTGAACTACAAAAAAACACTGTGCGTGCAAAATCTGCAACACACAGGGCACATACATTTTTTATACACCTGCACTATTTATTTCTCTTTTTTCTTTTTCTTTTTCATTTTGTTTATATTGAACGGATGGTTCAAATAAGGGCTAAAAGCTTTGATGATGAGCAAGAAACACATGGCGCAAAGCTCTCCCCGTACTGTGAGAAAAGAAAAAGCCTACAACACCTGGTATTCCCAGTAAGTCTCTCATCCAGGTACTAACCAGGCCCAACCCTGCTTAGCTTCCAAGGTCAGGTGCTTTCAGGGTGGTGTTGCCTCAGGCGTGAAAGCGTTTTGTTTTACTCCTCTTCTTCTGTTGCTTGTCACACAGAGAGACTTATAAGCCCTGGGACAGGACAGAGAAGGTGAGAAGGTTCAAATAAGGGCTTAAAGCTTTGATGATGAGCAAGAAACACATAGCCTACAACGCCTGGTATTCCCAGGTGGTCTCCCATTCAGGCACTAACCAAGCCCAAACCTGCTTAGCTTTGAACATGATCAGGTGCTTTCAGGGTGGTATGGCCTGGGGCGTGTAAGCATTTTACTCCTCTTCTTCTGTTGCTGCTGCTTGTCACACAGAGAATTATAAGGCCTGGGACAGGACAGAGAAGGTGAGAAGGTTCAAATAAGGGCTTAAAGCTTTGATGAGGATCAAAAAAACACGTGGTGAAAAGCTCTCCCCGGACTGTGAGAAAAGAAAAAGCCTACAGCACCTGGTATTTCCAGGAGGTCTCCCATCCAGGGACTAACCAGGCCCAACCATGCTTAGTTTCTAAGACCAAACAAGATCAGGCGCTTTTAGGGTGGTATGGCCACAGAGGAAGAAAGTGTTTTGTTTTACTCCTCTTCTTCTGTTGCTGCTGCTGCTTGTCATCACACAGAGAATTATAAGCCCTGGCACAGGACAGAGAAGGTGAGAAGGTTCAAATAATTGCTTAAAGCTTTGATGATGAGCAAGAAACACATGGTGAAAAGCTCTCCCGGAGTGTGAGAAAAGAAAAAGCCTACAACACCTGATATTTCCAGGTGGTCTCCCATCCAGGTACTAACCAGGCCCAACCTTGCTTAGCTTCTAAGATCAGATGAGATCAAGCACTTGCAGGGTGGTATGGTCGCGAGAACGGAATGTTTTTGTTTTACTCCTCTTCTTCTGTTGCTGCTGCTGCTTGTCACACAAAGAGAATTATAAGCCTTGGGACAGGACAGAGAAGCTGAGAAGGTTCTTATTTGTCTTATTCTGGGTGACTTTAACATTCCTTTAGATATATCTAAATCCTCTCCCTGACATCCTCCACTGGTCTCTCTCAATGGACTAATTCCCCTACACACACACTGAGGGACACTCACTTGATCTAGTTTTCTCCAGATCATGCTGCCTTTCAGATTTCTCCATCTACCCGTTCCCTCTGTCTGACCACCACCTTCTATCCTTTTCTCCAGTGCTAACCCCTAACAAAACAAACTTACAGCGCTCACCTCATATTTGTAGGCCATTACCATGAAATACCATTACCCAACTCTCAGCCTCACTTGAACCTCTCTTACCTTCCATGTTAACCCTTTCCTGCCCAGACACAGCAGCCTCTTTTTATAACAACACACTTGCTTCATCCCTCAACACCATAGCTCCAATTACTACATGTTATCCCCGACAATTTGAACGCCAACCATGGCATACCAAAACCACACGGTTTCTTCAGAAAATCCGAATCCAGCGAAGACTTTACTCACTATAAATTCATGCTTCACACCTACAACTCTGCCCTCTCTCTCACCAAAAAGCTCTACTTCTCCACTCACATATCCTCCCTTTCTTCCAAGCCGGGACGCCTTTTTTCTACTTTCAACTCCCTTCTCTGTCCCTCCACACCCACACCACAAACCTCTCTCACTGCCCAAGATCTTGCTACCCACTTCAAAGAAAAGATCGAGACTATTAGAAAAGACCTCTCTTCTTTACAACTCCCTCCTACACCACTCACCACCACTTTTCCCCTACAACCGAAGAAGAGATAGCCACTCTTCTTTCTTCCTCTCACCCAACAACCTGTCCCCTTGACCCCATCCCATCACACCTCACAAAGTCTCTATGTCCATCCCTTGGTCCATCACTTACCCACCTATTTAATCTTTCTCTACCATCTGGAACTGTTCCATCAGCCTTCAAGCATGCGCTAATCACACCCATTCTAAAGAATCCTTCCTCAGATCCCATCTGTTTGACTAACTACCACCCTATCTCTCTGCTTCCTTTTACCTCTAACCTGCTTGAACGGATTGTGTACAATCACCTTACTAACTTCCTCTCCTGTAATTCCCTCCTTGACCCCCTAGAGTCTGGTTTCAAACCCCTTCACTCTACTGAAACAGCTCTAACAAAAGTCTCCAATGACTTGCTCTCTGCCAAAGCAAAAGGTCACTTCTCTATTCTAATTCTACTGGATCTCTCTGCTGCTTTCGATATTGTTGATCACCACCTTCTTCTAGACTCGCTTGCTTCTATAGGCATTCAAGATACAGCTCTCTCCTGGATCTCCTCATATCTGTCTAACCGTTCCTTCTCTGTCAACTTCTCTGGCAAGACATCATCGCCCCTTCCACTTTCGGTTGGTGTCCCCCAAGGTTCAGTCCTTGGCCCTCTGCTGTTCTCTCTTTATACTTCATCTCTTGGCAAACTAATCAACTCATTTGGCCTCCAGTATCATCTATATGCAGATGATACCCAAATCTACCTGTCTTCTCCTGATCTCTCTCCATCTCTCATGTCCCGTATTACCAACTGCTTGTCTGCTATTTCTTCATGGATGTCACAACGCTACCTGAAACTTAATCTTTCTAAAACTGAACTCATTATCTTCCCTCCCTCCATCTCCACTCCACTACCTGAATTCTCTATCACTATTACCGTGTTTCCCCGATAGTAAGACACCCCCGATTGTAAGACATATCGGGAGTTTCAGAGAGGTCAGCTAATATAAGCCGTACCCCAAAAGTAAGACATATGTCTTACTTTCGGGGAAACACGGGGGGATTTGCCTCCAGTGCCCTCCCCCTCCGACTGAAGAGACAGCGCCGTTTTGATCAGTCTGCCGACAGGTGTCACTGGCTCTGTGTCCTCCCGGAAAAAGGTCAGTGCTGGTCATACAGAGAGAGACCAAGGAGGGGGAGGGGGGTGTGAAGAGATTCTCTGCAGCTCTTATTGTAACCGCAAGATGCAGCTGAGGAGGACTACAAGTCCCAACATACCGGGCTGTGTGGGCTTACAGTTCTCCTCTGCTGGAGCAGCAATAATGTTTTCCGTGGTCCATCCATGTTAATTTTATGGTTAAAACAAAAAATTCGACAATTTTTTCCCAATATAAGACATACCCCGAAAGTAAGACATAGTGGGGCTTTTAGGGATAAAAAGAAAGTAAGACACTGTCTTACTTTCGGGGAAACACGGTAACAATACGGCTATCTCTCCTACTAACCAGGCCCGATGCTTTGGGGTCCTCCTTGACTCTAATCTTTCCTTCATCCCTCACATTCAGTCCCGCTGCTAGGCTTATCTTCCTTGCACGTCGCTCCACTTCTGCTTCCCCCCTCTGTGAAACCCTCCACTGGTACTGACATATAAGGCCATCCATAATACTGCTCCTCCATACATTTCTGATCTCATTAGCAAATACTCTCCTACTAAACTGTTGGGGCTATATAAATAAAGGATAATAATAATAATAATGGAATGACCTTCTCCATGATTCTGTGGGTTGCAAATGACTTTTCAGATCTTCCATCTGGCTCGGTGGGAAGAAGATATCTTGTGGTGTTCTAGAATCTTTGGTCCGGGGTGGATGCTTTAGGCTCCTATGCTTTTGCAAACTTGTTTCCATTTTTATTAATTTAACCAAATATCCATAAATCCAAACCAGTTTAGAAGAGGAAGCAGCGTTCGAAGGATCTCTACTGCAGACCTGCTGGTTAACTTTGGGGAGAATGGAGGAAAGAGAATGTTCTTTTACCGAAGACTTTCTATCCAGGGCTTAAGTGAAATAAATTACTAACGATATCAAGAAGACCTGTTTAAACATATCCCGGAACCCTTCCCAGGGGTCAGTTTTTGATGGTTAGACATCCTGCTACATTTCTACTGATGTCGCTGTCAGCACAGTCAATTTCATCTATATTTCAGTTTTAGCGCATGGTGTAAAATGCTTAGCTTTTTATTGTCTTGTCCGGTCTTCGTTATGAATTTAATATACCCACCGCCATAAATAGGAGACGACGAGAATGTTAACTTGCCCATAAATTCTTCTGAGTTTTGATCTAAATCTAATACAAAAAGGTATTTTAAGCTGAGATATAAGAAGCCAGACTGCCAGCTTAGATCAAGGGAACTGCATTGGTTTTATACCAGTATTATACTAATAATTAATTAACGGTGGGTTTATCAAAACAAATATATTACAGAAAAGAGAAATAAAATATTGTGCGGCAGATATTTACGGACGTTGGCATAATATGGTATGCATGAATTCCAATTGTTAGAGGACTTGTAATGCATTTGGCTCGTAGGATAATATTCATGGAATGTTAATGGAGTTCAACCTGCGATACAGAAAATATAAGCACCTATACTCAGTCATCCTTAATACTAACTGTCAGCAATGACGAAGGTGTGGATGCTATGGGTGTCTAGAAACCTCACGTCTTCATAAAACAGGCATGTTCTGTCTGGGGGCACTTAAAGCCATAATCATAACTAACACAGAAACACTAACACACTTACACACACGCTTACTTTCACAAAGCCCTATATTCAGAGAATACTCGTACTTCTACTGCAGAGTTACATGATTTCAAGTTATAGGACCCCACTGAAGCCATCCTCCATCAGCAGGCCAGCCAAGTCCGCAGAAATGCCATATTCAGCCTGGGGCAATTGCTTCTCTGCTCCCAAAGCTCCCAAAGCACTGGTGCACTGGCATCGAGAGGTGAGACGTCACTGCTGACGCTATAATTGGTGGACTGAAAAGGCAGGGGTGGTCTGTAGTTAAAGGTAAAGGCTGAAAATGGGAAGATGTACCGTCACATAAACTTTCAGGACCTCAGAGGTCTCTTCTTCAGATGGTCTAAAGTCTCTATCTCAGGGGCGTACCTAGAGTATTTGGCACCTGGGGCGGATCCTGTATGTGGCACCTCCCCAACACTTTAAAACTGCATAGCTTCTATGGTTATATACTGGTGCAGACATTGAAGGTGGTACAGCATTACTGTTATCATTATATACTGAGGCAGACATTGACGGTGATACAGCATAACACCTACCACTATATACTGAGGCAGACATTGACGGTGGTACAGCATTACACCTATCACTATATACTAAGGCATACATTGATGGGGGTACAGCATAACATCTATCACTATATACTGAGGCCGACATTGACGGGGTACAGCGTAATCCCTATCACTATACATTAAGCCAGACACTGATAATAGTGCAGCATAACTCTTATCACTATATACTAAGCCAAACATTGATGTGGTGTAGGCCTACCACTTCATTGTCTGGGTTAGGGATGCACCAAAACGAAAATTCTGGACTGAAACCGAAAATCCAGCATTTACCTGTCCGAAACCAAATATGACCCCCACCATAAAAAAAAATCTCACACTTTTATTTAAAGTAAGTAAGACAGCAAAATAGGACAAAAAATTTAATAACAATATTAATATATATATATATATATGATTGTCAACAGCAATCATACTCCTATCATGCCCAGGCATACCCAGATTCCAGCATGTACTAGCTGACTTGGCATGATAGGAGTGTGATTGCTGTTAGCAATGATATATATATATATATATATATATATATATATATTGTTATTATTGTTCACATGTGAACTCAGCACTGGAGGCATAGAATCAGACATACAAATCCCGTATTTGCAGGTATACAATAATAATGTATGGAAACATAGCAAGAGATAAAAAGCAAAGCCAGCTCTGGCGTACACACTGCCCACATAGAACCTGACCAGCACCCAGATTACACACTTAGGATTTACCATCTTTGTCCCCAAACAGCCCAGCATTAGTCAACTTCGCCCTCAAACAGCCCGGCCTGTGCCATCTTTGTCCCATAAGCACCCTGCCTGTGTCATCTTGGTCCTCAAGGCTCAAACATCCTACTTGTGCCATCTTTGCCTTTCCGCAAATCAATTTTACATCTATCATACATACAAACACTTTAACAGTCACTCACTAATTCACACTTTCATTCACATAATTAATTCACACAATCATTTATTCTCTCTCATTCACACAAATTTACACATTCATTAATGCATTCTCACCACCTCATTAATTATCTCCCTCATTCAGACAATTCATCCACACATTCATTCATTCTCTCACTCATTCTCACTATCTACCTTTCCCCCTTTTCTACCCCTTCTCACATCTACCCACCTCTCCCTCCCTTCTCACTATCTACCCCCCTCCTCACTATATACCCCCTCCCTCCTCAATATATAGCCCCCTCCCTCCTCACTATCTACCCTCCTTCCTCACTATCTACCCCCCTCCCTCCTCACTATATACATGTTCGGAGTGTAGTACTAAGCCTTGGCTAAGTCTAGGTGTTAGGACTTGATATCCAAGGCTTAGTACTACGCTCTAAAGCTTTTTTTTTTGTTCCCCCCCACAGCGTAAATATTTGCGCTCCTTATCTTGGGTTTAGCGCCCTTATTGGCACAGTTACTTCATAACACGTTATTGTGTCTGGAAACTTGCCACGCACCAGTCAACATGCTAATTAGATACCTAAGCATTAAAAGGGATATTATACCCCTCATCACTATCTCCCCCCTCCCTCCCTCCTCACTATTTCCCCCCCTCCCTCCTCACTATCCCCCCCTCCCTCCTCACTATCTACCCCCCTCCCCTCCCACTATCTACCCCCCCTCCCGCTATCTACCCCCCCTCTCCCAATATCTACCCCCTCTCCCCACTATCTACCCCCCTCCCCACTATCTACCCCCCTCTCCCCCTTTGTAGTTAAAGGTTTTTGTACTTACCTTCCTGCTCTGCCGCTACTTCCTGCTCTGCCGCTGCTCTGCTTCACTGCTGACCGCCGAAATATTTCGGCGCTCAGCATGACATGCCCGCACCGCGACAGAGTAAGAGGCCTCGCGAAGGAGACTGAGGGGTGCCGAGGGGTTGCTAGGCGCCCCTCTCTCTCCTCCGTGTAAAAAAAAAAAGTGACGAGGCTGCCAGGGATCCGGGACATGTGGTCACCCTAGCCCGTGGCACCCCCCTGACGAGCGGCACCCGGGGCGGACCGCCCCCCCCAGGTACGCTACTGCTCTATCTTCTCTTGGACTAATTGTTGTCATTACTTAAACTCAACGGGATGCCTTAAGAGTCTAGTATAAGTAACCACAACATTTGAAGTAGCGATATTACGTTGGCACAGAAATGTAGGAATACCTTCCAGCATGCCAGGTGTCCTAATCAGGATTATTTTTTGGGGGGTGTGGGTGGTATCAGTCCCAGGAGTAGGAGTGAGAGGTGTGGTCCCCCACCCGCTTTACCCAAATACCCCCTTTGCGATACTGACGTCACCAGGAGTCCATGTGGCCTACGACATTAGAGCCCTTACCTGGGACAGTGCCTGAAAATCTTTACTGTCCTACAAAAACTAGGACTGTTGGGTGATATGTAGGTAAATGTTGCCAGGTTCCTAAAATATCAGGGGGTAAAGCCTACCAGTTACCAAATCTTTTCCCCCCGGAGCTTGCTGACTCTAACAATGTGGATTGTGCCGGTCGCTGGCTTTTAGTGAACGGGACTATATTAATTGTACAAATATTTATCGAACAAATAGATGCATTTTCTGTGGGAGAAAAATTCCTGGAAGTGAAAATTCCTGGAAAAATAACTGAACTCAAAACCCGACTGCAGGAAAAAAAACAGATTTCATAGATCCAGCACAATGTGAGGAAAAACCAAAGAAATACATTAACGCAACATGCTTAGAATTTAGATTGTGAATCGTATATAATTTCAAAAAGTAAATCCTCCTAACATCCATCAAGCAGGAAATGTAACAAAGTGTCGGCAGAAGCAGGCAGGGTGCTGGGGTGTATGGCTGGTGGCATAAATAGCAGGAAGAGGGAGGAGGTTCTGCCACGTCACAGATCTCTGATCAGACCTCATCTACAGTATCGGGGGCCGTTCCGGATACCACCATCTCCAGAAGGACATTGTCATATTGGAGAGAGTTCAGAGGAGGGCGACTAAATATCTCTGGCTTGGGGGGAGAGAAGAGAGAGAGAGGATGGGAGAGAAACATTTAAACACATAAAGGGATTCAACAAAGTACAGAAGGGAAGTTAATTTCAAAGGAAGAGAAACGTTACAACAAGAGACCAAGGACCTCCTCATTATCCCCAGGCCGGCCCTGCTGTGCATACCACTCCATGCTATCTGAAGAGGACGAAGCATTCAATAGTCCCAGAGTCTTTGTTTGGGGCTATTCGCCTTAACACTTCATTCCCCTTGATATATCTACCAAGTCTACCAAGCGACACTCTTGGTCTTCAGGCACTGCCCCATGTAGTAGCCCACAAAAGCAGAGACTCTCGGGTACAGTGGGCAGGTGGACTCGTCTCAACCACACTCCTCTCACCATCCATTGACGCACCCCCAATCACAAGTGTCTTGATTTGGCTGCCTAAAGTATTAGGGGGGTATCTCTTCGACCCCTTTGTGATGCAGCTTAAGACCACGTGAAACCAGCCTGTGGTCCCACCACGTCATCATGTTGGCCGCTGGCATTAAAGTCCCAGGGTGTCTGGCTTGTGCCATTTTTATTACTCACGCATTCACGCTAAACATTTTTAGAATGTAGATGAGACGGCAGCAGCAGTGTTGTCGTCCCCAGATATCCCCAGATATCACATGACTGTTTGCTGTAACGTTGCATATCTGATGAAATGAATAATAAGCGATGAGATGGGGGGGGAATGTTCATCCTGTTAGAATGTTCTAATGAGCCATGCATGTATTAATGAGCTTACACACATCTAACGAGGCAGCCCGAGTTTCTGCTGACTTTGCATCTGCAAACACGCCACATTCATGTATCACGCGGTGTCAGAGAGGTTTGTATGAAGTCACACATTGTTGGGGTATTTTAAAGGTTTATCTACATTCCTCTGTATTTTCCAAGATGACGCTGAGGGCTTTCAAGAATTTCTTTATATTATATTATCTATATAATTATTTATATTATATTTATATTGTATTATTTATATCATTTTACTTATTGGGCAACTTCTTGCTGGCTATTTCTAGAACTAAGAAGAAGAATATTTTTTTACATTTTAATTTATGAAGCTAATTTCTGCTGTTTTAGCAGGTATCCCGATTTGGAGACTGGAATATTTCATTTTTTCAGGCAGGGGGGTGTTATTTCCAGACTTAGTTCTATATGCATGGAGCAGCCTTCCAGGAGAGGTAGTAAGAGGCTGGAGCTATTACAACAGACGTGTTCAAGAATGTATGTGACGGATATAAGTTTCGTTATTATGACATTATTATTTTTCTGACGAGCCAGCTTGAGATGTCACGTGATCAACAAGCTCATGAGGCCCTTTTACAGTCCTCAATAGGCTTCATGGGTCCTTGAGGTCCACCTCTTGTCCACTGCTAGAAGTAAACATACCTTGAGGGACATCAGGAGAGGAAAGAGATTTGGGTCCCAAAGTAGGACTGCCCCCCCTTAATAAGGACACTTGTAGGAATGGATCATTACATGTCAATCACAGAGATGAGGACCAAAGACTGAAAATGGTCCGATCTCTTTTTAAGCCGACTCAGGCAGGACGCCTGGAAATTTTTCAATGGACGCCCTTAGAAAGGACGCTTCGGGCATCCTACTTCCCATTTGCGTCCAAGAAGAGCGCTTTGAGTCCGCTACTTTAAATGAAGTAGAAAAAAAAAAAAAAAAGGAATCGTTTTCAAGAAATTCTGATATTTTTTTTTTTATTTTTTTTTTAAAACCCAACTCACTTTTCAACCCGAACGGCTAGAGATGACGTCCGATTATTTAAAAATCCTTGAGTGTTTTATTTTTAGAAGTCCGGCTTACAAGCTTCTTTCCCTGTATAATATCGAATACAAAAGGGATGCACAATTTGAGCCGCCGCTGGCCTCGTTCCTCTTCTCCTCTTATGCTGCTCGCTTATTTTATTTTATTTTTTTTCTTTTTTCTGCCGACTCTGACACTCTGTAAAATCTTTATCATGTTAAAGCCCCTGCTGAGAACGCAGCACAATATTTCTGGAATTTGCATTACCAGAACATTGCCATGTCTAAATCACTGAGCTCTCCTTATCATCAAATAGCCGTATGGCTTTATTATAGAAAAGGGCACAGAGTTAATGAAATTGGCATTAAATATATATCAGCATTTTGCAGGATTGAGCAAGAAAAAAAAATTACAAAAATAATTCAAATGTTTTGGAAGCCGGGTAATTTTAACTGTACATTTACAGCAACAATTTATACCAGAATAGTTACTTAGAGGGGCTATCCCACTTATACAAAATATAAATTACTTTTGTTAGTATATTAAGCAAATAAACTTTATAATAAATCTATCATTATGATAATTATTATTATTATTACTATTATTATTACCATTATTATTATTATTACCATTATTATTATTATTATTATTACCATTATTATTATTATTATTAATATTAATTATAATAATACATACCGGTACTAATACAATTTGTCATTTTTCTCTTCCCTGGAAAATGATTATCATAAAAAGAACACATAAACATTTAGGAAGCTTTTATGTTTCTATGAAAACCACCTATCCATGCTTGCTTTTGTGTCACATGACAATAAAGTGTTCCCAGTAAAAAAAAAGAAAAATATGGAATTAGAATTTCTGAATGAAGAATGAATCTGGGACAGTTTTGGGTATTTATTATAGTACAGGGAGGGAGGTTTTTAATGGGGAATTTTGTTTAAAAAAAATAATTTAGCAGTGTAGGTGAAATGTATTGTATGTTTGGTATTCAGCGTTTTTGTTTTGGAGGTATTAAGTTTAACTCTTTGAGCTCCATCGCTCTGGAAAGCACTCTTTAATGGTGAGCATAGGGTATCTGGCACCTGGGTGTATTATTTCTTCGAGGCACCTGCAAAACGAACACACATACATGCTAACACACATACTCGCTCTAACACCCACTCACTCTAACACCCTACCTTTACATACACACACATTTTTTTCTCCTGCTCTTTCTCTCCATCTCCCAGGCTCCACTAACCCTAGGCTCACCTCTAACACATTATGCTGACACATACACTCCTAATAACACCATACATTGGCACCCATACACACATAGTTAACTGATGGCTTGTCATGTTGTTAACATAACATATAAGCATTGTGTGCCTATATAAATATATATATATATATATATATATATATATATATATATATATAGACATTAATGCAGTTTTCCCACTAAAACCAGTATAGACTAATAATTATTATTTTTCTTTAAAATGTCATATTATATTTCCTCAACATGAAGAACTCATATTACAGTTTCATATTTCACTTTGTAGAATAAAAAAGGTGCAAGGTATAAAAAGTCTAGTAATGGATATATATTTATTGAAAAACATTTTCTAAAACAAAAAAAGATAAAAGGAAAATTACATTTAAAAGGAGAAATTTTCTGGACAAAGGGAGAAGTCTTTTTTTTAAAGCAGCTAAAATTGCAGAAAATGAACATCTTTACAGAAATAATATGTTGATTTTTTTTCAGGTTTCCATAACACTCCTTTGTACCGACCCCCCCCCCCATTTTTTCGTGCTGTGCAACCTTTTCAGAACGAGCAGCAGACGCATTCTTCGTGTTTCGGCAGAACGTTAATCTTTAGTATATTCTAACTCGCTTTACAAAATTAACTTTCCCATTTGAAGGAGAAATACTTTAATAATGCAGTAGACCCCTTTGTGACAAAAGGTACATGGCCTTCAAACCATCAACAGTGAGATCAGCTGATGATGACCCAGATTAATGAATAACCAGAATGAGTAATCTGCACACTCCAAAAAAAAACAGGTGCTTAACTGTGCCAGGAAGGGCCAGTTCCCCAGTAAATCCAATAGATAAATAAAGGCTGCAGGCACTCAAGAGTTCCAACATCAGGCAGATTTATTGGGATAAAGAACAACGTTTCGACCTCACAATGAGGTCTTTTTCAAGCACCCAGATTAGATATATATAGGGCTTGCCATCTTTGCCCCCAAACAGGTTGCCAATGCCCCGAAACAGCCTTCCTGTGCCATCTTTGCCCCAAACAGCCTCCTTGTGCCATCTTTTACTCCAAACGGCCTGCCTGTGCCATCTTTACCCCCACTTACACATCCAAGCTATCACACACATATACATAAATAAATACATACTTATTCACACGTACTCATTCATTCACTCATTCACACATACTCATTCACACATACCCATTCATTTACACATACTCATTCATACAACCCTCCCCACCCTCAACTGCAGATTTCTTTGTCATTCCTGAGCCATATCTCTATGCATGTCCAGCTTTGCCCCTTCATTGAAGTTACACCCCAACTGCAGAGAGGAAGGAAACCTTGGGAGGTTCCTAAGCAAGACCGGACACCTCAGATCAGGTAATGTAGTGTACGACCAATGGTTGGATATGACTGGCCCCATGCTACGTTAGCATGAAAACAGACCAAGGGTTAGGGATTAATGTTGGATTAGAGGTCAACGTCGGCTGAATTTATGTCATTAGGTGTCGCTGGCGCCCGCTGGCCTTAAACTGCCAAAGCCGCCTCCTTATCTCCAGTCTGGCCTAGTCTAAGCAACAAATTTGTACCAGAAACCACCTTATGGAGCAGCCATCTCAACTTCCTGGTTTTAGGACCTTCAGGATTATTTCACCCCATTCCGTTAGCTCCATCCCGTTATTATTGGTCTATTTCATTGGATGCTGATTAAAGGTGAATTAATAATTGACATGATAGCAACTGATGATAAAATCCGCTGCACTTCTGTTAATGTGTGGGAATGAGTAAACTAGATGATTTTTTAAAAGAGTTGATGTGTTTTCTTTTATAAAGCTATCACATTAAATCGTTTTTCTTTTTCTCCAGTGGGAATTTCTATCTTTATCTGCTTTGCAAAATCACCAGTTTAGGTTAAACTTTAGTCACAATTTAATCCAATTATTTTATGACATCATTATCAGCTCACCTTAGTTTCTTCCTGAAAAGGTCAAGCTGTTTCCTCATACGTTCTTGTGAATAAACCGCAAAATCCTCTTGGTTTTTGTATATATTCCACAAACCTACATCGTACTGATCTAAAAACCCACATAATTACGCATACTGATAACATTTAACATTTATAATAATAAATATATGCATAGAAGAAACCCACCTTACATGTATGGACTCTAGAACATTGTGTTACATTCTTACCCAGCATCTAGAACAGAGGGATTAGAGAGATTTGGGTTTTAAGAAGGGACTGGTCATACTGAATAGGGACACATGGCTGTGACTATCCACCGACCGTATCTGAATAACCACCATGCGGTTGCGAGATGGCCATATGGGGGCTGCGATGATCAGAGGCTCTCCTCCAACTGGCCCATGAACCCCAGTGACCACAAAAGCAGGGACACCGGGACAGTGCCTGAAAATCAGGACTGGCCTGCAGAATATGGGATTCTTGGGAGTTATACCTCCGTTTGGATACAGTATCCAAGTCGTTTTGTGCTGTATTTTTGAACACACACTTGTATAAATAATATATAAGTATGCGTATAGAATATTAGGGCATTATAGATTTAACGGAGACATGCGTAAAATTGCGAAACCGATTCCCGCGCGTGTTTGTGGAATAAAAAATGTAGCAAAAAATGGATTTATTAAGATTTCGTGGAAACCCGTACAGAAGCGACAGGGCGAATACGGGAATCTGTGGCAGCGGAGAGTGAAGTTAGGTGTTTATTAGGAAGATACAGAGTATGAAAAGCACATGGAACAACAGATGGAAAAAAAAAACAGGGCCCGGCTACGGGATCAATATCAGCATGAGAAAGAAAAGAGTGATCGATAACACTCCGCGTGGTCTGGGAAGCTTCAATTCATCTACAGTCAGAAGCGATAAGCCACGGATCAGATCTTTCATCTCTGCGCTCTATAGAGATAAATTGTTTCAGGATGCAGAGTCCGCGGTGCTCTCGCGGGTCGCAAGGACGCCGGGACGTGAGCAGCAGCACCACCGAGGGATACGAGTCCTGTGATGTCATTAAAGAGAGAGCCTGATTTGCCAATCTTTGTGTCTGTGAAACCCAAGCAACATTCTAGCGAGGCACTCGGGTCATTCTGGTGGCTTTCGTATTGACTCATAGTCAACCGAGCCCATCGTTACTACATTGTGAGCATGCGTTCATACGCTCCCCTAAGTGTGTGCCCTGCCGGGACCCATACATGCTCCGGGACCCATACATGCGCCGGTATACAAGCATTCAATCCTATTTTGTGTCTAGAGTTCTAGCAGATTCTGTAGGACTTCTGCAGGACAGGAAAAAAGTTACCAACGTTCCGACTGACCATATACAAAATGAACATAGTAACTTAGTATCGTAGTATTTTAGGGTGGGAACAAAAGGCCACCGGTCCATCAAGTTCGAGCTTGCTGTCAATCTACAAGAAAGCAGAAATAACCCCCAAAAATAATAACATTAAGACATGCTGGTACTGAAGAAGAGAGCTCTGCTCTTGTGAGCTTACAGTCTAATAGGAGGTTGAGTGGGTACGAGATGGAAGGTAAAGGGGCCGCTTGGGTGAGGATTCTGTGGTTGTAGCGATGGTCATGTGGAGAGGACAGTGGCCAGAAGATCTGGAAGGTAGGGAAATGATGGTTTCTTAATGATTGCGGGTTTTAGATGAATACGTTTCTCTGAACAGTTGGGTTTATAGTGAGCCTTTAGGGTTAGAGTAAGTAGGAGTGCGTATGAGAGAAGGAGGTAGGAAATTCCAGAGAAACGGTATAGCACGGGTTAAATCCGAGAGACGCGAGTTGAAAGAAGTGGTAATAGTTGAGGGGGAGAGCAAAAAAATGGGGTTTGAAGGTAAGATCAGCAATATGGGGGGCCATGATACAATATACAACATATCATCCGCATGCCCTGCAGAGGTTATCGACTAAAACTATTTTTTCCCAAAAAATATTTAATGATGTTTAATAAGTGGTAAAATTGTTGTAAACATTCTGTAGAAAACGTTTCCACGTCTCAGTGTAATCATGTGTTTCAATGTCTATATAATGGAATGAACGTTTTCCGTGTTCCAGGAGGACCGTTTTTTTTTATGAAAAGGATATTTTTTGGGTGCCTTGGCTAAATTTAACATCCCGTGTAAAAGAAGAGTGGGAAACGGTGCTCTGCGAAGGAATACGGCGGAGGAATTACGCGGCTCTTTAGTTCCACGGTTTATTTAGAGCAGAAGCGACAAGGTAGGGGAAGGTGGCCAGGCAGATCAGAGAACCATTAACCACGAATCATTCGAGCAGGTGGGGAGAACATACGGGTGAAAATGATTAAAGTGCAGGATCGCACGACCGTGACGCGGGAAACCCGTAATCTGCGAAGCCAGAATCTGTCAGCGGAGAACAGGCGGCTCAGCGCGCGGAGGAAAACATATTGTTAATTCGCATATTACATGACATAATTGGTGACGGAACGCTGACCAGATATGGCATCTATGTGAGCCAGGTAAACGCGTAATTATAAAGAAAAACAGAAAAAGGAGAGATTCTAAATAATGATTCCAAGGATTATGTAAATATACTGGAAATAGGCCATTTAAAAATAAAACTGATGAAACAAAACAAATCAGTTAAGAAATCATAATGATCACAAAAACAGCTTTTGTAAAAGAAAAATGTTACATTCATACAGCTTAAATACCTGATTCAGACACTAACTGTCCTGTAATTTACATCATAACCCCCAGCGCTGTATACAGTAATAACCCCAGCACTGTATACAGTAATATAACCCCCAGCGCTGTATACAGTAATATAACCCCAGCTCTGTATACAGTAATATAACCCCCCAGCGCTGTATACAGTAATAACCCCAGCACTGTATACAGTAATAACCCTCCAGCGCTGTATACAGTAATATAACCCCCAGCGCTGTATACAGTAATATAACCCCCAGCACTGTATACAGTAATATAACCCCCAGCGCTGTATACAATAATATAACCCCCAGCGCTGTATACAGTAATATAACCCCCCAGCGCTGTATACAGTAATATAACCCCCAGCGCTGTATACAGTAATAACCCCCAGTGCTGTATACAGTAATATAACCCCCAGCGCTGTATACAGTAATATAACCCCCCAGCGCTGTATACAGTAATATAACCCCCCAGCGCTGTATACAGTAATATAACCTCCCAGCGCTGTATACAGTAATATAACCTCCCAGCGCTGTATACAGTAATATAACCCCCAGCGCTGTATACAGTAATATAACCCCCAGCGCTGTATACAGTAATATAACCCCCCAGTGCTGTATACAGTAATATAACCCCCCAGCGCTGTATACAGTAATATAACCCCCAGCACTGTATACATTAATAACCCCCAGTGCTGTATACAGTAATATAACCCCCAGCGCTGTATACAGTAATATAACCCCCCAGCGCTGTATACAGTAATATAACCCCCCAGCGCTGTATACAGTAATATAACCCCCCAGCGTTGTATACAGTAATATAACCCCCAGCGCTGTATACAGTAATATAACCTCCAGCACTGTATACAGTAATATAACCCCCAGCGCTGTATACAGTAATAACCCGCAGTGCTGTATACAGTAATATAACCCTCCAGCGCTGTATACAGTAATAACCCCCAGTGCTGTATACAGTAATATAACCCCCAGCGCTGTATACAGTAATATAACCCCCCAGCGCTGTATACAGTAATATAACCCCCCAGCGTTGTATACAGTAATATTACCCCCAGCGCTGTATACAGTAATATAACCTCCAGCACTGTATACAGTAATATAACCCCAGCGCTGTATACAGTAATATAACCCCCCAGCGCTGTATACAGTAATAACCCCCAGTGCTGTATACAGTAATATAACCCCCCAGTGCTGTATACAGTAATATAACCCCCAGCGCTGTATACAGTAATATAACCCCCAGCGCTGTATACAGTAATATAACCCCCAGCGCTGTATACAGTAATAACCCCCAGTGCTGTATACAGTAATATAACCCCCCAGCGCTGTATACAGTAATAACCCCCAGTGCTGTATACAGTAATATAACCCCCCAGCTCTGTATACAGTAATAACTCCCAGTGCTGTATACAGTAATATCAGTCTGCATTGCCAAAAACCTGGTTTTATCTCATGTTAAGCCAATAAACTCTCTTTATCTGCAGGCCTGGAGGCAACCGTTGTCATGTGATATATTGTGCACAGTATCAGGCAGCCCCTCGTACAAATCCTCCCTCCTTGCAATCACTCTCTTTCGGGTGGAACTCATAATAATTTACACATATGTAGAAAGACCAAGCTGTAAGCACGCTCCCTGTGGGAACGAATGTGTCACATTACACCGCTCCACAACCCTCTTTCTTGATAGCTCCTTGTGACAGGGCCAGGCTAGCTGGCTCATGTGTCATATGAAGTTTAGCCGGGTCACGGAGCGCTTTTGTGTCCGGTTCTGTATACCGTGACCCGGTAATATATTATATTGTGTTTATTGTGTAACCGGCCCAGAGACTGATGTGGATTCAGCCCCAGCCTTCAAAGAGACGATCCTATAATCTGGCTGCAGGGCCGGACTGGCCCACCGGGATACCGGGAAATTTCCCGGTGGGCCGGAAGGTCCGTGGGCTGGGCGGCCGGCAGACTTACCATGAAGACAGCCGCTGAGCGGCTGCAAATGGCAATGAACGCCTCCCTCGGTGCCAGGGGCGGGCTGGGCAGGGGGGCAATTGCCCCCCAGGCTTCCCGAAATCTAACCAAAGCGGCCGCTGGGTGCTGATGCGGCCGGCCGGCATCAGCACCCAGCAGCCGTGTGCGATGGCCGTCTAGTGATGGGAGCAGTGTGAGGGGTGAAAGCTCCGCCCCCTCGCACTGACCTTTCACCCCTCACGCTGCTCCCATCACTATGCGGCCATCAGATTGCTGGGAATGTAATCTGAACGGCCGGTGCGTGCTATGCCGCCGGCCGGCTCTGCTTTAATACTTTTTTTTTACTTTATATGGCAAGCTGATCCAGCTTACCATATAAATTAAAAAAAAAGTGTTAAAGTAGCTCCGGCCGGCGGCATCAGCACGCACCGGCCGTTTAGATTACTTTCCCAGCAGTCTGATGGCTGCATAGTGATGGGAGCAGCGTGAGGTGGAAGCTCCGCCCCCTCGCACTCAGACTGCTGCAGCACCGGATGTCAGGTCAGTGGCATCCTGTCAGCATAGAGGAGAACAGTGTGCAGCTACCAGGAAGTCAAGAGAAGTAGAAGGTGAGTAAATAATGTATTTTTTGTACTGTATAATGTTTTTTGTATTTGTTAAAAACAAAAAAAATCGGCATGTGTGTGTATGTAAGTGTGTCCCCCTATATGCCACTCTGCCTCCAGAAATGCCTTATACCCCCCTATATGCCACTCTGTCCCATGATATGCCTTTTAACCCCCTATATGGCAGAGTGGCATATAGGGGGTTAGAAGGCATATCATGGGACAGAGTGGCATATATTATTTTTTATTTAATATGGCAAGCTGGATCGGCTTGCCATATAAAGTAAACAAAAATGTCCCATGATATGCCTTTTAACCTCCTATATGGCAGAGTGGCATATAGGGGGTTAGAAGGCATATCATGGGACAGAGTGGCATATAGGAGGGTTGAGGCATATCAGGGAGGCAGAGTGGCATATAGGGGGGTATAAGGCTTTTCTGGAGGCAGAGTGCCCCATGATATGCCTTTTAACCCCCTTTATGCAACTCTGCCTCCAGAAATGCCTTATACCCCCCTATATGCCACTCTGTCCCATGATATGCCTTTTAACCCCCTATATGCCAGAGTGGCATATAGGGGTATAAGGCATTTTTGGATGCAGAGTGACATATAGGGGGTCAACGGCATATCTGGAGGCAGAGTGGCATAAAGGGAGTTAAAAGGGATGTCATGGGGCAGAGGGGCATATAGGAGGGTATAAAGCATATTGGGGAGGCAGAGTGGCATATAGGGGGCATAAGGCTTTTCTGTAGGCAGAGTGCCCCATGATATGCCTTTTAACCCCCTTTATGCCACTCTGCCTCCAGAAATGCCTTATACCCCCCTATATGCCACTCTGTCCCATGATATGCCTTTTAACCCCCTATATGGCAGAGTGGCATATAGGGGGTTAGAAGGCATATCATGGGACAGAGTGGCATATAGGGGTATAAGGCATTTCTGGATGCAGAGTGAGGGTATAAAGAGAGGGTATAAAGCATATCAGGGAGGCAGAGTGGCATAAAGTGGGGCATAAGGCTTTTCTGTAGGCAGAGTGCCCCATGATATGCCTTTTAACCCCCTATATGGCAGAGTGGCATATAGGGGGTTAGAAGGCATATCAGGGGGGCAGAGTGGCAAGCCTGGGGGCAGAGGTGCATAACTCAGGGGTAGGTTGTCAAATGAAAGGAAATAAAAACCAAATATGTCTCAATCATAGCTTTTATTAAATATGGAAAAAAATAGTCTACATGAATTAATAAAGAAATAAAAGTTTCTTACCAGAATATCGTGAAGAATAATGTGATCAGTGTTTTGTTCCACTAAATAAAATGGAACTCTTTCATCTAACAATGTTCGCAGTAGTAAATGTTTTGATCCTATTATGTGTAATGTATTTAATTTATTAGGGCCTTTTAACACTTTTGCTTTCTGGCATTTTAATACAAATAATGAGATAAAAAGAATTGCACATAGTGTGACTCGGGTGTGTATAAGGGGTGCGTGTGGGTATAAGAGCTTCACCGTGAGATAAACTATATGGGGCTGGTCTCCAAATTATTCCAGGGCTGCTTTTCAGTCCCAGTCCGGCCCTGTCTGGCTGGGGCTCTTAATCAGCCAGCACAGCCCTGTCTGCCCAGACGGCACCCGCACTACAGGGGGGATAACACAGGTGGGGGAACCCATTGTATTCTGTAATCCCCTCACCTGATACATCCCCTGTATACTGATGGGATTTGTGATGGGATGTGGCTGATGGGATTGGGGGTTGGGTTCGGTACACATTGCATTGAGATTGTATAAAGTTCTGTGTGTTTGTAATAAAGAGAGTTCTTCTTGTTTTGCTACGAATGGTGGTCTGGATGATCCGTGGATAGCTGAGTGCTATCCGTATGAGGGACTGACTGGTGATTCCTCAGCCCTCAAACAGGGGTACCCAGCCTTGGGTACGGTGACCCTGTAACATTGGTGGCAGCGGTGGGAAGAATCCCACGACTTGGGTGAAATCCAAACCACCAACTGGGATTGCAGACGAGAGACACCAAGAGAGCTCCTGGAGGTTTGTAGCAAAGGAAAGGCTACTCTGATTGCGGACTGCAGAGAGATGGACCGGCACCAGGATGCCCCAGAGGAGAGCCTCGGACTGAGTGCTCTACAAAAGAACATTCTATGGCACCTATCCCTGTACCCAGGAGGGGCTACATCGGAGCAAGTGACGGCGGTGATTAAAATGTGTCACCAGGAACTGAGCCAGAGTGGGTCTGTATCTCCCAGACTAGGGGAACAGACCCCCAAAATATCATACCAGGATATCCAACCCTTCCGAGAACCAGAGGATGAGACAGACCGGGTTACAGCCGAGGTGTGTGAGCTGGAATACCAGCAGAGGCAGTTAGAGTCTGCGCCTGCAGACTGGAGGGATGATTTCTCCCATCCCCACTTTGAAACGTACTGGGCACAGTACTGGACAATGTGGGATATACGAGTTCCACTCCTGGGGGAGAACCCGTTGCCGGAGTGGGAAGACGAATTGAGGGGTCTCATATATGCAGAGCTCGACCTCCAGAGCCGCTACCAGGGATTCTCCCAGCAGTTAGCAGGTGAGGACCACAGCGACCCTCTGATGCTGTATAGCCCCGTCGACCCAGGACTGATATATGATGCCTTCCAATTTGACTCGTCCTTCGGAAGCCCCTGCCAGTACCGCAGGGATACAATCTGGGACAACCGTGCAGAAGTCCTGGTTTATGCTATTCCCCCCGAGCTGGAGGCTGTTATGGATTGCCTGGTCCAAGAGGAATGGCAGCTCGAGAGGGACTATAAAGAATTGCTGCGGAGAGTGGAGCTCCAGGAGTTACAAGGAGACTGGGAGCATGGTACTACAACTTGCGGGAGTGGGACCGAGGTCCTCTTCACCTACTCCTCGGCCCCTGCCCTGGTGAGAAGAACCGAGGTCCTCGCCAGCAAAAAGAAGCGGAGGAGGAAGCCAAAAGCTCCGACCCAAGTCCCCACCAACAACCCTGGCTGCTCTACCCCGGCAGAAGAGATGACTGTCCCCACCACCCGAGTAAGTGGCACAATCCCCCTCACCAAACCCTTATCTATGCTCGTAGAAGCCAGGGCCCCAGATTGTCCCCCTGATTTCCCGAGTGTCCTGGGAGAAGTCCGGGTCACTGCCCCAGAGGTTCCCACTGAAGTCCCCGGTGACCCGGTAGAGGCACCATTCCCTAACCTAGCGAGGACGCCAGAGGGGCTGCCGAGTTCCCTGGGTCCTTTCAGTAGCCTGGCGCAGGCCCTGGTTCCTATCCCTGTGTTCTCCGAAGTGATCCCTGGTTCCCCAAGTGTCCTCCTAGAAGCCCAGGTCACTGTCCCAGAGTGTTCCTCTGACTCTCTCCGTGCCCAGGCAGAGGCACCTGTCCCAGAGAGGAAGATCGAGGGTCTGCTTAACCCTCCCGGTGGTCCAGTATTGGCACCTGTCCCTGCCCCGGAGTATTCCCCTGGGTCCCCTGAGTACCCCACAGAGCTGCTTAGGTCGCCCAATAACCCTGTAAGGGCGCCTGTTCCTGTCCCAGAGTGTCCCCTAGGTCACTCCAGTGTCCCAGTAGAGGCCTCGCTTACTACCTCTACGTGTTTCCCTGGTTCCCCGAGTGCCCCCGGCCCGATCAGCAGGGCTTTCCTTCCATGCAACCACCCTGGCCTGGCAGCTGCCCCAGACTCAGTTCCCAAGACTAGGGAGCAAGAGTCTCCACGTGCCCCTGTTACCCCGGTGAGGGGGATAGCCATGTGCCCCCGGCTGAGCTGGGACCGTCCTCCAATTCACAGAGGACTACTGACTATCCTTTTGGGCAACCAGGGCCCTGGCCCACCTTCAATGGATGATTCTGACAAAGGGGGCCATGAACTAAGGCCTGCACCTGTGAACTTTGTCCACTCGGACAGCCTGCAGCAGACCCGTGTGGATCTGCCTGGTCTGCCGGACCGTTGGTCAAGGGGGAGATCTGTGACAGGGCCAGGCTAGCTGGCTCATATGTCATATGAAGTTTAGCAGGGTCACGGAGCACTTTTGTGTCCGGTTCTGTATACCGTGACCCGGTAATATATTATATTGTGTTTATTGTGTAACCGGCCCAGAGACTGATGTGGATTCAGCCCCAGCCTTCAAAGAGACAATCCTATAATCTGGCTGGGGCTCTTAATCAGCCAGCACAGCCCTGTCTGCCCAGACGGCACCCGCACTACAGGGGGGATAACACAGGTGGGGGAACCCATTGTATTCTGTAATCCCCTCACCTGATACATCCCCTGTATACTGATGGGATTTGTGATGGGATGTGGCTGATGGGATTGGGGGTTGGGTTCGGTACACATTGCATTGAGATTGTATAAAGTTCTGTGTGTTTGTAATAAAGAGAGTTCTTCTTGTTTTGCTACGAATGGTGGTCTGGATGATCCGTGGATAGCTGAGTGCTATCCGTATGAGGGACTGACTGGTGATTCCTCAGCCCTCAAACAGGGGGACCCAGCCTTGGGTACGGTGACCCTGTAACACTCCTCTAACTCCAATACACGTTACAATAACACACGATGCCCCCGCGTCTGCCATAACATCACATACTTCACTGCCTGCCACTTAGCCGTCATAATAATTGTAAGAGCCCATAAGACTTCTCCTTGACAAAAAGAAATATGGACACTGCTCAGATGTATGTGGCTCACAGAGGTTAGCGGATACTAAATAGCACCGAACATTTCATAGTTGACCTCACTCTTAGACCTAGACAGATCTCACAGACCTAGATCTGCCCTTGCTGTTTATACAGAAGGATACTTTAAAAAACTTTTTTTTTCTCAATTTTTTCCCGGGTTGCCATTTTCCGAAATCCTTAGCTGGTACATTTCGAAGGTATCTTATACTTCTAGGGCTCTTCTTCAGGAACGGCAACATCTGTAATATTAGGTCCTCATCCATTAAGCAATCTTTGGCCGCCTCTGATCCACGATCCTCCACGTAAACCGCAAAGTAGGGCAACCACTTAAGCCAAGAAAACACCATAGCGAAGCGAATCGCCCAACAAAAGATCTAATTTTGACATCTACCCGCCAAACGACTAGCTTAAAGAGAATTTAAACCGAAAGGAACCTTCATCTCTATTAAGATCTCATAAGAATGTATCACCCCAGGAACTTTCCGAGAACGGTGTTTGTTTTAATACCCGGAGCTGCCTCGAATACTTTTAATTAGAGTAACCCAGTATCCCTCTGGTTCTTCGGCACCTGTGTTCAGCTTTTGTTTTGTTTTATAACTGTTTCTTTGCTGTCAGAAAACTTGACAGCAATCTCTGATGTGAGCCCAACTCCGTCGGCAGATTCTTCCTACTTATGTCTGTTTCCTCTTAATGGGAGATTCCTGTAGATATTAGATGCTGAAATGTTATTTTTAGGGGATAAAGTGCTCACCCTGCATTTGTTCCTTGTGACGGCAGCCTTTTAAACGCACAGCGGTGCTCTCGCTGCAAGGTTCTTGCTAATCACCAACATCCCAACCAAGCCGGTGGGTCGATTCTTCAACAACAAGAATCCATCCCGTAGATAAAAACTTCTATTTTAGTACAAAAGTCATGTCAAGTTACGAGACGTTATTCACTTAAAAAATACTAAACTTCTGCTAAACTCTATCTTAAAGCAACAGCAAAAGCTGCAAGATTTAGGTATATTAAATAACAAAATAAAAGTGATTAAATCAAGCCCTGAAAACCATATTACCATTTTGTTCTTGTTATTATTACTACTACTATTATTATTATTATTATTAAATGTTCCCCAATTAGGTTATTGAGAGTAATTTTGTACGCCTGTCACATCACCTTTGGCTCCACCAAAGACATATCTGGGGTTTTTAATGCAAATTCCTCTTTATTTCCCATGATGCCTCAGTGTAGACTGTATTGGAGTCTCCCTGCATTCGTCTAGCAAACAGCTCATAAGCACCTAGTGCTAGAAATGGTTTCCAGTCACTCAACCAAAACCCCTCCTCTGCTATTTCCAACAAAAAGTCATAGCCTGAAGCTCAACATGGAAGACAAAGGCCTTGGAGGTAAGAGGTAGGAGGTGGATGGAGTGATGCCCTGTGTCATGCCTAGGGCAGTTGAGATTCATCTAACAACATTCGAGTAACAGGGAAGGAGGCAATAAAAGTCACTGTCCACCCTCTTCGCACTTAGAGTTCATGTGGGGAAAAAGATTTGTATACATACCTTCTACAGTCCTCATCTCTCATCGACTTATGTCAAGCAAACGGAGAATGCAAAGAATTTTCCATTCACCTGGCCCCACTGGTGCATAACAGTACATGTATATGTTTCTGTTTTTTAATATATATTTTTTTACATTTTTGGACAGTCACTTTCCATGAGCTGAAGAAGAGAAATCAATGGCACCCTTTTGAGGCTTTGCAGAAACCACCCGCTGCACATGTGGTTAATTGAGGGTTTTGAGTATACTCTTTAAAGAGAGTAGGTGGCTTATTTGCATTTTGTGAGTTTTAGGTGAGGGCATTCGAGTTGTCAAGTCAACATACACTCGCCTGAAAATTAAAAATAAATGAAAAATTAAAATAAAATAAATTCTTAGTGAATATAAAAAAAGTTATGTTGCTAAAGTTAGCATGTGAGGGCCAGGTCTAGTCTGGTCAGTCGAGCTATCCCTCTACTGACCATTAAACTTGAACTTGAAATGACCCAAAGTCTTGTGGAGCTACCATGGAAAGACTATGAAGCACAAAAGGGTCTGCTGATCCTTTAAGGACAACCGAGTCTTCACAACCAAGGATTAGGAAACCATACAACCATAATAGGATATTGTAGGTCATAGGTTAGGTTTCCAAGGGTTTATGTAGATGAGGTCAGTTTTATCGTCATTGGACGTTGATAAAAGATTCTGTGTTAAGACACGTAATGCAGATTTCCCATTGGATCATACCCCATCACCAACCATCATGGTCAACAAAAAAAGAGCAATGAAATCCAGGCAGCCGTTACAAAAAAAAACTATTGTGGAACTAAAACTTTTGCCGAGATAAGCTGCCAAATTAATACATGGAATGTACCTAAAAGCTACAAACATTTGAGGTCAATACAGGTAGCTCTCTGTGGATTTTGTTATTAAAGAGGGATATTCAGAGATCACAGTTCATCCGTTGAGACTTATAGGAAAACAAACTCTGGACTCAGCTAAGAAAACAGTTCTTCTCAGTTAGAGTAGTAAACATGTGGAATTCACGACCTACACAGGTAATGTGATACAAGATGTGCTTTCAGTATAAAGATGGATGCATTTCTAACATTCATAGTTGAAGTTCAACTTATTAATATTACAGAAGTCCAGAAGCGCATGTAAATCTGCTCAGATCCCTACCGTACCTTAAATTATCATCATTAAAAGAGTTGAAGTGGCTTGGTACATAGTAAGGCTAAATGACCTTTTAATATTGTCTTGATATTTGTTCCATGTTCCTACTTTTTGACAATTTTCCCCTCCAATGATCCATCCACCTTGTTGTACATCCCACATGATTTGAATGACATTGGTTTTGCTTTTTATTTTATGTAACTTTATGAAACTTTTATTTTTTTTTTATCTGCAATACAAAAAGATGCCATTTGGTAACAATTCCTCTGCTTTGTTTCTTTTTTTATTTCGCGCTCATCGGTTAAAAAAACCTGAGGCTGAAACATGACACGTCACAGTGTGTTATATTATATATTATATAATATTATATATTATATATTATATATATAAGATATTATATATATATATAATATTATATATTATATTAATTGTATCACTGTGCACAATAGCTTTTTAGTTTTTAGTACACTCGTCTATATCGGCCTGCCTTGATTACTACGTCAATTTGTTTTATATATTTTGGTTTAAAGTTGGATTATACTTCTAGAAGACTTAAAAATAGTTGAAATGTTTTATTTATTTTTTTTTAAAAAGGAGATGATGATATTGCCGGGACATCCTATTTTGGTTGTCTAGGTGCAGATAGAACATCTAGAAACCTACATATCAAAACAATGTATTTAGTAAATCAATTGTTTTTTTTCAGCAACTTCTATGGTATATTATGGAAAAAATACAGTACATCCAGGTGATAAGGACTTGGCTTTTAATATTCTCTAGAAGACAGTTGACTCAAGAGAAAGGTCAAAGTAGAAGAGATAAGACAGATCCCTCTAGGAGGACAGATGCACCCGTGGTGATTGGAAAACACGGCGAAACACACATTGAGGTTTACTTCAAATGTCAACAACCTTTTTCAAGAAGATATGTACTTAATGATATCTCAAGGCTAAGGTACCAGTAACAGAGATCTGCTGGGGGCTTTTTTTGTAATTCAAGAAAGTTGGACCAATATGACATGCTTATCATATCATTTGAAAAATAAAGGAGTAATGTAAGATATTTTTTAGCTTCAACAACTCAGATATACAACGATGATTCAAAGAGATTACACACAACAATGTCACAAACAAATGTTACATAGTATCTTAATATTACATATTATTTTAGATTAGAAAAATAAACAAAGGTCCTTCAAGTTCAGCATTTCCTCGATCCTTGTTTTTGATCCAGAAGAAGGCAAAAAAACCCTCATTGAAGCATTTTTCAAGTTTGCCTCAAACAAAGGAAAGATTCTGTCCTGACTTAAAAATGGTATCTGATTTCTCAGTGTATCGGCAAGCTAGAATTAATCATGTTCTTATTAACCTTTGATACCTTTAGCAAAGTAAAACATAATTTGTTGACACAACCTATATATGTAGTGGATTCTATATCTTAATCGCCCTTTTCTGCTGCTTAGATGCATATTCTGGCTTGAGGGCATTCTGGCTAAATGTGGTAGTGAGGAGCCCTGGGTCTTTCGAGTGACTTGTAGTCAAAGACAATGAAGCTAAGTGACACCTTAAATGTCTCCAACTCTCACAAACAAACAAAAAAAGGTCAAATATATTTAAAAAAAACAAATAGTGGTTTTGTGTATTTTACCCCTAGAGAAGGGTTAATTTATCCTCTTGTTGCTGAGTTTGCTTATTTAAAGACTATATACAGCTGACTTATTTTTTTGTTGGAGTGAAAGTTACTATACTCAAGTTTGGCCTGGAGTCTCAGTGTTTTCGCCCCAATCTCAAGGTGAAGGGAGAGATTCTCAGGGTCACACAGTTCTATTCTATTTAACAGATTTGGCGAGTCACTACATAGAATGTTTATAATGGTCTATTAAGAGGTTAATATTTTGATAATTACAAAAATTATGGGCCTACATCCCACAGGACAATGTGCAAGAATTCGATTATAAATCACCTGTCAGATTTCAGAGGCAACCTCTCTATTTTTCCAGCGGTTGACAAATTATCATTTTATGAAACAGCAGGAAATTTCATGTTGTAAAGAATAAGAAAATGACCCATCAAGAATTTGAAGAACGCTACCTGCGCACAACGCGTGAGATTAGGAATATGACCAAGTATCATTAATTCAATTGATTAGGGTTATTGTTTTTGTTATCAATGACTTGCTACTAATGTTTGCTGATTCAGCAATCATTAAGGCCGGATTGGGACCAAAATTTGTCCTGGGGATTTAAAGCACATCAACCCACAAATTAAATTATTATATGAGCACGGTCACAATGGCATTTCAGCAATTAAACGGTTATAAATAACTGGATAAAAAGTCTTTATAAGGAACACAAAAAGAATCCAGGCCAATATAACTGCATTTTAAACCAGATGCCCCTTGTGGCCACAAGTGGAACTGTAAGATGTAAATTTTTTAACGCTGTCCTGCTCAAGAACTCAACTTCCCCTCACCGGTAAATAAACCCATTATCTTTTCAAATAAATAGTTAACCCTCTTGTTGAGATGAGATATAGAATTTTCTTTTAACGACACACAAGCCTCCAAAGCCGAATAAAAAAATGGGTGCAATATATACTGCGGTAAGTGTGTCAGATGACTAAATCTATTAGAACCAGGGGATACATTTGAATCCTACAACATCAGAATGTACAGATACGTTTGAGGTCCATATGGGGCCCTTGCAGGGCAAGTCTTTACCCAAAGGAGGGGTGGGGGCAGATAACAAGAAGCCACATATTAAGATTAGAGGTGCTATAGTTCCACTTTCTAGAAAGAAGGACATTCTGTGCAGTAAGGACTGTAATCCTCCGGAACTAACTAGACAGGTGCTTATGGCAAGTGCAATAAGGATTTTTATCCACCATGTGTAGGAAGCATACTTAGGTACACTTCCTGCTTTGAGTAGAGGTAGTAGAGGTGGGGGAAATGCCATGGAAGTGTTATTTTGTAACATCAATAACTAAGGAATGCATGCACCAATTTTCATGCAAAAATAACCTCAAATATCTATTTTACATGAAAATATGGCTGAAGTGGCTCTTTTCGAATAATCTGGATTGCTTTTTTTGGTATGAAAGGTTATTCAGGGGTGCTCTAAGGAACCTAGATGTAGCTGATTTAGGGATTATACGATTAATTCCACCATTGTTTGCTTTAACCCTATAGTTCTAAAAAGTAGTTTCTCAATGTAACACAGAAAAGGCTATACGCAGCAGTGTCCTCATCTTAGTTGTTCCCGTAATACAAAATTAAATCAGTGTTCACTGAAAATACAACCTTTCCTACCATATGTTGCTTTCCTCAGTCTCTTTACCTTTTTTTTCAATGCCTTCAAAATGAATTTGAACAAAATCTTTCGGATGAGCCAACATTAAAGGAGAAACATCTGTTACAGGACAAAGACACGTCTGCTTTACAGGAGGACTTTATTGTCATACTCGGAAATTCTACTTAATGTTATATGCTCCGAATACAAAAAAAACCAAACACTTGTCTTGTTTCAAGTTTAATTATTAGTATCACCCTTTATCTGTAGTAGAATTGTGTTACATTGCAGGATTTAGTTAAATTAAGGTAAATTGAAAGATAAGTGTATGTGTATGTATATATATATATATATATATATATATATATATATATATATTATTTGTAATTTTGAGTCAGGCTCCTTGGAAGGATAAAAAAAAGTATTCAACTTCATTTGAACTACTACAAGTTTATTAATTCCTATTTTGTAATATTTTGCGGGTTTTTCTGTATCTGTACCAAATAAGTATTTTGGGGATATTGTTTCTTTTTTTCCAAATGTTGCTTACTTGTTCAAATGCACATTCTTTCCCTTCTGATCCTCTCCCCTCTCTGGCCGCCTACTGCCACAACTCCTCCCCTCTTTGGCATCCTACAGCCATAACTCCTCCCCTCTGGCCTCCTAGAGCTATAACTCCTCCCCGTTGGCCTCCTACAGCCATAACTCCTCCCCTCTATGGCCTCCTACAGCTAAAACTCCTCCCCTCGCTGGCCTCCTACAGCCACAACTCCTCCCCTCTCTGCCTCCTACAGCCACAACCCCTCCCCTCTCTGTCCTCCTAAAGCCAAAACTCCTCCCCTACTGCCTCTTTTCACCGCTCCTATTGTTCCAATTAGCCATATTATTCCTTTAGATTGTAAGCTCATGTGCGGGGCCCTCCTCTTGTGTCTGTAATGTATATTTGTAATGTATGTTTTAACCACCCCATTTAAATTGTACACCTTTGCGTAATTTGTTGGTGTTTAATAAATAAAAAAGTAGCTTTAGCTTAGCATGTTTTGGTCACGTAGATCCCATTGCAGCGATCCCATTAACCTGTTTTGATTCAGAACAGGGAATCTCTGGAGAGGCAGTTGGGCTCGAGCAGCAAACACGTCCTTGCTTATGTCTTTATCTTCACAATGACAATCCTTATTTTCAAAACTAAATTTATGACCAATAACCTTTTTATTTTCCAAATAAAAATGAAAGAACAAATAAATATTTGTTGCCACAAAACAATATACCAATTACACGGCAGCTACGGCTGCTATCTTCCCACTTACACACTGCAAACCTCCTCTACGCCATGTTTTATTGGTTTTAAGTTACTGTTTTGGACTCTCCGGCAAACAATTTTTTAAGGCGATTACAGTCTTAACCAGGAAAAATATTTAGATATCATTGGAGATTCAGTACTCAAGGCGCTAGAGAACCTTCTACAGAAGCCAACGGCAAGCTGAGTCAACCTTCTAGAACCTTAAGAAGAACCGTCTACTTGAGAAGGCTTTGATATAATGGACTACAAAACAAAGTTCCGGAATTCAACCTGTATTTTCAACTTTGCTTGGATCAAATGACACATTGACATAAGAATTCACATTTTTCACACCGCCACATTGTATCATCTTTTACAAAAAGAAATGATCGAGAGACATGTGTCCATCTACCTTCATTCGTCTGGATGAGCATGATGTAAGAAGAACCCTTCTGCTGTAATTGCATCCAGTATGAGAACGCTAGTGTCGGAAAACCTAAGGGTTCCTGCAATATAATCTACGATTCAACGATCGTAACCGCAAAATAAATATTTAAATGAAAATGAATAAAGTGAATGAATAGAAGAATTGGAGCACGAGGGATTCCTGCTTTTAGATTTACATTGCTGCGAGGCTTTCAAAACACTTAGCAAATGAAGGATTGTTCCTACGGTTTGTTTCGGCAGATGTGGTTATTAAGCAGTCGGGGTTTCTCTTTCCTAGACAATTTCTGGCCTGGGGGGATACATGGGTCAGTGTTTTCATTAGGTATAATCACTAATAAGAACCTACACACAGTTAGATATTTTATGTAAGTAACTGTCAGCCAATAAAGCCTCAAATCTTTTTTTTTTTTTTTAAACATCTTACTCATTTTCTTATTTATGTGCATTTTTTTATTTTAGAAACTTTTCTATATTTTTTTTTTAGTAAAAAATATAAAGTGTAATGATGTCTTCAAAATTAATATTTTTTTTAAAATTCTACTATACGCAGATATTTGGCATTCATTTATAAAAGTCAAAAGATTGTAGAGAAGAAATATACTGAAATTATGAAATAGGAGGTTGAAACAGAACAAAACATTTTTTTTAATTTTTTTTTTGGGGGGGAAATGTAAAGTTTGAAATGTCTTCAAAATGAATATTTTTTTTAAAATACTGACATTAGGAAATAGGAGGCTGAAACTGAACAAAACTTAAAAAAAAAAAAAAAATTGAAAAAAGTATGATGAAATGGTTTCAAAATTAATATATTTTTTTTTAAATTCCACTACAGGCACATATTTGGTATTCATTTAGAAAAGTCAGATTGTAGAACAGCATTTCTGAAATATGCTGAAATTATGAAATAGGAGGTTGAAACAGAACAAAATGTTTTTTTTTTGTTTGTTTTTTTTTTAGAAAAAAAATATAAAGTATAATGAAATGTCTTCAAAATTAATAAAAAATAAAAAAAAAATTCTACTACAAGTACATATTTGGTATTCATTGAGAAGAATCAGATTGTGGAGCATCATTTCTGAAATATACTGACGTTATGAAATTGAAGGCCGAAATAGAATAAATCGTTTTTTTTAATTATTATTATTATTATTTATTTTTTCCGAAGCCCAAGTCAATGAGCATTGAGATATTTTAGTGACCTGTCTTTATTCATTTGTTAGTTTCCCAGCCTTTTTTTGAAATGATAATAATAATCTAATAATAGATAATACAGTTAATAAACATATTTACATTTTTATAAAGCACTCAGCAAATATGCAAAATTTCTTAAGCATTTTGAAGTGGCATATGGATAAGGTATAGCCCGAGGTATACCGGAGACCCCTGGATGTTAAATCATATCTCACTAAGCATACAGCAATGCGTTCCTACTGGTTAATTACAAAGGGAATGCTATTTTCGCTTAGTTCGCCTGGAGCGAGTATAACAGATCAACTTTCATTAATTCATCTTAAACATACGAAGATACGAAGCTTCCACATTTTTTGAATTTGCCAAATTATTTCTTAATCACAATGTCAATGTGAATTCTTTCCCCTTGTGTTAACCCGCCAACAGATGTTGGAGCCAAAAATAGAAAATAGTTCCAATGTTTTTTTTTTAGGATTCATTTTTAGCATATTTTCAAGGTCTAAAAATTTAATTTTTTTCATATTTTTTTTTTTTTGTTTAATAATTTAACTTTCAAGGGAGGGGTCCATTTAAAAAAAAACAATAAAATGTTTAAATTAAATTAAGTATACAATATACTAATATTTCCAAATGTAGATATAATTCCAGGGTTAAAATATTATATAGAATTTTTAAAAAAAACATTTTTACAGACAGGTGATTAAAGCTTTTTTAATTTAAGATGAGGTTTTCTCTAAAACACAACAAAGCATCATACTGCTAAATTGTAATATAATTGTGTAATAGAATATTTCAAATTAAAGGACCAGTCTTCTTCCTACAATTATATATATATATATTTTTATATATGTTTATTGCACTGTAACTAGAAAGTGTAGACAGGAAGCATTCCTCCTGCACATTCTAGTTGCACCTAAATTGAAATCCATTCCCATAATACAAAGAGTAGCAGCCAACTGCCCCATGTTAGCAACATCAGTGTTCAGATAGCATACACACGATTGGCCGCTGCTACTGTTTGATTTGAGTCAAAGCTCGGCTCCCCCCAAAAAAAGAACTGTATCCTACTGAGCATGTGCAAGAAGTGTACCTGAGTATGCATCCTACTTTCAGTAGATGCGGCTGGGGGAGGAGTTAAATGAGCCAAAAGTCTAGTTTTCTAAATCCTGTTACTAATGAATAACTGCAACGATTTGCATGCGGTAAAATGCATTGGACTGCATGGAAAATTGACTCCAAACAAATGCGTTTACCATAAAACTAGGGCCAGGGGCGTACCTAGAGTATTTGACAGCTGGGGCCAATCCTGTATGTGGCACCCCCCCATACACTTTAAAACTACGTAGCTTCTACCGTTATATACCGGCGCAGACACTGAAGGTGGTACAGCATTACTGTTATCATTATATACTGAGGCAGGCATTGACGGTGGTACAGCATAACACTTATCACTATATACTGAGGCAGAAATTGACGGTGGTACAGCATAATACCTATCACTATATACTGAGGCAGACATTGACGGTTGTACAGCATAACACCTACCACTATATACTGAGGCAGACAATGACGGTGGTACAGCATAACACCTATCACTATATACTGAGGCAGAAATTGACGGTGGTACAGCATAACACCTATCACTATATACTGAGGCAGACATTGACGGTTGTACAGCATAACACCTACCACTATATACTGAGGCAGACAATGACGGTGGTACAGCATAACACCTATCACTATATACTGAGGCAGAAATTGACGGTGGTACAGTGTAATCCCTATCACTATACATTGAGCCAGACATTGACAATAGTGCAGGATAACTCCTATCACTATATACTAAGCCAAACATTGATGTGGTGTAGGCCCACCACTTCATTAGTAGTAGGGATGCACGGAAACGAATTCTGGACTGAAACCGAAAATGCAGCATTTACCTGGCCGAAACCAAATATGACCCCCCCCCCACACCATAAAAAAAAATCTAACACTTTTATTTAAAGTAAGTAACACACCAAAATAGGACAAAACAATTAAATAACAATATATATATATATATATATATATATATATATATATATATATATGATTGTTAACAGCAATCACATTCCTATCATGCCCAAGCATACCCAGATTCCAGGATGTACTCGCACACTTGGCATGATAGGAGTATGATTGCCCTATCTAACCCTTCTCACTCCCTTCTCCCTATCTACCCCCTATCCCCCGTCTCACTCCCTTCTCCCTATCTACCCCTCCTAACTATCTACGCTCTCCCTCTTTGAAGTTCACTTACCTTTCAGTAGTCCTGCAGGGGGGGGTGCAAGGCCTCTGTCTTCCAGCTCTGCCACTGTATGGAACAGTATAGAGTGATGGGAGTTATGATGTACTTTAGAGCATAATTATATAATGAAAAATACATTGGAAATGGTACAGCATAACACCCATCACTCTCACACACTTACCAAGCCACATTTACCAATCCACATTTACCAATCCACACATACACTAATCCACACATACACTAATCCACACATATACTTATCCACACATATATTTATGCACACATATACTAATCCACACATATACCAATCCACACATACACCAATCCACACATACCAATCCACTCTCACTGTCACTCTCACTGAATGCTTTCCTACCTTTCCTCCTCTTCTTCAGTTCTTCTGTACTCTTCCGGTTCAGAGGGCACGGACGGCGGTGGGCACGGCTTCAGTGTTGTGCGCCGGGATCTGACAACAATCCCCGGCGCACAGCAGCCATTGCTGCGCGGATCGCAAGGGAGCGGTATCGGAGGTCTTTAACAGACCTCCGGCTCCCTTGAGTGATTTTAAGCCGGGTTCAAGGGAGATCTCCGATATCGCTCCCTTGCGAGCCTGCTCCTCCAGCGGCGGACATTACTGTCCGTCTCTGGAGGGGTGCCGGCAAGTTGGCACCCCACTTATGAGCGGCACCCGGTGCGGACCGCCCCCCCGCCCCCCGCTAGGTACGCTACTGGTCCATACCCATCTCCAACTCCCATCCTCCAGTGTCCATACCCATCTCCAACTCCCATCCTCCTGTGTCCGTACCCATCTCCAACTCCCACCCTCCAGTGTCTGTACCCATCTCCAACTCCCACCCTCCAGTGTCCGTACCCCTCTCCAACTCCGATCCTCCAGTGTCCACACCCATCTCCAACTCCCACCCTCGAGTGTCCGTACCCCTCTCCAACTCCCATCCTCCAGTGTCCATAGCCCTTTCCAACTCCCATCCTCCAGTGTATGTACCCCTCTCCAACTCCCATCCTCCACTGTCCATACCCTTCTGCTCCCCCAGTCCGCATAGACCTCTGCCCTCTTTCTCCCTATAGTCCATACCTATTTGCCCCCAATGCCAAATCCACACTGTGAGCATCCCTCGCTGTCCCCATCAGTCCTCAACATACCCCTCTGTGAGTACCTTTCATTCTTGCTATGGGACCTGCATGCAGAAGACGTCCAGCTGCAAGAAGCATGAGGTTGTTGTAGACCCTGTGCTGAAGTCTTGAGCGTTACCTCGCACGTTCTGCTATTAGCAAGGCATAACAGATTTCGCGAGCGACACGCAAAAAAGATGGGCACGGAGAGGAAAGCCCGTGCTCTGCATGGAGGCCAGGCCCGGACAGCTGTATGGGCTGTATCCCCCCTGATGGCAGCCATATTGGTAGGAAAAGGTGGCAAAACTAGCAAGCTTTCCAATTCACTTTTCACAGGCACAGGTTTACATCTTTTACGGATGACTTTATTTGGATTATGGCTCAGGTTAGGGTATTTGACTTTTTTTACTTTGATTTTTATTTGATTTACTTCTATAAATTGTATGTTTTTACCATGCTGTATAGTGTCCCTCCTGTTGAAATTTTCTTCCTAACCCAATGTCGAAAGAAATCTTAGATGAGCATCATCTGCTTCCAAAATATAGCAATGTTTGCTTATGTAAATCTAATCTAATCTAATTCAAATGTGAAATCATATTTTCTGCGTCCTACAAAGAGCTAACATAAAAATGTCAAAGGAAATCTATATTTACTTTTTTTAGCCAGTAGACTCTTTCCCGATCATCTTGTCTGTCAAATCTTGTTATTTCTTGAGTTCACTTTATTGTTTTATCGCATTTTCAATATAAAATTATTTATAAAGGACACTATTGGAATATGATTTGGCTTTTTCTAATTTAAATTGGATTGAGTGATGAGAATGTCATCAACAGCTGACATTTGTCTTTACACCTCCTGATGTCCCATCTTTGGTCAAATTGGAAAAGATGTGAAATTACCCAATAAGTGGCTGGTCTTGGGTCTAGTCTTTAAAATGTTGAGTCGTGCCCTCTATGGCAACCAAAGGCTGCAGCCTTTAACTAAAAGAGTGGTTAACACTTAAATGGTTAATACCCTAGATGAGTTTGAGGTTCAACAAAACCAGCGATCTTCACTTTCCACTCAAGGAAAGGAACCAATTACCTGTACTGGCAATTGGCTAGCCTGGGAATTTAGCCAATTGAGAAAAAACTTTTCCCTTGGTAGCTATCATTTGAAATATGAGACTATTCTGTCTAAAGATCAATTTTTTGGGTTGAAATGTCCAAAAAAAAATATTTTTTACAAAAAGAAACTGATGCAAAACAATTTTGTGCTAGATATCGGGTTCTATGATAGCTGCTGGTTGAGCTGAGTGTGCTTTTATATACTTGTGCACCAGCGGCCCCAAGTGGTTGGAGGATGTATTGTACCCTCTATTGACTTCAATGGAACAAGAACTATTTTTACCATATGGTCATGGCAATACTAACACCCATGTGAGGGCCACTTTATCTTTTTTTTTTTTACATATTATTTTCAAGTTGCAAATTAGCAATATTTATAAAAAGATATATGTTAGACGTGACCACTGTCTGATCGTTTTAAATGAAGAATTCCTTAAATGACACATCTTGTGTATCATATACGTAGAGCAGTGAAATATGAATCAAAATGCCTGAGAAATGTAGTTTCATTGCTTGACTCAGTAGCAATTATATTATTCAAGATTTGTTTCACATTTATTGTCCTGTTAACAGCAATCTTTAAAGCACTATAGGTCAAGAGGTTATACATCTAACTTCATAAAGGTCTATTTAAGTATTTTCGAAGCTTCTATGGGAATAACATTAAGTGTTTGATAAAGTTTTATACGGTGGCAAATGAATTATGTGAGCAAATGTTCACATCCGTCAGGATGGTGACAGCTGAAAATTAGCTTAAATATAGCAGCAATATATTTTAGGGTGAAAATGCTTAGTGTGTCTTCTTTTTAGCAATGCAGATGAGGACGGAGGATTACTGCATAAATAATGATAGTAGTCTTAAAGATGCTTCATCCGTTTAGCTGTCTTCCTAATTTTATTTAAAAAAAATAAAAAATATATACCTTTTTCTCTCTGACGATAAAAGAAAAATGAACACTCTTTTTACTTTTTAGTTAATTAAATTGGTGAATCTTTCAGAAGCGCTTAAAGAGTTTCGTGGTAAAGTCATACATCGGCACAAGAGCTGACAGGTAAAAATAGGTTTAAAGGACCAAGTTTTTTATAAGTGTTGGCACTAATTCAGAAATTTTCAGAAAACTTTAAACCTTCATTTTTCTGCATATAAACCTATAATTTATGAATATTTATCACAGTTCATCTAGGAAATCCAAATACTATATGTCACCTAAAGTTGTAAGTAAATAGGATATATTTTAATATGCTCTTCCGACATGCTATACTACATCATAGTGATGTTTACTAAATTCTATTTTTTTTTTGTAAAGTACACTAAATAAACATATTTTGTTTTCAGATAATAAATAAATAAATAAATGAATATATACTGTACATAAATAATAGAATCCCGCCTTATGTGTATACAATGGGACTAGCCAATTAAACTGCCTGTTCTCAGGATTTAAGTGATTATTCCTCCCTATTCCTGTTTTTTTTTTTTTTGTAAATTACTATTCCTCTTTGGTGGAATCTCTGATAACCAGGTAGGGTGAGAAGAAGGGAGAGGACATTCGAGGTCAGGACCTACCATCCTAGTTCTACAGCTACATACACACCAGGACCCTTCTGTCGAACCTATAATACCAACCAGAAGGTGGTCCATCTAGAAAGGTATAAACTTTGTTTACCTGTCCTAGAATCCTCATAAAACCGGAAAGGGGTCCCTGTCTGATTGGCGTATGGTGCTTTCTTAAAAAAGAGATCATTTTATGCCTGATGGTTCAAAAAATTATCCCACAAAGTATTTTGGTTGAATCAGCAGAGAAGCAGAGACAAAGAGCGTTCCACCAACATTCTAATGTGGACAGGAGCCTAGGGTGTAGGGATCTTTGGTTTGTTTGGGTTATTTCTTCTTGAAAGAGCTGCTTGTGTCTATGATGAAGAAAACCTACAAATATGGAAAATATTTAGAAAAAATAATATATGATAGAAAAGATTGTTGATAAAGCCGAGAGTACTGACCATCGGCCATTTTTTCATCTGGCATACACATAGAATGTTGATGGACCCATAATTCTGTAGTGAATTAGGCATCATTATAACTAGAATCATGGGCATTTTCCAAGGTAGGCTACCCAGAGCTTTCTGTCTTCTGGCTAAGGGGCTTTATGAGGGGATGGCGTAAGCTATGCATGGGACAGCTGCGCATGGGAGTGGGACTAGATGAGCATGGGCGGGGCTAGCCCCGGAAAGCCTTAAGTAGACAGGAAGTGGGAGGGAAAGTGGGCATGGCCAAACATTTCTTGCCAACCCACAGAAAGAGGCCACTGACCCGGAGACCCACAGAAGCAGGGCTTCACCCAGAGACTCCATGTCAAGTCTGGAAAGGTACGATAACTAACGTTCACTGAATCACTATGTATAAACCTTTTATTTTTCCTAATGTCTTTATTTCTTTAATGTGTATAATATGTGATCACATGACATCCCAAACAGTCTTCCACGATTAGAGAAACTGATGTGTTTGGGGGTTTTTTAGGTCTTGACTCATGAGAAAAATGTAGGAAACCTCCCATTATTTATGCTCTTATGAACTATACCACTAGAGCTCAACATTTCTGTGGTTTTTAGGGGTCTCAATATCCCAATTCTAATGAAATAGAATTTATGTGAAATCAACTAGTGTAGTTTAATTACGAAAGAGATGGAATAATTCTGCTTCCAAAAATATATTAGCATTTTTGGGGCTCTGTTTTTTTTCCGTGACATAGAATGCTCCAATAATATTATTTCCTACATCAAAAACCTCTCTACAGACCTTAAAAAATATTATTCAAACAACGTATTTGATTTCCATACATTAACAATTCCTTTTCAACTCAAAACTATTTTTTTTAAAAAAATGTATTTAAAATATTGTTGGTAGGGAATGAATTCATATATTGTTGTCCATGTAAGAGGATTCGAGACTGCATGCCACCATATTTCAGCAAAGCTGAAGATGAAACACATACACCCTGCAATAAAAACTGTAAATAACTGCTAATCGATCCTACTAAAACATTAAACAATATTACTTTTTATAATGAAAATTATACTGCAGAAAGGTAGAAGAGTTTATGCAATTTCTGTAAAATTCTATCCTTACATACTCCTTCCGGTAATACTGTTAAAAAAAAAAATCTCAAAGTGCTCATTCCCGTAAAATAGATAAAAATATATATATATATATTAGCATTGGATGGGTAAGCACAATATAAGGTCTGGCAACGAAGGGTTAATATATAGCTCTTTAAATACGACAGCGTGCTTACCTTTAGTAGTTTGAATTTTCAAATATATTTCGTCTTTGCATGAGGGGAGAGCTGGTCGTAATGGCTGAAAGGGTCAGGAGGAATGCGAATTGTTGTGGAGCAGGTGTTGAGGTAGTTGAGACATGCATCGGGGTACCTGGCGTTGGTGGTACTTTTTAAATAATGTACCCATACAGTTCACAGAATGGGGGAAAGGTGCTCAGGGGCACACTGAATGGAGGTACATGAAACAATATTCGTATGGATTTTTTAAGAAAAAAATTCTTCCGCATTTTAAAATCAGTAATCATTTATTTAATATTTTTCTGTTTTTAGAATTTTTATTTTTTCTCCGTCCTATGAACCTAAAATAGTAAAAATATTAAAAAAATATATATATATTTTTTTTTTTGTACTTGGTCACCAGACCGCCCTAAAATTTATATTTTATATTTGATCACCTCTACAAACTTCCAATGGATTTTTTTTTTTAGCACGCAATGAACATTCCACAACTAAGAAGCTCCGAATAATTACCTGTTTGACAGTACGCGGCGCTGATCTTTTCCCTAATCCCTTCTTCATACTTACCGAGATGTACAAGCGGCAATTACCATTCCGGTTGTGGAACATAATTTATCTCTGTCCAAGTCCTTTTTACGCTTTAAAAACACGTTACATATGTGACCTGTGCTGTCGAGCGTGTTGTGTTATTACCAATAATTTTTTTTTAATTGACGAAGAGCACTTCATGCATTTGGTTTCCCCGTATATATCGCAGTTATTTAATAGGTGCTGGTTGTTATTATATAATAAGTGGCACTATGTATCAATGTATGCATTGACCAACCACAAGCTTGTCTATTGCTAAGCGCCTGTGGAAACCTTGTCACCGGCCCATGTTTATCACCATAGGATCTTGCAATTTGTGCCTGAAGTGTAAGGTTAAAGGATTCTGATTATTATTATTATTATTTATGGATTTTTAATCAGACATAACTCTCTTTTACAAAGAGCCATTTCTTGTTTGTTACATTTTCACGTTTCTAAAATGAATGTATTTCAGTAAAAAAAAAAAGTCCATATAGTTTATTTGGTTAACATCGAGTTGAGGCAGAAAAAAAAACATTTGACTTAACCAATTTAAGGATACATTATGGATCAAAGAAACTCAAGGTTTGCCCTCCATAAAGAATAGTAACTGTACTCTTCCCACTTATAGGAATCGCATTTTCCCTGGAATTTTTTCCCCTAAATTGTGGGTCTATTTTATAATCACTGTTTAACCCTTTGAGTGCCGGGGGACATGACACTGTTTTTCCCTGAAGCTAAGGGGGGGGGGGGGGGTGTGACATCCCAATTAGCGATCCCGACAAGTATTTAAAGTTTTAATTGTGTCTTATTTCATTAAACGGCATTTAAAAATTGTATTTATATCCAAAATAGACCTTTGACTATGGCTGGGTCTGCCCGCCAACATTACTTATGCAATATTTATTTACCAATTCAATCTTTTTTTTCATATCGGCCTTAAGTGTAAAGGTAATTACGTTAAAAATGAAAGTTTTTTTCTAGGCCGTATTGTTTTTCGAAGGAAAAAATATGCACGTGGAATTGTTTTTGATTTAATATTCTTTTTGTACGAGAACGATTTTTTTTTTTCCGGCTTTTGCTCTTCTGTTTCTCAAAAACATATGGCCTGTCAGTCCTTCTCTAAGTGTGCGTGGCTAACGAGTTTATATTCTGTCATCCTCCGCTGATGCAATGCGGCGTCCCTGCGCTAATTACATAGGCAGCAGAACATTGCGGTATCGTCAGCTCTGTCCAACTGCCTTATAGAAGCGCCTGTTCATTATGGTCACTTGATTGGGCCAAAATGGAACTGAGAATAAAGCAAATTTAGCCGAAATTTGAACATAAATTGGGGCCAATTGTATTTCCAGCTTAAAAGTCCTCGGCAAACAAAATCTATTTTGGCAAAAGGATTTATTGCGCTATATTAGTTTAGGAGAATTTTCAGTCATTAGCAGGCTTGTTTTAATAATATTTAGTGAGATGGCAGAGTTTTCAATAATGAGAAGCCAAGCACTAATCTGTTGATGGCTTTGCTACGTTTTTACTAGGCCGGTCGCGCAGTTATGGAAACGAATGTCATAATGAAATGTTTGTTTCATTGTATTCATTGTTTTAGATTGTTTAATGAAGAGCATACCTGGGAACTCTCCGGGTTTCGCCTGGAGACTCCGGGAGAAGCCTTGCCTCCGGGTCGCGGGAGCGGGGGTCCTGACATGCCCCACTCCTTGCCCATTTCCCTGACGTCGGCGGGTCAGCCTACTGATGTCAGTGGCAGTCTTGGCGGCGTCTTGCAAGGGTAGGCTCCGGATAGTCGGAGACCACAAATCCCCAGATAGGATGATGAGACGAGGTCTGATGATGCACAAGGATGATCAAGGAGGACCTCAGAAGCCATCTTGAAAACTCCTGGTTTGACCAGTTCCTTCTTTGTCTGGGCTCTCACTATTCCTACTATCCACCCGCCAAAGTCTGCCCTTGTTTAGACTATGATACAAACAAGGATCCAGTTACGGCAGGAAAAACAGGCAGACAATAGGGACCACATTCTGTGTCTCTGTCACGTTATTACATTATTCTTCATCTAAGTCTAACTAACACAAATAACTATCGATAAGTTACAAAGTCAACCAAAAAGGATTTTATAAAGCCTCTAAACCCCAACTGGCCTTTTAAAAAATCGGTGGTAATGAGAAGGTGACAAACGTCTGTGAGTAGCGCTTAATATTTATTTCATCACAATTCATTTAATTCATAAGACAACATTCTTTTAAAATGAAAATCATTTTAATTTACAAAATAAACAACATACTACCTGCATCCAAAATCTAATATATTTTCCCACTCAGTTTTTGGTTTAGAAAAACGATGATGCATTTCTGTTTTTATTAGATTAAATAAGTAATTTCCTGCATTTCATGAAAACATGGCATTTAAAAATGGCTGATGTGGCTAAATACACCTCATGTACCTTTATTTATAATATTCTTGTAGATGCAGGCATAGGTACACAAAGTAATTTAATTTTAGATTTTTTTTTAATAATGAAATCTTACATCTAATAAATAATACAAACTCTTAGAGGGAAACTGACATCCCCATGTTCTTTCAACCATAATATATTTGAAAAACAGAAAAAAAATCCCCATTATCTGCCTGCATGTGCCAAACCAACCAATTAAAGGAAAGAAGACTAAATATTTTTTAAAAGCCTATTTCTTAATTAATGTATCCAATAAAATGAACATACATGTAGGTGGCACACAAGACCTATGTAGGTGAAAGTACAGGGGAGCAGGGTAAGAAGGAGTTCAAATGCGTAAATATGCTATAGAAAGTAAATGTACAGGCCTGTGAAAAAGAAAGTACAGCCACTTTGAATTCTATGGCTTTACATATCAGGACATAATAATAACAATCCTCTTTTCCTTAGCAGATCTAAAAATGAGGTAACTACAACCTCAGATGAACAACACATGCCATATTACACAGTGTCATGGTTTATTCAATAAAATAAAGCCAAAATGGAGAAGCCATGTGTTAAAAACGGTTTCCATACTCCTTTTCTCAATTTCATTTGAGAGTGATGGAGGGTGTAGTCCACAATAGCTCATTTCCCCATTTTGTTTTAAAATTTAACTAAATGATCCAATTTATATCAAAATATGTATTTTTATTATTAATTCGGGGTGCGGATTATCTGTATGTGACAAAGTCCGATTCCTGAATGAAAGCACGGTTCAATTCTTCCTAATAAGATCAGCTGTCTGTATTTTTAGAAATGTTTCCATGGTAGCAGGCAGCCATACTGGCTGCCTACACCATGCACTGATCCCTGCTTTTACATGAGAGAGAGAGAGTGTGCCTATTGATTACATCCTGATCCCCAAACCTCTATCTTCGTGTTTAAGTGTATTCCGAAGGCATCTATCTCAGCTGAGCCACTTCAAGTCTCACTTGAACACATGTGATCTTCACCAGGAAGGTAGGAGAAAGCTATTGATCAGCTCAGTAGCTGATCAGAAGCCCCAATACACTACAGAAAAGTATTTCAGCAGGATAAGAGTAACCGACATCCTGAGCCCTGCTTGCAGTGTAACTGGCACTCCAGGGGTTAAATCCATTAAATCATTTACCAAATCTGTAAAGTATTCTATAATATTATTTTTGTTTTGTTTTATTATTACTCAAGAAAACCCTGGTCTCCTATATTTTCTCTTCACAGCAAGGTGTAGGACGCTACTTCCAAATCTATTTGAGATTGTGACAAGTTTATCCTGCTTAATTATATGTAATCAATATTTTCAATTTAAGGTGAGATCAATACAGTTTAATTAATGCGGGGTAATTTAAAAAAGCAATAACATGTTATTTGTAAACTAAAACTAATGTTCTCTTACCATTTTGCACCCGAGAACTGATAACATTAATTGGAATTTAAACAGGATTTCCCATCAAATGTTGTTATTCCTGCTATCAGATAAAAAATATGTTTTCAAAAATTCTGCGCTGTTTTCTTTCTAGGCCGGCTGTAGTTGACCATAAAAGTCTATGGAGGAATGGACTTCATTAGCTTTGCCATAAAACATCAGCTTAGTGTGGTGATTGAGTTTATTGGAGAAATTTTTATATATAAATTGGAGGATCAGGAGGGGGCCTCACTGAATGCGCTGACATATTGCTGTGAGATCAGATGAGGGTAAAATTACACCGCTTGTGGTGACGTCCTCTCCCCTGATTGGAGGATCTGGGAGAAGATGTCACTGCATGTGTCACTATTTTGGGGGAAAGGTCCTGCTGGATTATGTCTCCGGAGAAAGATAAAAGATGAAGAAGATGGGGATGTGGAAGCGGTCACTAGAGATGATAGGGAAATTTAGAGAGAGATTGAACGAGAGAGAGAGAGATTGAACGAGAGAGAGAGTGAATGAGAGAGAGAGTGAGTGAGGGTGCCGGGCAACGAATTTCGTTCCCAAATCAAAAATGAACCCAAATATTTGGCCGAACTGAATGGACAAGGATGAAATTTGTTGCCTGAAAACAAATGGGCCAATAATGAACAAAAAATGTGTTTTTGGCCCATTTGGACATGTCTACTAGCCATAAGGAGTGGTGTGGCTAGCCCCAGAGTCACTTTCCTTGGAGGCGAAGTTGGAGATCAGGTGAGGTGGGAGCGGAGCGGAGCAGGCAGGACATAGGCAGGGAATTTGCAAGGCTGACCCTGAGATCCGGGGAAGCAGGTCAAACCATAGAGTTCCCAGATATGCCGGTGGACATGTGATGCGGTTGGGACATGTCATGCGCATAAGGTTGTGACATCTGTAGAATGTCCCATTTATTCTCCTTTTTCTGAGTTAGCTCACTAGGCTAACATTGCAAACCCAACAAGCGGGGACAGCCGATACCAGGAATGATTGCAGGGACTGTCCTGCTGAATTGAGGACTGTGGGGAGCTATTTGGAAAATAAAATTCCACATGCTGTAAAAACAACAAATACAGATTATAAAACCGGCAACACTTTCTAGCTCGGCAGAGCACTTAAACTACGGTGCAATTTTCCTGTCTCTCAGCGGGTCATGATACAAAACTAAATACCTCCTAAAAGTTTCATTTAATCCGGCAGCAAGGCGATGGTTTGCGATGTTCTCTCACCATGTAATGGTTAAGCGAGATTGTCTGGGCTTGCAATCTATATCCACCATGTGACTGCTGGGACGTACGAACGCAGTCAGAAACGCTACATTTAAACAAACGCGCAAATGAGATAGCAATAAAAATGAAGAAAACACAGCGTGAGCGCCTTGAACTTTTTTTTTGTCTCTTTGCTCATTTTATCAGTTTTCTCAGCCATTTCGGTTTCTCATTTTTAATGCATAATTATCCCTCGAAAAAAAAACGTTCCAGCTCTGCTTTTTTCTCTTAACCTTTTAATGACGTCCAGAGGAAATTGTTAAATTGGAACAACTTGAGGTTTTAGCAGCTCCAACCCACATAATCCTCAGCCAGCCTTGGGCTCAATGCAAAGATGAGTAGGGTTAATCAGGTTTATTTTAACAATTGCCAGAGTATGACCTCTTAGCTACTGAAGACGCATCAGTTTAATTTCAGAAATGATATTTGAACAGAAAGTTGCATTTTTTTGCAATTTATCCCAACGTTTATGATTTCAGAGCTGGTAATCTGGCACACCAGGGAAATGCCCAGAAGGCCATTGGCTGACAACCCTCCATAAGGACCCAATCTGTTGCTCCAGAGCAGATCAGGTGCTTCAGCCACCGGTTGGATATACCCAGCCGCAAAGTACGTGGGCATAAAAACGTAACGTGTAGCCTTTCATATCAAGCTGTCGGCCGCTGGCCTTAAAGTGCCTACCCCACTGGGCCCGGGATGGAGGGCAGGAGACGAGCTCCGTACATTCCATAGTTTTTTTTTAATTGGCCATGGCTCATTTATTGCCTCATTTAATAGAACTTTTGATAAAATATGAAAATATGGGTTTGTATTAAAACTGATGCTGGTGAGAAAAATATTTGTATCACTATAGCAGACAAATAAATGATCAACACAAATGGAACATTCCATTGGTAATAAGATACATTTTCCAGTGTTGCATCAGGTCAACTTTTTTTGCCATCATTGTCTCCAGTTATTGTCATTGATACACGTATATAGGAGCAACGTGTATTTTGTACATGGCAGTGCAGGTCCCTATCGTTTCGGATATATCAGGTATGTCGGTAGCCATGTTTATTAAAGGGGCAAGATATGGTCAGGTGGTAGCGGAGAGATTTCCAAATAGGTGTCGTACTTGGGCTCCATTTCTGGGGACGAAAATGATATTTTCAAAAGCCATCTTGGATGAGGCATCAATTTACGAAGAAGAGAGACACCTACTGGTTGGAGGTGCAAACAGCACAGGTTGTTACACCGTGACATTCAGGTCTTCTCGGGGCAAATCAGTAGTGGTCCAAGACATGCATTTGGCAAATTCTGTTGTTGTGGTCAGGAGCTGATTAGCTCTCCAACTACACGACATGAAAGCACTTTCCTTATGGGGACCTTAAAGTAACCCCACAATGGAGATACGAATTTGGCATCCCTGGTCCATTTTGAAACCACGTATTGCATATGTGATTGGTACTGAAAGGGTTAAATACCATGAATGCTATTTCCCACAATCAATGGTAATATAAAAAAAAAAATCCCCAGTAATCGGTATATGCTACTCTTAAAAACAACATCCTAAGTGTGATAAAAAAAATGATTATTATAAAAAAAATACTACTTGTTCATGCCATGTTTATTTCTGATGGCGCTTCCATTATTACAGACACATTTCTGCCTTTTCCAGTAGCCTCTATTCCAACATAAGAGATATGAGGACACAAAAATTAAATAACATTTTTTCACAAACCAATGAGGAAAATCAGTTTTCACCTGAATTGTTTGAAAAATTAGAAAGATTAGCAGAAAAAGAATTAAAAAAATGGTGGGAAGTCACATTTCTTGAACATTATATCTCACATAGATTGATACCTAGAGGCCTCAGAATACAGAAACACCCAGCTTTTGGGGAAGAGAATGGACCATTTATGACTAAATGGAATAACATCTTAGATCAGTGTTCATTTGAATTAATGAAATTATTAATAGACTTTCAACGAGATAGTCTTAACGATATAGAAGTTAATATCCAACAAACAGAAAAATTGATTGATCAAAAGTTCGAGGGAGTGGAGATTAAGCGAAGAAAAGATAATATAAATGAGAGAATACAAAAACAAGAATCCTCCATAATAGAGGTAAAAAGTAAAAAATTGCAGAGAGATAAAAGAGATCATCAGGGAGATATTCACAAAAGATACAAGCCCAGAGAGTATAACGCAAAATATAAATCGGGATATAATCAATATGATAAAAGACAAAACATTAATAGATACAATAGTTACACACGAAAACCGGTAGATAAATATAGCAATTTTTCATCTACAGAGACCAGACGACCCTTAGAGAGACATAGGGAGAACATTAGGGACTCCTCTAATGACAGATATAGAAAAAGAGAAGATAATACCACAACAAGAGACAACTCCAGACAATATTCACCTAGACCCACAACGTCAGCATGGCAAGACAAAGATAGCAATAAACCACATACTTCTAACGACTTCAAGAAGTCTTTTTTAGACAGGGAGCAATCCCGAAATACAAGACACACACAGATAGATCATTCCCATTATCCAATATTCCAGGACAGAGAGAGGAATTTCCCAGCCTACACGGGTTCCCCAGTCAAGAAAAGAAAAGCCACAAGATACTCAGAGGAACAAGAGGAAAGGGTAACAAACTAACATCTAAAAAAGTACATAAAAAGAATGAAATAGTCAATTTATCAAAACATGAGTTAAGTCAGAATGAATTATCACTTTTAAATAAAGGTCTCAAATTTGCACCGAACAAAGGTCCCAATAGTTTCCATTTGTTTATAGATGCCCAAAAATTCTTGAGGAAACTCACAGTGAAAAGATTTTTCTTAAAAAATGAAAATACCAACACTATAAAATCCCATGAGGGAGATGTATTTACACACACACCTTTAAAACCTAGGTCAAAATTTTTCCCTCAGAAGGATAAAAGTGTCCACATTGAAGTTTTTACTGATATGTTGCTTAAAGAGTTTAATGAAATAGAACAAAAAAACAGGAGACAACATAATCTAACTAAAGTGGAACAGGAAAGTCTTAGGTCCTTGAAAAATAACAAACAAATAGTCATTAAAGCTGCTGACAAAGGAGGGGCTACGGTTATTATGGACAGAACGTATTACCTCAAAGAGGCTCTACGCATCCTCAATGATGAAAACACATATAAAAGACTTCTAGTGAACCCCACAAGAACATTCCAAGACGATTTGAGAGTATTATTACAGGGAGGGTATGACAACAAGGTACTAAATAAAAATGAGTTTAATTTTCTTGACACTAAGTACCCAAAAATACCTATCTTTTATTTCCTACCGAAAATACATAAAAGTATGACAAACCCTCCTGGACGTCCAATCATAAGTGGTATTGACTCATTAACCAACAACGTATCACAATATGTTGATTTCTTTCTCCAGAAATACGTTACCATAAGCCCCTCATATATAAAAGATACAACGGACATACTAAAAACTCTGGCTGATATAACATGGTCTACAGATTTTATATGGGCAACAATGGACGTCACTTCACTTTATACGGTCATCCCTCACGAGTTAGGTATAGAGACCATTAAGAAAGCCCTTTCCTTAGACATGAATATGGACAAACTACAGAGTAAATTTATCACTGACTGTATATATTTTATCCTCACACATAATTATTTTTCTTTTAATGAGACTTTTTATTTACAGACATGTGGTACCGCAATGGGAACCAGATTCGCGCCGAGCTATGCGAATCTTTATGTGGCTGATTGGGAAGCTAATTACATCTGGAATAATAACCCGTTCGGCGCGAATCTGGTTCTCTGGAAAAGGTACATCGACGATGTACTTATAATATGGCAAGGTGATGTTCAAAATTTACATAATTTTATAGCATATATTAACCGTAATGAATATAATCTAAATTTTACATCAAGTATTGATAAACAACAAATAGACTTTTTAGACCTTACCCTTTTCATTAGAGACAATAAAATAAACACCAAAACCTTTTTTAAGCCCACAGATGGTAATGGTTTTATTGATTTTTCTAGTCGCCACCACCCCAGTTGGCTTAGAAACATACCCAAGGGACAAATCACTAGAGTACGTAGAAATTGTAACAATGATGAAGACTTTATGACACAAAGCCACCTCCTGTTAAACAAATTCGAAGAAAGAAATTATCCAAAAGATCTTCTAACAGACAGTTTTGATACTATACAGAAAAAAAGAAGGGAAGAATTTATAAACCACAATAAAAAACAAAAAAACAAAGACGGGTATGAATTCTCCTTCCTAACTCAATATAACGATAGAGCACTTCACATCAAGAAAGCACTAAGTAGATGCTGGCCTATTTTAAAGGAAGATGAGATACTACAGGGTCATCTCCCAGATAAACCGAAAATCATATATAAAAAACTGGCTAATTTAAAAACTATTCTGGCACCCAGTTTATTACCTAATGAAGATGAAAAGAAAGAACATCAGAACTTTTTAGTGGACAAATCCCCGGGTTTTCATAAATGTGGGAGGTGCAAAGTGTGTAGAACGTGCAATACCCAACAAAAGAAAATCACAGTTTTTAAATGCAATAATACAGGGAAAGAATATTCAATAAAACATTTCATTCATTGTAATACTAAAAATGTGATATATCTATTGGAATGTAAGTGCGGCCAACAGTATATTGGACGCACTACAAGAGAACTTAAAGTTAGAATACTGGAACATCTAGGGGGAATACGGAATGTAAATACGAAACACAGTGTACCTAGACACTGTAATACGTGTACAATGTTCTCATTATCAGACTTTAAAATTCTAGGAATTGATTTGGTAAAAACACACTGGAGAGGAGGCGACATAAATACAGTACTGTCCAAAAAGGAGACAGAATGGATTTTTAAATTTCAGACATATAAAAAGGGTGGCCTAAATACTGATCTAGATATACTTGCTTTTATTGACTGATTATTAATTCATTTTTAATATATACACTGGTCTTATAAAATTATTTTAAACTAGTTAGGAAATTAGTTAGATAGATATAGGGCCTAATTAATTTATTTAAATAAATTAATTTATTTAAATTTAAATTTATTTACATTAATCCTTTTATGTATTTTTACCGCTATTAAAATCCAGGCCATATTTTATTTTATTAGTTCAGTCCCATTTTTATCCATTTTTTATTATTTATTTTTTATAAATTATAAATTATTTTGTATAAATTATAAATTATTTTTATTTTTATATTTATTTTTATTTTTATTTTTTTTTTTATTTTTTTTTTTATTTTTTTTTTTTTTTTATATTTATTATTATTATTTTTTATTTTATGTTCACATTTCATATACATTGCTATATATTAATAAATTAATCATGTCACATAAAATAAAATATTTATGTCTCTCTACATACACACAAGCTAACGATTATCCCTATTTATTTATTTATTTTATTCTATGAGTCTCTCTATATACAAATTGTTACATTACATCTCTGTATATACACATAGTATATACTATCTCCTTTTTCTACTCTCTCATTTCCATGGTTCCGTTCTCCATTTGTATTTTATGTATTATAAAACTCCTAATATATCCCCTCTCTCCTTCATTAAACATTATGAATACGAGCGACATTAAAGATTCCTTTAGATGTCTCGCTCGAGAATTACCACAATGATTCGATGAGCTTGCAAGCAGAAAGGGGAGAGGACTTGTGTATTTGAAACGGAAGGAGATATGCAGCGTCCCTATTGCTAGGAGACGCATGGAGACGCCGTAGACACAGGAGGGATGGACCATCGAAACGTCACGGTTGCCGGGCAACGACGGGAACAGCGCGCTGACGTCAAACCCGGAAGTAAAGACGGAACACGGAACACGGACACAAAATACATAAATAGACGTTCTACACCCACGAACATCATGAAATTTTCGGAAAGAAACTGTTCTCCTGAGGAAGCCGATAGGCGAAACGCGTTGAGGACTACCTACGAGGACTATTTACTGTTTTGGACTTCATTGATTTTAAACTTCGGACTTTCAGTTGAAGTGCCTGAAAATATCTACCATCTTGTAAGTGCATTTTTTTTCCTATAACAACCACAGGAATATATTGCACTATTGGCCGTTCTCTTTTTATCAATTTTTTTAGTAATAAGAAGAAATAAAGAAAGAATTTTATTCTGAAGAGCCTTGACCATCTGTAATTTTGTGAGTGCATATAATACACGCACATACAGCACTTTGAATCTTACATTATTGCACTATTATTGTTTATTTTTTTCCCACATATGTACATGCGCGCCTAATTTTGGGTTGCTTTCTGTTGAACACTAAGAGGAGTGTTATTGCGGGCTGCAGCAGTACAGTGAGGAAGTACCTTTTTAATATTTTACTTTCACGTTTCACTATCTGGTGTTTATCTCTTTACCTTTTGGCGTTACATTTCTGCCAAATGCAGTGTATATTTCCTGCTCTTTGTCTATAACTTTGTGAAAATGTTATAATATCAACCATAAAAAAATTCTGACTTTATATGCATTTAATTTAAAAGTCAACGCGCTGTATATATGCCATAGAAACAGAAAAATAAAAACTATGGCGGCAGATAAGAACGGCGCTATCAAGACACAAAGCCCTTGGTCTTGTCTTAGATTCAGGAGCCGTATGTCTATCCCATGCACGTTTAATACCCTCACTGTATTACCCTCTACCACTTCTGCTGGGAGACTGCTCCACTTATCTACCATTCCTTCAGCAAAGTAACTTCCTTAGATTCCATGGGCAGACTCTATGACCCGAATGAGTCTGCCTGCAAATTCTATGTTTCCGTGCTTCGTCTTTATTTGGATTAGCCATATTTTGAGCTTTACGTCTTTCTGATCTGCATTCGGCTGCTGTAAAAAGTGTTACGTTGTTTTACCAAAGTTTTCAGATAATAAATCTTGTGCATAATCACCGGACTGTTCATTATGCAAATGTTTAAATACCGTAATGATCTTTTATATCATTTATTTGAAATGTTTTTGCTCTCGTTGCGTTTTATTTGATGAAATAAGGAGGCGATAATGTAGCGAACAAGCCCCCCCCACCCCACCCCCCTTAGTAACGCACTAAACATTTTATGCCAGACAGGTAATAAAGTGGAAATGTTCTATTATATTATCCCAGCAGCTGGCGCCGGTGTGAGCCGAGGTGCGCACAACAGATCAGGATAATCTCCGTTACCGAGGCGGTGTGAATATCCACACACACACAAAATATAGCAGATCGCACCGATGGAGGACACGACACGGACGGCGTTAAAGGCAGCGCTCCGGATAAAGGAAAAACATGGAGCCGCGTCTTGTGGATTACTGAACAATCTGTTGGCGAAAGCTCCCTTCATCATCAGAGTTCAGGTATGTGTGGAAACGGCTAATTCAACAATGGAACCACTTATCCATACCTCCCATGTGTCCCTGTGGAAATTGCCCAGTCCCTCTCGCAAATCTTTGTGCCCTGAGGCCTCTGTTTTCTAGGTGACTTTGTAACCTATTGACACCTATTAAGGTGATTTAAAAAAAACCAAACATGTAAAGGGTACCAGCATGAAAAAAAAAAAGAAAATATAATAAAATTAAATTGCTTGGCTTTAGATGGTAGTAAGAAAGCTACGAGAGTGGAAAGAGAGAGAGGAAGTTTAAAGTCCAGAACGGGGAGCGGATCAGGACAAAGGAATGTCCAAAAACGTAAATACCACCATTTGGCCAAAAAATAAACAATGTCCCCTAAATACATATTTATTACATATGTAGGAAAACATGCATAAATATACAAAATATGAATTAATAAACTAGCTTACAGATCTGCCATAGTGGTCCAAATGAGGTTGAATACACTTTATATATTGCAGGGGCCTGACTTTATTTGGTAGTAAGCAGCCTGCTTGTGATGGCGGTGCACACAAATACATATGCATACACACATACATACACATACGTGCCACACATACACACACACACCCATCCACAACAGTACTTACTGCATCCTCCACCTCCATCTTCCTTGCGGACTACAGTGATCCTCCCTCACTGACATCTGCTTTATGGAGTATAAAGAGCACAGGGTTTAGGTTATTTAAGACTGTGTAAGAATCATCATTTTAGGGAAAAAGTTCAGTTAACACCAACTTGGTGTTAAGTAAAAAGAGTTAGATTTGTTTGTTAAATTTACAGTAAAATTGTAGCAGTCTTTTCATAAAAAACGTGGCCAATATAATCCAGCGAGACTCTGTGTCTTTATTATAGATGGATTAATAACATTTTTGATGATGATTTTTTGCGCAGTCGTGTAGGGACGTTTGATTTTTCTGTTCAAGGAACAAACGCCAAAACATAAAAAAATAAAATAAAACAAGAAAACAAAAGCAGAAAAAAAAACCAAAAACAAAACACGACTGCCCTTTCAAAGAGAAACGAAATGAGCCTTTAGTCCTTAAAAGCTTGAAAAGTTCTGAAAAGAAAATATGTTCTAAGTACAAGAGACGGTACGAATCAAAACAATTTTAGATGTCTCAGAACATCAAGGTTTTAGTTTTTTCTCTCATGTTTGAACCTCTTCAGGTTGGAAGTCTGCTCCAATAAACTAAAAACTTTTACAATTGAAGAAATTCCCATTTAAAAAAAAAAAAAAAGATATTAATATCAGAAAAAATCTCCTTTGAAATATCTTGTTTACCAAAATCTGTTCCCTGCTGCGTAATCACTTCTCGGAATGTCTTTCGGGAAACAAAGTGGCTTGACATTTTATTTTTGAATTAATTTTCACATTAGTATTTTATCTACGCACATTTTGTGGTAAATGAGGGCCCAAAAATTTCCCAATTTCTAAGAGCTGATATATGGATGTTTTCAACGCCTTTCGGCGTCTGGGCAAGATTTATCTGCGGAAGCTTGCGGCTTTCGAGATGTCGGCGGAGGGAAAGAATAAGACTTGTCACATGAATGGCAAGGGACGCAAGACAAAGCGACTTAGTCCCTGCTTCTCTGTCTCTGGAGTGGACCATTGAAATAGGAAAATATAGTCCATTTATGAAAAGGGCAGTCACTTATTCCAAAAGACAAATTTACTTTTAATAAACCGTTACGGAGAACTAAAGGAAACAAAGGGAAGCAAATAAACAACATGATTTTTCTTTAATAAAATGTAAAGTTTTGGTCAACCAAACCAGCGATCAAGAATTCAATTATCATTAAGAATCAAGAACTTAAGTTAGATGTTTATTTTATACTAATGATCGACATGCCGCAGTTCTAGACCATCGAACAAGCCACAAGGAGGACCCAGCAGGAATACGATCACGGTTCAGCTTGTACGGGCCTTCACTCATGAGTTACTGGAGGAGCATCGCTCACCTAAATGGATACCATCCTCAGTCCTTACTTCCCTACCCATGCTAAGAATTAGTTATGGCCCATCTTTGTCTGCTGAATTTCTTCCGTAAGGTCTCAGCTTGTTTCGTGTTTTGTCTTGTTGTCCATCCACAGACCTCAGCTTGCTTTCTACTCATCTCACTTGACCATGGCGGACATCCTTGACAGACCTGGACCTGCTAGACACCATAGTGTGTTGTCTATCCTGGACCTGCTCACCCACGGGGGTCCATCAAAACTTCCAGTGGGCACAAGAACTGGAGGCTCAATCCTTCAGTTATCATGGGTATCAACATAAAGAACTACTCATCTTGAGTATTAATCTCCTGAGTATGTTTACCCCCCATCAAGGATTTGCCCTCTGAATTTCAAGAATAAAACACGAACCACAATATTTGAATGACTTGACCTTCCACACCAAAAGCAGAACCAACTGGAAGAGCTCCCCATCCTCAACTCAGTTCTAGCCCACCTTTCCTATACTAATCCCACAATTAATAGATCTTTTGGGGTCTCTCCACAGAATTCCCAATATCTAGGGATGCTCCAACCTATGATAACCCATTTTTGCTTCTCTTACTGCAACCCTAGTTTTCTTTGCATTAGCTACTCGTGTAGGCTTGCAGTTTTACATAAAGTAAATAAATAGCCTTTTGAAGCAATATGAGCATTTCTGTTTTATTTCATGTCATCAATTTATGTGTTTATTGGCTGAGATAAATGTAATGTACGGTATAAACCTTAATATTAAGATTAATAATTCAAACTTGCACTTTTATTCCCTTTCAGTCTATTTTTTATTACCATTAAATTCAGAAGTGAAAAAAGTCAGCTGGATCAATTTTCTTGTTAACACGATGCGTTCTTTCTAAAATACTGGGACTTTCTAAAATAGATACAGAACATTTATATTAAAATCTCCCGCTTGCTCTTAAAAAATAGATGTGTTTCTCTAAAGGTGGCCATTTGACTCTTTGTGTTGCCTTTTTCATTAACGATCTTTCTAAAAACATATTCTTAACATTTTAGACTAACGTCACATCAAGTGGAAGTGGAGGTGGTCTTATTACCAAGGCAAGCCATTAATTAGCCCTCCTGGCTGGGCAATACTATTGGTTGGTGTAGTGATAACATTGATAAAAAAATAAACATTAATATAATGTGAAATAATTGTTTTAATGTGTACTATAAAGAGAATATGTATGGAATGTACAGGAGAAGATCAAGGCCAGACCTCAGGGGCAACAAGGCCTAAGGGCAACAATGTTACAAAGGGCCCGTCCAATAGAGTTTATCTTGGAATTGGAAAGCCTCAGTCAGACAAACTCTACGGACTAAGTGGGCCCTCATGTCGGCCCCAACAACACATATTTCAATGGTGGTAAAACAAGTAAGCAAGCAAGTGGTGGCCCTTCCAACCATAAGCCAAAGAGCATATGCCCCTTTTGTTTCAATGTTAATCCACCCATCTAAATATGGCAATATCACATTCTATATCATAGACATAAACCGTAATTCTAGCGTTAGAATCTAAAAAGTAAAGTACGAATAACTAAAATAGTGGAAAAAATATAATTATGATTTTTGTCCTAAAAATCCTGAAAAAAAATTGAATTATTGTAAATAACCATTTTTTGTTGTGTTTCAAATGACTTTTTAAAGATCTATGACCCGTATGAGCTAAAAATCTGTATTTTTGTTCCTTAAGTATTGATTGGAAGTCACATAAGACTGGTTATACATTAAGTAACATATTGGTTTGTAAGTGAAATTGACATATTAAATTTCTAGCTCGGTCGGCAATCGTATTTGTAACTGAGCAATGGTTTTATATATATAATTGACTCCTGTTTAAAGTGCATCGGTCTGCTATTGGCATTCTTTCTTAAGGAAACAATCAATAAAAAGCAAATGAAACAGGGAAAAAAAAAACATTTTTTTGCTATGTTCCTTTCCTGAATTCAAAATGAAAGAATAGAAAAGATACATTGATCTTTAGAATAATTTAAACTGTTGTAGACAAATATCAATTGAACGTGAAACATTTCCTGAACATAAACCCACAATTTCTTTCTGCTAAGGTATTTTTATTTAATTGTTTAATTGCCACATTATATCAAGAAGGTTTGGGGGGTGCTATACTTGTAATGATATTTTTTTAGGGATTAAATCCTTTTTAGATTGAAAAACAGAGAGAAAATAAAACAATATCTAAGGTGGAAGATGGAGCTAAAAATTGGTGATTCTGTTTTTGAATAATATGTAGACATCATTGTGTGGTACCCTGGAGCTCTGGCCTCATTTTCATCTTCCAAAAATGGCCATTGTGGGAACCCTACTAAACAAAGGTGTAAGGATTGGCTTGGCTAGTTGTTATTTACTTATTATTTACATTTACTATAATTTGTTGAACCTTCCTTGTAATGGAAATTGGAATTGAGTTTGTGCGAATTAAGCGTTTATGCCGAATTGTATTATATGCATGGGTCAGGGCTGTTCTTATACTAAACTGATGAGATTCAAAAAGATCAAAAAAGATTAAACAAATGAGCCTGTTACTTTTAGATGGAAAAATGTTTGGTTAGTGACCCGATATCTTGTATTTGGGCCAATAAAATACCAATAAGATCTCTCACCAAAGGTCATAACGGAATCAATGACAATTCAATGTGACAATTGTGACACATCAAAGATCCAAATTAGAGGTTAGACAGGGAGCAGTCGTCACCAAGTTTATTTAAAGTCCTTTAGAGGTTTTGGGTATCTATAGTCACAACGTTGGCCAAGTAATCCATCCTCGAGATGGCGTTTTCATCAGTAATTGGCTCTTACTGTAGATCTTCTAAAGGACATCAATGACCCTATGTGCGTTGAGCTGGAAATACCAATGTTCTTTCAGGGCTATTATTTTTATTTTTTCTTGGTAGCCCATAAGTCTGGGCTAGGCAGATAATCTTCCCCGCAGTTACTATTTCGACTTGTTGTTTGTGGATTTTTCAATTTAGTCGTCTATAGAGATGATTGGATACTGAAGTTAATAGGACAATTCTGCAATCCCTCTTGTAATTGGTGAACTCACAGTTGTGTAAATAAATCCCATAAACCGTTTATACGACTTATTGATTCATGTAAAGTAGTTACAAGAGAGAAAGAGCTGTATAAATCTCTTTGATTCTTTTGGGAGTCAGAGCGGGTTTATTCTAAAAAAAAAAAAAATCACCATATCACGTGAGACACAAAGATACATTGTATTTCCATCTCTCTCATCCTAATCTAAAAATAATAATTATTATTTTTATAATAATTAAAAATAATGATATTATTATTATTATTTGCTACATTGTTAATAAGGCATAAATTGGAATAAGTTAAATAAAAAAGATTGCACTTTCCATTTAAAATAACATAAAAAAAAAACCATGCACCTGATAAGGACTGTCAAAAGAAATATTCCATTGGCTCCCTATAAACCACTGTACAGAACAATTACTTTAAAAGATGGTATTTTCCTCCAAGATAATGCTTTTATGCTCACATCATGAAATTTACTGGTCAACTATTTGATTTTTATTTTCTGACCACATGTCGCACCATAAAAAAAAAACATAAAAAAAACAACTGCTAGTAAAAAATGTTTGATGAGATGAATATTAAAAAAAATTATAAATTAATTAAATATCTACAGAGTAAAAAATAAGTTATAAAAAAAAATAAACAAGCAAATAAAATGTATTAAAAGAGATATATGATCCCTGTAATGTTAACACAATAGTTGAGATTGAAATTATCGACCCACGTTTGATTTAGATATGCATTTTCACATTCTGGGCAATGACTACATATTAAGAAGCCTAGAGGCAATAAAGACAGCAGAGCTATGCTGACTTCATATCTTTGTTTTTAATTTATACAGTAAAGTAGCTTTAGTAAGTGCCTTTTCAGTGTGATTTTAGGTGCTGTAGCACAGAAATATGTCTCTTGCCATTCGGCATTAGGCGATATATCGGTGAAATATGGGAAGTAGATGTGCACTCCAGCCAGTGGGAATAATTAGCTTATTTTTTATTTTATAAGACATTTTATAAGATTATTCCAGACTTTGGCTGTATGGCGTTCAATAATATATTTTGTGTGTGTTTTGTCTGAGCAGCACGATGCGTTTCAAAGACAACAAGGATCTAAAACGTTCCATTAAAACAGGGCTTTAAAAACAGTCAGACGCGTACCTTTATCTGCCATGCGCGGGAAAAACACATGTTGGCTTTAATTTATATGTCGTACATGCTGTAAACTTATCACTCAGTCCCTGTTCTGACATTAATTATGTATATTATTACAAAAACAATCGTTCTAGTGTTGGCTTTCCAAAATGGGAGAACAAGTAATTTGTGTGATTTTGATATATATAAACAAATTACTAAATTATTTATATCGGTCATGCTAAATTGCCATTTTCTAAATACATACTACTTCCCAACAATTTAACTTAATAACAGGGTAAGCATGTGTAGTTATGTTCAAGACAGATATGGTGAAATCTGGTAAGTGTGTTGCACAGGGGTGTAACTAGAAACCACCGGGCCCTGATGCAGAAATTCACCCAGGACCCCCAACTTTAACAGCTAGTCTGTGCCTTCTTTGCCCCTTGCCCCCCCTCCTTCCAACATAAAACATATGTAAACACACAAATTACGCACACTTACTCATACTCACTAACACATACTCCATCTCACCCACTTACACATCCATGCTCACACACACACAATTATACATCCATGCACACACACACACAGGTGCACATCCATGCTCACACACACAAACGTACACATTCATGCTCACACACAATTACACATCCATGTTCACACACACTAACACAATTACACATCTATGCACAGACATACACACAATTACACACCCATGCTCACACACACAAAAGTACACATTCATGCTCACACACAATTACACATCCATGTTCACACACACTAACACAATTACACATCTATGCACACACACACAATTACACATCCATGCTCACACACAAAAGTACACATCCATGCTCTCACACAATTACACATCAATGCTATCTGTTGTGTACTATGTGCAGCTGATTACTGCCTCAACAAAAGGTATTCTAGTAAAATAAGTGTCTGACATACCGATGTTCTAGTTCCTGAACTACTGCCTGAAGTGATGGTATTCTAACTTATGAGAACCCATTAAAGGAAAAGTTGTTCTATCTGCCAAGTATTACCCAAAGTAAAAGTTATTCTAGCTGCTGAGTACTGCCTGGAGTAAAGGTGTGCTGGAGCACTGTCCAAAGTTAAAGGTGTTGTAGCTGCTGAGTCCTGCCTAAAATAACAGTTGTTCTAGGAGATAAGAGAAAGGTGTTCTGGTCGCTGATTCTTACCTAGAGTAGTACTGTCTATACTGTCTAACATACTAGCCACTGATTACTGCACCAACTAAACGTACTAGCCACTGATTACTGTACCAACTAAAGGTGTTCTAGAAAAATAAGTGTGAAATATTGTTCTAGCTTCTACCTGAAGTACTGCCTGCAGTGTTCTAGGTGCCATGCACCTAGTTAGTAAACTGAAGAAAAGGTGTTCTAGGTACTAGGTAGCCAGTAAGTAAAGGTGTTCTAGCTTCTGAGTATTCTCTCAAATAAAAAGTGTTCAAGGACTCCTGCCTCGAGTAAAGAGGTTCTAGATTCTGAACACTCACTAAAGCAAAAGGTGTTTTAAGTGCTGAGTACCCACTGAGTAAAGGTGTTGTAGCTGTCAACCTACTTTAAAGTACAAACCTAATTCCACTAAATGCATCCTTTCCTCTCCTTTCCTGTAGGTCAAAAGAATCTATTGTCATCCCGACCTATATGTTCTCCAGAAAGCTTTTCTCAGAGGTATTTCCGCTTTGTGTAATAAATTAAGTTCATTATTCTTCTATGTTTGTTTTTCAATTATTATTTCTGACCCTCTCCCTAATCATTTGTTTCCCGATTCCCATACCTGTCATCTTCCCTTTCTCTACACTTATAAAAGCAATAATTAATCATGCGTCATTACAAATTATTAGACATTGTCTACTGCCCTTGCCCCCCCGCTCCACAATTTCCATTAACTTTTTCCACTTTGTTTTACTTCATAATGCAAAACAAACAAAAAAATTATTTTGTTTCCCGTCTTTACAATTAATTATGATAAGTAAGTCGTCACAGTAGAAGAACATTAATGTGTGCCCTTATAATAACCTAGAAACAGAGCTTAGGGGGGCGATTATTGGGGCAAAAAAACAAAACTAAAAAACGCAGCGTACAAGAAAATTATACGAATTATAAATTAAACATAGTGTTCATGTTTGCATAATGTCTAATAAAATGAAATAGAGCCAGACAAAATATTGATTTGTTTTATATTCAAATCACGCGATGACAGATAAACAGCAACTCGCATAAATTATTCATGGCAAAATTGAAATGATTGTTTTAATTACGTGCTATACGTTGCTGTAAATTTTATTGCGTGATATATGGTATTGAGGGCCAAAAACGCACAGTGGATTTGGGCAATCTGTATAGAAGCGCTGGGTTATAAAACTGTCACAATGTTTTCACGTCTCAATTAGCTATTTGGGAATCTAAAACCATTATTAACCCCAGCCATGAAGACCTTTTATCATGGACTTGATATTCATCAAAGGTGTTGTTGCACTTAGAGAAAACATTGCTTGCATGTTAATCAAATAAAGTAAGCAGATATGTTATGTTGTTTTTTCCTCTAAAAGTTTGATAAACTATATAAACATTTTTTAAGATGCCTCTATGGCAACAACCTATCAGTAGATACTTTGGTGTCACATGAAAATTAAGTGTTTGAGCAAAAACAAAATAGGAATGAGGCAGAATGTTAAATAATTGAAGGGGTTGAGCATTTGGGAGTAGTATTGCTAATAGTTACATTACGCGGATCAGGTGGGACAGCACCTTAAAATGATTTTGAATTGAAATGAGCTTCCATTTCTAAAAGTTTGCAAAGCCAAAAACCAACAAAAGCGCAACCATTTCAATTTAGGGCAAAAGGATGGCACTTTTGGTGACATCCTCTCCCCTGAGTGGGGGGACGTTCCCGCTGGGTTATGACTGCAGAGATGCAGATGAAGATAGTAGATTAGATATAGCAGATTGTAGATAGAAGAGAGAAGTGAAAAGAAAAGAGAAGGGAGAACATAAAGAAAGAGGATAAAAGATGGAGAAGAAGAAGATGCGGAAGCTGAAGTGGTCGGCAGAGAAGGTAGGGAAGAAGAATGTGCGTGAATGTACTTTGGGCAAAACGTCTGAGCTTTTTGCTTAATTTTCTTCTGATTTATGGGGGTCTGGTCTCATTTTCATGGCTTTGTATGAATTGCCGAATTTACCAAAATTCGGTAAATTTGCAATTCATTTTTGGCCCATTTGTTTTTAGGCAAAAAACACTCACACTCTCATTCTCGTTCACTCTCTCATGCTCTCTAAATATTTCCCTACCTGCTCTGCCGACCACTTCAGCTTCTGCGTTTTCTTCATGTCCTGTCTGCTCCCCTCTCTTCTCTCTTTAAACTCCACTCTTCTATCTTTGTCCACATCTCCACGGACATAAACCTGCGTGAACTTCCATCAATATGACGGCGCTTTACGGCGACGTCCTTTCCCCGATCCTCCAATAGCCAGCATGTCTAACCAACGAAGACACCTTGGACAGTCAGTCTTAAAGATATTTATTTCCATAGACCCTGAGGTTGAAAAATATCTCTAAGGGTATCCAAATAATAAACCAGTTATTATCTCCACTGGAACATTCACATCTGTGCTTCATCCCAACAATGACAATCAATTAATCCCTAATATGTCACCTATCATGATTTGCTACAGTATAAGAAAGCTGAGGGCAGTTTACTGGCTGAAAAATGGGAGAAAACTGAATTAAAAACACAATAATATCTGCAAGCGATGAGTGTGGTTAAGGAGTTGGTGAAAAGATCTTCAGGGGTCATTATTAGTAACATTGGAGGACACTACTGTTCAAAATAAGGTGGATGAGGAGATACATGAAAGTATAATGAACTAGTATTTGGACAAGGTGGACTCGAGCGATATGCAGATGGACAATTAAACCGCTGTGTGGCAGATACAGGGGGACCCAGACTTACTTAGCCCTGACATACAAAAATTGCGAGGTACACAGAATATCTACGGAATTTACTGAACAAGCTGGTAAGGTAAGGCACGGAATATAATAAAACTCGGCTTAATAAAACCCGGCTTATGCATAGGGTTGCGTAACTATCCACTGAATATTCTACAGTAAGAGGAAAGATCTTGGGTCTCATTAGAGAAAATGAATGTGTCCACGTGAATTGTAAGATGAAGATAAAAGCTACTCGCAGCCTCTTATCAGAAGAGCTGTTCTTGTGGGTTCAGGGAGAATGCACCTAGATCACCTTTAAGGTGAGTGTCATCATCATTAACACTGAAAACATCAAGCACAATTATGGCACAATTTAGCGATTATTGAATCCGGTTAAGCAAGGAATAGAAGTATCAATAAAAGAACTGAAATATAAGCTTCTATAAGTTTTAATGATATGTCAGGTATCTGAAAGATGATTGTGATCTTAACGTCTCTATCTAAATATCAAGCAGCAGTCTGTCTGTCTGTCTGGAATTAAGGGTGTTAGATTGTAAGCTCCTTCGAGTAGGGCCCTCCCCATCTTTTGTGTCTGTAAGTCCAAATTGTTTTGTGATACACTACCTATGTCCTGTTTATGTCCTGTTTACCCCGTTGTACAGCGCTGTGGAATATGATGTCGCTATATAAACCAATAAATAATAATAATTTAACGAGCAGACTCGTTTTTCTCTGCATTCCGTCACACTCTGTATGGAAGTTGTTATATTATGCAGTGCTTTTTATGTCTTGTTGTACAGCGCTACGGAATATGATGACGCTACATTAAACAATAAACAATAATATGTCTATGTGTGTTTACGCATGTTTGTGCCTTTGTGTGTCTCTGTATGTCGGCGCAGCAGAGTAAGTGTAGAAGCAGATTCCATAACATTATCTTTAGACTGATGGCATAATGGCCACCTGGTTTCATGCGGACTACAAAAAAAAATAATTTTTCATAATACACCCAACAAACGCTCTCTGTGGCCCTTTCCTGTCCTCTTGAATATGATTTCTGGACATGATACTGTCTGGAGACAGAATTGTGATGTAACTGTCTACGGGTGAATAAAAAAGTATCAGAATTGTATTAAAAAAAATGTATATACATACATAGATTTTTTTCTTCATTCACCGTATATATATACATATATATACATTGAATAAAGAGAAAAAATATTTTAAAAAAATTAAGAATTTCAAATATATATATATAGATATTCTTCTTATTATTATTATTTTTATATTTTTATTAATTCACCATTACTCTCTACTAATCTCTTAGTAGACATTTGGCATTATAACTTTTAGTAGCATTTTAGAGTATATATATATATATACAATGTAACCTATCTATCTATCTATCTATCTATCTATCTATCATCTATCTATCTATCTATCATCTATCTATCTATCTATCTATCTATCATCTATATATCTATCTATCTATCTATCTATCTGTCTGTCTATCTATCTATCTATCTATCTATCTATCTATCTATCTATCATCTATCTATCATCTATCTATCTATCTGTCCATCTATCTATCTATCTATATATCTATCTATCTATCTATCCATCTATCTATCTATCTATCTATCTATCTATCTATCTATCTATCATCTATCTATCTATCTATCTATCTATCATCTATCTATCTATCTATCTATCTATCTATCTATCTATCTATCTATCTATCTCTGTGTCTTCTCTATGACTACATCTATTCTTCGCTACACAGTTGGGTAATAAAATTGTTGCCGTATGTATTAAACCTACAGATTGGGAACATTTGCTGTATATAATTAGCTAGCATTTTTAAACACTTGAACCTAATTGCTGCTATATACGAGTTAATTAGTTGGATTTGAGACCAAGATTTTAAAAAAAACCCACACTTTTCTATTTGTGTTTTGAGGCTTTTATTTACCGTATGTTTTTGCGCGAGTGAAAACCCGATTCGTGTAATTGTCATTATAATTAATTAAGCGGCAGAGGTGCAATATTCCTTATCTTAATGAACGTTTGAGAATTCGCACCCAACCTCCTACATTTGTGGTTGATGCGGTTTGACGGAAAATAAAGAATGTTTTTTTTGTTTACCGTTAATTTTAAGTGTTTGTCAAACTATCTCAGACGTGATAATCTTTCTAGGATGTATCAGTTCTAGGAATCGCTGTCGACATTTCGCAGGGTAATCAGCGCAAACCTGTCGTCTCCATGCGATAACGCTTCTTTCATAAACACAAAATTGCCACCGATAATATTTTTCCCCCAATAATGAGCCAATCTTTATATATATATAATATTTATTAGCAAAATACATTTGATTAAGTGGTGTTGCAATATTGTAACATTACTCAGTACTGTTAATTATTGTCTATAATATGGACAATTTACCCAATTTTGTATGAGACCCTGGCTTTCTTTAAAACCCTTCTTTACCCTTATCCCCCGAAACTTATAAATACCCCCATCTTCTGCTTCTTAAGCCCCATAGTTGTACATTTTTTTGTTTGCTGTCCAAGAGTCCTTGGCGCTGTAACAATAAGGGGCAGTTAAAGTAAATAAGATAAGTTAAATATCATTAACGGATGTTAAACATTCTGGTGCGGAAGGAGAAGAGGGCCCTGCTCTAGGGAGCTTCTAATCTGTTTGGTGGTTGAGAGGGAAGTGAGAAAGTAGGTAGTGATACGGAGACCTCTGTGTAGATCTTGCAGGCGGCTTCTTTAGGATGTTGGTTGAGGGATGAAAGGTTGTCAGCTTCTCTGGGTATTTACTGAGTGTTTGAAATTAGAATAAGAGGCAGATGGAGCGGGGTAGGGAATTCCAGAGAAGTGGCACAGCGTGTGTGAAATCCTGAACACGGGAGAGGGAGGAGGTGATAACGGAAGAAGAAGGACGCAAGTTATTGGAGTAGTGAAGAGGGCCGCTGGGAATTTATTGTTTATTCTTATGGTGGGTAAAGGTGATGGAAACCCTTCCATTTAATTTTGAGGGGGTAATAGAAGCATTATTACACACTACAGACACCAGACAAGCCAGAAGGCTGGTTTTTCCCTCAGAAATCTCATGGTGCTGCCACAACCACAAGGGATTCTGGGTAGGCGCATGCAAATAAGGTTAACAATAATAAGGTAATACTTCTACTACCTATATATATATCCCTGACTTCTGTGATTTGTTGAGAGTAGTAGAATGTTACAACAAGGTTGATTCCAATTGCTTAATGTTTCCCAAGAACACCAACACTTCTTCAATCCTTAGCGTCTGCACTCTCCGCCAGGTTTAGATCTTGTCATTTTGATTACCAAATGACAAAATCCCAGCTTCTTCCACAGACTTGAAGAAATCGGTCCCATTTATAGATCCCGGGCATGGAGCCAGCTGTCAGCCGTAGCTTTAAGGCCACTTAGTGCATTTTCAATTTATAATGCATCTCTTTGACTGGAGGTAGCACGTTTTATTTATTTATTTATTTATTTCACTTAAGTTAGCCAAATGCAGCTCGCTAGACCTTTTGTAAAAGAAAACACCAATTTATTTTATTCCAAGACATTTAAATTGTCCCAGAATAAAAATAAAAAAAGAAGGTGCAAAAAATGTCATTCATTTTAACTGAAATACTAATTATTGGTATAAATATAATCTATTTCTTTTTCACATAATAGCAATTTACAAATAATGAAATTCTATGGTAAATTACAGTTCCTTTTTTATACAAACAAATGTATTTTTTAAATTATAATATTTTTAGTATTAAATTACTGCATTCAATTAGTGTGGGTATGATGTCAGAGCTGAAAAATGTTATTTATATCGGAATAATTTTAAAACGGGAAATTAAAGAAAATGATAACACAGGTGACAGATAAGACCCGAAGTTTAACTCGTTATTTTGTTTGAAATTTCCCCCACCACCCCCCAAAAAATATAATAAATTCTATAGATTTTAAGGTTAACTAGGAAAAGGCCAAAGTCATCCTTTAGTGGGAGGGTAAGTAGGCAGGAGTGGGAGGGAAGTGGGTGGGGAGTGGGCATGGCCAAATGCCACACGTCTGCTTGGAGGAAGACAAAACTGAACCGGAGACTCCTGAGTTTTACTCCAAGAAACTCCAGGTATGGTGATGATCCCCAATTCCATGGCCATCTGTACACATTATCCATGGAGCTTGGCAGAAATGTTTAATCTGGATTCTAAACCCTAAATCTACCTCTAGCATTTATGAACCTAAAGTGAGGTTTCAGGATTATTCGACACTTAAACTCCCTAAAACTATGATGTGCTGAAACCCCCCCTTCCCGTCATGTTCTCCTTCAAGAAGATTGACAATTCTTAGAAATATCCTTGTGAGTCCGCCATTTTGTTTTGGGCTATTGCTTTGGTCATATGTCTAGAGCTTATGCCACCATTAAAACACATGCGCAATACAGAGCAATGCGAAATACAGAATGCAGGAAGACTCCTCTCTTCTAGAATGCATGCCAGCAAATAATGCGCGCCCCGTGGACGGGGATCCTGCAATTCTAACGATACGTGATTGTTTCTGTTCATCTGTCCTTAAGCATCAATGTCCGTATTTCTCCGCTAAGAAATGCCCGGATCCACTCTTACCGTCTCTGACACTCTGTCTTGTACAATAATCGTGCGCCGCTTTCCTCTTTGTCATGGAAATAAGAATATGTCAAGTATTTGAATTCCCAGATCTTCTGCTGGCAGGCTCCTTGTAAGAAGAAGAGAAAAATGTACCATATTAATCAAATCCCCGACAGCCGGAACTTCACATAAATGAGAATGAAGTTTCCGTGGAATATATTTATCCAGAACCTGTAAACATTAGACGGTTTAAATCCACATGAAATAAGCAAGTTAGCGCTCTATGGCCCGTGGTTTTAGCGCATCAACGAAACCTTCAAAACGGGATGTGAAACCTCAGGAAAATGTATTAGTAATAGTCTGTCCCCTTTACACTATGGCTGAATCCTATATTTCATGGGTTTCATACACGAAATGCTCAATTCCAAACATCCCAATTGTCTCTGTTTAGTTGGTCAGTCCCTCTTCCCCCCCTCTGATGCCCCTCTTTTGTAGGAGGTCGGAATGTTTGCTGGGTATGAGGGTATCGCAGGGTTCTACAGCCCTAAAAGCCCCGATAATGTGTATAGAAACAGCAGGGAATGGCTTTATTTATTCATCTAAACGCCCCACTCAGTTACACAAATACCCAGCAATGGGCAATTAGACATACCTAGGTTTGACCCTGAACCTCAGGGCTTTTTGCCCCAAACTCAGGGCAGGTTCTCAGCTGGCTCCTTCCTATTTAACACTACTGTAATCATGTGGAAAATCCCCACCTATGGTAATAGGACCCAGTCACATATAAAGTATTTGTAAATCCCTGCCCCCCCCGCCACACTAGCTATTTACCTTATACAGAAGCTGCAGCTCCAGGGCTGCAGAAGGATGTCTACTTCATAGACATTTCCCACCAGTGATTGGCTGCTTGAAGCAGATCCTCCCATAGTTAGAAAGTATATCAGGTGCATGAAGATTTGTTTGGCCAAATATCAGGGTAGGGGGCAAATGCATATGGGGAGGGGGAAGGGGTTCTGCAGAATCCCCTTTATGCATTTGCAAGGCAGACACCATGACCTCTCTATGGTAAGCGTTAAAGTGAAAATAGAAATTAGATCGTCTATTTTAGTGCAGTTGGCATTCTATTTCCCATTGTACAACGCTACCGAATATGGTGGCGCTATAATAATGACATAATCATTTCTTTATGGGAAGGTATGCATAGATATTGCTCATTTTAGTCTGTGAACACAATGAAATGAGTTGATTTAGCGCATTGAGCTGTAAAATGTGGGATTTCAGTATTTACTGAATTTGCGTGCGAGATTTCTTTGTTTTGTAACAATTTACGAGAACTTTATTGAATAATTCTATCACAGATCGGGTTCCTTTCGCCAAAGCAGCAGAATATATTGGGTTTTTTTTTACGAGAGTAAGATGTATGTTTAATAATCCCTTATTTTCATTGACTTGCATGTATTCATTTCACGCGATTTCACCGGTTTAGTTAATAGAAATTGTCCGAATTTCGGTCCATTTCCTGATCGGAATCGTAGATATTATATTTTACATAAATCGCTAAATGCACGATAAGAGAGTAAACATGTCTAGAACGGCATATCTTTCTTTCTTTTGTGTCGGAGCTTCTGTTCTGGGCCGGTTAATATATTCTCTGCGATAACATTCCTGCAGAACAAAATCTTTTTCTATTACCGTATGACAGACGAGGGTTCGCCGTCCATCCCCACAAGAGCACTTCTCAGACCTCGTTGCGTGCCATAAGTGAAATTGAAAGAATTCCAAATGAATAAGAAAAAGAGAAATTATGGTTATGTGTCGAGCATTGCCTTCTCGTGCGGACCGATCAGTCTCACAGCAACCGGCGGCTGAGCGCTTCACCTCTGGATCTTCAGATCGGCGACGCGTGATCCCCGTGTGTTTAGAAAATTCCGCATGTAGGTCAAAATAAAGAAGATAAAAATGGCATGCTTTGAACATCTCATGGTTTGGCGTAACGAGACACAGCACTGAATATGATTAACTTTTGGTGCTGAAGCAGCAGAATCAGTAACTATCGGCCAAAGGGGCAACCCGGTGTACTAAGACGGCCAGTACGTGCCTGATCGTACTCAGAAGGATTTATGTACTAAAGCGAGAACAGGGAATGGGAATTATACCCCCGAGAGCTGATACCAAAATGAACTATCATTGTTATCGTATTATTTGATTGTATCTCCATCTGAAGAAGAAACCTCGGAGGTCTTAAGAGCTCGCGTAACGTTGCATCTTCTTCTTACCCAATATCAGACATTTTCTTATCATTTTATGGTTTTTGAGACTATATAAGATCATTTCAGTAATAGCCTTATACAACTATCTTTTTATTTATCTTTTTATACATCATTTTTTATTACTCTTGTAATTTTAGGCTGAAGTCCCACTCCAAATCAACCTTTTGTTTAATGGACAGATTTGAGGCATCCTATTTTTTTTTTCTCCACTTTTCTTAAGTTTTATTGATGGGGAGGACTTTTTTTCTGGTCACGATGTTTAAACAGTTTTTTTTAAAAAAAAATCTAATTTTTTATATATATGGATATTTAATTTTGATTTAGCAGATTGCCCTAGAGTAGAAAAAAATTATAAAGTATTTTCTCCAAGGTCATTTATTACTAAAAAAAATCTTCCTTGGAAGATAATGACCGCGGGGTGGGTGGCTGTGGGCATGGGTAATAGATGGATGTCTCCAAGATATATTACCCAATATACCTGTAGGGTAAAGGACGAGCAATTAGGGAAACGTTTAATCATGGAAGTTTAAGAAATAACATAGTCTAAATTAAAATGTAACATCGGCGAAAAATGGTTAGTATAAAAGAACGCATAAAGATTGGAGAATAAAGCCTTTGCTCACCCTTGGAAGCCCATAGGGCTAGGGATTCTACCTCAATGGAGTAAGATACAGGGCTGTTGGTTTTATCCGTAGAGCCGAGATGAGAACTTTCTTCGTAAAGGAATAAAATAAAGAACCAAATGGAGAAACCCTTGTAAGCCTTGGGAAAAGCATGTGTTTTTTTATTACAAAAATGTCAGTGGGTTTGTATAAATGGAAGCTAAGGTTATTAGTAGGGAAGGTTGCGATATTTAATTTTACAAAAAAACGTGCAACAATTTATTTCCTGATTATATTTAATCCATTCTTGGATTAAAAATAATAAAAAATAAAATAAAAATAATAATAATAATAAATATAATCATATAGTCATAATTTTTTTTCCACCTTAGATTAAAAGGGATGTTAATGATGCCAAAGGTGGGAGAAATATATGAAAAGAGTAACGTCAACGATTCATCTCTCATTAGTCAATGGAAGTTTGCTGTAGGAAGCTTTCATAGGACTTTTCAGAGAAAATGTTGGAAATTAGCATTCTAGCAGCAAAATTTCCAGTAATGGAAGCGTGGACGTTCCGATCCATCCCGAGTAATGACAGGAGATGCTAGGATGGCAAAACTTATTTTGGAAGCAAAAAAACGGAACATGTTGAGCTATTGTTGAAATGGTAAAGCCAAGGAACAACATCAGGTGAATGGTGTTTGCCATGAGACATAGTGAGACAATTATGTTTCATGGGGAGAACCGATGATTATTTAAAGCCAAGCAAGAGGACAACGAGGAAAACTCCACGTAACCAACATCCATTATAAAGACATAATTAACACGTCAGGCACAAAGAGGTCAGAGAACTATTTTCAAACAGTAGCGATACTTTGATGCAAGATATAAGAATGAAAGAATTGTTTATACACAACTAACTAAGTTTCTAGACTCCAACTTCCTGCTTGACCCTCTTCAATCTGGTTTTCGCCCTCAACACTCTACTGAGACTGCCCTTACTAAAGTTACTAATGACTTACTCACTGCTAAATCCAAGGGCCACTACTCCATGCTAATCCTACTGGACCTTTCTGCTGCTTTTGACACGGTGGACCACCCTCTTCTCCTTCAAAAGCTTTATGATCTTGGCCTCCGTGATACTGCTCTCTCATGGCTCACTTCCTACCTCTCTGATCGTACCTTCAGCATCTCTGTCTCCAATAACACTTTCCCTCCCCTCCCTCTCTCAGTACCAGTTGGTGGTACCCCAAGGCTCCGTTTTAGGACCCCTTCTGTTCTCTCTTTACACTTCCTCCCTTGGAAAACTGATTTCATCCTTTGGCTTTCACTACCACCTGTATGCTGATGACACCCAGATCTATCTATCCTCCCCTGGTCTCTCTCCCTCTGTCTTAGATCGTGTAACTAACTGCCTTGCATCTGTCTCCACCTGGATGTTTGAATGTTTCTTGAAACTCAACCTCTCCAAAACTGAACTCTTCATCTTCCCTCGCTCCAACTCTCAGATTCCCCCATCTATCTCCCTCAATGTTAATGATGCCATTATCTCCCCGTCTACTCATGCACGCTGTCTTGGTGTCACCCTTGACTCCGACCTTTCGTTCACACCCCATATTCAGTCTGTCTCTAAAAACTGTCGTCTTCATCTTAAAAACATTGCCCGTATCCGTCCCTTCCTAACGCAGCATACCACTAAGGCTCTTGTCCATGCCCTGATTATCTCCCGTCTTGACTACTGTAACTCTATCTTAGCCGGTCTCCCTCTTAACCGTCTCACCCCTCTACAATCCACCATGAATGCTGCTGCCAGACTCATCTTCCTCTCCCATCGCTTTACTAACGTCTCTCCCCTCTGTCAGTCTCTTCACCGGCTGCCTGTGCGCTTCAGGACTCACTTCAAAATCTTCACTCTTACTTTCAAAGCCCTTCACAGCGCTTCCTCTCCCTACATCTCCTCTCTAATCTCTAAATACACTCCTAACCGGTCTCTCCGCTCATCCAATGATCTCCTTCTATCCTCTCCTCTGATTTCTAGCTCTCATGCTCTCCCCCGGTCTATCCGTCTCTCCCCCGGTCTATTCGTCTCTCCCCCTGCCTTTATTCCTTAAAAAAATCCCTCAAGACCCACTTCTTTAAGGATGCTTACAACCTAGTCCCTCTCCTGCAATACTTTTACTAGTGTGGCTGGTCTATCCCTAACAACGGCACTTTTGCCTATTGTGTAATACACCCAACTCCCTCTAGACTGTAAGCTCTTTTGAGCAGGGCCCTACTCACCTGTTGTCTCTGTTAGTCAATTTGTTATGTTACATACTACTTGTTATGTCCTGTCTACCCATTGTACAGCGCTACAGAATTTGATGGCGCTATATAAAACAATAAATAATAATAATAATATAATTTTAAGATCAATAGTAATCTTCAGCAGGTCCAAAGGATTTGTGGAATATATAAACTCTCTTCGTAAACAATTTCTTTGAGAAATAAGCCATTTTTATCCCAAATAATGCCTGTTGTTTGAACCAAAGACAAAATCTCCAGTAGAGTTTGTCCCTCTATTTGATTTTGCGATGAACCTCAACTGGATACCGTCTGCGATTACCAGATTAGGTGTCATCAGCTCCGAACTCCGGATCTCCTGACACGAGTTCTGTTGACATATTATGGTACAGCTGGAAGTCATAACTACTTCTGGCAGATGCCGTATCGATTTCGTTATAACAAATAAATAAAAAAACTCTTGATAACAGTGTGATTTCAGATTAATAGACGCCCTCGGCTGATTCATGGCGAAATTTGTGAAAAAAGAATGCATCTTTTATTTCTGGACGGAGTTGGCAATAAAGACAGAGGAGAAGAAAATTTGAAGTTTAATTTTACGAAAGATACAGTGTATTCCTCCGAATCCTCTGAATTGGAGAAAATGAAACCTAACATGAATCTTTATTTATTGAGGCTATAAAATGAGAAATTGCTCTTCTCTCGTTTTATTTATATCTTTTACCTCTTCTCTTCATTATCTAGTCCTTCGCTTTGATCCAGCCATTTTGACCTTGACTGTAAGTTGAATGGCTTATTGAGAAACTGACATCATCTCAACGGGTGATGGATACAGCTAGTGATATGCATATTATACAACAGGTTCTACAGGGGCTGGAAGAAGATAAAACGAGAAACCCATTCCGGAACACTTTAGGAAACCAGACATTATTGATAAATACTGATAAACCTGTAAACATATATGTAAAGTATCAAGCAAACAGAAACCTAAACCCCCTCCCATAGTAGGACCAAAAACATGTCCCATCCAAAACGAATCAATAACTTCATTAAAACCACTGGAACGAGTAACCTCTAACCAGTAGAACCAAGTGTTTAAGTATTTGGTCATTTTTGTTTTCTTGGCTATTAGACCACTTATCTCACCCATCTGTATCCCATTGGGTTGGCGATTATGGACACTAGTTAACTTTGTTTCACATTCAGAGTCAGTAACGTCCCACACATTTGTGGACATAGGACCTGATCTTGTCTCCAATGATAACTTTTAAGCTATATGAATAACCTGTAGTAGATGTTTTATCACCTGGGGCTTGAAGCAAACCAATCTCTTCATCCTTTTTTCTGTAGCTCCATGTATACAGGCATGGTACATTATTTCTGAGCCCTTCCAAGTAGATAATGCAATTTGTGAGTGTGATAATCACCAGTAACAACATAACCACAGACACCAGAACGAGACAGGACTATTTTTGTTTACTTATGCCTTCAGATTCCATAAACGTTGGACGTTAGCAGAAACCCTCTTATAGACGCTGTTCCACCAAGTCAAAGCATTCACTGAGATCTGCACCATCGTAGAAAACAACCTGATGTTTTATTCTTTCCTAATGAAGAATACAAACTCAGATGTTTCTTTAGTTTCCATGGCAACAACCTATCATTGCCATTTTTTGCGTCACATGACCATTAAACATTCCCAGGAAAAAAAAATTGTAGGATTCATAATTTCTTCTGTAATGTATGTGGTTAATGAATTGGATTTAGAATAAGTTGAATGTGAATGATACATTTCTTTAGGAACTCAAATGGAGCCTTAACGTGACCAAAATATGTTCTAAGAGCAAAATGTCTACACATGTTCCGGGATTTAGTGTGGGGGCTTAATAAAGGAAAGGCACCCGTACATACACACTATGTACATAATGTATATATTATATGTATATATATATATATATATATATATATATATATATATGCCTCTCTTTGTGTTAAAAACTGAACATTAGCTTCTATTTTCATTTTAAGACTTACTCTTATTTGCTATAAATAATATGCTTATCAGCCGACGATTCTTATTAACCCAGCTGCTGAAAAAGAACGTTACTCATGAATAACGAGAGCTTTCTCGCGATTGAATTTCTTAATGCTGTCTGATTAAATGTAAGTTGTTCACAAAATAAAATCGAAAGCTGACATTGTAAATCAACCAGAACAAATCTTGAGTCTTTTCAAGCATTATGGAAAGAAAATTAATTCTCTGCACCTAGAAACAGTCGTAATGTGTGATTAGTTGATAAACTGTTTTGGCGTCTGTGTAATTAGAAGTAATGGGCCTTTCTTAGTACGCCCAAAGAGATGGGCGTAACGGCAGCATTTGTTTATCAGATATGTCTTGGAGGGGGTTTTTTGTGTGTGTTTGTCGACGAAAGTTTGGAAAGCGGTCGTGCATCTGCTGAACGGCGCCATTTGACACGCAGCAGATGTATGTGAAAGTAAATTCTTATCACATAAGGACCGAACGATGGAAGATGGGTTGCTGATCCGACGAGTTTATTCAGGAACATCAATGAGATGTCATCAAAGGGTTTTTAACGCAAGGGACTCTTTTTATGCGTCAAAGTGAATTTGTTGCCAAAACAAAACCTGTGTTAATCAAGTGAGCAGTAAAATGATTATGGATATATTTTTTATGCCCTTATGGGCATTTTAGAAATATCTTTTCTTTAATGAAACATTCAAACACGTTTGGAGGTCCAGAAGAACACCAACCAGGGCCACAGTTAGGATGACTAAGTGGTCCTGGTACTTTAAGGCCAGAGGTTGCCAAATGACTTATGGGTGGCTGCCGGTCGGATATCTACAGCCACATGTTAAATTTTGACACTCTCGCTTGCGGCTGTACATATCCAGCTGACGGTCGCACACAGCTGTACCTGATCTGCCATTGGAGTGCCTTGTGTGCCAAAGGGCCAGTCCAGGCCTGGCACCAAGGAAGACCTGGCCCATGGGAAGCTTCCTGGTCTACAACCTGCCATTTGCATTTAAATATGTTGAAGAACTTTGCTTCTGTCAAAGATCCAATCAAGAAACAACAGGGTTATGATGTCATACCTTGACGCTCTACTCTGTTAAGCATTGCGAGGGTAAATGTCAGGTACTGGAGGCGTTCTACAATGGGGTAGCGCAATTTATACTTTTACCAGATCCAGACTGATGCCAGTGTTAATGAAGAACCCTACTGTGAACATATTTTTGCCCTCTGCAGTATTGGACAATTTTAGAGGCTCCATTGGTTTGCGAAGCTGAAAGGGATTTATAATTCCAAGTTCATCTTACAGTTCAGTTTAGGACATTGTCTGGAGATGTGTCAATGTAGCTTGACTAAGGCTTAAGTAAAGTGTTTTATTAGGCTTGTCTTATTTACAGAATGCAAATAAATAATGAGAGACTGCCCTGTTTGTAAAGCAACAAACTCCATAAAGCCGTTTCTGATTGTTTCCAATGCCTCTGGATTTAGCTTCTTTTGATCACAACATTTTTTTATTTTTTTTTTCCGGTAGGTCAGATTGATGATAATACAAAAAGATTTCTCATGCAATCTTCCCGTTTTGAAGTCACTTTAAAATATGTCTTACGTATTTGCGAATACAAAGCTCTCATTTTACATTGTGCATTGCTAAATGAATGCAGAATTTAATATGACATATTTCTGTTGCCGCGTAACTAAAATTTTATTTTATTGTGGAAAAAAAGAAATAGTTTTGATATTAGAGGATTAAGCCTTTTTTATTATTTCTATGATTTAAAGTGAACCTGTTTTCACTACACATGAACCACTTTTGCCTAATTTGGGCATAAGAGACTTTTGGTTTTCATTACATGTATTTATCAAAAACTACAACATTTAACATTGATAAATATGATGTTATGCATTTGGGTATCTAAAATAGATGCCAGTTAGCAGCTGCCAAGGCAAATTATCATGCACACATAAAGAATGCCATTATGCCTCTCTACAAACATTAGTTAAGCCTTAGAACATATAGTGGTAAAAAATTGCATCAATCGGGGATATATTCCTGGAATTTCTGTACATCACAAGTTAACAATAAATGGAAATGCTTTTAAAAAATTAAACTGATGTGGAAAGTAGAAAGTCACCTTTGTTTTCCTGTTTCTTAGTTGGAGTTTTTCCCTCACGCACATTCTATTTTGTGCATGTTACTCTCTCTGCTCCAGCATAGTAAGCTGCTTCTTTGAGGTGTAGACATTGGTTTGACACAGAATGACAAAATATGGAACTACAGAGCTCAGAAAGGAAAAAGGAGGTGGTTTCTTTAGTTCTTGGACAACACAAAGCCCAGAAACTGAGGTCCAAACTCCTAAGTAAGTCAACATTTGTCATTCTTGTGGTCTTGTTGAGGGGACATCGATGCTCCTCTGACAATTCTCTCTTCATTTTCACTAAAGGGTCATCATCAGTGATTTTATACTGCAGGACACCTGAACTGGCGAACCACCAAGCCTTGAAGAGACGATGCGGACAATGAATACCAAGGCTCATCAGGAGCAGAGGAGAAGATGGAGAAGATGACAGATTGGGAGGTGAAGTCCAGGTTCGTTCAGTTTTATGAGCCACGCAAAGACCAGAGCAAGACCCAGCTAGATTAAAAAACATTTGTGCATGCTCCGTTCCGTAGCTGGTTTTGTCTCTACGCTTTCACTGAAGGATTTTCTATGTTTTCAAAAAATTAACAATTATTAATAATCTGCTCTTCAATATCTGGTTGAAATAAAATTCAATGTCATTTGACCCATATTAATTTTATGAAATGTCTGTTAGATTAATAAGATTAATTGCCACATAAAAAAAACCCTTAAATACTTAAATAGGTCTTTTAGTCTCAAGTATGACATGAGAAAGAACATCGAAACCAAATGTTCAGGTATTCAAATGATCTTCAAACGGGCAAAAAAAATTCGGCCCGGGAATCGCAGATTAGAAATGGATATTTTAATCAGCTGCTCTGTGATGTGTACTATGGGGTATGGTAATAATAAGGAAATCAATTACTTTCATAACAACCGTGAAATTAATTATTCACTGATTATAACGACTTCTGTTTTATCATTAAAACAATCATATTCAGTGAAAGAAAGAAGCTGACAGAATGCTGACTAAGCAAAATATTAATTGCAAATTCTAATAAGAAAAATCATAAACAGTGGTATGTTAAATGACTTTAAACATTTCAGTTATTCAGAAATGTCTAGATCTTAATAAAAAATGTATTTCATCCTTTTTTTTTGTTCTCCGTCTTTTGATTAAACTCCCAAAAATCCCATACCGTTATAGATGAATTAAAGAGACAGTAACAAATGAATGGCCTTATGTAGCGGCTAGGTTGCCCGAGTGTTTATAAGTTCACCCTGTTTAAAACCAGAGCCATCTGGATAACTGGGAACAACAGCTCAGAGAAGGGCCACTAAAATGGTGGGTGGAAAAAGTCTACATATGTCCGGCTTGGAGGAGAGCAGAGAGAGAGGGGAAGGGAGAGAGAGAGGTTTAAATAGATAAAGGGATTTAACAAAGTACAGGAGAGAAGTTTATTTCAAAGGAGGAGAAAAGTTACAACAAGAGACCGGAATCTAACACCTGATTAAGGTTTGAGTCTTTACAGCAGGAAAAAGGGGTGACTAGATGGGGGCCGGATGGGGCCGATCTCCCCAAAAACCAGCCTTCAGCCACTAATATCTCAAAAACCAGCCCTCCATCATAGCAACGCTTCCTTTATATTTTCATCCCTTTTGGCCTAACCTGTCTTTATCTTATGGGGAACAAAGGTTGTGGGGGCAATGATGGCACAGGCTGGCTGTTGACGTTGGTGGGGCCCGAGGCAATTTTTCGCACCAGGGCCCCGTGGTTTCTAGTTATGCCCCTGCCCCAACCTACACTTACAAAGGCTCCCTGAACCAATAACAATAAGCATCTTAACAATAGGGGAGAGATAACTTAACGGGGAGGAATCCTAGGAACAGGAAGTGAAGATGGCTGCTCACATTGCATACTTAGAAGGTGAGTTTCCAAAGATATATATATAAATGTTGCTCATTTAAACCTGTATATTATTATTGCGCCCCTTTTTCCTGCTGTAAAGACTCAAACCTTAATCACGTGTTTATACATAATATAATTAGTATATGGCATTGTATGCGTTTATTTTGTCTACAGAACAAAGTAACAAATCAAAAGCAATTTTAAAAATGTAACATAAGAAAAATAAAAATAAAAAAAGTTTTGTTTTTTTGTATTTTTATTTGGACACTATTTTTACACAGTATAAATAGAAAATCACTTTTATAATAAAATATATAATCCATGAGAAAGAGTCTTTTTTTCTCACAAGAAAACAAGAAGCGTGATATCTAAAAAAGACAATGTGTTAAATAAATATACAATAAAACCAATATAAATATAAATATATATATATATATATATATATATATATATATATATATATAAATAAATAAAAAGTACAAAAATAAATAAAATAAAGAAATAAGGATGCCCGGAATTCCACAAGGATGGTGGGAGAGGCATCAGTTGGGCTCTGTATTGTGAAATTGTCTTCTTTTCCAAATTTATAACAAAAATAAATGTGTAAAAATCTGTGGATTCATTGATAGTATATTGCGCCAAATTGGTGTTTTACTTATTAACCAATGCAAGATAAAAATTTCTGCATTTAAAAAAAAGGGGGGGGGGATTTTGCTCCAGAGTAACTCAGGATTTAATTGATAAATTAGTACACAAATTGCAATATAGTATGCATATAACAATGCCCAGCGGGAATGATTTCCTGACATCATTGTATTATAATTGTTTTACAATTAACCTACAGGAACACAAATAAACTCAGATAAACCTTTGGCCATTTCCAAGGCGCTATCCATGAAGCATCACAGAATATAGGATTCTGTGCAAGAATTGTCCAGAATCGCTACAAATTAAATAAATGATCTCAAGTTTATACCGAACTGCAAAATCCTATCTTAATTAGTAATGTCATCACACTCCCTGGTTTCCTCATTCAGGATCGATTGATATGCATTCTAAATTACATTAAAAGGGAACCCATTCAAGATTATGCTTAATCCCAGTTATTATACACCTACGAACAACATAAAGTCATGATTTTCCCCCCTATTTTCACATTATTATTAATTTAAAATCCCCTTTTTATTTTTGTCGTTTACGGGAGCTGCCATCTTGTTGGTTTAAAACCCCGCCCCTCCTTAAGCGACTTTTGGTGAAAGCTTTACAGAGGAACTTTGTGGCTTTAGACAATCTCTTTATCTTGAGGCTCATGCGCAGTCGGCTAAAACAACGCGTGGGGAGTCCAGGAAGTTTCCTACAGCTTCCTGTTTGGACTGACAGTAAGATTCCAATGCAACCTGCACTGAGGGATCATGGGAAATGGGGACAAATTTGCATGATAAACATTGACTGTGTTTTGTGTCCCTAAATAGTATGTTTTTAGATAATTTTAGTGCTAAATTCAGTTATCTGAAATTTTACAAATATTTTCTAGGTAAGTGCTCCTGAAAATAAGCCTTTTATGGATTTTTTCTCCGCTTGTTCTTTTTCATCTATTTTAGTAACCTTCGAAAATTGCCTCTTAGTGAACCTTCAAGTGTGCAATGGCGCTCGGCACTTATATTAAATAAGGGGTTTGTATTTTTTTCCAGGGATTCTGTGACATATTTAATTTGAAGTTTTGATAATGAATCTCTGCTTTTACAAGTATCTTGATTATAGGATGATCGGAAAAGGCAGTTAGATGGATTATAGAGTTTCAGAATCAACAAGACATTAACCAATTTTTCTATATATAAAAGGGGCCGGCTGAGAGAGCCATTGATGTAATAGATGAAAAAAAAAAAAAAAAAAGGAAATGTAAGATAAAATCGGGCAAAAAACGATTGGTGATTTTATTTAAAGGAATTTAATGGTTTAAAAAAAATGGTGGATGTGAATAATCTATTGAACCTCCACCCTTGCTAAATATATATCACATCAATAAAGTCGTTGGTCTTGTCTAAGATTCAAGAGCCACATGTCTGCATGTTTAAATTCCCTCACTTTATTAGCCTCTACCACTTCTGTTGGGAAGCCGTTCCACTTATCTACCACCCTCGCAGTAAGATCAAAGCTGGCACGTTTTGAGTAAATGTTGATCATGTTACAGGAGGATTGTGAGAATTGTAGCTCTGCTACAGCTGACACAGGATAAGGTTTGTTAATTCGTGTAAAGCATTTTTTTTTTCTTTTTCAGACACAGGGAAAATAAAGGTCATTATAAGTAAAATATGCTTGCTTAGTCAGTTTGAATTCGACTGCATCAAGAAATTTCCCTGGGGTAAAATAATTTTCAATCACTTTGGCTTTAATAGCTTTGTCATCTGAAGAAATGTATCTGCAGAATCCACTGAGGATGCCAAGGGTCAAAAAGTTTTCTGAGGATCTCATAAAAGAGAAATATTTAACAAAGTTAAACTGTCTTAACAACCTGAATTCTCAAGACGGTATCTAATTTTTTATATATATATATATATATATATAGACCAATAACATAAATCCATCCATATGGATGGTAAAGGTGATGGAAAACCCTCTCACTAAAATTAAGGGGGTAGTAGAAGTATTATTAAACACTCATCTACAGACGCCAGACAGCTCGGTTTTCCCCTCAGAAATCTCATGGTGCTGACACAGCTCCAAGGGATTCTGGGTAGGCGCATGCAAATAAGGGTCACAATGATCACCTTTGCCTCTATATCCACTTTCTACATGGATCCCTTAAAAGTTGCCTGCTGTACAGGACAGCCTTTAGACAAAACTCGAGTGACAGGTGTAACAACCAGATCACCACTCCATTCAAAAATAACGCGTCTTTAAACCGGCACAACGGAGAAAAGAAAGCGAAGGAAGACCGCCAGTAGGATCGTGCGCTCACCATGTGTAGCAGCGTGCAATACCGCACACAGTGACTCTAGCATTTCTGCCAGGGCAAATTGGCACTTTGGGTTCTATGCTTTCCTGGCCCTAAGGCCAGATCAGAGTTTCCCCCTCCCATCCTACAGGTGCTATACTTGGTCTAGGCCCGATCACCACTTCACTTCATTCTTAACAGGACTCATCAGCATGAAACTGTGACAGAGGCTTAATTAGCAAGGCTTGGGGTAGCATGAGAAATACCATTACATAAGTTATGGTGGGTAAAGGTGATGGAAACCCTTCCACTAAAATTTAAGGGGTATGTAGAAGTATTATTAAACACTCATACAGACAAGCCAGAAGGCTTGTTTTTTCCCTCAGAAATCTCATGGTGCTGCCACAACCACAAAGGATTCTGGGTAGGCGCATGCAAATAAGGTGATCATGGTTGACCTTATTTGCATGTGCCTACCCAGAATCCTTTGTGGTTGTGGCAGCACCATGAGATTTCTGAGGGAAAAAACAAGCCTTCTGGCTTGTCTGGTGTTTGTAGATTAGTGTTTAGCAATGCTTCTACTATATATATATATATATATATATATATACATAAACATCACACACCCCACTACTAATGACACAGTGGCACAATTTTAAGGGGAACTCATTAGCATTGCCATAAAGCATCAGCTCAGTGTGGTGTCTGAGCCGGGAAAGTCACCCAAAATATCACCTGACACCAATGGCAGCCTCCAAGTCTCTGAATAAAGGGAGTTTATTGGGACAAAATGAGATAAAATCAGGTTTTTGTCACTGACTGACTAGAAAAAATCAAAGCACAGCCTTATGACGAACACATGAAATAGGAGTCCATGTCAGAACATAAACACAATCATAAAGGGCAGGAGGCTTTAGACAGAGTTTAAAAAAAGCAGTAGAAGAGACTTCTGAGGTTCCTGAAATCTTTTACGACTGCATGGTTTTTTTCCTGGTTAGCCAAATAATTCTATCACTAAAAACTCTTCTCTTGGACCAATGTGGCTATATCGAGTGGTGTGCTAGTCCGATAGAAATTAATATAACCTGCGATATTTAGGTATTTCTACATGTTGATATTAAATAAAATGTATCAGATTTTAAACCACGCATTCTTGCGCAAGAACATATGTTTCCGCTACTGTATACTCATGAAGTTTGAACGCCCCTAATATCTCCTTATTTCTGCCTTTCCTCCTTATACCTCTTTTTCTCATTTGACCTCTAAAAACTTTTTTTTAAAAAAATCATCTTTTTATATATTTTGGTGTAATTTGTTAGAGAATTCGAAAGGAAATGAGGAAGACATATTTTAAAATAATGGTCTCGGGAGGTCAAATCTAATTAAACCTTCTACTATTAATAAAATTAAATAGTTCAGATCTGTTTATATTCCGATATTCCATTTTTTTTATAATAACATAACTAATAACATATTTAAATTTTTTTTAACTACGAAAACTGAAAGTGAAGAATCTTCTTGGACAATTAACGTTATGTTTCTAGTACAATACTGGAGACCCACCTATATTAACTTATTAAGTCAGAAGCTTGCCTCGCATCTTTTTACATCTTTGCTGTATCTTTGTCCCTCTGGGTTAGGCACTAAATGATATATTCTTTTTTTCAGAACAAGACTTTCTCTTGAAATCGTCATCATACCATAGCGCAATACTTATTAAAAGTCGTATCTAAAAAAGTGGAGGAAAAAAATCGGAGGCTTTTTTTTTATCTATTAAACATTAAATTAAAATAAATAAATCCCTAGAATATGTTTATTTACACCTTCTATGCCTGGAATTTCATTTATTCATGGACTATGGAGCATTCGCCGCAACATTTCAGGTAAGAGGTGGGATAAGAGGGAGAGGAAGGAACTAGACTTAGGGCGCTGGCCAACTCTTCATGTTCGTGTCCTTCTTCGTGGAGAAAAAAGTCTTCGTATTCCATGAATATTCGCCCATTCCTGTATTCGGTTCGGGCTAGAAGGGGTTAATACGAGGTTAACGCGGTACGCACTACGCATCAGACTTGGCGCCAGGATTTTAAAGGTCTATACAAGCGACTCTATTGGTCGCCGGCAACCAATAGAGTTGCTCGTACAGATCTTTAACTCCTGACGGTGAAACTTCCCCTGGGGAGACCATTCTCCGTAGGTTGGCGCGAGGAGTTAAAGGTCCGTACGAGTGACCGATAGAGTTGATGCCAGAGGAGGCCCCTGCAGGCGACCAATAGAGTCGCTCGCACGGACCTTTAACTCCTCGCGCAAACCTATGGATTTCTGCTCCCGTTAACCCCTGCGATGCTGTGTAGATGAGGTAGGCTAGAAGGTAGGTTAGAAGAGACCCGCGAGATGAGTAGATTAACAAAGACGAACATGAAGATTCTTCGTGTTGTGTGTCTTCGTCTTCATGTACACTTTGTGGTGTACTGACAGCTTGGTAAGCGAAAACCACTCGGCGCCCCTTTCTCTTTCTTTCGCTTTAAAAAAAAAAAAAAAAAAAAAGGGGAGCTTGGGGCGGCAAAGTGCCGCCCCTTCAAAAGTGCCGCCTGGAGCGGTTGCCCCACTCGGCTCCATTGTCGGGCCGGCCCTGCCTGGGATGGTGCATGGAGATCAGAGAGTCTTCCCAACTGGCCCATGATGAAGGGGGGCACATACCTGTCCATCAAAAATAGGACGGTTTAGTAGTATACGTGCGAGCGTGTGCCTACATTTTTCTGAATTGGTAAACTGGGAATATAGACTTAATAAAATTTTTTTATAAAGCGCCGGCAGATTCCGCAGCGCTAAATTATTGGTCTATATGGCCCTGGGAAGTCCAATGATAGCAGCCTCTGTCCCACACATCTGAGTCCGGATCACCTTTTTTTTTGGCTGTTTGGGGCTAGCTCCTTTAAATAACACAAATTTGAGTCCTAACTACAGTTTTACAAATAATATTCGTGCTAAACGCTTCTTTTAATTCCGTCAACTGATTTGACTTTCATATTTAACATGAAAGCTCCAGCGTGCCATAGTATTAACATATTGTGTTTATTTAAATATATAAACAGGGGCTGATTGATGAGTTTGCTAATGCTATAGGATATGGGCCACGCAGGGATTACTCTGAAAATGACTGACTTGTACATAAACAAAGCTAGGAAATTGATAAGAGAATTGAAACATAAAAATCGAGGAATTGTAAACATAAATTATCTGTAGCTAATTGTTTTGGGGAGAAGATATGGTGCCGGTGTCAAGGTATTTTTTTTTCTTAATGTTTTAATGCACGGCGAATTAATTAAGAGGCATTTTAAACTTAACTTCTGAATTCTATCATCTGTCAGCGTGCTTGTTAAGAGATTATTTATAGGAGTTTGATTTGGAAAGACAATGAAGAATTTTAATAGAAACTAACAAAAAACTAATAGAGAGAGGGGAGTTATTTATTAAGAGAAATTAAGGAATAATTAAGATTTTTTGTTGTCGTATTACAATAGCGACCAATCAATGTTCAAATTTGCTGGACCATTCCTTTTTTGTATGGTGGTGATATACATACCTTGTATTTACCAGGGTAGAATAATTGAGGATCTCCTTCTTCTGGGAGAGTGGCTTCATGAGGAGCAGGGGTAGCCACATGTAGGTTTTGGGTAAGAAGGGCGATTACGTGAAGGCCGACGGACAACATGATTGGCCAAAGAACAAACGCCATTTAATACTCATTTGCGCTTTCAAACATATTGTTTCCAGATGATCTTCCCACAGATAAAGCAATTTAGAAGTGAAAGCCCTCAAAACACAGAAAGACAAACCAGGTGAACAAAACCAAAACCTCACAAGAAGCTGTCAAAAAGTGCAAGCGCTAACTATTTTTTAAATCATCACCATGCGATATTAGGAATAGTTTTCAATTAGCATAATTTCACCTCACTTTGATCATCATGGGGTATGATACAGCCATCATGCAAAGCTGAAACACTGGCAGCTTTGGTATATAAAGGACATCCAACAAGATCTCGTTAACGTTTTGGCTAGGTATGGGCGGTCATTAGGCCAGGGCAGAGCATTGTGGGAGCGGTCATGCAAATTTCACTGGCAAATGACCAATGGTTTCTCAGGAAAAGGCCGGGAAGCGCAGATCTTTCAGCCAAAATGCAAACGAGGGCCCACCTTCACGTTCCGAGACAAAATGCACTTGTTTACCTCATGGGGCTCAAAGGCTTTCCCTACTGTCAAGGGTTTGAAGAATCAAGATCTCTTTGATGAGATTACTAGAGCTGACCCCATATGCCTGTTAAGACGATAAGAGTCACACTCTTGGGTTAGGATATAACATGGAGATATGAAAGACGGGTTTGGACTAGGACAACTTGATGTGCTGCAACAGGAGGGTCCACAAGAGTGTCTTACAAGGTGAACATAGATTCTGGTAGATGACGGGCTGCATGCAGGGGAGTTTCAAGTTTTCAAGTGAGGTTTAAATTTTTAAAATATGTATTCTGATATAACATAAGTGGGATAGTTTTAATTAGACTTGGGCACCAGGGGGCTCTTCGTGTTCGTCTTCGTGCTCGTCTTCGGGGAAAAAAAAATCTTCGTATTCCGCGAATATTCGCCCGTTCCTGTCTTCTCTTCGGGCGAATATTCGTTTTTTCTTCGTTTTTTCCGGTTAAGGGGTTAATACGGGGTTAACGCAGCTCTGGCGCCAGTACTTTAAATGTGTGTATCAGCAACTCCATTGGTCGCCAGCAGGGGGCCTCCTGCTGTCGACCAATGATCACAGTACCATATATAGCTAATATATTCTCGGGCAGAATATTCTGCTACTCAGTGTAAAACCAACAGAGGGCAGCATTCTGTCCGATGCTATATTAGCCATATGTGGCAGTGTGTTAATTTTCATTTATTAATTATTTAAATAAAATATATTTCCATGATCCGCTGGTCTCCCCACTGCAACAGTTAAATGTCCGCACTCACGGACATTAATTTTGTCGAATTTACAAACTCTTTTTTTCTATTTATTTTGGGGTTTTTTGTATTAAACTGTTAGACGAAAGGATCATGGGAATAAATGCAAATGAGCACACGGCCCCATATGGCTTATATATCTTTGGACAGAATGCTGCCCTCTGTTGGTTTTACATTAAGTAGCATATGTTTGAAATCCAAAGTTATTCTGCTACTCAACGTAAAACCAACAGAGGGCAGCATTCTGTCCGATGATATATTAGCCATATGTGGCAGTGTGTTCATTTTCATTTATTAATTATTTAAATAAAATATATTTCCATGATCCGCTGGTCTCCCCGCTGCAACAGTTAAATGTCCGCACTCGCGGACATTAATTTTGTCGAACTTCCAAACTCTTTTTTTCTATTTATTTAGGGGTTTTTTTGTATTAAACTGTTAGACTATGGCTAATATATCTTTGGACAGAATGCTGCCCTCTGTTGGTTTTACGTCGAGTAGCAGAATAACTTTGGATTTCAAACATATGCTACTTAATGTAAAACCAACAGAGGGCAGCATTCTGTCCAAAGATATATAAGCCATATGGGGCCGTGTGCTCATTTGCATTTATTCCCATGATCCTTTCGTCTAACAGTTTAATACAAAAAAAACCCCAAATAAATAGAAAAAAAGAGTTTGGAAGTTCGACAAAATTAATGTCTGCGAGTGCGGACATTTAACTGTTGCAGCGGGGAGACCAGCGGATCATGGGGATATATTTTATTTAAATAATTAATAAATGAAAATGAACACACTGCCACATATGGCTAATATATCTTCGGACAGAATGCTGCCCTCTGTTTGTTTTACGTTGAGTAGCAGAATAACTTTGGATTTCAAGCATATGCTACTTAATGTAAAACCAACAGAGGGCAGCATTCTGTCCGAAGTTATAGTAAGCTATTTATACTAAGTTAAATGTCCGTACCGGCGACTTTGTTGGTCGCTGGCACTGACATTTAACTGACACAGTGGGGAGACCACTGGTGTCCCTGCTGTGTCAGTTAAATGTCCGTACCAGTGACTTTGTTGGTCACTGGCACGGACTTTTAAGTTAACTGGTGCAGCAGGGTCCCAGGTTGCTTTTTTTTTCTGCCTAGCAACTAGTGGTAAGGGGCCGTGCGAGTGAGCCTATTGGTCGCTTGCACAGCCCTTTACCCTACAGATTTCTGCTCCCATTATCCAACGCAGCATTGCAGGGGTTAACGGGAGCGGAAATCAGGAATTAAAAAGGCTGTGCAAGTGAGCCTATTGGTCACCTGCAGGGTCTTCCTCTGGCATCAACCAATTGTTTGATGCCAGAGGAAGACCCTGCAGGTGACCAATAGGCTCACTCACACTGCCCTGTAACCCCTGACGACGAACCTTCTGATTTCCACTTCAGTCAACTCCCGCGATGCTGTGAAGATAAGGTAAATTAGATGGGGGAGGGACCGGGTAGATTAGTAGACGAAGGCGAAGATTCTTCGTGTGTGAGTCTTCGTCTTCGCCTACGTTTTACCTGCACTGTCTTCTCTTCTTCATGTCTTCGGAACGAACACGAAAACGCACTCTTCGTGTTCGTTTTCATGTTCGCCCGAAGACGAATGCACAAGTCTAGTTTTAATCATATATTACCTTCTGATGACCCCAATGTTTTTTTCATTTCCTCTTGCAAATATTGATCTATCCATTTGAATACACTGGCTTTAAAAGTACTGCCATATTGCCCCAAGTTCAAGTGAGGTCAACATGACAAGGCTCTAGGTGACGTCCGCTCCCCTGATTGGAGAATCAAGGAGAGCATGTCGCCGCAAGCACTTCCATTTTAGCAGAAGTTCCCGCTAGGTTATGTCCATGGAAATGCGGGTAAACATAGAAGATTGCAGATTGAAGATAGAATATGAAGGTGGGAAGAAGAGGGAAGGTGATAGAAGACAGAAGATGTGGAAGCACAAGTAGTCGGCAGAAGTGGAATTTGTCAGCGGAGAAGGTGGGGAAACATTTAGGGAGCATGAGAGAGAGAGTGAACAAGAATGAGAATGAGTGAATGTGGGCTCAGAAATTTCGGACGAACATTCTGAGCTTTTTGCTTAATTTTCTTTCAATTCATGGGGGGGGGGGGGTTCTAGCCTCATTTTCAAGGCTTCGTACAAATAGCCGAATTTACCAATATTCAGTAAATTCGCAATTCATACGAATCCGAATGCACAAGTCTGCTAGTTACAATGAATATATAGAAAATGGGATTTCTACACTAACTAATTAATCAATAGTTGATTGAGGTGCCTGTCAGTATTACAAAACAGCAAAAAACCAAAACAAAACAAAAAACAAACTATTGAATATAATAATAAAAATTAAGGCACCAATGAATGGGAGAAGCTACAAGTTTCCAGATACGGAGGTACAATCTATTTTTGGAATCATGGATTCCACAGGGCCAACTTAACCCTTTGAAAATTTCAGTTTAGTGAATAAACCCCCATATATCTTCCTGCACAACAATAATAAATATTTATACTTTTACTCTCTGGAAAATACATTTTATCTCCGTGATTCTTTTTCTTGTTTTCCTATTAATATTTCAGATTACACAACATCCCATCAGGCCAAGCTAACAAGATTGTGCAGATTTTAAGATAAAAAAAAACTTTGACCCGACCTATGAGGCTTTTAGTGCATTTATGTTATTGTAGATTTTTTGTTATTATACAGTTTATGTGTGTTTCTGTTGAAGTGTGTAATTTTGTGAAGATTACTGTCAGCTATAATGATGCCGGTTTGCTGCTTTCATTTCTAGTCTTCTTTAATGGTCGATTTTTGTTGTTTGATCACTTTAAGAGTTTTATGTATAAAAGGTAAAAATATTAAAGTGCTTGATAAGAAATGCCCGTAGGCAATAATTAATGGTTTTCTCTTATTTTCCACTTTATTTTTCATAAAAGGTTGACCCTAATGACCTCTAAATGTTATCAGTAGCAGGGCTCTAATTATTCTTCATGTTAAAAGCCATGAGGCATTTTGCATTGAGTAAATGACAAACATGTATGAGCTCTTCAACAGGTTCAAGCAAAGTTCAGGCAACGAAAAGGCAAATAAGGTTCTGGAACGCTAGTGAAGGCAATAAAGGCACTATCACAGGCAAGGGGTACATGCAGACTGAAGGTTTAAATAGTCCTCTAGCTCAGGATCCTCCTACCCCCTAAATTAGGGGGAGGAGGAAAAGAGATAAGTACCCCTTTAAGACGCGGCATAAATATTCATGAGATAGCCGTTCGCGCTGAGACGCGCGTCCCGTCTAACCTCAGATCACCACACGGGGGCGCGCGTCTAACGGCCGGACGGACCACAACGCGTCTTCCCGCCAACAGAACGAACAGGGGGCTAAACACGCGGGCTGCGTCTCGGCTCCCCTGCTCGCGGCAACGCTGGAACCGCCGGAACCGCCTGCAAGGTAACAATAATCTAAATTAAACTATGCCTAATAGAAGACTAGTTATGTTGAGGAGTAGAACTCATTGTCGGGTGAAGATATCTTGCTGCTCCAAACTATCTCAAATTATAATACTTATTCATGTTCTCTCTCCATTTTCTTCTTCTTCTCTCTCCATTTTCTTCTTCTTCTCTCTCTTCCTTCCTTTTCCCCACTTTCTTCTATCTCTCTTATTTCTTTCTCCATCTGTTCCTTCTGACTGATTTAAAAAAAAAACTTTTTTCCTCTCTCTCTCTTTCATTTTTTCCTCGCTCCCTTTATTTTGTTGCTCTCTCTCTATCTTCTTTGTATATTTTTTGGCCTCCATTGAACACAGTCTCCAGCAGCCCCTCTCCTACGCCCCAAACAACACTAACAGCTTCTACCATCATATCCTTTGGCACAGCGACGGTCGCCAGCACACTGTGTTAGGGAGTGCTGAACAAGAGGTCTAATGAAACAGAGCTCACGCTTTCTTCATTTAAGGCCGGTTAGAGGGAGATCTGTAAGCTCCCCAACCGGCCCTGCACCCCGACACCTGCAACTGACGATTTCCCAGGAAAATCTCCCAAATTCTGGAACTCTCTCACGGAAGTCAGTTGGCAAATATGCATGTGTATAGTTTCAGCCATTTTTGCTCATGAAGAGTTACCATGGAAGGAGGCAAAATCTTGAGTTTTCGGCAGGAAAAAAAATATTGCATTATTTTTTCGGTAAATCAGCAAAAATGATCTGATATTTATAATGGGTTCAGGAAGAGGTTTCAAAAAGAACAAAAATACAAACCACTGTCTGAAATGTTACCCTATATTCTTCGTCCTATATTCCTACGATCCATCCAGTGAATGAAAATAAACTTGTACGGATTCGCACCTCTTGAGATTCCGGAATGTGCTTTGTGAGAAATTTGAAAGTTACAATTTCATGTTTCTAGTTTGATCGTTACAAACGAGACAAGCGCAGAACCAAGGCTCTGCCGGGCCTTTAATTCAAGTAAGTTTTACGGACCAAAGAGCGGCTGGTCTTGTAATTAAAATCAGATTAGCGATACCTCCGCTTTTACTTTTATAATTCAGATTAATTTTATTTTGAGTCATAACATAAACACTTGACAAGCGCAATGCTGGAATTTTAGCTAATTGCTTAGGAAATTGTTAAATCACTTTAATCAGCTTTAATTCACACTGATAATAGCAGCCAATAACTGTGCTGGATATTATTTTCGTTAGGTTAATAGTTTTTTTTTATTGTTTGGTAAATGATAACAATGTTACAAAATACTTTTGTAAATGATACAATGTTTTTATATTCTCAAAAGGCACCAGAAGTACTTATTCACCTAGGCCTGACCCAGCTGCTCTGTCCATGGCTGCTGTCCTTACTGTGGAGCGCCAGGCTATGATGTCATACCCCAGCACTCTACATCATTAATCACAGACAGCAAAGACTTGAGGCTTCATTACCGTAGTGGAAAAACCTAATGTTGACAATAAAAAATATACATCTAAACTGTGTTTTCTTAATATAAAAATGCTCATTTATTTTAAAAACAAAGTTTTTTAGCCATATATTACACAAATTACAGTTCATAGCTAGCATTTTATTTTTAATTATTGCACTTATTTAATAGCAATTTAAGGCAGTCTGCAATTTCTTCATCTCATTCTCCTTTTCTGTCATGGATTGTCATGTTTGCTTATTTAAATATCATAATTCATTATATCTAATCTTTAAATCAAATGTATGATAATTAGTATTACTAGACTCGTGCAGTAAAATTTTTACTAATTTCATTTTTTAACAAATTTTGTTTAATTTGTCAATTCATAGAAATGTGGGGAAAAGAAGGGCCCCAACAAAACAAAATAAAACAAAGTGAAACAAAAGAGTTTTTAATTTAATTTTGTTGGATTTTTGTCACCCTTATTTACTGTCAAACACTCACTCACTCACTCTTTTTGTCAATGTCTCCCTACCTTATCCTTCACTCCACTTCCACAGACGGATCCATGGAGAAAGAAAATCATTTATATGCTTCTTTTTCTCCGCAGATTCGTCTACATTATTCGGCTTCACAAAAATTGTTAAAAATGCACAGAAGAGGCCAGAGTGGAAATGGGAGAAGAAGAAATAGAAGAACAAGAAGAGGATCTGCAGACAAGGAGACAGAGAAGAGGCGAGACGGAAGCAATTATCAGAAAAGGTAGAAAACATTGAGTGAGAGTGTGAGTATGACTGTGGAAGAGTGTGAGAGAGGGTAAAGACGAGTGAAAGAGTGTGGGAGAATGAATAAGAGTTAATGACAATGAATTTACTTTCTGAATCAAAAAATCTCTCCAAATTTCGTCCAAACTGTGGTCCACTACCCACAAAACCTCAGCTAACCGACACATATGAAAAGAGCCCGTGAATCATCAGTCTCTTTCAGGTTGGACACAGGCTTATCACAGGTTAAACTCTGGTCCGGGATATAAATTAGCAGAGCTAATAATACCCCAAGATCAGAAATCTTGTAGTTGTGTAATGTTTCTTTATAATGCTAGCAGAGCATCTCGAGACGTAGTAGCAGAAAAGTAACACATTCTCTAAGCATATGGGAAAACATGTCTCCATGGGAGGGCTTCAGAGGGTGTTGATATCATGCACCTGGCGAAACTTACATCACACAAATGTGTGTGATGTCATGAAGCATATGAGAACTTTTACAAACATCTTTCTTTCTGCAGAAGATTGAAGAAGGGAGTGAAACCCTACAAGCCACATGGGAGGAAATGTGGCTGCTTAAGGTTATGGTATGTGCCAAACTGGGGCCAAGATGGGCAGTCAAGGACAGGTCAAGCTCATCCACTGAATACTTGAACTACCAAAGGGGAGAAAGAATTCAAACCACCTATGGCCATACTGTCTCATCCCAGCTATAGAAATGTGGGGTGGCTGAGCCATTAATCCAAAAATCTCACTCCAAGAACCTATCCATTGTGCTCAGAATGGGGTTTTTATACAAAGCTGAGAATCTACAACCTACACCATTGTTTTTAAAGGCCAACTCTTCATAAAGTATCGATTTGGGTCTACAAATCAAGGCTTTTGTCCAAAAAAATTAGCGTTATAGGAGATTAAAACCACTTGACCACTGGAAAACTACCTCCCGCTAACACAAAGTATATCCATACATTAAAAACTATCAGTAATATAACTGCTTTGGAGAAAACAGATCGTCGTTATAACCGGATACTTAAAAGCCAATGAAAATTGTATCAAACGTAATATTTGAATGGCTTCCTAAATTGTATTTGTTATGCGCGTTCTCCTATTTTGTAGTATATTTCTGCAATTTAGGAGAATTGGTTGTTGGTGTTCTGCCCCTGCCTTTCAGGGATGACAACATTTTACTTAGTGCATAAAACGTGGAAGTTATAAATGATCCTGTCAAGATGTCCTCAATGGCTCGGAGCAGGAATTAGTCATTATCTGCAAATCTCTTGCATCTTAGTTATCAAATAGAGCCAGCGCTCTCGCCAACTGGAACGATTTGTAAACAATTGGCAATTCGAACGCGTACAGCTCTGAGGCTAGGACACGGCACCGAGAGCCATTGCATTTCGAGAGGGGGACACATAAATTCTGAATGACAGCCTCTAATAAAACCATTATCTAACAAAGCAGTGAAGAAAAGAAAGAACTGATTATTTTAAGATGCTACTAAATCAAAAGTTCCAATATATGCTAAAAGTATGATAAAAATACATTAGTTGAATATTAACGATGCAGGAGTACTTTCTGGGCCTCCAAAGAAACTTTTGCTCGTTATATCATTTCACGGTGGAGGTATTCCAGCTCGGGTGCATATTTTAAAATGACAGACAGATCGGCTCATCTATACTCGAGATAAATTATCAAGAGGCAAGGTCCAGCCAATGGCTTACCAGGTTATAAGCATATCTAGCTGTCAGAGCAATATATAACCCTGGGACATGGTCCAATGTCGCTTCTAGGTCTCACACAGGGTTCTAGCTTACTACTTGTCTCAGTCAAAGTCCCATGTTGGACCTAAGCTATGATTCAATCAGCTCTCTACATACGCGCCAGGATTCCATCAAGCCATTGGGCTTCAGTCAGGATTCCAATCATCTCTTGGTCTTGAGCAAGCGCTCCATCCTACTTATGGACCTGACTCAAGGTTTGATCCAACTCCTGGATCTGAGTTTGCGATCCATCCAGATTCTGTACATAAATCAGTATTCCTGCCAGCACCTGGGCCTGAGTTAGGGTTCTCAGTTTTCTTCTGTAGAAGGATCAAGGTCTCGTCATTAGAAACTCCTGGGTTTCAGTCAAGCTGGTTAACTCCTATAAGCCCACTCGGTAGATCGTCATCTTTGCCAAATCCTATAGTTTAAAGTAAAGGTAATAAACCTGTTTATTTAAGTAGCTACTTGAAATCCACCTCATGCTAGTAAAAAGAACCATCTTAATTATTGTCTCTGGAATTTTTGATTCATACCCGTTGGTTTACTCCTTTTGCAGAAGCTGATTGACCTGGGAGTTCTTAAAATGAGGAAGCATGGAGAATGGATCCTCGGAACTTTGTCTCAAAAACTTTGCTTTTGTAACTAAATGCACAAGAGCAGATCCAGATCAGGTGGGAATTGGACTCTGGGGCGACACAGTTACAAAGACCCCTCCATAATATATAAGTTTATATATCACAGGGACATTAGAAAGTCTTTGGCTGTTCAGTAGGACAAATACATTTCCTTTCCTTTTTTAAAGTGATAATTCACCCAAGAGACAGTCACGGGTAGGGTTGCCAAGTGGTCACTTTTATTTCATAATGCCATGCTGGTTGGATATACTGACCGGCACCATACAGAGACAGTTTTTGCAGAGAAGCCTCTTCTCTGTTGGGAGAAATAGAGATTGCTGGCTCCTCACTCACTGATATAAAGTAGCTGTGCTCCAGGCGAGCACTGTTACATTTTGTTGTGATCAGGCATCTGACTTACCTTCACTGTAGTCTGCAGCAACCTGTGTATCTAGTTATCTAGATGACTGAGAATGAGGAGAGTCCAATAATAATAATGAAACTCACACCTACAAAGGTACTATAATTGTTGTTGTCAACTCTCAGGCAACACAAATTAGTTACTAGCAGCTAGAGCACTAAGTGATGCCTGTCCATGTCTGCTTACTCCCAATCTCTAATTACCCCTGCCTCACCCCCCTCTCAGCTTCCCCTATGTAGTTCCACAATTTCCCCGCACGGTTTTCCTTTCTAAGGACCCTCCACCTGTAGCCAGGCTGCGTTTCCAGCTGTTACATGTGTACAATCAACACAATTCTATATAAATAAATATAAATCAAATATAAAATGAAATTAAAACATTGTAAAATATTGTGTCTTTTCCATGTATTTCCCATTAAATACATTATTACTTTACAAATGCCATTCTGGTTTCCTAGTTGTTCTTACCTACAACATCAAATGACAGGATGTACTGGTGGGTAAGTGGAACAGCCTCCCAGCAGAAGTGGTAGAGGCTAATACAGTGAGGGTATTAAACATGCATGGGATAGACATACGGCTCCTGAATCTAAGATGAGACCAACGACTGATTAAGGTTTGAGTCTTTGGGGCCGATCCGCCAGCATGTTCTGTATGATCTGTTTTATTTTGTTTTTTATTAAGTACTTTAAATGTCTATTTTTTTTTATAACTATTTAACACCGAGCTATATCTTAAAGTTTTGCTTCATGTATAAAAAAAAAAATTCCTTTTCTATTTTTTAGAACAGCACTCGAAAGGCATTTCTTTTTTTTTCCACCGACACCGATAATACCGACAAGCAAGCTGATTCCGGTTACATAAACTATCTGGAAAGAACAGTTTTTTTCTCAATTCAATGTTTTTGGTACCATCTGTTCCGCTATGATCACAATGTAACAGCTGGAATAAAAATAGAAGGTTTTTAGAAGGTTGTTTTCCTGTCTTATTTCTCTCTGGAATCAAACGGACTTCTGGTTAATAAACGCCACATTTAAGTTATTTCGGGCTAAACAGAGATCTGTTGTTTTTTTTTTAGTTGTTAATGAGAGAAAGTCCTAAGAATTTAGATTTGACTAAAAAAAGCCATTGATCATTGGGGTCCGTAGAAATCTGGCAGAACAGAGCAAGTTTAATAAGTTTGAATTCTCCTTATGTTTTCAGCCCGAGGTCCGGGGCAGGTGGTTGGTATGGGTACATAGGAGCGTCAGTGGATGTCTGTGCCGCTCCATGGGTTTTTTCATGGGAGATCAGAGGGGCTTCCCAACAAGGCATGATCCCCATTGACAAAAAAATCAGGACTGTCCTGCAAAAACCAGGACACTAGGGAATTATTATTATCGGGGCTTTTAAGGGCTGTAGAACCCTGCGATACCCTCAAACATTCTGGGGTCCTAGAAAAGAGGGACATCAGGAGAGGAAAGAGGGGCATCAGGGGAGGAAAAGTGACATAGGGAAAAAACGGCCGGATTTGGGACCGGAAGAGGGACTGGCCAAACTAAACAGGGACACGTGGGAGATATGGATAACTCATTTTTTTTAAGTCAGTATTCTACCGGCTACTTATGGACCACGAGTTCCTTACCTTTCCTGCTTCCACTACCCTGGCCTGTAATGAATAAAACATACTAGATAATTAATTCATAATTAATCAGCGCGGCAGGGCGGTGATATAACGCGGAACAATTATAAAAATAAAATGTTCCGTATCCGACAACCATAAAGTATATCATGAGTCGGATGAGGTTCCAGGGATGCATCTGTATTACGGAAAAATTTATGTAAAACTGATTGGCGTTCTTCCTATCATTTTGTAATTATGTCATTAAAGTCCTCATCTCTCTTTTTTTTTATGAATGGCTGCAAACTGCCTCATTTCTACAACGCGATACGGCACCATTCACACAAATCGGAAGCCGCGCAATCCCATTCTTCGCGTTTCAAAGCTGTAATCATGCCAAATGTCATCGGGTTAGGAGATTTCTCTCTCTCTCTCTCTCTCTCTCTCTCTCTCTCTCTCTTTTTCTTATTGAGCTTCCATGAAAATGAGCCATTCATAAAAATGCGCAATTTACTTTTGTAAGAAAAAAAAAATCGTATTGACGATTTGTGGAATTATTTGAATGCGGCGTTTAGAGATTTTTTTTATTACTTAATTTATTATATAAATTATATAAATTGCTATGAGCATTAGTATTTTTTTAATAATGAGTTAACCTGTTAAGTGCCAGGCCAGATTTTGTCGTTTTTGTAGTTCTACTCAGGCCACAACCATATAAACAGTTTATGCTTTACCTAGGGTGATATATATATATATATACAGTATATATATATGTAATTCAGGACAAGTTAAGCTATTACTAAATAGGAGGCTTAAGGCAAATTGTGGATCTGATCCAATGATATGAGAGCGGGGAGCCAGTTCCCCCCAAAAAATTACAAAACAAATAGCGAAAGTAATAAAAACGGAATAATTATCTAAAACTCCCTGCAAGATTAGTATAATTTTTGTATATATATATATATATATATATATACGGGTGGTACAGTCTAGGTTGGCACTAAAACCTTGCTGCGTTTACTATCCATTACTATCCATTTACTATCCATTAGCAAGGGCCAACACCGGCCCTTCATAAATTAGATTTAAGTCAGAGAGAGGGAATGTTCTGCATCACCCCACTTCTTTTACAATGTACTTTTTAGTCAATAGACTGCATGGTGGAAGGTACCTAAAAAATACCGGCAGCTACCCCTCCCCCTCCTTTTCCCTACTATCTCGCCCCCCCCCCCACACCTACTGGGGTACCCATATTTATTTATGGCAATTATTTACTGATGCGTGAGTTTGCAGGAGAGTTACAGTTTCAGCTCAACTTCTTTATGAAGTTTCTCCAGCAAGGAGGCACCAGCCAACCCCACCAGGTTATCCCATTCCACCCAACAAACCTTTAAAAGGCTTTTGCAGGGGATAGGGGCAGCCTGGCCTGGGGCAGGGGGAGGTAATTGCCCCCTATGCCGGTACAAATTCTCAAAAAAAGTGTTGATCCCTGGCCGGTGGGACCAGTCAGGCAAGATGAGTGTGTTAGTGTGAGTGTATATATGTATGTGTGTGTCACTGTCACGTCCTCGGGTCCTGTTAGCCGCGGGCGGGGGTCTGCTCGCAGATCACGGGGACCCGATACTTCTCTCTCCGGACCCGTGGTCGGCGAGCGGACTACCGCTCGCGGCGCACGGGCACCCGAGGGACGTACACGTTCTCTCCATGCCGGTGGCGAACAGACCGACCGCCGACACGGGAGAAGGAGGGTCGGATCCGGGAACTCCTCGACGAGCAGATCTAAGGCTGCCCGTCTATGCAGGAGTTCCCAGAGGGGTTCCCTTACCTGCTGTCCGGCCGCCGGTCCGTCCACTAGGGGCGCAGCTACTCCTTCTGGCTGGTGCCGTGGACGTGATGGACGTCTGGAGGCGTGGCCTTGACTCTGCTCGGGGCGGGATCTTCTGTTTGGCGCCAGATTTAAAATCCTTGCTGTCCTTTCACAGGCACCCTGTTGTGGTCTTTGCCTGTGACTCTGAGTTTTGCTGCTGATCTTTGTTTTTTGACCCTTGCCTGCTTGACCTCCCTTTTGCCTTTGTGATTTTGTACCTCTGCTTACCTGCTCCTGTGTACCGACCCGGCTTGCCTGCTACCTGCTCCTGTGTACCGACCCGGCTTGTCTGCTAACCTGCTCCTGTGTACCGACCTGGCTTGTCTGACATCCTCAGCTGTACCTGTTTGCCATACTCAGTACTTACCTGCTACCTGTGTTCACGGAGAGTGTCTCACTGTTGGGATCATCTAAGTCCTGGATTACCACTGTTGGGGCTTCTCCCTATTCAGCAGTTTTCTGGGCAGAATAACTCCTGCGGTGAGTACCTCTAGTGATACACGAGCGACAGTGTGTAGGTTTGAGAGAGTGTGTGTGTTAGTAAACAGGGCCGGCCTTAGGGGTGCACGACCTGTGCGGCCGCACAGGGCGCCATGGCAACAGGGGCGCCGCCCGGGACTTAAATAAAAGCATCGTTTGTTTTTTTTGTAACTTTATTTAACATGGAGGATGTTAAATAAAGTAAAAAAAACCCAAAACCGGTGTTTTCATTTAAGTCCCGGGCAGGGTCGCTCGTGAAGTTTTCAGCAACCGCTTGGCGCCCCTCACTCTCCGTCACTCCGTTGCGGTGCCGACGTTTCGTACTGAGCGCCAGAATTATTCTGGCGCTCAGCTGTGAAGCGCGCAGAGCGGGAAGACGGATGCCTCCCGCTCCCACCGCGAGACTCCGGCAACAAGCTAAATAAGGATAGGGAGAGGGGGCAGGGGGGAGGCAGTGATAAAGGGCAGGGGGGGAGGCAGTGATAAAGGGGGCGGGGGGCAAGGCAGGGATAAAGGGCAGGGGGGAAGGCAGTGAGAAGGGGCAGGGGGGAGGCAGTGAGAAGGGGCAGGGGGGTAGGCAGTGAGATGGGGCAGGGGGGTAGGCAGTGAGATGGGTCAGAGGGGGGAAGGCAGTGAGAAGGGGCAGAGGTGGTAGATAGTGAGAAGGGGCAGAAGGGGGAGATTTTTTTCCTTTCTTTTTTTTGGGATGGGGGGGGCGCCAGAGGAGTAGTCCGCACAGGGCTCCAGAATACTTAAGGCTGGCTCTGTTAGTAAAGTGGAATGGTATGGGCTGAGTAGAGCTGCTCAGGTTTACTTGCCCACCTGGGCTAGAAAGTGCCAGCCCTTGGGGGGACAAGGGTAGGGGCACTGAGCTTTGGATTTGCCCCAGGGGAAAAGTACTAAATTTCTACCCATACACAACCTGCTGTCCTTATAGGGACTACACAATGACAACAGCCGGGCTGTTTCTTCCGTCTGCCAAGCGAACTTGTCTTTTTTTTTTTCTGCATCAATTTTTTAAAGCGGGGCTTTAATGTAATTTATTTTACTTTATTGAGGAGAGAAAAAAAGATGTTTGCAACGGAACAAATCAGCGTATCCTCTAAATAACGTGTAACTCGCACACAAATGAACAAGCAACCCCATAAAAAACCTAAAAAGCATTAATAAATACTGAGCACTTAGACGCCGAATAAATATTATTATGCAACGCTTTTCCTTACAAAAGACTAATGGCCGCCATAATTTCGCAAAACCATTTCCTTAAAAAAAGTAATTTAGTGCACATGGAAAAAAAACAGTACTTTTGCATAAAAAATTCCATGTTGTATTGCAATGCGATTTTTTTTTTTTTGCATTATTAAAAAAATATATATTACGTTTAAAAAGAAATAAAATGCCCCGCATCGTTCGGTGTTCAAGGGACACGAATAATTAATTATTTACTTTTTTCAGCCTGAATCTTACTTTTAAAGCTGTAGAAAAGCCCCTTTTGAATCCCGGGATATATAACCTTCACCCGTCTGGCTTTCCTTTAACTACTACAGATTCCTCGTCGTATGAAACTCCACTTACACCAGTGGCTTAAAACAATGGGTTTATTAAAATAACAAATACATTATATGTGAGTATATAGAGAAGCGTCTGAAATACAAGGCTCTATGACTCTAACTACACTATGCTAATGACTCTATGTGTGCATGTAAGGATGGGGTGTCCCTGTCACCTTGATGTTATCCTTCCTTCTTTCTTTCTGGTTCTCTCTCTTGTCTTTGTTGCTCACACAACACCTTTATAGCCACTATGCCCAAACAGTCCCAGCCAATCATCTTCTTAGTTTGTGTCCACTCATCCTAAGGAAGGCACAATCTTGTACCTGCACCAGCTGCCTGTAGAGACCGCTCTTGTCCATGAAGTTAGATTGCCCCCACAGTGCCTCAGGGCAAATTCAGGGTGGGTCTCTGGAATGTTGATATTGTCTCCTTTTGTTGTAGGACAAACACATGCTTGTCTCCAGCCCAGATACTATCTCCTGCAGTCCTTTTGTTTTAGGAGATTGTAGATTGTATCTCCTGTTTATTGTTCCCACCTGGTAGAGAGATAGCTCTTTGATGTATTGTGAGTTCCTGGACATTTGGGTTTCGCCACTAGTGTAATTCCTTGAAACTGGTTTACTCAAGAGGAATCCCATTGTGTTGGGATCCAGCTGTTGTCCTTGGAGATTAATAGTTGACTTATATTTATTACAAAAGCCATTTCTCATATTTTTTTTTTATTATTATTTTTTTTATCATTGTTTTTTTTCCCATTCCTCCAAAATGTTGTTGAATAAATTTCTAGCAAACATAAAAAAATTCATTTTTTTTTTTTTTTGTGTCGTATCACACTAATTAATTCCATAATCCCCAATTTGTTTCTTTGGTTTATGTCTCTCTCTGTCTTCGATGATAAGAAAAAATAATTATGGCGAACAGAGCCGTAAACAAGTCGCTTTCTTGTAAATATACAAAAACGTACAATTGATTAAATAAGTTGTTTTCTGAGATCAGAGATCCCTAGAAAAATCCCTCAGCTTTGATGTCATATTTTAGCTTTCCGGGACTTCCCTGAGTCCCAGCGGAAACATTGTTTCTTTTGTAGTGTTTAACGTGAATATTCATGTTAAAAAAGTGAAATATCTATTTTTATTGTTTTATTCTTAAAGAAAAATCGACTTCTTCCCCGATGACAAAAGTAACATGTATGAGACTGATGAGTCGTCCCGTGAGAACACAGACACGCGTTAAAAACTTTGAATATGACTCACTATGATGTAACTACACAGGCAGCACGATGTCACATGACATAAATGCCATGAAGTTTTCTGCATTTTTTCTCATTTTCTGGATTATGCAAAACATTTTGCCCATCTCTAATACCAACCATCTGTCCTGATAAAAGGTCCATGATAGAAAGATAGAACCTGCCGGCAGGTCGGCCCCATCCGGCCCCCGTCTAGTCTGCCCGCTTCTCCTGCTGTAAAGACTCAAACCTTAATCAGTCGTTGGTCTCGTCTTAGATTCAGGAGCCGTATGCCTACCCCATGCATGTTTAATACCCTCACTGGATTAACCTCTACCACCACTGCTGGGAGGCTATTCCACTTATCTACCACCCACTCAGTGAAGTAAGGTAATACTTTAAGGAGACGTTTTCATAGTTTGGCACCTGTGATTTTGGCATGCTTACTCAGCATATCTGTGACATTGTAATATTCCATCAATCTGTTAATATGATTCGTTGGCTGAGGTAGTAAATACATTACATATTGTAACTCTTGGCTTTCTTTATCATTTGTCTTGATACAAATATTTCGAGTTCTATTAATTATTTAATTTAATATTATTTAATACTTTTTCTATTAATATTATTTTGCTCTGGAATATCCCATTAATAAATAATCCTCAGAACCGGGTAAAGCGTCTGGGTTATAGAAGATGTGTCTAAAATGGTCTAAGAATGCTGAGGGTCCTTACAGCCTTCCGATCTTCTGATGTCCAAACAGTGGCGTTGATTTACTAAGATGTAAAATTTAGGTATGTTTGGGCGAGATGGAGCGATTTGTCTCATTTAACTATTATTAGACCTGTTTGATATGTGTGGTTACACCGTTACAAGTTTTGATGAAGATTTCATTTTGGAGAACATTCCATATGTCCCCAGGGGAGGGCTGGCAGCCTAAGGCCTGGGGGGCAAGTCAAGTGAAGTGGCTCCGCCCCCTCGCACTCACCTTTCACCCCTCACGCTGCTCCCATCACTATGTGGCCATCAGACTGGTGGAAAACTTATCTAAACGGCCGCTGGGTGCTGATGCCACCGGCCGGAGCTACTTTAATCCTTTTTTTTATTTATTTAATATGCCGGATCGGCTTGCCATATTAAAAATAATTTTTAATATAATTAAGTATTAAAGTAGCGCCGGCCGGCAGCATCAGGACCCAGCGGCCGTTTAGATTCGATTTCCAACAATCTGATGGCCGCATAGTGAAGGGAGCAGCGTGAGGGGTGAAAGGTGAGTGCGAGGGGGCGGAGCTTTCACCCCTCACGCTGCTCCCATCACTTGGCGGCCATCACATACGGCCGCTGGGTGCTGATGCCGCCGGCCGGCGCTGCTTTAATACTATTTTTTTTTCCCATTTAATAGCCGATCCGGCTTGCCATATTAAATTTTAAAAAAAAGTATTAAAGTAGCGCCGGCTGGCGGCATCAGCACCCAGCGGCCGTTTATAGTAGATTTCGGGTGGCCTGGGGGGCAATTGCCCCCCTGCCCCCCGGCCCAGCCCGCCCCTGTACGTCCCTTACCTCACTATTAATGTATGGTTTAGTGAATAAAACCCGGTTGCTGAACCCATTTAACTCTTAACTGGGAGCTCAGGAAAAGGACTTTTTCTCCACTAACCTATTCTGGGATTCTCTCCCTTCTTCCCCCAAACGTTACAAAAGCTGCCAGAACCATTCAACAAAAAACAGTAAAGTAACGATAAAGGGAGGAATAATCAGGAAGTTGACATGGCGGCTTGTACAGAATACATAGAATGCGGGTTTCCAACACAAATTCAGTGTTTATTTTCATTTGGAAACACAAATGTGCATGAAGGATCTGAGAAAAGATAAAATATCTTATGTAACTTTGGAGAACATGTTTAAGGATCTCCATTTAGTTTCACAATGTATCATTAAAACCTAAATAAACCAAATAAAAGAACGCCCTTTGACAGATGACTGACGAAAAAACAAAATTCCATGCGCCATTAAAGTTTCATCCTAGAACTTGTATGAGTTGTCACTGAGCCCCAACCTACTAGACAAACATCCCGACTCCTTATCATACTGCCTGTGGGAAACCATAGAATGACTCGGTCTTAATCACCCCAGTGGACTCTCTGACTAATAAACGTCTATGGAGGAAAGGACTTCATTAGCATGGCCATAAAGTTGAGAGCCGCACACCATACCTGGGAGCTCTCCGAGTTTCGACGCTTCCCTGGCTGTTTGTATTATAATGCGTAAAGAAAAATATATTTATTTTTCCATCGGATTTTCCCTTTAAGAGCGTTTTTTTGTTGTTGTTATCCTTTCCACAGGGTAAGAGGCAATGAAAAACGCGAGCGCGGTATGAATAACACTATATTATGGCTCTAACGTTTCCAAACTCATAAATTATTCTGTAGTTTAGTATAAAAGGCTGGATATAGAAGCATTTCAAAGAGATATCGCTCGGCTTAAGGGCATAGAAACATCCCTTTCATATTAAAATTATGATCAGTGGCTCTATCAAGCATGTGATTACAGAACAAATTACTTTAACTATATATATATAAGAAGGAAAAAAAACCACAGCTCGCTTTAAAGTTTGACAACAATCGCAGCCGTGATGTGACTAAAGATAAACCTGTTATCTGTGACATATTTTTGGGGGCAATAAATGATAATGGAAAAAAATGGAATTTGCTGAGCCGCACAAAAATTGGGACGTTGCAACAAAGCAAATCACTCATTTGTTAATGCCACCGGGGAAAAAAGCCATAGATGAGCAATGAAAGCCGTTAATACTGTCATCCGAAAAATAATGACTTGAACTTTTCGATAAAGAGAGTTCTTAACGAATCGTCTCTTCCGAAATCTGCTTCCCTCGTCAAATAAACTCTCGTTGGAATTATACTGGCATTAGCTAATTTATTCCAAGAGAGTAAATATATATATATATATATATATATATATATATATATATATATATATATATATATATATTGTAATGTTATTTGCATACAATATACTTTGTACCCATTCCTTTTTGGCAGGTGGTGCTACTCCTTAGAAAGAGGATAGCGGATTACGGCGTCTCAAAAGGGCCCATTTACTATAAAATCACACTTTTATATATATATATATTTAAATTAAAAAAATAGGTCGCTAAGGGCCATATTTATGGGACTTGGGCATTTGGATTTGTACAAATTTTAATTTAAAGGAATTTGAAACATTTCTCCGAAAACAAGGAGGGACTCCCAGGGAAAGAGAAATTTCTGAATGTTCGTTTGCATTTTTTTTGTTTTTTTCACTCTATCTCTTATGCTCTCGCACACTCTCTGCTATCCAACACAAAATAATAGAGCCTCCGCAAACACTCTCCCCTCTGATTGGAGGAATGGCGGAGAGGCTATCCACTTTAATTAAAAAAAAAAAAAAAAAGAAAATTAAGGAAAAAATCAAATATAAATAAAAGAAGAAATACAATTTATTGGGAGCCTTTATCCAGCCCCTGGAAATATTAAACTGGAAATATGTCTTATGATATTGTTCTCTAATTATAATCGCCATGGCAACTCTTATGTGCTGCTTTTATTTTAATGGTAGTTTTTTTTTTAATTCCAGTAACACACAATCTCCCGTTTAGAGAAGTTGTAGCGACTTCATAAACTCTTCACTTCCCCCGTTACTGAGTTCGTAATGTGAAACGCAATACATTGTAAGCTGGTTTGAGCCGTGCCCCCCCCCTCACCTGGTGTTTCTGTAAGTCAAGTTATGTTACATACTACTTTATATGTCCTGTCTACCCATTGTACAGCGCTACGGAATATGATGGCACTATATAAAACAATAAATAATAATAATAATACATTTATTAAGATAAATGTCCATCAGCTGTGAGGAGCCCCTCACTCGCTGCTGCTGCCATCACTGACATCGTCGTCGGGTTCTGAGCTCAGGCTCGTGTCGAGGACGGTGTCGCTGCAGAACGCCTCAAACTTGTTGGTGTTGGGAGCTCTGCCGATGAAGTCGCAGATACTGCTACTCGCAGAAGGCTCCTCACTCACCGGAGTGTCAGGGGCGAGCTGGATGGCCTCCTCATCCACATCGGAATCCTCCGCACCCCACCAGTTGCAGCGAAAGCAGCGCCTTAAAAATCCCATAAAAGAAGAACTCTGCAGGAAAAAAGACACAAAAAAATCAACATTTCTCCTCTATAATCTAACCCGGCCTCACAGCGGGAATTTTTGGTAAAGCATAAGATTTTAGCCTAATAACTGCTCTATTAAAATAGTTAGTTTTGTATCTTTATCTCTACAACACAACATATTGACTTTTTGTGATAATAAAACCTTGAAGCTCTATATAATATGTTCTAATCATTTTGGCTGAAAAGGTAATAATAATACGAACTTACAGCTTCCATATTTATTGTAGCCGAATACTCTGAAGAATACAGAATAATATCCGTTATCTCTCAGCAAAGCCTTGTGAGTGAGATCAGGAACGATCGAAACACAAGTGAGTGAGATCAGCCGAGATGACAGAATGTATTGCGCTGGGCAGCCGATGACATCACAGAGGCCAGAGAACAGTCACCTGTGTTCCACCTTGGTAACATGGGCATGACCTTATATGGGCATGGGAGTGGCTCTGCGTTGTGCCTAAGGAAGACGTGGCTGTTATGGGCGGGGTCTGCAGGGGATTGATTTTGTATCATTATATTCTAATAGAAATCCCATCTTTAAAGACCGTATTGTTGTTATGTTTTGCTCCCTAATTTATGGTTTTAGTGTCTGTTATGATTTATACCCCATTAACCTTTGAGGGCCCTTTGAAGATCTGTGAGATTACCCAAAAATAATATATAATTTATAAATATATATATAAAATGATCCTGGTAATTCTTTCTTTAGTGCAGAGACAGCAGTGAGTGTTATGTATTTTTGGAGCAGCTGTTCGTTTTGGATGAAATTCTGAGATCTTTTTTAATTTGGAACAACATTCGGGGGGGGGCGTTCCTTAAAGGAGGAAATCCTTGACCCTTTCTGGACTCGCCTTTGATTATAGAAATTTTAAAAAAGTTAGGACAGTCAAAGAGGTGCAGCAGCAGCCGTAGTAGTAGAAGAGCACTGGGCCTGGGCAGGCAGACACTGAAAGACACTGTCCAGGTGCCACATGTCCTGCCCCCTCCCCCCTCACACAGACTACAGTAGACACCCCCTACTGGGCTGAGCGCTAATACTCAGTCATATGCAAAGGAGGGCAGGATGTAATTCCCTTGTGTCTATTGGACGCAATTCCCTTGTGTCTATTGGACGCAATTCCCTTGTGTGTCTATTGGACGTAACTCAATCCCTTGTACTGTTTAAATACCCCTGTGTTCCCAAATAAAGAGAGTCCTGTTTTCACCTCAACATGAGTGTTGCCTGATGCTTGGGGTGGGCTGCTATGATCCTGTATTGTCCTTTTCAGGACAATAACCACGCTGTGTAGCTAAGCTTCGACTAGCCACGGCGCCAAGGTAGCTCCGGTGCAGCGACGCCCCCCCTTCTATCTACAACGCTGGTTCTGCCTGGCGCTGAAGGGGTTAATTGTTGGTGTCCCGGCAGGAGGAAGCAACGTTTGGCGGGACTACCCAGTCGGGGTACAGGTCGGTCCCGTCACAGTTTTCATTTGCTTTTTCTGAGATCTTCCTTGTTTTCGTTGATTTCTATGAATGCATAAAGAAGACAATTTTCGTTCATACGAAACCGAATGACCACGTCTACTTTCTATTGCAGTTTATTACCCCCAGTATCAGATTCAATCGGGGTATAGCTAGGAAAACGGTCAGAATTCTGAAGAAATGGCAGACGGTAAAATATGAAGAAATTGTGATTCCTCCCTTTTACATTACAGACAGAAGATGCAAACATCCAATCTACCATTAAAATAAAAGCATAAGAGTCGTCATCGTGGTTATAATTAGATCTGTGGGAAATACCCCCATTTAAAGGGCAAACAGACAGAGAGCGGGGCGTGTCATGACCCCGCGACCCGGAGGATTCGGGAGATCTCCGGGTCAAGCCCAGGTAGTTACCAGGTATGGCACCCGGCGGTGAATATTCCTTTCCGCAGCGGCCGTTTTCACTACAGCTCCTCCTGTACTTAAAATGTTAAATCCTTTAATGTATTTAAATGTTTCTATCACATCCTCTCTATTTCTCTCTCCTGTTAAAGATGAGAACTCAGAGGCTTCCACTGCAGTATATGGAATGGGGTGGAATGGACAGAATAAAATAGAAGCTTTTAATGTTGTAGATAAAATAGTAAAAGAAAAATCTGATTGCTGTCATTAGGCAGGGATCGGTCCATGGAGCTGCCGGCCGGTGCGGCTGCTGTTAGAAAGTAAAAGCTGCAGCATGCTGACACCTCATCTAATGTGAGGGGCAGAGGTGGCACAGGCAGGCTGTTTCAGGGGCAGGAGTGGCACAGGCCTACCAATGTCTGGCTTCACATATAGTGATAGGGGTTATGCTGCACTACCGGCAATGTCTGGCTCAGTTTATAGTGATGGGAGTAATGCTGTACCATATCTGTTCAGTACATGATATTTAAACTTATGTAACTTATTTATAAATTATTATTTTATTTTTTTCAGATTCCTAGTTTTTTCCAGTTGACATACAATTTACAAATTTGTCAAATAAATATTCTTGCCAAGATTTTTGTTTGTTGGGGGGAGGCGTGTTAGATACAGGATCGCCTCGGGTGCCACATACTCTAGGTACGCCCCTGATTGTGACAGATACATTGTTACATGACATCCGCTGTCTATGATGTCATAAAAAAAAGAACCCCAAACCATGTTTCTTTTCCATAGAATGAATTAAAGAGGCACATAAAGGGTACGGCGTCCTTAATAAGCTCACCCTGGGGTACAAAGGAATTAAACACTCTTCTGCCGTCTCTCGAAGCCCAAATTCTCACAAACTTCTTCTGGTTTCCCATTCTACTGAGCAGTGTTATATAATGAGGATAAATAAATCATATATATTAATTCCACAACATAAACATTCCATACTGACACAGTTACACAGGAGGCAATACATGGATTTAGAACTAAAACAAGACAAAGAAGTCTCCCAACTAATAAATATCTTTAGTAGCCGCTGTCACATTATCCTAATGTTATAAAAGACCTTCAGTTCATCTTTAGGGTTTCAGGAAGTACCGCTGACACAATAATAGCAATAACGCCAACCAAAGGATCCTCAAAGGATCATAATCATCGTGAACATCACAGATTACAAAAACTGGAACTGAAACTGGAAGATGTGGATACCGATAAACGTTTGAGAAATAATGGCGTTATTTCCTTTAGTCAGACACTAAATGGTTATTTATAGAAAAGGAGAACAATAGGGTTATAGAACGAACCCCTCTGCGCCCCCAGGGAAATCTATCGTCCCCAGGATGAATTCTGTCGCTTCTCGATTATCGAAGGACCTCGACTGTATGCTCCAACCTTTCGTAAAATGACACTCATCATATTGGAAAGATACACTAAATATTGTGCAGGTTTTGGAACAAGTTACATGGAGAGAGGATTATATATTATTTACTTGCGATGTAACCTCACTATACACAAATATAGAACATGATAGAGGTTTAAAAGCTATCATGAGACCAAACAGAGTTCATTATAGAAGGTGTCAAGTTTGTTCGGTAAAATAACTATTTTTGGTTTATGAGGAATTTTTATCTATAGACAAGGGGTACATTGATGGAAACTAAGGTCTCACCCAGTTCTGCAAACCTGTCCCTGGCACATTAGGAACAGAAGTTCATCTATGGTGGAGATGACTGGGTGCAAAACCTGGTTACCTACCTGTCGATACATCGACGACATATTCTTTATCTGGGATTGGATGGTAGACCCATTTTAGTAATCACACATGAAGAATGTTTTCATCAAAATATAGTTCCAGGGAGATTAACTTTTTGGATTTAACCATATATATATATATATATATATACATAGGAAATGGCTATAAATACTAAAAACATTGCTATCAATCGGTATATCCAGTTCAATAGTTTCCATCATGGTTAAAAAATGTTCCAAAGGGGTAATTTTTAAGATTACAGATGAGGATGTCTTCCAGGAACAAGGAGAAAGAATAAAGGGAGACTTTCCATTTAGAACGTAAAGATCAAGTAACACTCTCAATGAAGTAAAAGGTCTAAATAGGGAGGAAATATTACAATATAATAAAGTAATAAAATAATAAATAAAAAAATAATATTACTCTGGGGAGTTGTAATGTACAAATGCAGAGGGCCGTCCTTTAAAAAACAACATATAACAACACATATAAACACAACATACACAAAATGTCATATAGTTGCTACAATGTAACTGGGGAGTGAGGGATGTAGGGAGAACTAATAGACCTCTATATATAAGGATAGAGGAACACGTAAGAGGCATAAAAAGACAAAAAAACCAATATAACAAAAAACAAAAAAACAATATAATTTGAATTGTAAAGGTATCAATCATGTTAAAAGACACTTTTTTTTACTAGATTTTAATGGAAATTATTCCCATCCACAGAAAACATACATTAATGCCGTATTATACATACATTTTAAAAATGATATAATTGCGACTTGTAGAATCGTTTATTTGTGATAGAAGGATTAAAAGCAATGAATAACACGCAGGTCGCAGAAACGCTTGACCAGCACTGAAAGGGTTACAACGCCGCTACTTAGTGTATAAAAGTGGAAGCTGTTACAGGGTCACCGTACCCAAGGCTGGGTCCCCCTGTTTGAGGGCTGAGGAATCACCAGTCAGTCCCTCGTACGGATAGCACTCAGCTATCCACGGATCATCCAGACCACCATTCGTAGTAAACCAAGAAGAACTCTCTTTATTACAAACACACAGAACTTATATACAATCTCAATGCAATGTGTACCGAACCCAACCCCCAATCCCATCAGCCACATCCCATCACAAATCCCATCAGTATACAGGGGATGTATCAGGTGAGGGGATTACAGAATACAATGGGTTCCCCCACCTGTGTTATCCCCCCTGTAGTGCGGGTGCCGTCTGGGCAGACAGGGCTGTGTTGGCTGATTAAGAGCCCCAGCCAGATTATAGGATTGTCTCTGAAGGCTGGGGCTGAATCCACATCAGTCTCTGGGCCGGTTACACAATAAACACAATATAATATATTACCGGGTCACAGTATACAGAACCGGACACAAAAGTGCTCCGTGACCCAGCTAAACTTCATATGACACATGAGCCAGCTAGCCTGGCCCTGTCACAGATCTCCCCCTTGACCAACGGTCCGGCAGACCAGGCAGATCCACACGGGTCTGCTGCAGGCTGTCCGAGTGGACAAAGTTCAAAGGTGCAGGCCTTAGTTCATGGCCCCCTTTGTCAGAATCATCCATTGAAGGTGGGCCAGGGCCCTGGTTGCCCAAAAGGATAGTCAGTAGTCCTCTGTGAATTGGAGGACGGTCCCAGCTCAGCCGGGGGCACATGGCTATCCCCCTCACCGGGGTAACAGGGGCACGTGGGGACTCTTGCTCCCTAGTCTTGGGAACTGAGTCTGGGGCAGCTGCCAGGCCAGGGTGGTTGCATGGAAGGAAAACCCTGCTGATCGGGCCGGGGGCACTCGGGGAACCAGGGAAACACGTAGAGGTAGTAAGCGAGGCCTCTACCGGGACACAGGAGTGACCTAGGGGACACTCTGGGACAGGAACAGGTGCCCTTACAGGGTTATTGGGCGAGCTAAGCAGCTCTGCGGGGTACTCAGGGGACCCAGGGGAATACTCCGGGGCAGGGACAGGTGCCAATACTGGACCACCGGGAGGGTTAAGCAGACCCTCGATCTTCCTCTCTGGGACAAGTGCCTCTGCCTGGGCACGGGGAGAGTCAGAGGAACACTCTGGGACAGTGACATGGGCTTCTAGGAGGACACTTCGGGAACCAGGGATCACTTCGGAGAACACAGGGATAGGAACCAGGGCCTGCGCCAGGCTACTGAGAGGACCCAGGGAACTCGGCAGCCCCTCTGGCGTCCTCGCTAGGTTAGGGAACGGTGCCTCTACCGGGTCACCGGGGACTTCAGTGGGAACCTCTGGGGCAGTGACCCGGACTTCTCCCAGGACACTCGGGAAATCAGGGGGACAATCTGGGGCCCTGGCTTCTACGAGCATAGATAAGGGTTTGGTGAGGGGGATTGTGCCACTTACTCGGGCGGTGGGGACAGTCATCTCTTCTGCCGGGGTAGAGCAGCCAGGGTTGTTGGTGGGGACATGGGTCGGAGCTTTTGGCTTCCTCCTCCGCTTCTTTTTGCTGGCGAGGACCTCGGTTCTTCTCACCAGGGCAGGGGCCGAGGAGTAGGTGAAGAGGACCTCGGTCCCACTCCCGCAAGTTGTAGTACCATGCTCCCAGTCTCCTTGTAACTCCTGGAGCTCCACTCTCCGCAGCAATTCTTTATAGTCCCTCTCGAGCTGCCATTCCTCTTGGACCAGGCAATCCATAACAGCCTCCAGCTCGGGGGGAATAGCATAAACCAGGACTTCTGCACGGTTGTCCCAGATTGTATCCCTGCGGTACTGGCAGGGGCTTCCGAAGGACGAGTCAAATTGGAAGGCATCATATATCAGTCCTGGGTCGATGGGGCTATACAGCATCAGAGGGTCGCTGTGGTCTTCACCTGCTAACTGCTGGGAGAATCCCTGGTAGCGGCTGTGGAGGTCGAGCTCTGCATATATGAGACCCCTCAATTCGTCTTCCCACTCCGGCAACGGGTTGTCCCCCAGGAGTGGAACTCGTATATCCCACATTGTCCAGTACTGTGCCCAGTACGTTTCAAAGTGGGGATGGGAGAAATCATCCCTCCAGTCTGCAGGCGCAGACTCTAACTGCCATTGCTGGTGTTCCAGCTCACACACCTCGGCTGTAACCCGGTCTGTCTCATCCTCTGGTTCTCGGAAGGGTTGGATATCCTGGTATGATATTTTGGTGTTCTGTTCCCCTAGTCTGGGAGATACAGACCCACTCTGGCTCAGTTCCCGGTGACACATTTCAATCACCGTCATCACTTGCTCCGATGTAGCCCCTCCTGGGTACAGGGATAAGTGCCATAGAATGTTCTTTTGTAGAGCACTCAGTCCGAGGCTCTCCTCTGGGGCATCCTGGTGCCGGTCCATCTCTCTGCAGTCCGCAATCAGAGTAGCTTTTCCTTTGCTACAAACCTCCAGGAGCTCTCTCGGTGTCTCTCGTCTGCAATCCCAGTTGGTGGTTTGGATTTCACCCAAGTCGTGGGATTCTTCCCACCGCTGCCAACCAATGTTACAGGGTCACCGTACCCAAGGCTGGGTCCCCCTGTTTGAGGGCTGAGGAATCACCAGTCAGTCCCTCGTACGGATAGCACTCAGCTATCCCCGGATCATCCAGACCACCATTCGTAGTAAACCAAGAAGAACTCTCTTTATTACAAACACACAGAACTTATATACAATCTCAATGCAATGTGTACCGAACCCAACCCCCAATCCCATCAGCCACATCCCATCACAAATCCCATCAGTATACAGGGGATGTATCATGTGAGGGGATTACAGAATACAATGGGTTCCCCCACCTGTGTTATCCCCCCTGTAGTGCGGGTGCCGGCTGGGCAGACAGGGCTGTGTTGGCTGATTAAGAGCCCCAGCCAGATTATAGGATTGTCTCTGAAGGCTGGGGCTGAATCCACATCAGTCTCTGGGCCGGTTACACAATAAACACAATATAATATATTACCGGGTCACAGTATACAGAACCGGACACAAAAGTGCTCCGTGACCCGGCTAAACTTCATATGACATATGAGCCAGCTAGCCTGGCCCTGTCACAGAAGCCGATACTGAAACGGATCCCAGAGCATCCCAGACATACGCAGAAGTTCAACTACAGACTGGGAAACCTCAGCGGAGAGACGTCCGCCGTCTGGATGTTTGCGTCTTCTGTCTGTCATGTAAGAGGAGAGATCGCAATTTCACACAACGCAGTTCTTCATATTTAAACTGCAATAGAAAGTAGAGGCGTGCACTCGGTTTCTTGCGAACTTTGTTTTTAATGAAAAATGCCAGTTTCAACGAAAACGAGGATGTTTTCTGACAAAACAAACGAAAACGAAAAAATTTTGCTAACATCTCATTGATGGTTACGGCTGTGATTGATGGGTCTAAAAAGCTGTAGGAGTTTTTCCTTACTTTTTTTTACTCTGGCCAATCAGCATTTACAAGGGGAGGGCATTAGAAATTCAGTCCTGCTCCACGGGGCTGCATGCTGCTATGTTCTGCCAGCGTCTGCCTGCCCAGGCCCAGTGCTCTACTACTACTGCTGCTGCTGCTGCTGGACCTCTTTGACCGTCCTAACTCTGGGGGAACCTTTTTATTATTTTTAAAATTACGTCGGCAGCGACTTTGCTCGCCGTGCACCTGTCTAATAGAAACCCTCCTCCCTATCCTACTTTATATGTTTGAGGCTGGATACATAACACTCACTGCTGTCTCTGCACTAAAGAAAGAATTACCAGGATCATTTTATATATATATTTATAAATTATATATTATTTTTGGGTAATCTCACTGATCTTCAAAGGGCCCTCGAAGGTTAATGGGGTATAAATTATAACAGACACTAAAACCATATATTAGGGAACAAAATATAACAACAATACGGTCTTTGTGGATCCCTGGAGAATTTAAAGATGGGATTTCCATTAGAATATAATGATACAAAATCAATCCACTGCAGACCCCGCCCATAACAGCCACAACACAGAGCCACTCCCATGCCCATATAAGGTCATGCCCATGTCACCAAGGCTGAACACAGGTGACTGTTCTCTGGCCTCTGTGATGTCATCGGCTGCCCAGCGCAATACATTCTGTGATCTTGGCTGATCTCACTCACTTGTGTTTCGATCGTTCCTGATCTCACTCACAAGGCTTTGCTGAGAGATAACGGGTATTATTCTGTATTCTTCAGAGTATTCGGCTACAATAAATATGGAAGCTGTAAGTTCGTATTATTATTACCTTTTCAGCCAAAATGATTAGAACATATTATATAGAGCTTCAAGGTTTTATTATCACAAAAAGTCAATATGTTGTGTTGTAGAGATAAAGATACAAAACTAACTATTTTAATAGAGCAGTTATTAGGCTAAAATCTTATGCTTTACCAAAAATCCCCGCTGTGAGGCCGGGTTAGATTATAGATAAGAAATGCTGATTTTTTTTGTGTCTTTTTTCCTGCAGAGTTCTTCTTTTATGGGATTTTTAAGGCGCTGCTTTCGTTGCAACTGGTGGGGTGCGGAGGATTCCGATGTGGATGAGGAGGCCATCCAGCTCGCCCCTGACACTCCGGTGAGTGAGGAGCCTTGTGCGAGTAGCAGTATCTGCGACTTCATCGGCAGAGCTCCCAACACCAACAAGTTTGAGGCGTTCTGCAGCGACACCGTCCTCGACACGAGCCTGAGCTCAGAACCCGACGACGATGTCAGTGATGGCAGCAGCAGCGAGTGAGGGGCTCCTCACAGCTGATGGACATTTATCTTAATAAATGTATTATTATTATTATTTATTGTTTTATATAGTGCCATCATATTCCGTAGCGCTGTACAATGGGTAGACAGGACATATAAAGTAGTATATAACATAACTTGACTTACAGAAACACCAGGTGGGGGGGCACGGCTCAAACCAGCTTACAATGTATTGTGTTTCCCATTACGAACTCAGTAACGGGGGAAGTGAAGAGTTTATGAAGTCGCTACAACTTCTCTAAACGGGAGATTGTGTGTTACTGGAATTTAAAAAAAAACTACCATTAAAATAAAAGCAGCACATAAGAGTCGCCATGGCGATTATAATTAACGTGATTTCTTGTGTTCCTTTATATCTTATTGACCGGACTTTGACTCAGATTGTGTGGCGTAATCACCTTGAGGTGGCGTTCCATGCGCACAGGTGAGATCTTCTCTATCCCGACTCTGCATTATATGCAATTATATATAACCCTTACAGAGCCAAAATTGCATTATAATAGTAAAAGAAAAATCTGATTGCTGTCATTAGACAGGGATCGGTCCATGGAGCTGCCGGCCGATGCGGCTGCTTTCTACATAGCAGCCTATTTTAGAAAGTAAAAGCAAAAATAAGTAAAAATACATTATTTAATTTTTTTATAGGAAATTAGATTATATGATTAACAAAACGGTATCTGAAGAAAGCCCTTCTTGTTCTGAACAAAAAAAAAAACCCATAAAAATAAAAAACTGCCCTTAAGGGGTTAATATTGCGGTGACTTTGTAATAGGTTATGTTTAAAAAGCCTATCGTGTTAATTCATAAGCAACGCTAAGAAAAAAAACACAATAACGTAACGGGATGGTGTGTAAAAAAAAAAAACCCCACTTCTTTAAGAATAATATTTAAGGCTACAGTAAGCAAGGAGTTATTACATCATTGAAATTAGGCTGTATTGTCAATTATAGTACTTTTTGTAAAGGTGGAACTGTCGGTTTTTGGCGTATTATAAACCGTCTGCTATCATCTCGAATAGGAAGAATATAATCTGACTTCCGAGCTCTTAGACAGAATCTGTAGAGTATCTTAAAACGCGGGCGAGACAAAACAGATGAGAGCCGATCTGCCAAAAAGGCTTTGATCTGTAAACCATGAAGAGCGTCTCTGTACACATAACTAAATTCAACATACGGCGGAGAGTATAAAATATAAAATGAATTTATTACAGACTGGTGCAATACACTCTCTGATGAAGCAAAGTATTCATGAGCTGCAGATGGTGGAGACAGCAGCTCCGAAACCCAGGTCTCAGACGTGGCCTCCTCCGGCAAACATCACTCCTAATATTGTTAGAAAAGTTTAGATTGTTAGCGATTAAGCCAAGGTATACTTTGTATAAAACAGATATAAAAAGTACCGGGATAGACAAAGACGTAACCTGAAAACAGCAGACGGAATAACTTACAGGGTCTATATTATGAAACAAGGCTTCTGAAGTGGCTCTGGCACTTTAAGGCCAGTGGCCACCAAATTACACAGAGACCACTGCCGCCGGATTTGTGCGGGTAAAATCATGCGGCATAAGTCGTACAGCTCGGTCGGTAAGTGCCCTGCCTGCTGAGCCTAGCCAAACCTCAGGGTCATGGTTTTGGATCCACTCGTCTTTCTGAGGTTGATAAATTGAGTGCCATTGATTGGTTAATGTCTGCTATTCCTAATATTGATTTGGTTAATTCCAAGAGCGTGCGCTAAAAATGAGCTTTGAGTTGAAACATGCGATATAAATACTAATTGTTGTGAAATTGTGCATATTTAGTTGGTGGCTAAGTATTGGTAAGTAAGCGGCCCTATTAGCCACTGGCCAAATCGGCTTTACCAAAAATGGGTGCGGTGTGACGTCAGATTCTGTGTTCGCCATCCCAATGCCGGGACAAATTATGAAATCATTGGAAAATACAATGAATTGATTAAATACTTTAAAAGCCAACGAAAGGACAGCAAAGGCTTTTCTTTTCAATCGTCTTGAATATTATAGAATGGTTCGAAAAAATAAAAGATTGTTGATCTTGGAATTTTAAAATGTAATAGAAGATGTTTATTCTGAAATATATTTACGGGCGCCCGGCTATTTCAAATGCCATTGACAGAAATCTCTTTAAGTCTATATTAAGCAACCAATATAGGAGGAAAAGTCACTTTGGAGATAGCACCTGCTTAAGGAGGATTTATGTTAAGCCCATAATACATACGTACATTTTTATCATAGTGTCGGGAGTTTATAAATAATTTTACAGGAGCAAAAAAAATGATACCCCGGGGAGTTTTGTCATCTAATCATAGCAGAAAGGTATTTAGTTCTGTAAAGTGGAGGCCATTAAAAGGCAAAAAAAATCCCCACGAGTATGAAATTAACATTCAACGGCCTTTTGAGGGTATAAAGGCCACTTCAGCGCTATGTCATAACGTCACTTTTTCAAGGTCATAGGGTGAGATATAGGGATACATACAAGGAATGTGAAGAATAGCTGTAATTCTCTTTAACTGTTTGTGAAATCCCCAATACAAATACATGGGGGGGGGTATCTGCAGTTTCCCCCCATATGCATTTGCCCTTTTCCCCACCCCCCAGCTTTTCACCTTGTAAGAGATGTGTTCGACCGGATACTTCTCCTGGCACGAGATATACCGGTACTTACTGCCAGTCATCTCAAGAGAGTGCTCGGCGAATATTGGGGGGGGTCTAATGCAGGGACGGATCCAGAGTCTGATCTAGGTAGGGGCACTGACACAACCAGCCACTAACACATGAACTCACAGACACTAACACAACTAGACACTCAACACTAACACACAGGATACACAATAATATACACACACTCACACTAATACACATGCACACAGGCACACACATGCTAACATATCCAGACACACTAACACACACACACAGCCAGATGCTCATGCTAACATGCACACACAGACGGTCACACACACACATACTCACCCAGACACTCATACTAATACAACTAGACACACACTGACACACACACATAACTGGACACCTACACATACAGTAAAAAAAAGTACACACCCACAAATACCCTCACTAACAAACACACACTAACATACCCACACACACTAACATACCCACACACACACACTAACATACCCACACACACACTAACATACCCACACACACACTAACATACCCACACACACTAACATACCCACACACACACACTAACATACCCACACACACACACTAACATACCCACACACACACTAACATACCCACACACACTAACATACCCACACACACTAACATACCCACACACACTAACATACCCACACACAGAGTTACAGTAAGTCCGGACTTCATACCTCTTTATGCCTACTATCGGAGCATGCTGCTGTCTTTCTTGGTGGGGCAATTATCTAGTTGCCCCCCTGTGACAGGGCCAGGCTAGCTGGCTCATGTGTCATATGAAGTTTAGCCGGGTCACGGAGCACTTTTGTGTCCGGTTCTGTATACTGTGACCCGGTAATATATTATATTGTGTTTATTGTGTAACCGGCCCAGAGACTGATGTGGATTCAGCCCCAGCCTTCAAAGAGACGATCCTATAATCTGGCTGGGGCTCTTAATCAGCCAACACAGCCCTGTCTGCCCAGACGGCCCCCGCACTACAGGGGGGATAACACAGGTGGGGGAACCCATTATATTCTGTAATCCCCTCACCTGATACATCCCCTGTATACTGATGGGATTTGTGATGGGATGTGGCTGATGGGATTGGGGGTTGGGTTCGGTACACATTGCATTGAGATTGTATAAAGTTCTGTGTGTTTGTAATAAAGAGAGTTCTTCTTGGTTTACTGCGAATGGTGGTCTGGATGATCCGTGGATAGCTGAGTGCGATCCGTATGAGGGACTGACTGGTGATTCCTCAGCCCTCAAACAGGGGTACCCAGCCTTGGGTACGGTGACCCTGTAACACCCCCTCCCCCGAATCTGCCCGTGGTCTAATGAGACCCCCGGAATGTATGAGCAGAAAGTGCTCCTATTCATATCAATGGGAGCGATTAACCATTACTCATTGGCGGCTGTAGCATCCAGCATACCCCAAACAAAATTAGTGATAACACGTAATTGCTAAAATAAAGCAGAAGATAATTTCGACCCCAAAAATGTGCATATGAAAATACTTTCAAAAATAAAGATATATGAATATATTTTGTAAATTAGGGGGAAAATAAGCATGTTTTCTCTGGAAATTGTACTAATTCATTTTCCGTGTATAATACGAACGATATTACATTATATTTATAGAGCGGCAAGAAAATGATAACATCAGACTTGACAATTTGTAATTTAACAATGAGATGAAGACATACTGGTACTAAAGGAGAAGAGGGTTCTGCTCTTGGGAGCTTACAATCTATCAGATTCAGTATTAAATGTACCCACATGGTTAAATGTATGCAAATAGGCTACATTTTAAATACCATGAAATAGTTTTCAGTACTTCATTACGGATAGCTTTGCCGTCCTCTAAAATATTCATCTTCGCATTTATGAATGAAAGTAAACGTATATACCGTATATATATTTTTTTATATTTATTAAGTCCAGAGCTGACCTTTCCGCCTCTAATTTGTCCGTCCAAATCTCAATATCTTTTATTGATTATTTTCAGCATTTGCAACCAACCAGGCTGGTTCTAACAGCCTTAAAGGAGGAACAAGAAGAATGAAGAGAAATTTGGGACAGAGCCGGCCATTAGTTATGGAATACAAAATCACAAACCTATGCATGTTAAAAATACAAAAACCCCAGCACTGTATACAGTAATATAACCCCCAGCGCTGTATACAGTAATATAACCCCCAGCGCTGTATACAGTAATATAGCACCCAGCACTGTATACAGTAATATAACCCCCAGCACTGTATACAGTAATATAACCCCCAGCGCTGTATACGGTAATATAACCCCCAGCACTGTATACAGTAATATAGCACCCAGCACTGTATACAGTAATATAACCCCCAGCGCTGTATACAGTAATATAACCCCCCAGCGCTGTATACAGTAATATAACCCCCAGTGCTCTATACAGTAATATAACCCCCAGCGCTGTATACAGTAATATAACCCCCAGCGCTGTATACAGTAATATACCCCCCCAGCACTGTATACAGTAATATAACCCCCAGTGCTGTATACAGTAATATAACCCCCCAGTGCTGTATACAGTAATATAACCCCAGCGCTGTATACAGTAATATAACCCCAGCGCTGTATACAGTAATATAACCCCCCAGCACTGTATACAGTAATATAACCCCCCAGCACTGTATACAGTAATATAACCCCCAGCACTGTATACAGTAATATAACACCCAGTGCTGTATACAGTAATATAACCCCCCAGCGCTGTATACAGTAATATAACCCCCCCAGCGCTGTATACAGTAATATAACCCCCAGTGCTGTATACAGTAATATAACCCCCCAGCACTGTATACAGTAATATAACTCCCAGCGCTGTATACAGTAATATAACCCCCCAGCGCTGTATACAGTAATATAACCCCCCAGCGCTGTATACAGTAATAACCCCCAGCACTGTATACAGTAATATAACCCCCTATAAAATAATATGACCCCAGTGGTGTATACAGTATTGACAAAAACCTGGTTTATCTCATTATTGTCTGCAGACCTGGAGCCGCCGTTGCTGTCAGTCATGTGATATTTGGGAGACTTTCCCGGCTCAAACACCACACTGAGGTGACGCTTTATGGCAACGCTAATGAAGTCCGTTCCTCCATAGACTTTCATTAGTCAGAGCGTCCGACTAGGTGATTAAGACTCATCCATTCTATTGTTCCCCACAGGCAGTATGATAAGGAGTCGGGGGTTTAGTAGATCGGGGATCAGATAACAGAATCATACAAACGGCTGATATGCAGCTGCCTGAAAACGTTATTATGGGGCAAAAAACTGTTTTTTTTTTAAAAGTGCGTCTGGGAAAACATATTTTTAATGTAACATCAGTAATTAAAAATTGATGAGAGTTCTTTGAATTGCACAGTGGAAGCTGGAGACAGTTACTAATATATATGTATCCACATTTTGTAATAATCTAGGCTAGTAAAAATACTGCATTTGTAAAAAAAAAAAATACATTATACTTCAAAATATCCCACATATCATCATATGTCCCTTTATGTAAAAAAAAAGATACAAAACGCCAAAAACTGCAAAGGAGCCAAATCCAGAATGAGGTCTTTTTATCTGCGTTCAGCAGATTAGATAAAACACATGAGAGGGAATGGACAAGTAGTACAGACAAGACCCGCTGCTATTTATAATACGCTTTTAAAATGTCTATTAATCTGTGATTCATCCAGTTAAAGTGCTGTGAAAAAGTATTTGCGCCACTTCCCGATTTCTTTTATTTGCACTAAAAGTTTTTCGATCATCAAATTATTTTTAATAATAAAAAGTAAAAATAAGCAAAGTAAATAAAAACACCATTTTAAATGATAATTCCATGGTGGAGGAGGGTGAATTTTTTAACTTACCGGCCATTGGTTGGGGCCTGTGATACCCTCACTGGCCGCTGACACTTTTTAGTTTTTTATTTATTTCAGAGCATGTATGATTTCAGGTCTCGGATGAGTTAAGTACCATTGGGTCGCCTGAAGCTACGGTGAAGCTGAGACCCCCGAAGATTCAGTCCAGTTTTGCCCCCACTCCCCCTTTGAAGACTTTTCGTATGGGAGGACGTGAAGACTTAAGTGGATCCCCCATCGGGGAGATCCTAGAAGATCGGGCCCACCAAAGGCTCTTGCCTGGGTGGGAAGGAAGGGGCTGCATATCCATTGGGGAGCGCAGCCCCAGAAGACGAAGATTGGGGGCTCGGCTCCACTGTGATCACCAGATCACCTTCTTCGCTTTGTTAGTCGAAACCTAGGGAAACCATTTATGAGACTGACGTAATTTGTAGCTTGACGTGGGCTTTCAAGACCTAAGAGGTCCATTCTTCGGATGTACAGATATATTTGGCACTGTGGCATTTATTCACTCCTAGCCAATTCACCAAGTTGATTGCGTCCTACCCTGACCTTGGGCTGGATTTGCATTTCACTTGCCACAATTGACAACCTCTGAGTCTCCCTTATCCCTGTTTTTTTTTAGGAATATTTGATTACTTCTGGCACATAATATGTTAACATACGTGGTTTTTTTTACATACAGGTTCTGTAATGATTTTATTTCATCTAGTACTATGAGATAGGTCTCAAGATGGAATCTCAGACCAACATTTTCTCGTACTATATATTTCGGCGGAGCTTATTATCCGTTATTATTACCAAACAGTTCAGTTACATAATTGAAAATTATTAGCGACTCATTAATTTTTACATACTTTAATGGCCTTAATGCTATGGGAACAGAGGTCAATGTGGAATACTGAAGGTTTGGAGGGAGTGCAGCGGAGCTTGTTAATACATTGTACTTCAATAGAAACCAAGTGCAAATGTTATGATCGGACTTAATTCATCCATACGGATGACTGAGATGCTGCTTTATTTTACAAATGGTCTGCATGAATGAGTGAATAAATCCTGCTAGGGATGGGGTCGATGCTACAAATAGTCGCTTTCATTTTTGGGGTCTTTATAACGCCAGGGCCCTTTGGGGCCCTATAGAATTTATACAAAAAGGGCCCCCCTTTTTATGCCGCGCCCTTATTTTTTCACGTCAACACAAATAAAACAAGGTGAGGAGCTTAGGACCCCAGCCCACTTTACATCCCTGGAGCCATAGTTCGTCCTCACCATGTATGTTCCTGGAACCTGCATTGCTTATAGCACGTTATAATACCCTGCTAAGCTCCTTCCTCCCATATCAGGTTGGTCTCTGATGAGCATCTGTTCCAGGAAGGGCTATGTTGGCCCTGTGTAATGTATATGTTAATTGTTTAAAGCTAAAATATTGAACCCCTAGTTTAGTGAACGTATCAATATGTTCCTACCGCATCATACAATTCAAATTGAGCCTTTTCTGCAGTCATGTGATAAAGAAAGTACACCATTTTTGAATTCTATGTTTTTTACATATCAGGACATAATAACAATCAGCAGGTCTAAAAATTAGGTAAATACAACCTAAGATGAACAACAACACATGACATATTACATCGTGCCATGATTTATTCAACAAAAATGAAGCCAAAATGGAGAAGCCATGTTTGAAAAGAGGATGTACTTTCTTTTTCACACGACTGTATATAATCTTCATTTTGCTACAAGTTTAAAATATGCTGCAATTATAATGTGATGCTGTTTGCAGTTCAAATGAATTTCATCTGACATCAACTGGTATAAAGTGGAATTTCTTCACATATACTGGCGGAAAACAAATGAGTCTGTTAAAGAAAGGCCAGCCCTTTGAACGTGATTAGTCGTACTCAAAGAATTTATAATTAAAATTTGTTAATTAACTTTTGGTAGCTTCTACAGCACTTGCACAAATTGGGTTTTGAAAGTTCAGTGACTTTAGAGATTTTGGGAAAACTGAGGTCATCGGATGCTGTTAGCAACAAAAATTCAACGCGCAACATCAAAGCTTGTACAGAATGCGATCGTAGATAGTTCAATGGCGTAGCAGAGCGACACTATCTGAAGATACAATGTATTGGCTTTAACGTGAGCTTGTAGACTAGGGAGAGAAGCACATTTTCTAATTAGTAAGCATGAAATATTTATCAGGCAATGTTGGAAACTTTCCTTAATTATGTATATTCAGACTTGAGTGCGTTGAATATTTTTTGTAAAATAAAATAATTATATATTATTATTATAAAAAATATTTAAGGTTTGTTAACTAAGCCCCAGAGAAGCTGCACCCGACCTAAGGTATTATAAAATGAGAAGAGACTCTTCCAAGTGGCTGGTTTGCCAGCAATTAAGGGATCAATAATGGGGTTTAGATTATTAATTTATTTTTCAAGTGCTAAGATTTTCCGCAACGCTCTTCAATTTAAATATGGGATGGTTAGCAAACAGGTTTATACATTCAGATACAACAGGTGTGAACTTGCCATCTAGCTTTTCATACAAAGTTCCTGGCAAGAATGGTGGGCTCCTGAGGGACTTGCAATCTAAAAAGGAGTGCTGGAGGAAGGGTTGGCAGGAGGGTTGTGGTTTTAACTCTCACTCTCCACCATTCATTATGAAGGGGCCAACACCGGCAGGTTTCTCCACCACAATGCACAGAGATGACCCTATATAAAATGCACAATTCAGTGGGTGCTCTATACACGACCGGCCAAGTTCTTCTTGCCGAAGAAGCTGGGACTCTCCTTATACGTAGGGTGAATGGAAATCACAGCTCTCAATAGTGAATAAACTCTACTGAGTCTACAAAGAGCTCTTGTGTCTGCAGATTAGCTTTGCTTGGCAGGCATTTCTAAAAAACAGAGGCTGTATGGAGACTCACGTGGGAAAAAAGGGGCTTGTTGCGTTTCAACCATGCTTTTCGTATGGCACAACCTTGGCGCGGTCCTCCATAGTATTAATGGGCTAGTTGAAATGATCTTTCATTTAGCTGGTAGAGTCCAACAGAGAGCTGCCGAAACGCAGATGAGACTGAGTCTTCTGAGCTGAATAGACACCCTTTGGAGAGATGTTAAGTGATGCTAAGTTCCCGATGAGTTTTTGGTAAGACTAGGACCAGGCGCAAAAGGCAGATACTTGAACTTTGAGCATCTCATGTATTTCCAGCTCACTCAAAACTAAGGAAAAGTTTGTGAAGAGTAGCCGAAGACTAAGTAGACACTTCTTAATTGGGCAAATAAAGAAAAAAATGTCACATAAGCTTTTGGGACCTCAATGGCCCATTTTTTGGAAAACACAATTATTTCATACGGAAAAGAGACCTTTTGCTAAGTTCACCCTAGAGACCCCATCTTCTCTTTGACCAATATGGCGGCATTCGTGTTTCTTATTACGGTGGCATACGGTACGGTGGTACGGAGGTAACTAACTACAGATGTTTCCTGCCAAAGAGTTGTGTCATATTATGGCGTCTTCTTTTCATTTTAACACTCTAAATAAATTGGTTTGACATCTCAAAGGATTACATAATATATTGAATTACTTTTAATAAAATCACTTATTTTATGAAATATAGGCATACATTTTATCACGCTGCCTATTAATTAAACATCTACGTTTTATAAGGCACTTTAACAATGGAGCTTTTGCCAAAATATTTATTAATTGCATGTCTATATTTCACAATGTGCAGATCTCAGCCGCAGTGCATTAATACGGGCTTCGTAAATATTGGATTGTCATTAAATCACTGGCTTTCTTGTTTATTTATATTTTTTAGTGTAATGTCAAGGGGTATACAACAACGGCTGATTTGTGCACTTTTATGGATATATACTGTATAAATATCAATAGCGGAGTCTTTGGATCTCACTGCAAATACAAGTTTATTAGTGGAAAGTGCTGGCCGAAAAATTGTTACCCGTCTCCAAAAAAACAAATATGGAGAAAGTTTTTTTTTTGCTGCATCCCTAATGTTGTGATATGTCACATGACTGCTCGTGATGTCATTTGATGTTATTTGTGAGGTCATCACAGTATGGGGAGTTTTGTGTTTTCTCCTACTGACCCACCATGATAAGAATAATGGTTCAGTATAACAATTTATTAGTTTGCTACATAGAATCTGCCGGCCCCATTCGGCCCCCATCTAGTCGCCCGTTTCTCCTGCTGTAAAGACTCAAACCTTAATCAGTCGTTGGTCTCGTTTTAGATTCAGGAGCCGTATGTCTATCCCATGCGTGTTTAAATCCCCTCACTGTATTAAACTCTACCACTTCTGCTGGGAGGCAGTTAAGCTTATCCACCACTTTCTTGGTAAAGTAAAACCTCCTTACGTTGCATCTAAGCCTCTTATCTTCTATTGTAATAAACTTCCTTCCAGGGATTCCCTTTATATATTTAAATGTTTCTATCATGTCAATGTTTTTATCCTATTAATACTTCATCACAAGATGATCCAATGATTTTGTTTTGTAATATTTATTTATCGGTAATCCTAAACTGTGTGGGGGTGGCCATTTTTGGTCCATTTGTGCAACTCTAATATATATACATATATACCGTATTGGCTCAAATATAGGCCGCACTTTTTTCCGCGGCCTATATTCGGGGTCTAATTGATAAAGGCCAATGGAACACAGGAGTGATGGGAGTAATAAAGGGCCATTGGAACACAGGAGTGATGGGAGTGATAAAGGGCCATTGGAACACAGGAGTGATGGGAGTGATAAAGGGCCAGAGAGAGAGATATAGAAAGAGAGAATATCTGTCCAAACTGAAAGTGCAGGAATTAAAAACATTGTTTTAACAAAATAACATTTGGTTGAATTGTTTTTTCTGGTTCATATGCGATTCATTCTGTTTAACACCAAATGCATTTGATAGAATAAGAATGCCGTATTCTCTCGTTTGAGTGACATGTTTATCTGTATGTTGACAATTCAACAGCTTCCAAATATATATAAAAAATATAAACATAAAAGGAACACGGCCTGGAGCCCTTGAAACAGAGAAATTGTTGGAAGCCGCTTCCTTGAAATTCTGGCTGCTGGGAATTTTCCTCTTAACGTGGAGTAGGATGAAAAATGCCAAGTTTACATTGAGCTTGAATTACATTTTGGAATCCAATCAAAGTTGTTTTTTTCTTTTTGTTCCACATTTCATTCCTATTACACCAGAGTCTTCTCGTTCCAAACAAAAAATAAGCTGATCTTTAAAATGAATATTTAACATTACCAATTTCCCTCCCATTCACAATTCTTTTGTGTTTTTATTATTTGGACAGATTAAGGAGAATAATTAGACTCCCGCATAGCAAGGGAAAAAAAACTTGGAGTCAACGTAACATGTTTTAATGTACCTGAGTGATTTTTGAGATATAGTGCACCTGAATCTTACAAGTTTGTACATATTTTCTGAATGATGACCGAGTTTTTCTGAACGTCTGGCCGTGCTGTTCTGGATTTTTTTCTGTTGGGACATGCATGGGATAGGCATACGGCTCCTGAATCTAAGACGAGACCAACGACTGATTTAAAGCAGGAGAACGGGCAGAAACTAGATCTTTTGGGCTATCAGACTCTGTTTTGAAACTATGAGGAGAATGTTTTTTTTCTCCAAAATATTAGAGGGTATTAAAAAATGCTGGCATTCATCCCTTTCTAACAGAAGATGCAGCTAGATTTTTTGACTAATGTAATTAATCTTTGGTTGTCTCCTTCATAGCCGTTTTACCCACGTACAATCCATTATATATGCTTCTTCCAGGTTTATTTTCCTTCCCCCCCTCGCTCTACTAACAGCTCTCCCCTCTGTCAATTTCTTTACCGCCCATGGCTTCAGGATTCGATCCTGACTCTCACCTACAAAGCTCATCTAGAGGTTGCCCTACCTACATCTCCTCACTTATCTCCAAACACACTCCCACCTGGTCCCTCCTGTCATCTCATGGTCTTCTTCTGTCCTTTGCTCTGATGCCTTCCTCTAATGCTTATATACAAGACTTTTCCAAAGACCTTTGGAATGCCCTTCCTCATCTTTTCTGACTCTCCCCTTGTCTCTCATCTGACAGGTCAACTGTTCTCTCCCAACTTCTTCTGCCTCACATTTCCTAGCCTCACTTTTGCGGTTGGGTGTCTTTTACCATACCTTCACGTAATATGATTTAGTTACATCAACATAGAGTTGTGTGGCTGGTCCACCTCAACCATAGCCACTTACACCTCATCTGTAACATAACCCCAGCATTGTAAGATCCTTCCAGCAGGGCCCTCCTCATCATGAATCTGTAAGTTCAATCAATTTGTTATGAGATGCACTGTTTGTTATGTCATGTTTCGCCATTGTACAGCCCTTCAGGATGTGATGGCACTATATAAATCAACATATAATAATAAAATGTTTATGCCTGGCCAGGCAAGGGTTCCATGTCACCGGGACAGGTTTCTCTGGCATTTTACTGTCATGCTATGTAGGTCTGAATGTAAAAACAAGTAGACATGGCCGACCCTTCCATGTAAGTAAACAAGATGGCTGCCTATTATGCTGAGCTAGCAAGGGGCACTTTTAGTCTTGAAGGCCCAAGGCCAAAGAAGTGAGTATTTTATCAAGGAAGTCCTATAGTTTTCTTCCATGGACAACCTTCCCATACTCATAAAATGTTTTTTGATGGTTTTTGAGGACTTTAATAAGAATAATATAGAGTATTTAACTTTGGAGGAAGCTTAAGACTTCCATTAAAAAATAAGGGTAACTGGTTTCCCGTGAATAAAGGTTTTTGTAGTGCCCTAAATTGCATTTAATGTTGAAATTTAAATCTTTATTGTTCATCTTTTAATAGAAACGGACAATAAAGCATATGTTCTTTGCCCTAAGAAATGTGTATTATGTGACAATATTTCAAGAGATTACACAGATGCTTTTTTATGAAAGGCCAGATTTCACTGCCATATGGTGACCGTTTTACCATTTATATTTCTATTAAATGTTCATTTTAAATTGAAAGTAGAAATAAAATAAAATAAAATACTCGGGCTTTAATATTTCTAAAAGAGCACTCTTTTAAGCAATCGAATTTTAACTAGCTACATTACAATACGCTGTGTAGCCTTAGTCGGCAAAAATGGGTCAATATATTTTATGGATTCTCAAGAAACTAATTTGTTGCAGGAAAGAAGAGAGAGATATTTTAGTTACGATAAGAACCATGTTGATAAAGAAAAAAACTTAGACTTCTACTGAGCAAGGTGTCAGGTTGTGATATCTTAGAATACCTCAATAAATTCACCGCATGTAAACTAGTTTAAAAGTTGTTCTTGAAATGGCGTGGGGTAGAATAGAGTTATACCAAATCATGGCGTGAAAGTGATTTTTTCTTAATGGCCATAAAACATATCGTTCTAGTTTTTTTTTAGTAGTCAAACATTCTAACAGTAATGGGAAATGCTGAGTCTCAGGGGCTTTCTTTTACCCCCAGGTTTAGGGTCTCAGGTGAAATGGACAGGTTTTCGGGGTTTTTCTGGAGCCGAATTCTTCATATTTTCCTGAACACCCCAAATTTTCTTTCTGCTGTCTCGCTGCTTGACTACAGGTGACTGTTATCAAAACAATTTGGTTGCCATCATTAGCGGGTGACTGCAGTAGAGTATTTAAGATGAGCTGTTAATGGGGTCATATCGGAGTCTTGAGATTAATTGATTTTGCGAGTTCCCGGGTATAAAAATGGCAACGTCTGTCTTTGGCAACCTAGAACACTTGTCCTGTTTCATGCGAATGCCGTTTATGGGACACGGAAACTTTGATATTTTATAAAGAGTGTTATGCAACGTAGGAAGAGCCTACCTTGGTTTGAGCGATGGCACCTTGGTTTGAGGTGGTCTAGCGCTAGTAGAGCTGGAACTTCCACTGTGAAGCTAGACAGAGAGTGCAGACAGGTACGAGATGTAGACAAGCTGGAGACAGACGGCACGATACTAGACTGGAACAGATGTCAGACTGAAGACCACAATATTAACTAGCCCCAAGACACAGGATAGAAGACAAGGTTGGGTCAACAGCAGGTGAAGTGTCCGAAATTGTCCCCGTGGCAGATGTAAGTGCAGATCCTGACAAGGGGCCAGTTTAATGTCCCTGGCACCCCGCTAAAAAAGAATGTGTATTAAAGTACTGTGTGAGGGACCCTAACCTTCTGTGAGTGTTTAAACCCCTTAATGACAAAGCCCGTACATGTACGAGCTCAAAATGCATTTTTAATTGGTTTAGGGACCGCCCATTTTCCTTAAGGGGTTAATATGCTTTTTAAAACAACAAAACATTTACTTGACCTAAGAGTTGCAGCCCTGTTGGCGCAGAGGGCCCTTCTCCATTATCCTACCTTTCTTGCCACTGATTGGTTGCTTGAGGCAGCCAATCAGTGTCAGGAAAGTGATCCCATTGAAATCAAGCACTGAACCTAAAAGAAAAGTAACATTCTTATTATTAATGAATATAATATAATACAATCTTTACTAAAAAGATCTTGACATTTTCTTTCCAAACACTTTTTTTTGGATGGGCTATAACTGTTCCCGTATTTCGGTTACTATATAATTCACGTCGTCTTTATGTAGTTTTGTTTCCAGGAGAATAAAGCAAAAAATCTAAAATAAATCGGTTTGTAATAATGTTGTTCTCACAACGTTGTCTGAAACCGTCAAAGAGCTTAACGTTTAATGTAACAGAGGAAATATGTTATTGTTGAACAGAAGATTTGTTATCCATATATAAATCCGATTTTTAATCTATTTTATTGTTATTTCGATAGCATTCTGCGCTATTTCATGGTTCTAAAGCATTTTAGAACATATAACGAAAAATGAAATCTGGGGAATGAGCCTCATTAGGGGGGTTTGTTGACTTTTAGATACAAACATTTTGCAGTTTTTAATTTTTTGACATCTTTTGTATATTTGAAATTATTATGGTTTATGTTTCTAAAGAAATGTTTCGTTGATTTGTTTTATTTAACACACAGGTAGAAAATTGCCTTTAAAGGTGTCAGGGTGACACTACACGAAGCTGCCCAATGATGCGTTGCAACTTCCAAAATCGGCAACATTATAACTGGACATGCATGCGTGTCCGTGAGGCTGGACAGGAACACCCTACTGTTGTCCTTTGTTTGTTTGCTGGAGAATCTGTATCCTGAAGGTTTGTTTGACTGTTCTCTGCCTGGTGATTTTGTACTTTGCTGACCTCCTCTGCGTACCATACCTGGCTCTCCTGACTACTTGCTCTGTGTCCCAACCTTGACTACCCGTTTAGTGTACCAGACCTGCATTGACTGACTACCTGTCCTCTGTACCTGTCCTGGCATCCTCGAGCTACCTGTCCTGTGCATCTACCTGTGGCATCTGCTATATACTCCAGCAAGTGCTTTGCTATCTATATTCAGTTCCTATTGTATTTGCCTCTACCTGAGCCTCCACACAATTGGGTTCATCGAAGACCATATCTCCTATCTTAGGGCTCAACCCTTCAGTAGTTTTTTTTGCGGGGGTGAATAACTCCAGTGATGTGTGCTCCTGGTTCTGGCGTTATGACAGTATGTGTCAGTAAAGAAGAATATAGTGTCAGTAAAGTCAACCCGCCATATCATGACTGGCGATCGGGAATTGTGATACAAGTGGAGGCACCAGAAACGTGACTTGACGTGGGTTTTGAGTATATCTGAGTGTTTTAGAGTCTAAAAGTCAAACATGGGCAGATATATATTTACTGACCTAGGGCAGCACCCCAAGGTGCCCCCACACCTTCACTGAATTAAGACATGTATAAATGGATCAAAGACCTCAGAACAACAGACAACAGAAAGGCCTGATAGCCCAAGAGGGAGATCTGTTATGGTTTTGCAGATGGGGGGGCTGCCACCTCCTGACCTGCCATCCTAGGCCTAGTCGGCCCAGGCCAGGACACATCACTGGACATGGGCCAGCCCTCTCCCAGAGTTGGGGTTCTGTGGGGTTAGGTAAAGCAATATTATTTGACCACATGGTAGAGTTTTAGAGTGGCCATCAGTCATCCTGAGAGGAGACTCCTATAAATGCTGAGCGTAAGGACACAAAACATTACTTTAACATATGAAGGGTTAATTGTATTAGCCTAATATATTTAAAAATATTACATTAAACATTCCTGACATCTTTTGTCCATATCTTTTTTTTTTTTTTAAAGCAAATAAAATAGATTTAATAATTCCGGAGGCTTCTGTGTGAATAGAGAACAGAGAGAGATGCTGAACAAGGAAAAGCATACGAAATCTCCAAGGCTCTCAAATGCTAAATATTTTTCAGATCTTTGTTAAACGAATTTAATTCCTATTTGCATAATTTAAAAGCTGTCAGATTTTATAAATATTGACAAGAGCATCTTCAAACACCATGTGGCTACGAAGAACTATTTAAACTTTCAATCACGTATAGACCAACAATCATTAAAAAAAAAAACTAGATTTTTTTTTTTAAATATATTTTGCTTTATTTATTTAAAAGGGTAATCCTATATCTTAATAGTATGTCTGTGTCATCATTCAAAACTGTCCCTGGTTAGTAGTCTAGTCCTCTGATGCCCCTCTGTTCTCGGATCTCAGAATGTTTGCTGGCTACGAGGATCTCACAGGGTTCTACCGCCCCTAAAAATCCAAATAACATGAATAGAAACATCAGAAAATCCACGCAGTAAGCTGCGGGCCCGCGTTAGGCGGCTGTCGGGCCACCAGACAACCCCCTGATGAGTGCCCCCCCACCGCCCACCTTTAGGTACGCTACTGTACTGATGTTTTGGAAGCATATATGTGATTGGCTTCTCACCCTTGATATGATCCCTATTGATACGAGTTATAACAACTAGCAAATTGTCCTGTCCCGAGAACAGGAAGTTAAGATGGCTGCTCAAATGGTAACCACATACGATGGGTTCCTATAACATATTTATGGCTAATTTAAGTCTGTAAAGTCTGTGACTGCTTAGGCCTATAGCATCCATACAGATATCAGTAGAATAACTTTACTCTTCCCCAATAAGACGCCCAACATAAATATGTGGGCAAGGGCTTGGCCACAGCTTTATTGAACAAGTATTCGCCGCCAGGCCAACTTGAGGACATTAACCACCTGCCAGTTGATCAGGCAGTTACACCCAAAGAATACACCAAGAACCTCAAACCAGTGTTGATCATCAGCCCATACCAGCTCGGTTTCTGCAGTTGTGGATACCATTTAGTCCTCTTAGACGCTGGCCGTTTGACCACAAACTGCAGCTGTGACTAAACAGAATATTAATCCATGTTAATCACCAGAGAAATTGAGGAATAAACAACTGCCAGCTGGCGATCGAGTTTGTGGCCAGAGGAGCAGCGCAGCTTAGCGGAGCAGGCCTTGACAGAGCTAGGAGGAGGGCTGGTGTTATGCCTCTAGTTTTGGGGTTGGTTGCAGGGTTTAGTAGGTGGGGCTTATCGGGTGCTATAAATGGGCGGACATTTTAGATAACGGTCACTTTTAATTTGAGCCACTTACCTGCTTTTGTTCTTCTTTGGACGTTATCAGGTTTGGGGTTCTTCTCTCTTTTTGTTTTTCAGGATGGATGCTGACCTGGGAGCCTTGCTGGAGGGGATCAGAGTGGCTGCCATGGAGAAGGGAGCTGGATGGCTTCAAGAACGCCTTGGCCCTCTGCTGGCTGAAGTTGTAACAGCGTCCAGGGAATCAGCCCGGCCTGTGCGGCAGATCCGACCTCCACGGCGGCTGAGTCCTGAGGCTGCGCGTGGAGGACGACGCCGGGAGCAGCGGCAGAGCGGTGATCGGATCGGCGGGAGGAGGAGTAGTGGAGCGGCATCGGCAACGACGACAGCGGCGGTGACGCAGGAACGGCGCCGGACACGTGGAGCAGCGGCGGAGGAAGTTCTGCAGCGGCGGAGCGGTGAGGAGGCTGCGGCAGGGAGCCTTTCCAGGACCAGGAGCGGAGCCGGGAGCAGCGGTGACCACGCGGCAGGCCGGGATGGCGCTGTTGGGACGGCTGAGGATGCAGTTGAGCCACGTGGTGAGCAGGAGGGTGCGGGCTCGGGTCCACTAAGTGGCGGGCGAAGGGCAGCGGGCCTTCCCAACGCGGAGGGTGCAGCTTTAAGGGGCCCGGGGATAGCAGCGGGCCCTGTCTTTCGGGGGGGCGCTGTCGAGCAGTGCGGCCGGCTGGCTGAGCGTGATGGGGGTGATGCAGCGGGCTCCCGGGCGGCAGGGGGTGCTGTTGGTGTGGTGGAGCGGCAGCAGACGGGCAGGCATAGCGTGCACAGGCTAAGGAGCCCGGCCCACGAGGGGTCTGGAGAAAGGCGGATGGGCCGTTCGGGCCAGGCCTACAGAGGCAGATCACGGTCGCAGGAGGGCAGCAGCGTGAGATCCAGGGATCGCTCCAGGGGAAGTCGTTACCGGGTGAGGCGAAGCAGGAGGGACAGAGATTCGGTTTCGGCCCGCAGGAGTGCGGGTGAAGGGTTCAGCCGGTCCAGGTCTCTCAGCAGGAGCCCACGGAGGGGGGATGCCAGATATCGTCGCGGGCGGTCCGGGAGCAGGGAGGGCAGACGTTCCAGGAGGATGGTTGAGCGGGAGGTCTGGCCCAGGTTGTCTTCTTCTCCCCGCAGGCGTGGAGGCCGTTCATCTCGGGATCGTGGGAGTCGGCATCGCTCCATGGACCGGAATGTGGCAGCCGTGCCAGGGACATCTGAGGCTGGCAGAGGTTTAGATGCGGCCGTGCCTGGGACATCTTCGGCTGGCAGCGGTCTGGATACGGCCCAGAGGCCTTCTGCGGCTGAGGGTTCAGGTGGTGAGTTGTCTTCAGGGGCGCAAGCGCAACAAATCTTGCAGGGTTTAAAAGGCTTGTTAGAGTCGTGGGTGCAGGTGGATGTTCGGGCCCCCCGTGTAGATCAAGTGTGGGCCCCTGGGGGGGTGAATTCGTTGGGTTCAGGTGTTGTTGGTTCAGTGCCGGAGGTGGCGGTAGTGGGGTCCGGCGGTGTTAGTAGTGAGGTGTCGGGTGATGTGGGGGCTGCGGTAGTGAGTGAGCGAGCTGAGTTGGCTGGGGAGATTCCTGATGCGGCGAAGCAGAAGGCCTATGTGTCTTTTGCTGGTCCGTTAGGTGCTCACTTGAAAAAAGAGATTAAGGAAAAGGTGTGGAAGGGGGAATATGTCGAAATCTTTTCCCTTCTTCCATTGGAGGAATTTTTAGATCTTAAAGAGGAGGATAAGAAGGATAGCAAGAAGGAGGAGGAGGAGAAGAGACGGAGGTATCGGAAGATACCTAAGTCTTTTGGTAATTGGTTGCGGGCGTTTTGTATATTAGCTAGCGTTATTGGGGAGAAATCGCCTGCTTTGTGTTCGTCCCTGTTTTGTTATGTTGATGGTATTTGGGAGGCTTATCGTACCTACGGAGGCTTGGCCTGGTGGCGGTACGACGAGCAGTTTCGGCAGAGATTGTCGGCTAATCCGGGGATGAGGTGGGACCAGATGGACCTTCCCCTCTGGATGAAGCTGATGATGGCGCAAAAGGCTTCTCCCTTTCAGCAGGGGGCCGGCGTGGGGGGACAGGCCTCCGGGTCGGCCGCAAATAGGAAAGGTTTCTGCTGGCTCTTTAACGAGGGCCAGTGTAAATGGGGGGCTTCTTGTAAGTTTAAGCACGAATGCTCCGGTTGTGGGGGTGGGCATAGCCTCAACAGATGCTTTAAACGTGGAAAGTCGAGTGGTACAGGGGGGTCCGGGGGGGCTGCCGCTCCGGCAGTTACCCCTGGGCAAAACCCCGGTGAAGTTAGACGCGATGCTACCGTGGCTAAGCCGCTTCGGTAACTCGCAGGACGCTGTGTTGTTGCGGGATGGTTTTCGGGATGGTTTCTTCATTCCTTTTAGTGTTCGCGATTGTCGTCGGTGTTTGCGTAACTTGAAATCGGTAAAGGAGTTTCCGGACGTGGTTAGGGATAAGTTGTTTAAAGAGGTACATATGGGTAGGATGGCGGGTCCTTTTGACACCGTGCCGTTGGCTAATTTGCGTGTTTCACCTTTAGGTGTGGTGCCTAAGAAGGAGGTGGGTAAGTTTAGGCTTATACATCACTTGTCGTACCCTAAAGGGTTGTCGGTGAACGATGACATCGATAGAGCGCTATGTTCGGTCTCTTACGCATCATTCGACCAGGCGGTCGAGTTGGTTAAGAAGGCTGGGCCTGGGGCGCTGCTGGCGAAAGCGGATGTGGAATCGGCTTTTCGGTTGCTGCCGATCCACCCGGATTGTCACCATTTGTTGGGCTGTTTCTTTGAGGGTAGCTATTTCGTTGATTTATGTTTGCCGATGGGTTGTTCCATATCGTGTTCGTATTTTGAGAAATTCAGTTCCTTTATTGAGTGGGTAGTGAAGGAGGAATCGGGGAGTCGTTTTTTGGTGCATTATTTAGATGACTTTCTCTGTGTTGGTCCGGCGGGTTCTGATGACTGTCGGTATTTGTTACGTACGTTGGAGTGGGTGGCTGATCTGTTTGGGGTTCCCCTGGCGGCGGGTAAAACCGAAGGTCCCACTACATGTTTGAGTTTTTTGGGGTTGGATATTGATTCTGTTCGGGGTGAATGCAGGTTGCCGCAGGATAAGTTGTTGGCTTTGAGGCAAACGGTGCGGGAGGTGCGTGGTTCCAGGAAGGTTACGTTGCATACTTTGCAGTCCTTAATTGGGCGCTTGAATTTTGCGGGACGGGCGATTCCGATGGGGCGAGTTTTTAGTCGCAGCTTGTCTCGGGCTACGTCTGGTGTTCGGTCGGCACACCATTTTATTAGAGTTTCGTCGGCCATGAAGGCTGATCTGGAGGTGTGGGATGCATTTCTCCAACATTTCAACGGTACGGTGATTTTCCGGGAATTGTCTGTTTCTGCGGAGGAGTTGGAGCTGTTCACTGACGCTTCCGGTAGCGTGGGTTTTGGGGCTTATTTTAATGGCCGGTGGTGTGCGGAGCGGTGGCCGGAGGCTTGGAATGGGAGTCCGCTTATGCGGAATCTGGCTTTTTTGGAGTTGTTTCCGTTGGTGGTGGCGTTGTCGTTGTGGGGTGCGTTATTGAGGAATAGGAAGGTGATTTTCTTTTCAGATAATATGGCGGTGGTTCATGCGGTGAACCGGTTGTCGGCGGCATCAGTTCCGGTAGTTCGGTTGTTGCGTAAGTTCGTGTTGCAGTGCATGTCGTTGAATGTGGTTTTTAGGGCGAGGCATGTTCCGGGGTTTTTGAATGTGGTTGCTGATTCTTTGTCTCGTTTTCAGTGGGTGCGTTTTCGAGAGGTGGCCCCTGGAGCGTGCGAAGTGGGGCAGGATTGCCCGGAGGAGCTGTGGCGGATAGGGACCGCCTGTTTGCAAGACTTGTGAGGTCCTCTTTGGCTCCAGCGACTTGGGCGGCGTATGGTAAAGTTTGGGATGCTTGGGACAGAACGGTGGCTTGGGTAGGTGGTGACTCGTCTGACGTTCAGAGGGTGGATGCTTTGTTGTGGTTTCTTTTTCGGCTGGTTTCGGACGGCTCTTCCGCTGCGGTTTTGGATAGGAATATGTCGGCTCTGGCATTTTTGTTCAAATTTAAGGGATGGGCTGATTACACTAAGCAGTTTTTGGTTAAGCAGGCGTTACGGGGCTTTAGGAGGGGCTGCCGTTCTTTGGATTCAAGGAGGCCGTTGTCTGTTCAATTGTTGGGTCGGTTATGGGATATTTTGTCAAGTATCTGCTACTCTGGTTATGAGGTGGTGTTATTTCGATTGGCATTTGTGTGGGCCTTTTTTGGGGCTTTCAGGATTGGGGAGTTGGTTAGCTCTAATCGTAGCAGCCATGGTGGTTTGCAACGGTCGGACGTGGTTGTTACGGCAGAATTGGTTACGATTAGGTTGCGCCGTTCTAAGACGGATGTTTTTGGTAAGGGGTGTGATGTGGTGCTTTACCCATTGCATGGGTCTGTTCTATGTCCTGTTCAGTGTGCGTTTACGTTTTTGGGTTGTCGCCCTCCGTTGGAAGGCTCATTTTTGATGCATGCGGACGGTTCGGCTTTGTCCAGGTATCAGTTTTTTCGGGTTTTTAGAGAAGGATTGCGGAGGTTGGGTTTGGAGCCGACTCAGTTTGGGACGCATTCTTTTCGTATAGGTGCGGCTACGGCAGCGGCCCGGTTGGGGCTTGGGGATGAGTTGGTTAAGAAGATTGGGAGATGGGAGTCTGTTCGTTTTCGGTCTTATTTACGTCTGGATCGTTTACTATGATTTGTGGGCTGTTAGTGGCTGTTTTCACATTTTGTTTTTCCCTCCTCAGGTTTGGTGGTGTGGATTCTGGGCCATTCATTCGTGTTCTGGGCCAAGAGGAGAGCCGCAGTTCGTGTCAACGGTCAGCAGCTGGGCTTTCCTGAGGACCAGATTAGAGTGTTATGGTTTGGTTTTCGGGGTTATGTGTGGAGGGAAGTGTGTGGTGAACTTTGGCGCTTATTGAGGGCTGGCGGGTCACCAGATTTTGTTTTGCTTCATGCCGGGGGTATTGATTTAGGTTTGGTTCCGCAGCGGGAGTTGGTGAAGTAGATGAAGCAGGATGTTAACCGGCTTCGTGAGTTGGTTCCTGGGGTTCTGGTGATTTGGTCGGAAATGGTTCCGAGGTTGTGTTGGAGGTACGCTAGAGTTCCTTCCGCTTTAGCTCGTTGCAGGGGTAAGGTGAACAAGTTGATGGCAGCGTTCATTAGACGTGCTGGAGGTGTGGTGGTTTGTCACCGGGAGTTGGAGTCTATGATGCCTGGGTATTTTCGGGGTGATGGTGTTCATCTATCTGACGTTGGTTTGGATTTTTTGAACTTAGGTTTTCGTGATGGTATTGTTAAAGCCCAGTTTTTTCGGTGTGGCGGTGCTCAGACGGCTTGAGGGGTCAAGGTCTGGCTAGTGGCGGGGTATAATTGGGATGTTTCGGTTAATTTGGGTTGATTGGTTGGTGGTGTTGGTTGGTATGGTAGGTTTCGAGCTGGTCTGTGGCTCAGAACCTGGGGGTGTAGGGGTGTCACGGTATGCCCCTACTGTTGGTTTGGTAAGGTATTGTACCTTAAAGGTATGGTGATGTTTATTGTTAGATCTGTTATCTTGGGGGTCATTGTCTATGTGTTTTGACAGGTGGGAATGTGTAAGGGGTTTTCATTGTTATCTTGTTTGGACAATGACTTATTGTTATGTTTTGGTATGTTTATATCATATATATATATATTATATTTAATTCTGTGGTTATAATAAAGCTGTGGACAATATTTTTTCCAACATATATGGTGTGGTCTCAATTATTTGGTCTATGTTTGGGGGGTTTTTATCGGTTCCTTTAGCCCTAACTGGACGATGCGCCTGTCAAGCGCGTCAGGCAGATACAACCATCATATTCACCAAGAGCTTCAAACCAGTTGTATCGGCCACCACTGGCTCGGTCTCTCCCAATTTGCGCTGTTGCGGAAATATTGATATTAGTCTTCTTAGCAATTCATTTCGGACAGGTGGGAAAGTTCCGGATCTTCTCCCTGCCTGGGAGAAAAAAAAGTAAGAAATCGCCACCTCTGTTCATATACCTGCTTGATACAAAGTTGTAAACATGACCGATGAATGTCATGACCAGCAGTCATCTCCCCTTCCATATTGGTTCAGGGCGGCCCATTACACTAAGAAAGCTTTAGTGAATATTTTATTGGTATGGCCCACATGCTGTCGGCGGCCAGGCGGACAATATAGTCCTCTTGCTTATCAACGTCTTGCCTTCTTGTTTATACCGACGCTAATCAATTTATTCGTAAAAACATGACATAAGCCATAAAGAAATATTTGCGCTGATATCCCGTGCCCCCAATACCAAATGTGCGTAAAATTCAGAATTTGTCATAGTGGAAAAAAATAATATCTGCAAACTTCAGCTTTCTGCCAGCTCGTATGCTGTGCAATTCCTTGATAGAAAGTGAAGAACGGAGAGAGAATAAAACTGCTGAGTGTGAAAAATCGGTTTCATTCGGTATCTGTCATTTCAGGCCCATAACGTACAATAATAACATTCACAGAAATTCCCCTTATAGTGGAATGCCTCTTTTCATTATCTGTTGAAAGCTGTTAGCGCATGAAAATGACAATGCTGAACACAATGAACACTGAAATTACATATACATATTAACATTAACCTTCACATTTTGCATTTTCATTGACTTCTTCTTTTTAAAATAGAGTTGACTTAGAAACATAGAATCATAGATCAGACCCGTCGGCCCCCATCTGCCCGTTTCTCCTGCTGTAAAGACTCAAACCTTAATCAGTCGTTGGTCTCGTCTTAGATTCGGGAGCCGTATGTCTATCCCATACATGTTTAATACACTCACTGTATTACCCTCTACCACTTCTGCTGGGAGGCTGTTCTGTTTTTTACCACCCTCAGTAAAGTCAAATTTCCTTACATTCCATCTAGGCCTCCAACCCTCTAGCTTTAGATTTTGAGCTCTTCTTCTAGCAAGTAGTTTTCAGGTTTATTTACCCCCTTTCTTCTATCAGACCCTCAACCCTGTTGAGCATTAAGAATAAGCTGCCAATGTGGCCCCCGGGTAGAACTAGGTTAAAATTACAATTAAAGGACAAAAAAATCAGTATTTATAAAAATACCAAGACCCCGCTGATTTCTGTAGTATTCTTTTTGTTTTTGGAGAAATTAAGTTTCAAAGAAATCTTTGTTGAATTGCGAATTGAGATTTACTTCAACTAAATATCATCATAAGATCAGACTCAGTTAAAGCCATAAGTAGTCCAGCTCTGATATCTGAGCCCAATCTACTAGACAAACACCCCGACTCCTTACCATACTGCCTGTGGGAAGCAATAGAATGGTTCGGTTTTAATCACCCAGTTGGACTCTCTGACTAATGAAAGTCTATGGGGGAAGGACTTCATTAGCATTGCCATAAAGCATCAGCTCAGTGTGGTGTTTGAGCCGGGAAACTCACCCAAATGTCCGCCAGTCCCAAGTGGAAGTTCAGGGCAGTTAATTATTTTTGCAATTCACCGGCTGATACAATGTTTCCTCATTAACCCTTCTATAGCTGTGATGATGCAAGAAAATTATTTTAGGTTGTGAACATAAATTTCAAATATATTTACATATTGAGTTTAACTCGCCCTTTCAATGTATATCTCTTGCAAATTTAGCAACTTTTTTTTTTCTCTCCAAAAACTTTTTCTACAATAAATTTGTTGCCTTTGCTTTAAAATGACATTTTATCCATACATTACATATACATATTATATATTTCCTATAGCGATAGATATAGGTTCCAGTTTAGTAAATTTAAAGCACAAGCGCAGTTTATATAAATACAAAAATTATGAAATTTCCATTTTAATGGCTAAATATTTTGCTTTTACATTGTAGCGCTGAGCAGTAAGGGAAGTGGATATGGTTCTCTTGGCTGCGTTGGGAATGTGTTACCGTTTCACAATATAGTCAGTCAAGTATCCCCTCCGGAAGCCGTAAAACATGAAATAATATTCCTCGGTAGTGCCGCTGCATTAAGAATGATCGCCTAGAGAGGCGGCCGAGATTGCCAGAGCTCAAGAAACTCTCCTCCAGAAAGGATTTTTTTGTATGCAGTTTGGCATCGTTTAAAACTTACCTAAAAAAAAGAAACAATTTATATCACCTAATAATATTATTTTTCCTACATTTGACATTTTGCGGCTTGGTACACTCGATAAAGCCATGAAATTGTTTTTACAGATTAAAAGCAGCAATAAATATGTATTAACAACCGCTTTATCTGTATCCGAGGGAAGCAGTCATCTCAACTTCCTGTTCCTGCGCTCTGCATGATTACTCCTCCCTATAGAAAGTTGCTGATTGCTGTTGATTGGTTCAGTTTGTTAGGGGAGGAGAAAGGAACAATACGGTCACCATGGTTACAGTCCTCCATGGAGCTTCTTCTAAACATTCTAAACATTTTTTTCTTATCAACATTCTAAACATTTCTTTTCTTTTCAACATTCTAATATTTTTTTTCTAAACATTCTAAACATTTTGTTTCTTATAAACATTCTAGCATTTATTTTTCTTCTGAACATTCTAAAAATTTTTCTTCTTATAAACGTTCTTAGCATTTTATTTTTTTCATAGTACCCATGTATTAAACATTGTTCTTTTTATAGGATGACCCCGTGTTATGGGCATTATTTGCCACGGAAAATGTTTCTAGTATTGCTTTAGATCCCTTTCTTCTTATTATTTGTTTTATATAGCACCATCATATACCGCAGTGATGTATAACAAAGGGTGAGGGGGGTCATTTTAAAATTCTCAAATCAACCAAATCATCTCTACTTTAACTTCTACATATTCAGCCTTTCTCCATAACAGGAAGGCTGGTTTTTGCAAAACAGAACTATATTTAGAGAGGTCGTGGACGGCTTTGATATCTACATTGTGATTCAAATTGTCTGTAAAGCTTAAAGAAAAGGAATCCGCTGCGGGACTCCGCAGAACTGATGAATATTCTATTTATAAAAGGACAGCATTTAGGGAGCAAATACAAGAAATTCATAGTTGATAACAAAGGGTAATAAAACAATTTATATATATATCTAATTATTATTTGGAAGAGTTTTCAAAATGAGGATGAGGTTTTTTTTATTGTTATCTTTTTAACAGGGTGGTAGATAGGGGGGACAGGCTCCCAGCAGAAGTGGTAGAGGGTAATACAGTGAGGGTATTAAACATGCATGGGACAGACATACGGCTCCTGAATGTAAGACGAGACCAACGACTGATTAAGGTTTGAGTCTTTACAGCAGGCCGTTTAATTTTGGGCACGCATATATTAAATTTATCCGACTGCTTTACAGAGAAAGGTGAAGGGATCTCATTTAGAAAAAGGATATGTCTGTTAATAGAGGAAGACGGAGAAGAAGTAAAGATTCTTCAACTGGAAAGTAAAAACAGAAATAGAATTTTCATCTCCTTGGGTTTTCGATCAATCATTGAATTATATATATAACAAAAATACTATGCAAAATAATTAACCCCTTAGTTCCCCTATAGACGTACCGGGACGTCCAAAAAACGCCCACAAAGAAACCCCTATGGACGTCCCGGTACGTCCAGCCCTTCGTGCAGCGTCAGGGACGCATCCCTGCCGCTGCACGGGAGACCAGGCTGTCGTTTGACAGCCTGGACTCCCCACTGACAGCAGAAGCCGGCTTTGCCGGCTTTCTGCTGCCGATCGCCCGTAACAGCTTCCGGCATGAAAGCCGGTAAGCTGTTACCGGTAAACTGCCCGATCGCGCAGTTGCAAACGCGCGATCGGGCATTCCCTTCCGGGTTACGTCACTGCTGACGTAACCCGGAAGGTCATCGGAGGACAGGATATCCCCTGCGGGGATATCCTGCCCTCCGATGAGGCACAGAGACGCTGCGATCTCTATGCAGGTCTGTGAGGACCTGCATAGAGATCACAGTGTGATCGGTGCAGGGGGATCGCGGGGAGGGGAGTGAGAAACCATCTCTCTCACTCCCCCTCCCGGCCTGAAACAGAAAAGCTGGAAAAAAAAAACAGTTAGTGATTTAAAAATAATATTAAATAAATCATTAAAATAATAATATAAAAAATACAAAAAAAAATTATAATGTGGGCTGTGATGTCATTGTGACATCACTGGCATGTTCAGGAGGTCCCTAGGAGGACCTCTAACCATTACTGTGTAAAAATAATATATAAAAAATAAAAAAAAATGTAAAAAAATTAAAATTAAAAAAAATAAAAAAAAAAATATATAAAAAAAGATAAAAAAAAAATTATTAAAAAACCTTACTTCACATTGCCCTAGCATAACATCTAGCCAGTATAACCCTCCTGCCCCCGTTCACAACCCCCAAACCCGTTAAGCCATAGGCATAAAAATTATACACCTAATAGAACGCTCCCTGGTGCTGGGAAAGTCTGGAAAATCTATATAAATTAGGTATTTCTGAAATCTGGACACCTGAATTGATAAACTTGGAGGGGATTTTCCATCACTTTACCTAATTTTGTGAGGATTCAGAGGGAAAATGTAAAAAAAAATTAGTTTAATTTTCTAATCTTCGCTAGTTTTTACTAAATTTCTCATTCTAAATTTCCAGCTAATCATCCAACTATGGTATCAAACGAAAGCTCTATCTCTCCTTTAAAAAACGATATATAGTTTATATGGGTACACTATTCACAGGAAAAGAGAATCATCGCTAAACCAACATACCCCAAAAATGGCAAAATTGCTCTGGGCTTTGAGGTACCAAAAACCCCTGGGATTGAAGGGGTTAAAGAAGCTAGTGAATAATAATGTAATAAAAATAACAATAATAATAATAATAACAATAATAAGCTGTACAGCATTCTGCAAGCAATAAAATCTACATTTTGTAATTTCTTCATTTATTTCTTTTAGCAGCGAAATTTTTTTATTATTTTTTTTTATTTTTTTTTAGCCAACGTCACGACATTGTCAGTCCAACAAGAAATCACAGCGGGAGTACAAACTATGGGACAGGATTATATTAAAAGCCAGAGGGGAATATTTGTAATATCCTGTGCGGAATATATCAGAAATTGTGATCAGCGCATGACATTCAGGTTCGGAATCTAATCGTACATAACACATTTTTATTTTATTTAGCTTCTATTAAAAACTCATCGCGTTGTATCTTTGGGTTAACAGTTTAAGTAGATTCAGCTCCCGAGACCTTCTTGACTGCCTACGTCTCTGACGTGAAAATTCTAGAGTGTCTCGTTCGGAATAATATTTATTTTTAAAAAAGTTTTAAAGAGAAAACTAATACTTAGTGAGGCCCCTTTAGAACTAGATACAAAGTTGGGCTGTAATAAGAACTAGTAATGATAATGAATAAAAAACATATTGTGTACTTAATTGATTGCATTGATTAGGGTGAGGGGAGAGTGATTATTATTACCAATAACATTATAATTGGCTGACATCATTATCACATTTAGCAACGCCATCACAGGGCAGATGGGCGTCTCAGCAGTAGGTGGAGTGTATGTCTACGCCACTTACCTAGGTCTAAGACAGATTAATTCTGGTTCTATAGCCGGGAAGTCCAGGCTCCCCCTTCGCGACACCATCTTTACTGCTGGGAATCGGGATATGACATCATATCTGGATTCCCCACTTTTTATGGATCAGCGGTGTGGAAAGGAAGGTATGGAACGATGTGCACAGTCCTCCATAGTGTTAATGGGCTGGTTGGGGACATTGATCTCTCTTTTAACTGGCCCATTGAGCAGTGGCTACAGGCAGCCTTATAGTCCAGTTGCGTGATTGTCTCACCGGAGAGGGAATGCTGCCCCCCGGACCTGCCACTGTCAGGGGCGTGCAAGCAACGTTCACGCTGCCTCCTGATTCAATCCACTGACTTGTCTTCGCATATCATGTGACTTCCTCAAATTTGAACATCCCATATAAAATCCAATTTCCCCCTTGCTCAGTTCTATCTTGTACCAGGGTGTAGTCTATGGTTTATTCTGATGGCTCTTCTGAATTTTTGACCATACATGTCTATCGATGGCTGCCTGCCCTGGCCTATTGCCTGCCCTGACCATGATTCTTGGATTGCCCTTCAGTACAGCCTATCCAGCCTCCTTGCATTCTGGACATCACACCCTGGGAAGTCCTCACAGCCACCCTAGGCCTAGTTGGCCAAGACCAAAATACTCCACTCTATGAGTTATAAGCTAAGGTTTCCTGCTTAGGTTTTTTTTGATTCCATTTTCCCTCGCATCTTCAACAAACGGTAAAGAAGAATTTCCTTCTTGACACGGAGACTTTGCATATTAAACTGGGTCACCCTAATGGATCTGCTACACCAGGAACGTAGGATTCAAACTGTGCGAGATTCTATAAGAAATGATAGGGATAATTAGCATTTACCGTGTTCTAAAAATTTGCATTCAGACTTTCCTGACTACTTAATTTTAAAAGACATGAGTGAAATTATACATAAGAAAAAAGTACTGACGAAAAGCTTCACCGAAGGATTACTTTCCTTGTTAAACTTCATTTAAAATCCACTGTTGATCCTCTTAAAGTATTTATGTTCCGATTAAGATGAAATTGTGCAACTGAATGGACATCTCTTCCTCTCTCGGCAGAATGTTTGAAGGATTTACATAATTAGAAAGTTTATATTTTATCCGATCTCCAAAAAATTCACATTTTATTTATTTTTGATGTGTTGGAATTTATTTATTCTTTATACATATGCTCGCTATACGTGTCTATACTGCATATGGGCAGCGCACGGTTACTTGGGATGCGTTTTACAAAACCCATGTTTTTTTTTCTGTTGCTAGAATATCATTTCTACGCCGTTGCATCCAAAATACGGAACTTTCCGACCGTAAATAAAAAATAGAGCTAGAAGAATCAAATTTATGTAGTGCGGAGAGACTGCAAGGCATTTTGTCCGCAGAAATTGCAAACGTGAAAAGTTTTGTGGGTTCGGGAAAATAAAATTATTATTTTGGTACTTAAAAAAATAGGCATTTTTCAACATCTGTTGTTTGGATTTATGTAATTATTGCATTGGACATTTTAGCAAACATTCTGGATAATGGCGAAGAACAAAGGTGAATTGATCTGATTTTCACCAAGAGATATAAGGAAGTAATGGAGGCTGGTACAACTAGATCGAATCCCAACGGACTAAGGGCTGTGAGGGGGCTGATGGAGGACATACCCACTATTGAGTCCCCTTCAGCATCCCAAGACCTTTTGGAAAATGCTCTGCTTCTAACTTGGTGGGAACAGATCATATTCCAGCATGACTGTGGCCCCGGAGCACAAAGCAAGCGCAATAAAGACATGGCTGGATGAGTTTGGGGAGGACGAACTTGACGGCCGCACAGAGCCCGGACCTCAACCCCATCCAACACCTTTGGGATGAACCGGAACGGAGATTGTGAGCCGGGCGTCTCATACAACATCAGTGCTGACCTCACAAACGCTCTACTGGATGAATGGGCAAAAATCCCACAGAAACTCCCCAAAATCTTGTGGAAAGCCTTCCCAGAAGGGTAGAAGCTGTTATAGCTGTTAGACCCCCCTCCCACTAGGTATGCGATTGGAGGGTCCGTGATGGGTTCCATGCCTCCCACAGGGGTACTTACCATATTAAATTCCCCATCCTAGTGAGTTCAGTACCCCATTTTTTTTTTATTTTTTTTTTATTATTATTATTATTATATTTATTATATTTTTATAAGCTCTGTCATAATGTGAGAAGGGGAGGCACCTCATTTCATACAATCCTTCTGTCATCATTTTGAACCTTTTAGCGTTGATATTCTTTGGATGGTATTTCCCATATCATACGGACATAATGATCCACATCCAATTGACGGACAGTTCTGTTAAGTCTGCTTATAATGTATTATGGGGAAGAAAAAACGAAACTTATAGTATCGACATCACATAACTGGATGATAATTGGCAACCTGTCATCACGGACAAAATTGTTTCTTGTCTCTTGAATTTGTGATGAATGAGGAAGTGTTTAAAAGATCATTACAGCTTCTGTTATCTACTAAATTAGCATATCCAACATATCCATTAAATGCCACGGCAATATCTGTTTTATGCTATTACCTTCTTCACATACTGACTCGATAGCCTATTATCAGGAGGGGGAAGTTAATAAGTCCTTTCATAGGTTGCCGGTCGCTGGGAATCCGGTGCAAATTTCAGCTAAATTACAATGTATGGCACATGCTAATGACTAATGCAATATCACTCTGCTGAATGGGTTATATATGCCACATATAACATGTAACTAAGGCTAATAAGACAAACCGGGCAATACTTTGTTTATTTGGAATGTAAAAATGATTAGATGATTAAAAGGGTTAAAGTACACAGGGGGTTATACATTTCAAAGGACAATTCATTTCCAGGGAGGGTCCTATAGGGATAGCCATAAAGTAATTCTTAAAGATGATTGACAATTTTTTATCACTCCTTATCCTTGCAGCATGTGGGAAATAATTGAATGGCTCGGTCTTAATCACAGAACCGGACACTGTGACTTATGATAGTCTATGGAGGAATGGACTTCATTAGCATTGCCATAAAACATCAGCTCAGTGTGGTGATTGAGGAAGGCGTGTATTACGCCAGTGCTGCAACATTATTTCACTCCGGTATGCTGCTTGTGGCTTGTTACTTATTTTGTTGCTGTGCCTGTGATCCTGACCTTGGCTTGTTTCTTGAGGTTTGTACATTTCTTTTTACAGTGTATAGTAAAACATGCCACCTTCCAAACTGGTGAAGGTTATGCACATGGCCGCTCAAAGCCAAGGACTCAACCCCTTGGTGGGCAGCGGTCACCCGGATCAGAACCCTTCACCGGATTCTAAACCTACACTAAACCTGGGCTCTCGAGACAAACCTCACGTGGGCCTTAAAGTAGCCTTCAACTGGTCACCGACCTCAACATGCAATTCTACTATCATGTAGTTCATTTTTTATTAGGTCACATTGGACAAAAGTCAACAAGAAAGACAAACTTCAAACAGGACAGGAAGGATTTTATTGTTCCCTGTTGTAGCAAGTTTGGGCACCCCAAGAGAATTGGGTCGCATCTACACTCATTATTAAATTTTACTTTTTGCTCACAATAGCTGGACCAAAGGTTGGAAATGCCCCTGTGGGACATGCTGTTGAAAAAAAGCATATTCAGTAACCCCCCTCGTAAGCTAAGAGGAGCTTGAAACTTACTATAGGCTCAACACACAACATCTCTTGAAAACTAGCAACCATCATGAGCGACCTTGAAATTAAATACATTTATTGAGTATGAATGTAAATTCTGGCCAAGTTCTAGTCAATAGGTTCCCAAGGCATGCGCAGTAAGGAGTTATCCATATTTGTGATGTTTGATTGGAAAACAAAGAAGTATGCAGAGCTTACAATCTAAAAAGTTATAAGAATTCAAGAATGTTAATGTTTCCACTATTAATCAGAATGCCAATAATTATTACCAGTTTATGACTTTGATTAATCTTAGTTATTCAAGCTTCAAATGTGATTTACTCTGCTGCAAAGTTTTAGTTAATCCGTCACTGCAGCTGAAAAATCGCTGATGTCAAACACATGTATATATTATCTATTCTACTGTGACCTACTTTAATAGTGATAATAATGAATAATTACACGCTCTACTTACACGATTCCTTAAGAGCACGAGCGACAAACTAAAGATATAAATCCCAAATCATTAATAACTTACCCCAAATATATCACCGTATCAATGAAATCTAATAAATGATGTCGTTTTGCAAATAATATTGGAAACGGCTGCAAAAACAAATATTTCATTATATAATTATATTTTAGTGAGACAAACATATACGGTATATAGGTATTTAGGCAAATATCCTCAGCCATTAATTAATATATTTGTATAGTCATTAAAATAGGCAACAAGAAAGAAAGAAAGAGAAAGAAAGAAAGAAAGAATGAAAGAGACAAAGCGAGAGAGAAAGAAAGAACAATATATATATAAAAGTGAGAAGGAAATAAAGAAAATGGAGAAAGAATGAGGGAGAGACAGACAGAAAGAAAGAAAGAAGAGAATGAGGAAGGAAGAAGGAAGAAAAGTTAGGAAGAGAAGGACGAAAGAAAATAACGAAAGGGGTAACGTTACTTTTAAAAACAGCAAGATGCCATAAGATGAGGGCAGGACCAGAGCCGGCCTTAGGTGTTCTGGCGCCCTGTGCGGACTACTCCTCTGGCGCCCCCCCATCCCAAAAAAAGAAAGGAATAAAAACTCCCCTTTCTCACTATCTATCCCCCTGTATCACTATCTACCACCTCTGCCCCTTCTCACTGACCCCCCCCCTCTTCTCACTGACCCAACCCCCTCTGCCCCTTCCCCTTACTTACCTTGTTGAGTCCTGCGGTGGGAGCGGGAGGCGTCCGTCTTCCCGTGGTGCGCGCTTCACAGCTGAGCGCCGGAATATTCTGGCGCTCAGCATGAAACGCGGCACCGCGATGGAGTCACGAGCGTGAGGGGCGCCTAGCGGTTGCTGAAAACTTCACAAGCGACCGCTCGCCGCCCCTGCCCGGGACATAAATGAAAACATTGGGTTTTTATTTAACATGGAGGATGTTAAATAAAGTTAAAAAAAACATAGCAAAAAAACCCCCGATGTTTAAATTTAGGTGCAGAGGGGGCGGCAGCGGACCCCGCGGCGGCGCCCCCTGGAGTGTGGCGCCCTGTGCGGTCGCACAGGTCGCACACCCGAAAGGCCGGCCCGGGGCAGGACTGTAAGCGATAATTTTTCGCTGGGTGGAATCTTTATCGACGTTTCCATGATTAGTAGATGTAGCCCATTCCTTTGAGTTCTTGTGTGCTTTAGAACAGAATCAATTAAACAAGTTCTTTTGGGGTCCAAATAAAAATGCTATCATATCTCAAATTTTGGGTTATTTGGATTATATATAAAGGCATTTCTGTAAAACTGCTGATTTAGATGGCGCATTCTATACGGTGTAGAAAAAGTGGATATAAGATTTTTTTTTGCCTTCATTAGAAATAGCATAAAATTACTGTATGAGAGGTGAGATATTTTAGCTCTTCGTCCCTAAAGCCTCAGTATCAGTACATGTTATTAATGAAATTCTCTACTTTGACCTTAAATGAAGTGTTTTAGCATATACATGTTTATTATTAACTCTTCACCTTCCTTGACTGTGTCATTAGCAGAGCCGGCCTTAGGCGTTGTGGCGCCCTGTGCGGACTACTCCTCTGGCGCCCCCCCTCACTACCCCCCCTCTCTGCCCCTTCAAACTACCCCCCCTCAAACTACACCCCCCCTCTGCCCCTTCAAACTACCCCCCCTCTGCCCCTTCAAACTACACCCCCCCTCTGCCCCTTCAAACTACCCCCCCTCTACCCCTTCAAACTACCCCCCCCTCTACCCCTTCAAACTACAACCCCCCCTCTACCCCTTCAAACTAACCCCCCCCTCTACCACTTCAAACTACACCCCCCCCTTACCTTGTTGCCCGAGTCCTGCGGTGAGAGCGGGAGGCATCCGTCTTCTCGCTCTGCCGCGGTGCCGGCATTTCATGTTGAGCGCCGGAATAGTCCGGCTCTCAACATGAGATGCCAGCACCGTCACGGAGAGTAAGGGGCGCCGAGTGGCTGCTGAGAACTTCACGAGCAACCGCTCGGCGCACCTGCCCAGGACTTAGATTAAAGCATCGGGGGTTTTTTTGTTTTTTTTTTAAACTTTATTTAACATGAATGATGTTAAATAAAGTTTAAAAAAAGCGCAAAAAATAAAAACGATGTTTCAAGTCAAGTCCTGGGCAGGCGCCCCTGCTACCATGGCGCCCTGTGCAGTCGCACAGGTCGCACACCCCTAAGGCCGGCCCTGGTCATTAGTATTATCGAATAACTCTCTCCCTAAAGCAGATTGGTTTTGTGCTAAAAAAAAAAGTCCAAAATTGGCTCAAAGTGTGTTTTTTTTTTTAAAGCATGTTACTCGGTGATATACGAAGACCTGAAAAACATTACAATCTCCAAAAATTTCAAGCGCTGGGAGCAGCCAGAGTCTAGTATTATAAATCGCGTTCTATTGCCTTTGTTGTGTGTGTCTTGTGGGAGATAAGGAACCGTCTGTTTTTGAATCATGGGCCTTGATTTTTTGCTAAATGTGGCTTATACGTTTCTTAAAACGCATGTGACCCCTGGGTCACGTTGAAGGGCAGCGGTGAAATTAATGATGGAGCTGTGATCATTTTTTATGGATTTCCGTTGGAAACGCGGGCACCGCGTCTGTCCGTAGCACACTATTTCACCACGGTGGTGAATGACTTGACAAAGGATTAGATTTTACCATCACCTCCCATGTGGCTTCTTTCGGAAGGTTGTAATATTTCACAAACAAGAACATGTTTCCTCTGCGTTAGAGGGGATCTATCCATCAAAACCGAAATGCTAAGCTGCTAGATAATGCAACACTGGATGTGAAATAAAGAATGTTTAATCATTGCATACAGAATTTAACCGATATCGGAATATTTTCGAGGTCGTATAGGGTAACCAAGAGGGTGGAAGACCAATGGAACAGCCTCGGTGGTAGAGGGTAATACAGTGAGGGTATTAAACATGCATGTGATAGACATACGGCTCCTGAATCTAAGACGAGACCAACGACTGATTAAGGTTTGAGTCCCTACAGCAGGAGAGACTAGACGGGGGCCGAGTGGGACCGACCAGCAAATTCTATATTTTTATGTAACAATAAGGTTACCATGGGAGATTGAATTATGGCAATAAATAGATGCACGCTAGATTGTTGAGAATTTATGAAGCCCAAAAATCTATAAAATCACCTTTAATGTCCATCAATAACGAAGACATCCCTAGTAAGTCTATTCCGGGACTTTACTGCCCTCACTGTAAGGAATCTGGTTCATAAGTCACTATGCTTCCAAAATAACTGGTTTTCTTATTGCTTCATCAGTATGAGAACAATGATTGACCGGTGTCCTGACTCTGATTGGCTGAGAGGCGTGCTGACATCATCTGTGATGCAATAGTAAATTAAAAGAATCCTTTTAAAAAAAAGGGAATGGCACTATTAGTTGGGGGAAAAAGTAATTTTTTAAAATATTCAATAAAACATATACATTTTCAATATTATTGTACCCTTCCAATCTACAGTACTAAATTCCCATGATATTTTGTGTATATTATGCTTTTTCTTAACTTTTCTTTGTGATGATACATATACCAAATAATTGCCCCCCCCCATTAATTGCTTATTTTAATCATTATTTCACTTTTTTTTTTACATTTTATTAAATCTTTCATCACTTGAGCAATATATCATTTTATGTTATTCTTGCGCATTGTGAAACTTTGATGCCCCGCAGTATTATTTAGCGCTATTTTATTGGGATATCTGGTTTTCTGCTGTCATTACAGATAGCAAAAAAAAAGACACTTTTTTTGTCCTCCAGGCAAAGCAGATGAAACTAAATATGAGATAAGTTTAAATATGAGTCTTCTGATTTCTCATAAAAATGTAATCTATGTTATTATATTTTAGATTTTTTTTATTTTTAGATATAAAAAATAACACAAAATCATGGCAAAAGTAGTTTTTTACCAACAACGAATCTATTTCCTCGTTGTAGTGCAATAGGCACTGGAGTTTATTTACTAAAAGCCAAGACATCAGTCCAATGAATGGCTTAGCCCGACTGACGTGGTTTCCATGGTCTTATCACCATAGAAACCAACAGAACGGTCCGAAGGATCCTTGCATTTTATCCTATGTTATGTGACTTTAGAAGTCAGACTGTATGATAATCAGCAGACTATCGGTTTAACGAAGCATAGAAGACGATACTCTTTATTAATGCGTTCTTATTTATGGAATTGTTCCTTACGGGGCACAAATGTTATTTGCTAATAACCGCAGATGGTTTCATTTTAGCCTCAATAATTCATTTTACCAGAGGCCTCCCTCAGACGTTTTCTTGATTAAATGGGTTAAAGGGGAACTGTTATATTCGTAGATATTTAGAATATTGAGATCCATTTTTTTCTGATAATTTTCATCCTGCAAACCAGTTCTCTCTATTAGTCGCCCTCTTCTGATCTCTCTCCAATGTGTTAATATGTTCCTAGAGATGGGGTCTCCAGAAGGGCCCCCAATACTGTAAGTGAGGTCTGACCAGAGATCTGTAAAGTGTCCGAACCCCCTCCGTCTTCCTGCTATTCATGCCACCAGGCATACACCCCAGCACCCTGCCTGCTTTTTTCGTGCTGTATTGTTTCTAAAATATTGTACTTAGCTGCATAATTGCGTCGTTCGAAGGAGCCGAGTGCTTGTCGGAGCGAAAGCGGGCAAGCGACAGAGTCTGCCCAGTCTTTGTGAAACAAGCACTTTTCTGCTTTACTAAACACAATCCCCTGCATTTTTCCGCGGACTTTTCTACTCCCCCCCCCCCCATGTCGCTATAAATGTACATGCAAATTCCTCTCTCTAAAACTCATTTGATTTCTTTAGCTGTTCAACTACATGGAAAATAATTTCATTTGCAGCTGGGACGCTTACAAGTTACAGATAACAGTATTATGCAAGAAGGCTGTTCTCATGAATATACAAGCGGGTGTCAATCATGTATGAAATGCTTCCCGAATTTTCCCACCTGCGAAAATATAAGGATTAGTCACGGATTTGCTAGATGGATTTTTCTCAGAGAGATTTTCTTTTTTTTTTTTTTTTTTTTTTAAATGTCCGCCAGTTTTTTTTTTCTTTAATAGAATCTTCATGGGTTCCTATATTTATTTATTTTATTTGGAGATCAGTGAGGGGGAACATACATTTATTTTCACTTTCCTATCTCTAAAAAGCAGACTCAAAATGCTCTTTCTGCCTAAAGTTTTTATTTCTGTTTTTAAACTAAATTTACTTTTTTTTTCTCTCCCACTTTAATCGGTTTGGGTTTATGCGTGCCTGCGCATACATTTTCCCGCATGCGGCGTATTTGGACTGCAAGCATATTTCGTACATCCCAACAGTCTCACTGTCTGTGGGACAGTCCTGCTTTTCGGACACTGTCCGAGGTAGCTACCCCACTTAGAGAGATTTTTCGACCTCCACTGACTGGCCCAGGGTGTAACAGACGGCATGGATCCCAGTGGGCCCATGGGACCCAGGTTGGAATTCGCTGTGCCAAGGCATGGCTATGGGCTGATCTTCCGGAAAATTCTATGTTTCTATTTTCAAACTTTTTTTTTTTTTTTTTTTTTTTTGGAGCCTGAGGTGCGTGCCCCATAGGTGCTGTTCTGTGCTCTGAAGAGGCAACAGAAGCCCAGTAAACGATACTGGGTTCCCTCAAGGGGAACCCAGACAAATTCCTCCTCCCCCCATGGGAGGGCCCGGATCTTCGAGTCTCACCCCAAAGGGTGAGACCCCTTTTGCCTTCAGGGCACTCCCGCAAGGGAGTAACCCCCTTTAGGCTTCACTGCCAAAAAAAAAAACAGTGATCCAAAGCAAAAGTGTCCAAAGCGAAAATCAAAAGGGTGGTCGTGGCCTCGCAAGTGAGTCAAAAAACCGTGGGTATCAAAAATCCAAATTAATAGGCACACGTGCTGCACACATTGTGAAATATAAATTAAATAAATAAGCTTTCTGTGTGTATATTGCAAAAAAAAAAAAAAAAAAAAAAAGGTACTTAACGCTATTGCACCTAAATAGCATTTTTTCTCCTCTTTTTAGTTGATTTACCCAATACATGACAAGCATCTAAAATCTTCAGATTTACAAAGTACTCTCTTAAAGATAATGTACAAAAAAATCAAAGGAAAACATGCAGTTTCCCGGCGTTACGTAATGAGCACATTGTACTTTGAAATGGTAATTTGCAAAGCCCGCTTTAGATAAAAATGCAATTAAAGTCAGCTTTCATTTCCCTTCTATTGACATATAAAATTATCACATCCTCTGCTCTGTTATCAGATTCAATATCATTTCATTTATTTGAAGCCTATACAGAGGGTTCGCATTGTTTTAGGCTCGTGTCGTTACATGACATCTTTCAGAGTTCTTACGGTAAGAATTAAAGCCGGTTATGCTGTAACATGCGAGCTCTATCCGCATTTTTTCCATTAATATTTGCCCCCTAAGTAATTTGCTGTTTTATATATATATATATTTATAATTTGTATTTATTTTGTTAAATATAGATTATGGCAGAAAATACAAAGATCTTCAGCTTCGTCTCTGGTTTTTATTTTGTTTACTTATTTTATTTTTTCCAGATTTCCCGCAAGCCCAAAAATACACTATATTGCAATAACCCCCCAGTGCTGTAAATGGTAATACCCCCCCCCCGGCGCTGTATACAGTAATATAACTCCCAGCGCTGTATACAGTAATATAACCCCCCAGCGCTGTATACAGTAATATAACCCCCAGCACTGTATACAGTAATATAACCCCCAGCGCTGTATACAGTAATATAACCCCCCAGAGCTGTATACAGTAATATAACCCCCCCAGTGCTGTACACAGTAATATAACCCTCAGCGCTATATACAGTTATATAACCCCCCCAGCGCTGTATACAGTAATATAACCCCCCAGCGCTGTATACAGTAATATAACCCCCCAGCGCTGTATACAGTAATATAACCCCCAGCGCTGTATACAGTAATATACCCCCCAGCACTGTATACAGTAATATAACCCCCCCAGCTCTGTATACAGCAATATAACCCCCAGCACTGTATACAGTAATATAACCCCCAGCGCTGTATACAGTAATATAACCCCCAGCGCTGTATACAGTAATATAACCCCCAGTGCTGTATACAGTAATATAACCCCCAGCGCTGTATACAGTAATATAACCCCCAGCACTGTATACAGTAATATAACCCCCAGCGCTGTATACAGTAATATAACCCCCAGCGCTGTATACAGTAATATAACCCTCAGTGCTGTATACAGTAATATAACCCCCAGCGCTGTATACAGTAATATAACCCCCAGCACTGTATACAGTAATATAACCCCCAGCGCTGTATACAGTAATATAACCCCCAGTGCTGTATACAATAATATAACCCCCCAGCGCTGTATACAGTAATATAACCCCCAGCGCTGTATATAGTAATATAACCCCCAGCGCTGTATACAGTAATATAACCCCCCAGCGCTGTATACAGTAATGTTAGTCGGTATTTACAAAAACTTGTTTTTATCTAATTTTGTCCCAATAAACTCCCTTTATCTGCAGACCTGGAGCCGCCGTTGCTGTCAGTCATGTGATATTTTGGGTGACTTTCCCAGCTCAAACCCCACACTGAGCTGATGCTTTATAGCAATTATTATTATTATTTATTGTTTTATATAGCGCCATCAAATTCCGTAGCGCTGATGAATTCCATTCCTCCATAGACTTTCATTAGTCAGAGAGTCCATCTGGGTGATTGGGACTGAGACATTCTATTGTTTCCCACAGGCAGTATGATAAGGAGTCAGGGGGTTTAGTAGATCGGGGCTCAGATAACAGAGCGAGAATCATACAAACGGCTGATATGCAGCTGCCTAAAAACATTATATTATGGGTCAAAAAATACTACTGGGATAAAAAAGAAAACAGAGCAATACTTTTTTATTATTTTAAATCGGAAGTAATAGAAAATGAGTTTTGAATTTAAAAAAATATTTCTAGTAATTTTGGGCATGGAAATGTATTAGCAATAGTGTTTCCAATGCTGCATTTAGTTAAAGTGTTCAAATTCAGTAGAGCAGGTGGAACGGCAGCTTTAACTTTTTGTACCCTTTACCACCTATAGCTCCAACACAGCTATTATACGTTAATTCCAGTTACAAAGTAATCAGAGTTATACGTTAGGTAGTTTGAGTCCTATTATTAGAGGTTTCAATATTCAATTTCCTATTATGTTGAAAGATTACTACATTTTATGTAAAACGCCATTGTCACAAACTAATTAATTATGCAATCGCTGCATAGGCGAAGTCCGCAACAAGAACAAGAAAAATGGCTCCGGATTTTTTGATGAATTGGTCGTGCGGCCTGGAATTATCGCTCTCCTACTGAGAATAAGACTATTAGTCCAAAATCCCTTGGAGTACAGCATTTTCCCAGGTTACCAATAATAGGGAACCCCCCCTTTCACACTGCTTTTACCGAAATTTCATTTATTAAAACTGCCTGTATCTTGTGTTTTGTTTCCGTCACTGTTTTTGTTTTAGAGATAATTGATTTTAGAGTAAGGAGGTAGTTTACTTTTAAGGCAAATAATAATGCATATTAAAGTAAAAATAAAGACAAGGAAATTACGCCCAGTCTATTCTGCGGTTTGCCAATTCTTGGCACTAATTGGCTGCAATGGTATCCTCTGATGACATCAGACATCACATGTATCTGAAAATAAGGTTGTGTTTTGTCGCAGATAAGGTGGTTTCTCACCTTGACTTAAACGTGGTATGGCCACTTATGTCTCTATCTTGGGGGTGGGGGAGTGTGACAGGGCCAGGCTAGCTGGCTCATGTGTCATATGAAGTTTAGCCCAGGTCACTGTCCCAGAGTGTTCCTCTGACTCTCCCCGTGCCCAGGCAGAGGCACCTGTCCCAGAGAGGAAGATCGAGGGTCTGCTTAACCCTCCCGGTGGTCCAGTATTGGCACCTGTCCCTGCCCCGGAGTATTCCCCTGGGTCCCCTGAGTACCCCGCAGAGCTGCTTAGCTCGCCCAATAACCCCGTAAGGACACCCATTCCTGTCCCAGAGTGTCCCCTAGGTCACTCCAGTGTCGCGGTAGAGGCCCCTCTTACTACCTCTACGTGTTTCCCTGGTTTCCTTCCATGCAACCGCCCCGGCCTGGCAGCTGCCCCAGACTCAGTTCCCAAGACTAGGGAGCAAGAGTCTCCAGGTGCCCCTGTTCCCTCCGGTGAGGGGGATAGCCATGTGCCCCCGGCTGAGCTGGGACCGTCCTCCAATTCACAGAGGACTACTGACTATCTTTTTGGGCAACCAGGGCCCTGGCCCACCTTCTCTGGATGCTTCTGACAAAGGGGGCCATGAACTAAGGCCTGCACCTTTGAACTTTGTCCACTCGGACAGCCTGTAGCAGACCTGTGAGGATCTGCCTGGTCTGCCGGACCGTTGGTCAAGGGGGAGATCTGTGACAGGGCCAGGCTAGCTGGCTCATGTGTCATATGAAGTTTAGCCGGGTCACGGAGCACTTTTCTGTCCGGTTCCGTATACCGTGACCCGGTAATATATTATATTGTGTATTATTGTGTAACCGGCCCAGAGACTGATGTGGCTTCAGCTCCAGCCTTCAAAGAGTTCTTCTTGGTTTACTACGAATGGTGGTCTGGATGATCCGTGGATAGCTGAGTGCGATCCGTATGAGGGACTGACTGGTGATTCCTCAGCCCTCAAACAGGGGTACCCAGCCTTGGGTACGGTGACCCTGTAACATTGGTGGCTGAGACATGAGCCAGCTAGCCTGGCCCTGTCACAGGGAGCCTTAGGCTCGACTGAAGGCAGTGCCCCCAGCTGACTCCCTCTTTGGTCGGACATCATAACCCAGCGCCCTCTGTCTCAGAGGAGCGTAGCGTATTTCAATGAAGTCCATGGAGGCTGTGCGAGCCGGCAGTTTGTAGAAACCCACGTTATTTGCATGCGCCTACCCAGAATCCCTTGTGGTTGTGGCAGCCAACCATGAGATTTCTGAGGAAACAACAAGCATTCTGGCTTCTCTGGTGTCTGTAGATGAGTGTTTAATAATACTTCAATAAGGCCAGGTTTGTAATACCAAAAACTAAGCATGCCTTGAATTTTGTAATTACTTCAAAGCCGGTATTAATAAGTATGGTAACAAATGTTAAAGAAAAATGACATATTTCATTTCAAGTTAAATTGCGATTACCGTCTAATCGCTGGTTATTCTTCTAAATTATTGGATAATAGCAAGCTGTAGTCTAATGCAATGCAGGTGGTTTAATATTTAAGTAAGAAATAATTTATAGGAATAATAGCAGGCTTTACATCAAGGCAAGAATTAATTCAATAAAAGAACGAGCATTTCTCAGTAATTATAGATCAAAAGCGATGTATATTTCACCGTGATGTATGGAACCTAAATAATACAGACCTGCAATAAAATCATAATTACTTACTATTAAAATGATGTTTGTTTCAATACTTTTTCGTTTGTAAAGAAAGAAATAATAATAGGAAACACTGAGAAGTCTAAACTATATCATAGCATTAACAATTCACAATAATGATGTATTTTATTTACGCAATTTAACGTATAAAGCCATTTCCTGCTGTTTCTATACACATTATTGGGGCTAGAACAGGGGGGAAATTATTTAAATACTTTTACTTTACTGAGAGGGTGGTAGATAAATGGAACAGCCTTCCAGCAGTGGCTATAGGCTAATACAGTGAGGGAATTTAAACATGCATGGGATGGACATACGGATCCTCAATCCAATACTAGCCAAAGTTTTTATGGTCTTGGTAATTATTTAATTACGGTTCTACTTATTTCATTTTTCACTTGAGTGCCGTTTATAAACTGATTTATTATCACTCAGTAACACAGCTTTGGGATGAACTGGAACGGAGATTGGGAGCCGCGCGTCTTGCCCAGCGTCAGTGTCCATCCTCGCAAACGCTCTACTGGATGAACGGGCAAAAATTCCTCCAGAAACTCCCCAAAATCTTGTGGAAAGTCTTCCCAGAAGGGTTCAAAATTGTTTCATTTATTGTTATCATTTAACAAAATATGAAGAGCATGTGATGTCAGACGGACTCGATGAAGTTAAGATCAGGGTTCTGCGGGGGGGGCCAAACCATCACTCCCAGGGCTCCTTGTTCTTCTATACACGGAACATGACTGTCGCTGTATGTTTGGGGACATGGTCATGCTTCAGAATAAATTTCGGAAACACTCATTCTTGTACCGCTCTGCAGCCCATCCACATTTTCCTGCACCCAGTTCCTGTATTTTCATGAATAGCTGAGTCGCTTTGTTACAGGGTCACCGTACCCAAGGCTGGGTCCCCCTGTTTGAGGGCTGAGGAATCACCAGTCAGTCCCTCATACGGATCGCACTCAGCTATCCACGGATCATCCAGACCACCATTCGTAGTAAACCAAGAAGAGCTCTCTTTATTACAAACACACAGAACTTATATACAATCTCAATGCAATGTGTACCGAACCCAACCCCCACTCCCATCAGCCACATCCCATCACAAATCCCATCAGTATACAGGGGATGTATCAGGTGAGGGGATTACAGAATACAATGGGTTCCCCCACCTGTGTTATCCCCCCTGTAGTGCGGGTGCCGTCTGGGCAGATAGGGCTGTGCTGGCTGATTAAGAGCCCCAGCCAGATTATAGGATCGTCTCTTTGAAGGCTGGGGCTGAAGCCACATCAGTCTCTGGGCCGGTTACACAATAAACACAATATAATATATTACCGGGTCACGGTATACGGAACCGGACACAAAAGTGCTCCGTGACCCGGCTAAACTTCATATGACACATGAGCCAGCAAGCCTGGCCCTGTCACACGCTTGGCATTGATTCCACGTCAGAAGTATGGGTTTTTGGCTGCAAGTCGTCCATGAAAACCACTTCTGACCAGATTTCTCTGGACAGTAAACGGCTGCATCAGGGTCCCTCTGTTTTCTGCCATGCTGAGCTGATGGCCCTGCTGGACATCTTCCGACTGCGAAGGAAAGTAAGCATGATGTGCCTTTCATCTGGCCGACCACTTGGTCCTCGGCGTTGGTCGTCGGTCTTCTTTAAAAGAGCTTAGACAGAGCATCCCTGTCTGCCTTGGAATTGCTGCTTGGGAGAGACCTCCCTGATACGGTATCGCTGCCCTGTGTGTTGTTGCTGTCCTGAGTCTTTTTAGTGAGTTTGTCTGTTCCTGACTCAGTTTTATTCCTCCTACATAGTCGTTTCTGTTTCAGTTAATGATTGTGTCTCAACCTCACATTTTAAATTGATGATCATTAGCACCTGTTTGGTATAATTGTGGTATAATTGATTAATCAAACGCCTAATTATATGCCTTGACTTTGTGCAAGTGCACCTAGAAGAATTGATGCTGTTTTGAAGGCAAATATTGATTTCATTTAGATTTTTCTTCTTTTTTACTTACTTTGCATATTGTTACATTTTAAAAACAAACATTATTAACATTTTTGAAGTATTTTCTACCTACAGCATTTTTTATACACCTGCCTAAAACTTTTGCACAGTACTGTATACAGGCTGTATATATATAAAAATATACATTATATAAAGATATATATATAGACATGAAAGCAAAACACAGGTAAAAAAAAAAATCTTTTTTTGCTTTCTTTTGGAAACATTTTAACAAAAGTCTTAAATTCCAAACTTTTTTAGCAATAGAGTATCCTCAATTACATTGTATTTAATTCTTAGCGAAAACATCCATCCCCAATGGACCGTATTCTTTGAAAATAGAGCAAAATGGATTGTACATTATTGGTTTCAGAAAGACAATTTACTCCCAGGCATCAAGACATCCAATTATGAGACGGCGGAGGAGTTAACCCTTCCTGCACCGTTCCACTCACACACAATCCTGTTTCGCCATGAATCACTGCCCGTGTAATTCACTTTCGTCTGCGGCAGAGAGGATAATTTCTCAAATCCCAGGCAATTAATCATCAGAAGACTGGCAGAAACAAAGGCAAAACATTTTAAATGTATCTTGGCCAATTTTTTTTAGAGTCAATGTGTAAGGATCCATCTATCATACATCTTATGGATTCTTGACATTACTTAATCGTTCTGGAAAGTGAAAAGAAGGCTAACATGCAGTCACTAAAGATCCATTTAAATATGGCATTCAAATTCTTAGGTAAACCTGTTCTAAACGTGACAGCTGTCACTCATATGTGGAGACGTGTATGATGAATGTTGTATTCATGAGCAAAACTGATCAATGAAAAAATGTGAACGTAAAAGGCTTAACCCGTAACCCTGTCCACTCTTTCAGAAAGTCAAGAGCGGCAACCATCTCATGTCATGATACATCAGGGTTTCCTCTACACAACTACTTTTTTTCTCTGGTGTTAATTGGCTTCTAAGATGATTGACAGCCATCTCCAATGAGGTTTTCTGGGCTAGCTTGACTATGCCTCAGTCTAGGGCAGCATGTCCAGCGTCGTCCTCTTGGGCGATCAGGCTCCCTGTAGCCAGGGCCGGCCCGACAATGGAGCCAAGTGAGGCAACCGCTCCAGGCGGCACTTTTGAAGGGGCGCCCCAAGCCCTTTTTTTTTTTTTTTTAAAAGCGAAAGAGAGAAAGGGGCGCTGAGTGGTTTTCGCTTACCAGTCGGTCAGTACCCGCTCGGCGCCCCTCTCTCTCCTCTGCGGCGAGTCTCCCTGTTCGGTCTCGGTGCCGGCTTGTAATGCCGAGTGCCGGAAGATTTCCTCAAACCGGGAGACTCGCCGCAGGACTGCTGAAAGGTAAGTACAAGGGGGGGGGGGGCGGAGGGAGAGGAAGGGTAGATAATGGGGGGGGCGGCAGGGACGGAGGGAGAGGAAGGGTAGATGGGGGGGGCGGCATTTTAAAATTCGCCCCAGGCGGCATTTTGCCTTGGGCCGGCCCTGCCTGTAGCGTAACTGCCCTATGGGTCATTTAAAAACTGATGTCCCCAACTTGCCCACTCATGCTATGGAGGGCTATGTTGTGTTGGCACAGCCTCCATGGGTCATAGAACATCATAAAAAGTGATCAGGCATTGCTTCTCAAAGCCCTTTCCAGCTCATTATGAATTGAGCCAACAAATGGTCAACTGGTGACCTGGCTGTGACAGGGCCAGGCTAGCTGGCTCATGTGTCATATGAAGTTTAGCCGGGTCACGGAGCACTTTTGTGTCCGGTTCCGTATACTGTGACCCGGTAATATATTATATTGTGTTTATTGTGTAACCGGCCCAGAGACTGATGTGGATTCAGCCCCAGCCTTCAAAGAGACGATCCTATAATCTGGCTGGGGCTCTTAATCAGCCAGCACAGCCCTGTCTGCCCAGACGGCTCCCGCACTACAGGGGGGATAACACAGGTGGGGGAACCCATTGTATTCTGTAATCCCCTCACCTGATACATCCCCTGTATACTGATGGGATTTGTGATGGGATGGGAGTGATGGGATTTGTGATGGGATGTGGCTGATGGGATTGGGGGTTGGGTTCGGTACACATTGCATTGAGATTGTATATAAGTTCTGTGTGTTTGTAATAAAGAGAGTTCTTCTTGGTTTACTACGAATGGTGGTCTGGATGATCCGTGGATAGCTGAGTGCGATCCGTATGAGGGACTGACTGGTGATTCCTCAGCCCTCAAACAGGGGTACCCAGCTTTGGGTACGGTGACCCTGTAACACTGGCCAACCGGCAAAATGCCCAGTTGGCCGGTGCCAGATGGCGAGGGTCGCGTACCTTTGCTGCTGGCTTGCCAGATTCGGTGCTTTAATGTGGCTGTATACACATTGCTGCACCCTTGAGTAACATGTGGCGACTCATATCCAACCAGCGGCCAGGCGTACGCCATTTAGCGTCCAATGGCCTAAAAGTGACAGTGACTCATCCCCAATGCAGCCCTTTAGCCTATAATGTAATTTACTACAACTGTTACCACAATGCATTATTTTTAGAACAAAACATCGAGATAATGCGCTGGCCGTCTTTGCCGCGTATTTATTTTTATGATGCGCTTCTTTTCCCCCACAACAGTTCTTTTGAGAAATTGGGGGTGACTTTCCTTCCCCTGCAATCACATCAAAAACACTGCATTAAAAAAAAAAAAGAAAATCCCTGAGTGTTGATAAAAATTCACAGCGACTTCGAATAACTATTGTTTATCTACTGCGCCGACGTCCCCACGATGTAATATCCTTACTATAAAATTTACCAAGTGTAGCTTTGATAATAAATGTCTATTCTGGGCTATATCCACCCAGGAAATTCAATACCTTGTCTCAAACAATGTAGCGCGGTGTAGTTTTCTCACATAATTGTTACTCTGGAGTCTGTATTCATTCCTACAAATTGTCTGGAACATCTCTTTTTAACAGAGAAAAATAAGAGAACAGAGTAAAATTCTATAATATCATAACATATAGTGTTCTTCTTTAATTTGCCTAATGCTACACAATTTCTCATGCATTATGGATGTCCGGAGACATTATAGCTGGAGAAATCCTGTGCGCAGAAAGATAATCATTATAAGGACATTTGCTTTCATATTTCATGAACTCCTTGTTTTTGCTGATCGCTTGTAACATGCAGACCATGTACAAGTTTGCAGATACCGCAGGCATAAAAAGCTATAGCAGTAACCCCCTGGATTAGTTTATTTCTTTATTAAATAACCCAGAGATTCATTAATCTGAGTTATTTTTTAGGGTTGTCCGCTGGTCAAAGACAGAGCTTTTATTGAGTCGAGACCATCACTAACTAGACATTTGGTGTCTATTTCACCCCAGGTGACCCGTCGTCATGCTGAATAAGGATTTGATTGTATATATATATATATATATTATTAATATATGATTAGAACTGTATTACTGGTGGGTCGGAGTGGGGGTGCCTTAAAATATTGTCACTTCTGTCAGATTTTTTCCATATTATCTACATGAACCGAATTGGGGGGGGGGGGGGTTACCATAAAATCTCAAGTGTAATACGCTCCTTTGTATAATATGCAGGAACAACATTAGGAAAAAAAATGATGCGTCAAATACGCACCCATTACTTCACCTACATCCACTTACATATACTCACACTCACACATACTGACACTTATGCATGTACGCTTACGTTTAGGACGCCTTCCAAGCTTATCTACTTTTGTAGGCTCAGGAAAACAGCTCATCCCTTGTGGTCCATCGATGGTGACCGGTCTGGTTTCCCGCTCCCTTTGCGATCCTCGCAGGCTGCTTATGTCTGAGTGCTGGAAAATGACATCATATGCCAACTTTCAGCGTGGTGAGAGAACACCGATGGAGAGGGCGTTACTGGTGGCCATGTTCACCACTATCAGAACAATGTGTCCATGAACAGCTTTATCATCATTAAACAAACCACAGAGACAATATAATTAAAATTAAAAATATCCCCAGTTTGACCATTTCTTTTCATTATTGGTTAACGTAAAGTTCTCATATTTGACAGCTCAACTTTGAGAGATTTTTGGGTAATTGGCCAACATGCCATCTTTTCAGGGTTCCACGACAAGACCCTGAAGCTCACGTGACAGCACGGGTGTCGTCGGCCACAATACATTGGTGGCAGGGCTGTGTCATGGGGTTGTCGGCCCACAGAATGTCTAGGCAAATTCAGGACTGTTGGCATCTTGCACTTGTGGTAGGCCTACTACTAGCATCTAAATCTCCTCTTATTGTTGTTACCAACGGGGCAGGAGTGGAAATGGTGAGGAGCCTTGGAGTATTTAAGGGCAGGTGGCCAGACATGTTGGAACACCAATTCGGGTGAATATTGATCGTTGTTGGCCAGCATCCCACTAGGCCGAGTGTGCCAGATGGCCAGTCTGGACCTGGCTATTAATACATCCTAATGATTAGTATCTTGAATCCTTTCTTCCTACATGACTACCTAGAAATGTGCATGTGTCATCCACACGTCTTAAACTTCCATAAATCTCCCCTATAACAAAATCTGTAGAATTCCCTGTTAAATTCCAGAAAGATGAGCAAGGTTCCATTCTACATTAATTCTCCATATCAGGTTTAGTTTTTGTTATGAATTATGCATCGACTGAATCTATACCCAACATCCATCACTCATCTATCTGATTCCACTCCGAATTGCTCAGAAGGAGGTATGTCTTTTCAACTACGGATCTCGGTTTGGGGGTCGTGAGTAGGAAAAACGACGAAGGGGGAAAAAGATTAAATACTGTTATTTCCACATATGCACCGATAAATTCCATTTCATTTCTGCTAAAGTATCCTCAAAGTGGGATACAGCAAAACGTAAACATATTGTGAAAATCATTACGTGCAAATGTTCCCAACTCCTGAAGTTGAAAGAAATTCATCATCTAACACTTTGAATGCTGGCCATGAACAGCCAAGAGTGATGCTCCATCACATCCAGGTTGATTCTAATTACTTCTGGATTCTCGCACAGATTCGTGGAACAGTTGTCAAAAAAGAAAATAATTCAGATTTTCAGATCTTTCAGTTCTGACGAGATTTTCCGAAAGCCCTCGTATTTATTTATAGCACAAAAAAAAAAAATAAAGACGGGGGGGGGGACACACAACTAGATATAAATCAATGGAAAATCCAAAAGGAGGTAATAGGGCAGGACATTTTTCTTTATTTCTACAGCGGTTGCCAGGGTTTTTCAATGCCTCAGCTAAGCTGTGTCCCAAGTGCCCACCTTGTGTCTGCTTGTAGGAGAGGACTCCATGGTGGTGCCCTCCATCAGTTCATCGCCCAGGAGGTGGTCTATATGGCAGGGCTGACACCGTTGATATATAGTCCATTCTGACCATAAGCTAATGTCTCAGCAGTAGGCATCTCAAGTTAGGTGGCCCCTCATGATCCTTCTTTTTTTGCCACTAGGGAAGAATTTCCCATATCGATGCTGTAACAAAATACACTACTAACCGGGTAGGATGGTGGAATACTGGCCCTTAGGCTGCAAAATCAGGACAGGACGTTAAATGGCATTACCCATGGCCGCCCGCTACACCCTTACACTTTCCCAGCATGCGTTACAAAGTATCTGAAGAACATCAAATTGCCTACACAAGCTAAAATGAATAGCGCCCACCGAATTCACAATGTGCGTCTATTAACGTCCAAAAACATTATGTACATCATAATGTCAATGATATGTCACAAGAAAAATGTTGGTTAAGGTTCTTCTACTTATAGTTGACCCGCATGCACGTAGTTTATTTATTAAAACAAAAGAGAGGGCATAGCCTCCGGTATCTGCAAATATACACTATAATGTATAGAGCAGTATAGAGACTCTTACCTGCATACATAGGAATAGCAGATAATTCTGAGTTAAGTCAATATATAGACTTGAAAAATAGGCAGATTTTGGAAGAGAGGCGACAATGAATTGCCAACCCAAGAGAAAAACAGAGGGTGAGTATGACGATGAAAGATTAAAGGACCCTTCTTTCTTGGAAATATAGACTTTATCCTTATTTCTTCTAGATTGTAAGCTCTTTTGACCAGGGTCCTTGACATTTTTTGTTTCTGTAAACCTAGATTGCGGGATGCACTACTTTTATCAGTCAATAAAGAATAATAAGTATCCTCTAAAGTTGCAAAATATATGGTCTGGTGGGGGACTCTACCTTAGATCAGGCCCAGGGCAGCAGCCTCTGTAAATACATTGCTGCCTTTTGGGTCACTGTTTTGCCGATTATCCATAATTTCGACATCGTTTAAAGACTTTGATTGTCCTATGCATGCCAACATGACTTAACTCATGTTCCTCCTCCTCACCACTAACATCTGCTGGTGGACCATCCTAGGTCAACAGCAGGGCCGGCCCGACAATGGAGCCGAGTGGGGCAACCGCTCTAGGCGGCACTTTTGAAGGGGCGGCACTTTGCCGCCTGAAGCCCTTTTTTTATTTTTATTTTTTAAAGCGAAAGAGAGAGAAAGGGGCGCCGAGTGGCTTTCGCTTACCAAGCTGTCAGTACCCGCTCGCCGCCCCTCTCTCTCTCCTCTGCGGCGAGTCTTCCTGTTCGGTCTCGGTGCCGTCTTGTAATGCTGAGTGCCGAACAGGGAGACTCGCCGCAGGACTGCTGAAAGCAAGGTAAGTACAAGGGGGGGGGTAGATAATGGGGGGGCGGCAGGGACGGAGGGAGAGGAAGGGTAGATAAGGGGGGGGCGGCATTTTAAAATTCGCCCCAGGCGGCATTTTGCCTTGGGCCGGCCCTGGTCAACAGACACATGGGTTTAAAGCGATGGACTTGTGTGACCCTTTAAGCGTTATACCTCTTCACTCCGGTTCATACCGCAGATAGAGATGTTCCATAAACACCAATTATCCTCCTGCCTCTTATACATCTCCGTAGAACAAGAACCGCCATTTTTCTTAATTCGATAATTCACATGGACGTCTAGGAGAGATACATGTCGGGGGGGAAAAAAATAAAAAAAAAGAGAGGCTTTAAATTTTTAAAGAGCATTTACTTTGACATGGAGACTGGAGTAGGCGCGACAGCGGAATATAACTTCTTTTTAATGGGCTTGAAAGAGCAACACACCTCTTCCCTCCAGTCCCGCGGTGTAATATTAAGGGGAATCTTTATTTTGTAGGTGTTTTAAAAAAAAAAAAAACTCTTTGATCCTAGTTGACTTCTTGTCCGATATTAAGGTAATGAGCGCCAAGCATCACTTCTGCTGCAGCCGGTCATTGTAAATGTTCAATGGATTTTTGTCAATAGATACATTATTAATGCCACAGCACTGCAGGGTTTTCCAGTTAATGATCACACCGAGTTTTCAAGAAAAAAGGGAAATTGATATTTTCTTTCCATTCTGAAACTCGCTACTCTTGAGTTATAGGCAGCGAGATTATTAAGTGAAATTATTTTGGATTTTTTTTTTTGCTGAATACCTGGGAATCTGCAGGATTCCCAGTCTTATGATTATTGATATTCTATAGGGAGAGGGTTAGGACTTATAATAATAAAAAAAATAATATTAATAATAATAGGAAAAGTTACGGGTAGTCCGTTCTTATTTTTGAATGCCACGTGGGGCAGAAATAAAATGTAGATGCCAGAACCTTCTGTTTAACGGAAATATTAGAATCTTGCCTCATCAGACAACCCTTGGAGATCTCCTAACCAGTTCATTGGTTGGTGGGATCTAACCTTAAAAGTTATGGATCCCTTTGAAAGAGTGGGGTAAAGCGTATAGAAGCTGACTCTATACCCCCCGAGGCTATTCTAGAAACGTTCACTTCTTGAGATGGACCCAGAGGCTGACGTTTCTTGTTGGCAATGAAACTCAAGGCGTGGAAAGGTTGTAAAGGATGGACGTCCACCTACCTGGAGTAGTAAGAGGTTGGGGAGCAGGTCATCTTTTTAATACTCCTTTAATTATTTGTTGAATGGTAAGGGAGTTGGTAAGGATAGTGGATCTCTGGAGTGTGGCCCCTGCCTGGCCCCTGTCCGGTTATAATGGATTTAACCAATCCATTCTGAAGAATAGGGGATGGGGCACCTGGGCAACCCTCTACTACTACATTACTAACCCCATCCAACAGCACAGAAAATGGGTGAAGATAAATCAGGTCCATGTAGCCATCTACACAGGGGATGCCTCTTGTTAATAATTGCCCCTTACCTTTGTACTGCATGGCGGGGGGGAGGGGCTGTTAATTAAATTCCTTTTCATTTAATATATAACATGAGACAATTGTGGTCCATATAATTTACTTCTGTGAGACTGATGAAACATTGTCCTCCGTGTAAAAGATCTCCAAAAGTGATCTAGGCTGTAGTTGTGAGTCGGAGATGAAGGCGTCGGGGGGGTCATATGATATTTTCAATCTAATTTAGAAAAAATGCGTAATTAGAGTTAAACTAAAAAACAAAAACAAAGCGAAATTGCTGGAAGATCAGACCTGTTTAGCCCAATCTGTTTACAACGTAACGATTTTAAATTGACTGGGATTGTCGGCTTCTCTCCGCCGACGGCTGGATGGATATTGTGATTCTAACAGCTTTTAGCACCTCGGGCACAGATGATAACAAAATGTTTTCAGTGATATTGAGTAAGAGGTGAAGCTGGAGGCGCCTTACAGGTGATTATTAAACACGGAATATCTAGAAGAATTTCAGAGGTGAATTTGGAGGTCATGCAAGAAGAGGGGCGAGTAATAAAACAATATGAGATATGCGTAAAATGTATATGATTTTGCTAAAAGGAAGACTTTTTGCTGAATCTGACACTCCGGGTATATGTTGGGCGTGGAAAAGACGAGAAGCCAACGAGGGCTGATGGTTGCTGCTTCTACCAGAGGCTATTCTGCGAGATAACGTGGAAACAGAACCTGCCGGCAGATCGGCCCCATTCGGCCCCCATACTGCTGTAAAGACTCAAACCTTAATCAATCGTTGGTCTTGTCTTAGATTCAGGAGCCGTATGCCTATCCCATGCATGTTTAATACCCTCACTGTATTACCCTCTACCACTTCTGCTGGGAGGCCGTTCCACTCATCTACCACCCTCTCAGTAAAGCAATACCTTCTTCCAACCCATCTAAGCCTTGGTTACATTTGTTTAGGTATTTGAATGATTCTATCCCATCGCCTCTCTTCTCTCCATCAAGTCATACATACAATAGAACTCATAGATCATTTTCAGATGCCACCACCACCATGGCACACTAAACCAAACTCCATTTTTTTTTTTTGTAATTGCTACGATAAACCTTTATTTTCTTAAATAAACTCACCACACTGTGAAAATATGTATATAAATTATTTTTTTTACTTGTCCCGTGTTTCATCCTAGTAATCGTATTAAATTAAAATTTTTATCCAGGTACTAGAGCGAACTACTCATTTTTATAGGTTTTATTATTCGTATGAATAAAATATAAAATGGAGAAGATTGTGTTATAGATATGTAAACAGGCACGCATGAGAATTTGCAGTTTTATTCTCCAAAATCATTATTTATAGTACATCCCAGAAATTATTTAAACAGATATTAATATTGTAAATTTGAAGTGCATTCTATTACCTGTTATTTTAGTAAATGGTTGCACAGCGTACCGTGCACTTTTATGTATGTGTTTAGTATCTGTTCAAGACTACTGGAGCCAGATATTGATTGATGCGCTGAGTATTCATTTTGTTTTTCTGTTATTTTGTTGTTGTTTTTTTTTTTTTAATTAATATCTTTTTTTTCTTCTGGAAAACAGAGGATTGCCTGCATTTTGATATTTCTGTATGGCAAGACTGCCACCTAGAGGACACAATTTAATAGAAACCACCCCAAAAAAAAAATGTGTCTGAAAATAGGATCTGTAACAAGCCTCTGGCATATTGTGAAACCTGGCTAAGTGTCATGGGATATGCGATCCATAGAAATGTGTCGTCCAGAGATCACACACATATATATATATATATATATATATATATATATATATACAGTATATGGATTACAGTTCAAATGTTTGGGGTCACTTAACTGTTTTCCTGATAAACAAGGACATTTCTGGCTGTAACACAATTGTAAAAGGGTTTTCTAACCATCAATTATCCTTTTAAACTTGGATCAGCGAACACAACGTGCCATTGGAACACAGGAGTGATGGGAGTGATAAAGGGCCATTGGAACAAAGGAGTGATGGGAGTGATAAAGAGTCATTGGAACACAGGAGTGATGGGAGTGATAACGGGCCATTGGAACACAGGAGTGATGGGAGTGATAAAGGGCCATTGGAACACAGAAGTGATGGGAGCGATAAAGGGCCATTGGAACACAGGAGCGATGGGAGTGATAAAGGGCCATTGGAACAAAGGAGTGATGGGAGTGATAAAGAGCCATTGGAACACAGGAGTGATGGGAGTGATAAAGGGCCATTGGAACACAGGAGTGATGGGAGTGATAAAGGGCCATTGGAACACAGGAGTGATGAGAGTGATAAAGGGCCATTGGAACACAAGGGTGATGGGAGTGATAAAGGGTTTCTGTGCCCCCAAGAAGAGATTTCATTAAAAATTAGCCGTTTCCAACTACAATAGTCATTTACAACATTAACCCCGTCTGCGCTGGATTTCTGATCCATTTCATCTTATTTTAATGGACAAACACAAGGACATTTCTAAGAGAACCCAAACTTTTGAATGGTTGCATATATTTATATACAGTATATATATATATATATCATTTTTTTAGCTGCTCAAGTTTAGCAGTCATATATAAGTTGAATTCAGTAAAGAAATAATAATAAAGTTAAATATATATATATATATATATATATATATAATTATTTGTGGTAACAGTATAATCCTGGCAGAATTCTACTTACTGCAGCGGTAAAAATGACGCATTGAAAAATAAAGATAGATTAATTAGACTACATGTGCTGTCTTGGAACGCCGGAGCTGGTTGCGTAGGATCAGTAGGAGCTAATTAGAGACATGATTTGTTTAACTGAACTTTGGATTTATATATATATATATATATATATATATTTATATTATTTAAAAGGATATATACCTCCCGAGATTAAATGGAAAAAGGAAGTAGGGCTGTCTTTAATGCAGGGCAAAAGGGGTATCTGCACCTCGGAGATTGCCGGGTGAAGCACCGCTTCTCTGGTTCCCCGGGTCAAGACCCGAATCCTCCGGGTCACGGGATCTTGATACGACCCGCTTCCCGCCCATTTTTCCTTTAAATGGTGGTGTTTCCCGCTGCCGTCAGCGGGAACGCCCCCGACATCAGCAGGAACTCCCCCAGCGACGTCAAAGGGGAGCTTGCCCAGGGCAAAAAAAAAGGCCTTAAAATGGAGACTTATATTGAGTTCAAATTGTGTCCATTGGGGGGTAGGTATAGTTTTTTTGGTTTCCAATCCTGCTTCAAATTTCCCAACATATCAACTGGCCATGGAGGAACCATAGGATTTCAGAGGTTTCTGGTGGGTTTATGAGTACCGTTGATGCCCAGGCCCCTCAAACCAATTTAAAAACCCTATAGTTGAAACAACAACAAGAGCGGGGTTGAAAAGGCCGCAGTCGATTTATTTAGCCGAGCCATTGCCACGCAACCTAAACCAGGGCAACAACTACCAAACTGAACAGAATAAATAACAGACGCTCGAGGCTCCGAGCACCACCAGCCAGGAACCTCCCATGGAAATACCACCAAATCCTCTCCCCCAGAGCATTCACCCCCTAGATGCCTGGTAAGCTTCTGCCCTGACAGTGACAAAATTAACCACCCGGCCAACACCACAAACAATAGGGAGGGAAAGTGACACACAAAATGGTCCCTAACCTAATGACACCCGTCCTTAAATATCCCCCCTCGGCTCCACCCCCAAAACTCAAAACATGCCCTCGGGCCTAGCCCTACTCATCCCAGCCAAGGTTCACGCCGTCCCGTTCTTGGGCATCAGAAGCTTGGCTACAGGACTACATGGCTCAGACATTTCGATGAAAAATAATGTAGTGTATTTATTTACACCGTTTAATTTATTAAAAATCCCATTCCCTGCTGTTTCTATACACATTATCGGGGCGTTCAGGGCTGTAGAACCCTGCGATACCCTCATACCCCGCAAACATTCTGACCTCCTAGAAAAGAGGGGCATCAAGGGATGAAAAATGGGGAATCAGGGATTTCAGGCCATAGGCAGGACTGGCCAAACTAAACAGGTATACTTAGGAGATATGATACAGGCGGTCTGTTTGCCAGTCTTTACACTTGGTGCCAATTTCTGGCAAGAACAAACTTCTAATCCCAAGTAAGCCTTATGTTATCTCCCTAAATCTCCTAGCTGTGCAACAAGGAATCTCATTACTCCAATCCACACCACTACATCCATACTGCCTCTCCCAATAGAAACATTGGAGTTTTATTACAAAGCCCAATTCAGATGCAAAGTTTTCAAATTGGCCTTATCACCATAGCAACTAATGGATTCTTCACACACAGTTTGGGGAAGATCCTTTTCTATTCTAGCATGACTGCGCCCCATAAAGACATGGCTGGATGAGTTTGGGGTGGAAGAACTTGACTGGCTGCACAGAGCCCTGACCTCAACCCCACCGAACACCTTTGGGATGAACCGGAACGGAGATTGCGAGCCGGGCGTCTCGTCCAACATCAGTGCCGGACCTCACAGACGCTCTACTGGATGAACGGGCAAAAATTCCCACGGAAACTCCCCAAAATCTTGTGGAAATCCTTCCCAGGAGAGTGGAAGCCGTTATAGCCGCAAAAGGGGGACCAACTTCATATTAATGTCTATGGATTTAGAATGTGATGTCATCAAAGTCTCTGTTGGTGTAACGGTCAGGTGTCCCAATACTTTTGTCCATATAGTGTGTTTCCTCTGTAAGAAACTTGGATGGACATGTTTTGCCCCAGGAAAGCTCAGTGCTAACATGTTTACAAAGTTGAGTTTCCACTTTCACATGACCACTCACAAATTCTCATACTTTCTCACACTTTCACACTTCCCACAGCTCCCATTGGAGTTAAAGCAGAAGCAGATGAAAATGTAAAGTCTCCTACTGTTTTTTTTACATTTTGCTCAGCCCTATCTGTAACAATTCTCTACATTACATTTTTAATTATAGAGATCCAATAGATTCCATAGATATCAAAACAGAAGAGATCCTATTGTTCTGTTTCCCAGCCGAGGTGGTAGAGGGTAATACAATGAGGGGATTAAACATGCACTGGATAGACATACGGCTCCTGAATCTAAGACGAGACCAACGACTGATTAAGGTTTGAGTCTTTACATTACGAGAAACGGGCCGGATGGGGCCAATCTACCGGCAAAATCCTGCTCTTGCAATTAAGAGGTCGGGCAAGAATGAGACAGAAGTTAAACTGCGCATAGATGTGAAAATTAGGATTGTGGATAAACAGAAATGTGAGGATTCTGATGTAACAATTCGAACTGCCGTGTCCCTGTTTACAATGTAACGATTTTAAATTGACTGGGATTGTCGGCTTCTCTCCGCCGACGGCTGGATGGATATTGTGATTCTAACAGCTTTTAGCACCTCGGGCACAGATGATAACAAAATGTTTTCAGTGATATTGAGTAAGAGGTGAAGCTGGAGGCGCCTTACAGGTGATTATTAAACACGGAATATCTAGAAGAATTTCAGAGGTGAATTTGGAGGTCATGCAAGAAGAGGGGCGAGTAATAAAACAATATGAGATATGCGCAAAATGTATATGATTTTGCTAAAAGGAAGACTTTTTGCTGAATCTGACACTCCGGGTATATGTTGGGCGTGGAAAAGACGAGAAGCCAACGAGGGCTGATGTGTGCTGCTTCTACCAGAGGCTATTCTGCGAGATAACGTGGAAATAGAACCTGCCGGTACATTGAGATCCTTCAGTCTTTCCTTATGATTTTTCAAACTTAATTTTTTCACGATCAATATTATGGACCAAGGAGACTTCTCTCTCCCGATGTGTTGTTTTTTGGATCCGGTTGGTTGGAGATTTTATTTTATCTTGTTTTTTAGTTGTTTAATAAAAAATGTTTAAAAAAACAAGTGAAAATTTGGTAGGATTCATTGAGGAGGTCTTTGGCATTTTTAAGTTCCAGTGTTCCAGTAGAGAGAATAATCGGATCATGGAACAGAAGGCAAGCAGCAGCTTCAGTGCTGCAGCTTCTACCTCAGGCGAGTCCTTTTATTTTTTTGTTAACGTACTCACAGAGGGTTAGTGTTACGGGCTACTTTAATATATGTTCCTCTTTAGCGGGTCAGTGAACTGTTCCTTCTACTCTAATATTGCTTTATTCTGTCAGCATTGCTACTTCCATTGTCTTCTTGCATACTATTATGTCCTATTACTGCAGTGCAAATTAAATTAGTGGAAGAGAAAATGTAATATGTAAAATTATACATTACTAATAATTAAAATTATAATTGCTTTCCTGCTTACAAATTTGACAGCCATGGCTTGTCACTTATCATCCGCTGATATAGCTGAAGCTTCAGAAAAGTAAAAAAGATGGTTGTAATTTGGAAAGATGGGAGCAACCAAAATTAACTTTACGCTATATGACCAAAAGTATGTGAACACCTGGCTATCACACCTATAGGAGCTGCTTGGATATCCCATTCCAAAAGCTTGGGCACTAATATTGAGTTGCTCCCACTTTGCAACTTTAACGGCTTCCAATCTTCTGGGACGGCTTTCCAAATGATTTTGGGGAGTTTCTATGGGGTTTTTCCCCATTCATCCAGTAGAGCGTCTGTGAGGTCAGGCACTGATGTTGGACGAGACGCCCGGCTCGCAGTCTCCGTTCCAGTTCATCCCAAACGTGTTGGATGGGGTTGAGGTCAGGGCTCTGTGCAGCCGATCAAGTTCTTCCACCTATTTCCACATGTTTTTATGGAGCTTGCACACTTGGCATTGCGAGTAGTCATCCCAGGCTTGTGTGCAGCTCCTCTGCAATGGAAACCCATTTCATGAAGCTCCCGACACGCAGCGCTTGCTTGATTTATTACCTGTTAGCAATGGGCGCTGCTGAAACACCTAAACCCAATAATTAGGAGGGGAGTCCATATACTTTTGGTCCTATATTGTTTATTAGTGGACATTTTTAACGTGTAAAAAATTGGATTTCAACTAATTTAGGCCACTGTCTCATGATCCCATGATGGCATCATCTTAGCAGGAGATACTCTCGCATCTGCTTTGTTGTAGCTTTCCCCATCTTCAAGTGTGGTTGGAACTGAGAACAACTCAACTGGTTTTGAGTTACTATGTAGCAGCGTCATGGCAGTTAAAGTACTTTAATATGTATTCTTCGCTGGTGAGGCTGAATAGGGCACTAGAGTCCCCCTTTACCGGTCTCTCCATTTTATTCACATCCGATATGACTGCTGACGTTCTCAAGGGGCAACCATTTTTTCGAAGACCCGCTTGTCTCCGCTTTAATACTCCACTCGACACGCGTCGCTGATACTTTTTTTTCTCTCTCTCTCATTTCGTGAAACAGTTGAACTCCATAAATATAAACCCTCCATGATGTCTCTGTAATGTCAAACAAAATAAAAGATGATCAATTAACCAAAGCAGGCGGTCTCGGCTCTCGATGGTTAAAATCATTAGGGTATACGGGAATTGTCACGTCAGTCAACACACGGAGTCATAGCTGATTGACTTAAGAGATTACAAGTCATTTTCTCCCACTGAACTGTGTGATAATTTGACAGGAATTTAATGAATTATAGCGTTTTGCAGCTGGAAAGATGGTAACAGCTATGTATATGTTCTCGGCGCTCCTTCTTAATGGTTCCCACCAGCCGATAACTACGTATTCCAACCTGAACGACTTCATTAATTGGCTACTGTGTCAATTTTACTTTGATGGCGTAACACAGAAAGGTCATGAAAGTAACATCTACCTTTTACCGAGCGATGCCTTGAAAGTCTATTATTATTATAAATACATTCCTGGCAGAAGACATAATTATGGAGATGTCATGCGCGAATCAGGTGGACACACACACACACACACTCGTGCTTTCACGCACGGACCTATTAGACATTTATCAGAAAAAAATATATAGATTTACGTATTTCTAATTTACAAACATTTGAAATGCGGCGAACGCAAGACGCGGTCATTATCTTCAATGAACCAAACCGTGTTACTGTCGGTGGATTGGTATTTAAAGCATTTTAACTCCTTGGGTGCGCAAATGACTCTGCAGGTGTAGGGCTATGTCGGTGCGATAAGAAACTATGTTCCTAGAATCACATGTGCGAAACAGAAATATTAAATCTGTAAAAAAATATCAAAATTATGCAAAATTATAGAATTCTTTTTTTCTTTTTTGTATCTGTCAATTGTTAAAATAATTATTTTGGTACGAATGAGTCTCTCTGTATAATGCAGGATGAGACAATAATTGAGGATAACCCCCTGGGATTGCGACGGCATCCTCAGAACTTTGAGATACTTCTCAGTAATACGGAGTATCCATAAAACACATGAAGAGTAATATTCCCTTCTTGGACCTCTAAGATACCTTCATCAGATGTGAAGATCGAACAGAAGGAAGATCTCTGGAGTCTGGCATGGCTTGTGAATGTGGGGTGAGGGGTTTGGATGTTAGGATTAGGCATACCTGGGAACTTTCTTAATGAGCTGACCCCTGAAGCCCTTTAAATATTAACCCTTTAATGGCCCAAAGTGAAGATTTTATGTAGTGGCTCACCAAATGTTACACCGGTCCTCATGGAAACCTTGACTTGTCATTATGTAAAGATACACTTAATTGAGTCACCTGCATTCAAGCAGCGATATCCACCATAACATACTGGGAGCAAAAGCACCAATTGGGAGTCATATATATGACCACGGGGAGAATAGGAAGGAGTCACCCCCTCGAGAATTTGCCTCTTCATCCTGAGACCCTGAGACTCGGGGGCAAACCTTGAGAGGAGCCCGAAGTATACACCACCTGAAATCTCACATGTAAAAAAGTCCGCATTTCATCGATTTCTTTTCCACCTTGTGTTATGCTTAAGGGCATTTATACAGTAGGAGGCATCTGCTTAAAGGGGGACCAATATAACAGTGCGTTAGGAATTAATTAGGGTTCCGAAAAACATACCTTGTGTGCTTATCTTAATGTTTCTACCTAGGAAGTGCATTGTAATAAAAAAATACATCCCATCCATCCCGTTTTTCATGGGACAGTCACGCTGACCTGCTCATCAAGTTGTAACATAACACATATCTCAATCATAGCTTTCATATGATGAACTGAAATTTTCTTGCAATTATAAATCATGTCTGCATATTATTCTTAACCCAATTTTATACCCGGAATTTTACAGGAATTTATAAAAACAGCTTGTACCTTGCTATAAATTAATATTCTTCTCTTTTTTCCGAGGGCCATTAAAATAGCTTTTAAGCTAAATAAATTAAGCTATGTTCACTATTCAACTGCTTCTGCTATCAGGTTTTACAATAAAGTATGCTTTTTAAGACACTTCTCATTAAATTTAAATTGATAGGCTTTAAATGTTATAAATTCAATTTATCAATATTTCTGCATCCAATATTTTAATTTGGATTTGCAAATGTTTTTTTTTTTATAAAAAAGGAATTTTATTTACTCTCCTTTTATAGCTGTTGAATGTAAAAATATACTCTGTGAAAATGATGAGCTGGACTAGGGACTAAAGCCAGCACTGTCACTTTAAGGCTGGCTGCCGGACTCCCACATCACTCAAGGCTGGTTAGAAAGTTCCATGATCTCACTACTACTGTTAATGGCCCTGAAGAATTAAGGAGAGACATGGAATTGGGATGTGATAGGGCTGTAGAAGGAAAAACAGGGAAGAGGTAACATGGAGGGTAAGTATGAGAAGTGGGGTATTCAAAGTATCAAATATAACAGGTCTAAGAAGAAAGTGAATGGTGCTTCCCCTGCAATGAGGCAACGAGAGTATCTTGGCCTCCGTGAGCACAGTGAGTCCACGGGGAATCCTGACTAATCGTTAATAAAAATAATAATAATATACAACAACGCTTTGAGGAATTTAAAGAGAAAATCTGAAATATTGAATCTAAAGTTTGTCCCAAATTGAGGCCCTTAGTCTGAGTGAAGGTGTGAATTTTAAGTTATCGTTGTAATGTTTTCTAAATGACCCGTTAAAAATAAACAGGAACAAGAAGAACAAATCACCAGGGCTCAAAATCAAATCTATAAATGTATACTTTCTTATGCTTATGCCACATCACTCCTTGAAACAGGGGAGGGCTGGCACCCTTGCACTCCCTCCCAGTAACTCACATACACTGGCACACATATTTACACACACGCTCACACATCCATACTCATACTAACACACATACTTACACTAACACACATGCTAACACACACTCCCTCTCACTCATACACATTTAATCTAACACATACTTGCTGACAATGAGTATCACATTAACACCGTCATTGCAAATCTATTCAAGTAACACAATTGTCAGAAGGTTCAGGGTTTGTCGCTTTAATCTGATATCGCTGGTGAACAGGCCAAGGCAAGAAGTCAGAAGGTTGTTTCTAAAGTTTCATTGAAGTAAAAACCTCACTTTGATTAACAGCCGCGTTCTATGAAAAATGTAGATGATGCATTTACCGTGTGAATAGTAATTGTGTATTAGGATTCTGATTCGTTTAATATGAAATTAAGTGAGGCTGTTAGTGAGGGGGCATAATTAATATAATATTCCCCATCTGTTCAATATCTGCCCGCAGGCGTTTGCTGTTTAATCAGTTGTTGATGTCTTCTCCAAAACAGGAATATGAACAAAAGAACAAAGTACTTGACCTTGCAAAAAAATATAATGGCATCTCACAAAGAATTCACTACCACAAAATCTATCCTTTGGGATTAGTTCTCAAAGGTGCTTAACTAGTTATTTAACCTCCTTAACTTCGAAGAACACACAGCGGGGAATAAAAAAAAACTCACTATTTAGCTGAATTTAAGTAATAAAGAAATAGTACAGAACTCATGGACGTGTCCCACCAGTAAGGCTGACTACTTGATCCATCAGCCTGATGTATAAAAGTAAAAGTGTGTGCAGGGCCATTGATTAAGGAGGCCTTGGCACTTTAAGGCCAACGGGCAGACGTATCCAGCTGCTGACTGCTGCTGCAACTGACCTCCAGCTGGAGCGGCACATCGGGTAATGGTGTGACGCTGTCGGCTAAGGTGTGCCAGATGGCCAGTCCGGGTTTGAGTGTATCCCATTTTAAGAGGAACATTCTAGTGCCCATTTTGCATGAACTCCGATGCATTTTACTGCAGATATAGTAAATAACTGACTTAACTCCTCCCCAGTGTACTTAAGAATGCTTCCTGTTTTCAAAAGAACCAGTTGTGGGAGGAGTTAAATAAGAGAGAAGTCTAATATTCAAACTCCCATAACTAAAGAACGCCTGCACTGATTGACATGCAGTAAAATGCATCGGTGTCTAGGGAAAATGGACTACATTTTATTAATTAATTATTAATTAACATTAAAATTTTGAAAGCAAATGAGACAAGTAAAATATATTTAAACGAATCTTGTGCTAAAGGGCTCCTTTATTTTTAGAATGTAAATATAGTCTTTATATCCCCCCCCCCACACACAAAAATGTATTATTTTACTGAATTCCGTGAGATATATTCCCCATTCATTTTAAAGATAAAAGCCATGGGGTTTTTTTCGTTTGAATATCTGTACAAAGAACACGAATCCTCTGACAGAGGACCCACATTTATGAGTTCCTACATTTATCCATTACATCAGTAATACTTTGGAGATCAGAAAATTCAACTTCCAAATAGCACAGAATGGAAATTGAAACTGTGACATTTTGTAGTGTTTGAAAACTTCAGCATGACTTGAATATTTATAACGTTTGGATCTGAAAATACTTCTTAAGGCGTATCACGTTTATGAAAAATGTACAATGAAACAGCTTGTATTAAACATTGAAATAATGAGCATCGTCTAACATTATTGGCATCGTTAATGAAAATGTTTATATGGATATGGCTATGTTGGTCTCAGGGAAGATAAGGGTCTTTATGCAGGACTCTTCAGATGAGGATAAAGGTCTAGATATGGACGCAATGGATGGAAGGTCATCTTGGCAATGGAATTAAGGACATCTGCATTCCAAATTCATGTTGCAATCTTGAATGGATTTTAATGAATATTGGAGACGGGGAACTTTAGGGGATTAGTTGACAAGACTCTGAGGTCTTCAAATCTTGTCCTATGAATGGTGTTTCCACTGGAAGGTATCACAAAATTGTAGAGAGCTTAGGTCCTGAAGGACATTCTTTTGAACAGTCTGTGTTTCTAGAGCCACTCCACTTATATATCTACTATCTCATAACCCTCTCAAAAAAGAGTCTCCCTTGTCCTGCTTATGAACAGGACAAGAATCAAAAAGAGGGCCTTTTCTTTCAACTAGACAACTTTCAAGCTGTCAGTCCTGTGAGTTGAGGGTTGACTCTAAGCACACTCTACAGAGGACTGAATCAGGAGGGGCAACGCGAACTGACTCTTCATATTCTACTCTGATTTAATTATTTCTGAGCATCCCAATTAGTGATTTTCTCACTGCTATATAAAAGCTGAACTCCATGCTTGAATACAGGTGACTTCAGAATATCTTTACCTCCTGACAAGTCGCTGCGAGTGAAAATGTTATTAACCTCTTTGAAAATAATCCCAATGAGCCTGAATTTTTTTTAAGTGGCTTCTGGCTGTTGTCCTGTACAGTAGAACGTATTTACATTTAAGAACATAATTCCGAATGCATCAAAAAAAAATCTGCAAGAATTTTAAAAGCCTGTAAATTTATGAAATACAAATCATTAATGTTTCTGAAATTCCATAAATAAACAGAATGAAATGCAATAATTTATCTTTATCTACAAAAAAAAAAACAACACTTGTTGAATAGTACCGAACTGGGAAATGATACATGTCTAAACCCATGGAAGGTTAATTACATTCACTGCATGGGATAGATGGATTCAGAAATTAATAAGCACACAATAGACAAAAATGACACCGGTGATCTTAGCTCATTTACGGCTCACGCAGCATGTAAATCTCTGTAATAAACCTAACAAGGAAATTTAAAGAGTGGTAATTCCACGGAGCTGCTCCGGGCAACTTCCATAAATCCAAAAACTGTATTTTAGAAAACAGAAGGAAGGACTCTTGGTTATTAGAACTAAACAGAACACTAAAAATGGCCGTGTTATAAGATAAGCTACAGGGAATGTTTCATGGAAAACAAATATTTCTATGAGACTTACCGTAATAACCCCCAGCGATGTATAAAGTAATATAACCCCCCAGCAATGTATACAGTAATGTCAGTCAGTGACAGAAACCTGATTTTATCTCACTTTGTTCTCCAGGTCACTTTATTTGCAGTCCTGGAGCCGCCATTGTTGTCAGTCACGTGATATTCTGGGTGAGTTTCCCAGCTCAAACACCACACTGAGCTGATGCTTTATAGCTAACGAAATCTATTCCTCCATAGACTTTCATTAATCAGAGCATCAGGCTGGGTACCCTCTTTCAATGGGCTCTTTCCAATGACACCTCTACTTATTTAGGGAACAAAAAGTTCAACTCAGCACTGTAATTGCAATGAAGTATTTTCTTTTTCTTTTTTTTATTTAAAATTTTTAATTTTGTTTAAGTGACAAGATACAATAAATCAGCAAACAACATATCAGACGGCATAGTAAGCGGAATAAAAAAAAAAACACAAGGGATTCTGGGTAGGGACATGCAAATAAGGCCAACAATGGTCACCTTTTGCCTCTATATCACAAAGATGATCATTATTGACATTATTTGTATGCGCCTACCCAGAATCCCTTATGGTTGTGGCAGCACCATGAGATTTCTGAGGGTAAAACAAGCCTTCCGGCTTGTCTGGTGTCTGTAGATGAGTGTTTAATAATACTTCTACTGTCCCCCTTAATTTTAAGTGGAAGGGTTTCCATCACCTTTACCCACCATAACTTATGTAATGGTATGTCTTGTGCTACCCCAAGCCTCAAGTAGTAAGTCAACAGCCGAACCTCATGCTGACATGTCCTGTTAAGGTTGAAGCAACTTTACATGAGTGTAATCTGACTGTTGCGTTTCTTATCTGAGCTTTGTATAAAAGCTGTGCTGTACAGTGAACAATTACTTACCAAGGATCCATGTATAAAATGGATATAGAGGCAAAAGGTGATCATTGTTGACCTTGTTTGCATGTGCAAACGAATAATAAATAGCATTTTTATTTCAGCTGCTATACTGTGTGTTGCTTATGTTGTTTTGTCTTTAAGTCTCACGTTTTGATTTTTTTTCTTTTTTTTTTTTTTTTACTAGAAAGTGTCATTTTCATTATTGTTTGTTTATAATCAGGTGTTGCGACTAATTCTATCATCTTGACAGTGAATATTTCAAAGAGAATTACTGGGGGACAGAGGTGCGGGATAAGATGTGTAAGGTTGGAAATTTTTCGACCTTTCTATACTCTTTGAAAACCACTAGCTTAAGGAAATTCTCCGAAGCAATAAATCACCATCACTCACTGGAGCGCTGCTGGATGCGTTCAGCAAATTTATCATTGTTTAAGAAATTCTGACATGTTCTCAACTGAATTTAAAAAAAGGACCTTTTTTTTTTACAAAGGCTTATCAGCAAGAAGGCAATAACAGCCTGTGCGCTTTTATAAAGGGGACATTTTGTTATGAAATATACTATTAATACTGAATTTTGGCAGACAGCTTATCCATAAGGACAACACGATGTAAGATTAGCAAACTTTTAGACTTACAAATATTCTTGGTGTCTGCCCACCTGCTAACATGCACCAAGTTTCTAGGAATTTTAACTAAAATGATTATTCTAGGATTAGGAGCATATTTACCTCCGGCGGTGCCTTAGGACCAAACCAGGGCAAGGTTCGTGAAGATCCATAGAACATCATTAAATTGACCACTATAGACTCCAGTCAATGTCCAGACCCCCTGCTGAGAACCCTCCATGTATGACCTGGGGTTTCCAGCTCAGATTCTTTATTCTTCGGCCACCTCCACTCCCTGCCCATTTTCCTACGCACAATTACCCTCACCCCATCCATTATTAGCACCACCTTTTCACAAAGCCACTGCCCCAGAAGACGGACAGCTCTGGTTAGACAGCTCTTTGAAGTTCCCAACCATGATTATACCTAAAACAGACCTGTGCCTTCACCTCTTTTTTTGCGCACCAAAATGTATTCCTCCAAACTACCTCTAGCTTTCGCTGTTTATTTTTTAATGGTGTAATTGTTTTTGTAAATTTGTGTAATTGTTTTGGGGCTAAATTTGCGAAATGCATCAACCTGAGATGTGGAAAAAAGGCAAAACCAATCAATTTTCTATACTGAATAACAATCAGCAACTTAACAGGAGAGAGAACACTTAATGTAGAGGAATAATCATTCAGATCCTAAGAACAGGAAGTTAAGATGGCTGCCCCCATAGTATTACATAAGTAAGTAGTAAATAAAGTGGGTTTCAAATAGATTTCAGCTTACGGACCAAAAACATTCTGACAAGTTTTTCATTTCATTTTTGATCCATTTAATTTCAGACAATGAATTCTGTTTTCTCCCCTTTTGGGGGAAATTTGAAGGGCTTTTTCCATTCAGTAACAAAATTCGTCACTCACGCTCTCTCACACTCTTTCATGCACTCTCGGATTTTCTCTCATGATCACTCTCGATGTCTCCCTACCTTCTCCACCGACCACCTCCATGTTCCTGTCTTCTTTTCCGCAGCTCTGCTTCTTCTATTATCTCTTCTTGTTCTTCTTTTTTTTCATCGCCATGAAGAGGAGAAGAAGCTGAGCTGCGGAAAAGAGACAGGGACATGGAGACAGTTGGCGTAGAAAGTAGGGAGGCGTGTGAGTGAGAGTGTGGCAGTAAAGAAAGCAACCAAATGCAAACAAAAAGTCAAAGCTCTCTGCTTCCTTTTCGTTTTTCATTGGAGGTCCTTCCTTGTTTTCGAACATTCGCACAAATTAATGAAATTGGCAAATTTTACATTAAAATACCAATTCACAAGTCTAGTTGCAAACACACACAACGGGGGTATTTTTAATTCAGTGCCCACATTCGCTCTCTCACACTCTTGCTCACTCTCTCACACTCTCATTCACTTTGTCTTCTGGTGACATCCTCTCCCCCGATCCTCCGATTGGGGGGCAGGACTTCACCGAAAGCACCATCATTTTTGTGGTAGTTCGCACCAGGTCATGTCCACGAAGATAGAAAATGAAGAACAATAAGATGGAGAAGCGGAAGTGGGGGTCTTGCCTAATTTTTGTGTCTTTGTACGAATCACTGAATTTGCCAACATTCTGTAAATTTGCTATTCACACAAATCCCAAAGCACAAGTCTAATACTCAGTGCACTGGAAATGTAGAATTTTGTGAGAAACAGCTCTTTTAAAAAAAATAACCTTTTAAAAGAAAAGGCGTATCAACCCCGGAATTACTTAAAAGATTTCATCCGACGTTGTAAATTTATATAAGTGCCGCTATCTAAAGGACAATATATTTTGCAGTATGCATTATTTACGATATTCAGATATATTGTGTAGGGAAATGTTGTAGCTTTTATTCTTCGTTGTTTGCGCCTTAATATTTGGATAAAAAAAATTACTTTAATAAGCAAACCGATATCTACTGTCGAAGGCCCTTCTAATTAGCAAATAGTACATAACGCAATGAAGGACACCTTGAACTTTAGTAACTTTTGACACGCTAATCTTTTGTGTAGCAGATCTTGTGTTTCAGCGCAAAAATTTACATAAAGTGAAATTAAAGTTTGCCCTATACGTAACCTTAAAATATTTTTTATATCGCACTGTTTTCCAGAGCATCTACGCAGATGACAGAAGACAGAAGACACCTGCAATCAATGGATGCAAAGAGCTTTCTTAATCATCGGCAAAATTAAATGCAAATAACGAGACGTTATTTCCATAATAAAACTGTTCATTTTGGGATTTTTTTTTTTTCTAGTCGTAATTTGTGATTTTGGATAGAAGGAAGAATTTGTCATAACATATCCGTGAAACAGCTAGCGAAGGCGCATATCTGTGAGTGGCGCTTTCCTCCGCGGGATGGTGATGAGGTACGTAATGATTAGGGAGCGCAATAGCGACAAACAAAAAATAATAGGTGTTGGAACGTTCCAGTGAGAAGGAAGCGATGAGAGGAAGAAACTTTTCCGAAATGATCTGTAAATATCTCCAAAGAGCAAAGATGTTTACCCCGTGGTTCCTGTTATCCGGACACCCGCCACGATCTAATTTACTGTAGGTGCACTCTAATTACAGGTGGGTGAGAAGAACTTCATACCATATTGCAAAAATCGCAACTTTTCCATGGAAAACCCCATTCTTGGAGAGTTGTTGCATATGTTCCTGCTGATTGGACCATACCATTGCTTGTTATAGTGATAATCAGCTTGTATACATGGCCTATACATCCTGCTACAATGTATGTAAAGTAAAGTAAACTTCCTTACGTTCCATCTAATCTAGTTTTAGATTATGGCCTTTTTTATGAAGTCCGAATGATCCTTTCCTCGCACGGCGGTACATTTTATCCTATGTTATGTGACTTTAGAAGTCAGACTGTATAATAATCAGCAGACTATCGGTTTAACGAAGCATAGAAGACGATACTCTTTATTAATGCGTTCTTATTTATGGAATTGTTCCTTACGGGGCACAAATGTTATTTGCTAATAACCGCAGATGGTTTCATTTTAGCCTCAATAATTCATTTCACTAGAGGCCTCCCTCAGACGTTTTGGTGATTAAATGCGTTAAAGGGGAACTGTTATATTCATAGAAATAAAGAATTTGCCGGCTGATCTGACCCATTTGTATTAAATTTATATGTATATTTGAATTTACAGTATTTACACATATATTTATTTATTTTTACTGCAGAGCAAAAGGGTTCGTTTCCCAGGGACCCTCACGGGCCGATCCACAGCTGCATATTTCTGATTGTCATTCAATGCCCTGGCAACTCCTTTGTGTGAGCGTCTGCTTCCCCTGTGCAGATCCGCGGAAGTCTGCGAGCGGCGCGTGCATCATCGGTTCAGGTAAGGGGGTGAGGGAGGCTGTATTGTGTATGTGAGATTGAATGAAAGAGTGAATTAATAAATATCTGTGAAGGAGTGAGTGAATGAATGTTTGTGAATGAGTATATGTAAATCAGTATCTGAATGAGGGAATTAATGAGTATCTGAATGAGGGAATTAATGAGTATCTGAATGAGGGCCGAATTGACTTAGGGGCTAATGGAGCTGCAGCTCCAGGCCCCTACCTTAAAATAGGCCCAGTCAGGACCGGACTGACTGGGCCTATGTGGTCGTCCTTAACGCAGGGCAAAAGGGGCACCTGCCCCTTAAGCCTGCAGCAACTACGACCAGGCCCGCTACTTACCGGCAGACGTGCGCGAGCAGCGTCCCTTCCACGGCCAGGGGGACGCAGGAATCCAACAGAGCCATGTGAAGTACGTGATGTACGTCTGCTTCCCCTGTGCAGATCCGCGGAAGTCTGCGAGCGGCGCGTGCATCATCGGTTCAGGTAAGGGGGTGAGGGAGGCTGTATTGTGTATGTGAGATTGAATGAAAGAGTGAATTAATAAATATCTGTGAAGGAGTGAGTGAATGAATGTTTGTGAATGAGTATATGTAAATCAGTATCTGAATGAGGGAATTAATGAGTATCTGAATGAGGGAATTAATGAGTATCTGAATGAGGGAATTAATGAGTATCAATGTATGAATGAATATCTGAATGAGTGAATGATTATCTGTGAATTAGTGAATAAATATTTGTGAACAAGTGAATGAATATGTGTGTATGATAGCATGGATGTGTAAGGGGGGGCAAAGATGCCACAGGCAGGCTGTTTTGGTGGCAAAGTTGCCACAGGCAGGCTGTTTTGGTGACAAAGTTGCCACAGGCAGGCTGTTTTGGTGGCAAAGTTGCCACAGGCAGGCTGTTTTGGTGGCAAAGTTGCCACAGGCAGGCTGTTTTGGTGGCAAAGTTGCCACAGGCAGGCTGTTTTGGTGGCAAAGTTGCCACAGGCAGGCTGAGTGAAACCGTCTGTGGAAACCCTCCAGATGTGGGTGTCAGTGTGGCAAAGCCTGTCCTGGTGTTTGTGATTGGGTGTCAGAGCCTGTCCTGTTGTGTGTGTGTTTGGGTGTCGGTGCAGCAGAGCCTGTCCTGGTGTGTGTGTGTATGTGTGTGTGTCGGTGTGGCAGAGCCTGTCCTGGTGTGTGTGGGTGTGTGGGTGTCGGTGTGGCAGAGCCTGTCCTGGTGTGTGTTTGTGTATGGGTGTTGGTGTGACAGAGCCTGTCTTGTTGTGTGTGTGTGTGTTTGGGTGTTGGTGTGACAGAGCCTGTCCTGGTGTGTGTGTGTTTGGGTGTCGGTGTGCCTGTCCAGAGCCTGTCCTGGTGTGTGTGTCTGGGTGTCAGTGTGGCAGAGCCTGTCCTGTTGTGTGTGTGTTTGGGTGTCGGTGCGGCAGAGCCTGTCCTGGTGTGTGTGTGTATGTGTGTGTGTCGGTGTGGCAGAGCCTGTCCTGGTGTGTGTGTGTGTGTTTGGGTGTCGGTGTGACAGAGCCTGTCAAGCTCAAACGGCCCTGTTTGGCCGAAACGTTGCTGTTTTTGTTATGCTTTCTGTTTTTGTTTTGCCCTTTTTCCTGCTAGCTCCCAGCTTCCTGGGAGTTGAGTGCTGAAACATTTCTTCTTTCTTTAACTGTCCTGGTGTGTGTGTGTGTTTGGATGTCGGTGTGGCAGAGCCTGTCCTGGTGTGTGTGTGTTTGGATGTCGGTGTGGCAGAGGCTGTTCTGGTGTGTGTTTGGGTGTCGGTGTGGCAGAGCCTGTCCTGGTGTGTGTGTCTGGGCGTCGGTGTGGGAAAAGCCTGTCCTGGTGTGTGTGTTTGGTTATCTGTTTCCTTAATTTACAGTGGGAATTATTTCATTTTAACTTATCCAGAGATAAAATGCCCTCCTGAATTTGTAGTGACTTCAGGGGACAAAACATTCAAGGCCCTGAAATCACCCTGAAATAGTGGAAAAGATAAGGTATTGTGTTATTTACTCTATAATATTTATTTCAAGGATTAGTCGCATTAAATTGTGGCTTCAGGCTTCCCATGTTGAATGACCAAGTATTATGTATATGTATGTACATATATGTTTTTTCATAAAAATGGGCTGCTCAGTCTGAAATGCCCGGGCCTATTTTTTGTCCCAGTCCGGGCCTGCTCAGGAGTATTATGTAATGTAATACATAGGAACTTTGGAACAGGTCTCTTTCTAAGCAACTCTAATGTCTCAAAAAAAACCTTTTAATGCTGTTTTTAAGTGACAGGGACTATTGAAGAGAAAAAAAAGATGGCTGTTTGGTTTCTTTTACTTCTTTTCGTGATGCAGCACTTATCTGGTGACATTTTTGAGGCACTCTCGGTGGAATAGCACCTGTAAGTATTCCAGAATGGGCTCATTTAGAAAGTTCTTAGGTATGCTAGTAAGTTTTACCCATTAACTTTTGGGAAACGTTCAGCCTACATGCTGAGTATCCATATCATTTTAAGCATGAGGTTTTTTTTAGTCTCTGCCCAATAAAATGCATGAAATACCAGCCTGTTTTAAATAGAAATAAAACAGGTCTTTTTATCTTAAAAGCCTTGGATCATAAAACATCCCATGCAGTGCTCTTCTCTTTCTACCAAACCGTCTCATTGATCTTTGGTCTTTTGTCACTAGAAATGTTAAAAAGGATTCCCTGGGATCAGTGGTTAAGACATAAAAGAAGAAATAAAGAGTTATCAGAAATTATGCTTTCTTTGAAAATGGATGTCATGTTAAAGAGGCTGCGGTACCTCTGTCACCATTTTTTTAAGTATCCTCATCTTATATTAACCCATTATACGCTGGGGGCTTTTCTTGTGATAGCAGAATTCCATATAACCCATTAATTATAATAAAAAATATTAAATTGGCAAATTTAAGTTTAACTTTTTTTTTTTTTTTTATAAAAAAACATATATAACTTACTGGTTCCAGAGAGGATAAGTCTTTAGTAGAAGGTGAAGGCTGATCTAAGCCTGATAAATTTCCTATTTAACCTTTTCGCTCCCCTGTGGACGTACAGGTACGTCCACAAAAAAAAGGTGCCTGAATGCCATTTAGGACGTACCTGTACCCCACAATCCTGGCACCCATCCGAAGGTTACTGGAGGACAGGAGAGACCGAACACAGTCTTTCTAGACTCTGATGAGATCTTCTATTGTGCCCCCTGCTGGCTGATCACACGCATTGTAATCAGCACAGAGAAATCAGAGGGAGAAGCAAAATGTAAAACATAAAAATCTTAATCCATACCGCACTGGGAACAGTGCAAAAAAAGAAAAATTAAAACTAAAAAAAAAGTATATTTTTGTTTAAAAAGTGCCCCAATATCCAAAAGACCTACCACTACAAGTAAAAAAATAGTTAAAAAATCACTATCCCCAAACGGCTTAAGCCAGTAGTAATAAAAAAAAATGTAATAGAGAGTAACATGTATGTTCAAGAGGGCTAAATCCATCCTCAACATATTTTTTTGTATATTTGGTATAAAATTGGGTAATTGTTCAGCTGTGGCACCTACAGTGCAGAAGGAAAAAATATTTTTTTCCATTTTAGTATAGGTTTTTTACTTATTATCGCTAATAATTTTTATATTTCATCTATTCTATGGTTTTAAAAGATTTTTTTTTTATATTCTATCATAGAACGCTAGCATATTTTTGTCTGTCCCATGCAAAAGCACTTTTATTCAGATCTAACAAGCAACAGTCAAGTGTTTTGGGAATGTGATTCTTTTTGTTGTATTTTATATTTGCCTGCACATTACATTTTGAAGATTTTGCCTTTTGTCTGTTTTAATCCCCTCTTTGTATTTTCTGACCTTGTATTTGCACTTTTGTGCTTCCCGCAATACTGCAGGTTAAGTGTCATGTTTGATGCTGTTCGCTAATACACTACTTTTTGGTTTATTTTATTGATATTGCCCCACGGCTTTCAGACATTGAGGTTATATTTTGAACTTGTTGCATGGGAGCGTAACAGGAGCGTGTGTTGCTTTAGTAAAGCTGAGAAAAGAAAAACACTATATTTATCATTTTCATATAGAAATATATAATATATATATATGCGGTACAATGCTTATTTAGAAGACGCTAGAGGCTATTCTTAAGCATCAAGGGTCGTCATCATTTGGACGTCTTGATCCTGTGCCCAGCCATGTATTTCCCCGGGAGCATGTTCACTAAATGCTGATCTACCTCTTCTCTGCTCATTTATTGTCCTCTTCTCCTTAAACCGCTTCATACTATCCACTACCTGAGCTTTTGATCATTCCGCATCTCCTCTATCCCCAATTCATGATACTTCCATCGCTGTTAAGAATTCTGCAATGTACCAACAGCCCAAGTTTGGGGCCTTGGTGTTGCCCCTCACGTGCAATCTTCCCACCTACACCTGCTAAATATCTCTCCGATCTGTCCTTTCCTCGCACAGGACACTACTAAGCTACTCATTCATTCCCTTCATCCCTCTTTCACCACTCCAACTCATTTTCTTATTCCGTTACTGTTCACCTGCCGCCCCGCTTTGCCATTTCCTCCACTGGCTCCCCGCACCCTCCAGAATAACATTTTAAAAAACCATCAGAAATAAAATTAAATCCCTGACCTTCTGAGGTCTTAACAGAACCGAACCCCCTCCTTATCTTCACTCTTATCCCAGGTCTCCTAATAGTCCGATAAATATGTAACTTTGTATCATAAAGTTACATATTTTATTATCTATGGATGCTTATTCCAAGAATATTAGATAAAATGGTAAGCACTATTTTTTACATTTGTTATAGAACAGATTGCTGCAGTAGTAGCTTTTATTTGGTCGGAACATTAAAGTGGATCTGTCACTTTCCCCTGATGCCACGTACAGTACGTTAGACTTGGGCAAAATCTTTGTGTTTGTCTTTGGGGGGAGGAAAATATCTTCGTATCCTAAGAATATTCGCCTGTTCCCAAGTTCGTTTCAGGCAAATATTCGAATCTGTTCTTCATGCTAATTTCTTTATCGTTTTCTGCCTGTTGCCATGGAAATGCCGTGAAACGGTGATGAAATCAATAAATGAATAGGGTTTGAGTCCAATTTTACATACTTGCCTAACATTTGCAACTTACCGACAATGGCATACTTACCCACAACCTGAATTTGACGGGACAGGACTGAAAAAGAGAAACTGTCCCAGGAAATTCGGACTGTTGGCAGGTATGCGGACGGGAGAAAGTGGGTCACAAACTCAATATAAACTTAGAATTAGAGTTATAGGGTTAATGTAAGTTTAAGGATAGTAGTAGTGCACCAGTTTGGTTAAAGATCTATTATTATTATCTAATAAGTTGGGGACACTGAGGGGCCTGATTGCCTAAGAAGGTAATCTGCCTCCCAGTTTGGCAGCAGGGAGACAAGTGTGAGTTTGGCAAGGGGTTATGAGCTTGGGAGTGTTCTGATGAACTCACTTGTCTAAAAGAGAATGTCTGCTCTTTTTGGCATCTTCACGGTAGAACAAGAACAGTAGCTTATCCTCAGACATTCCGCTGTAGAATGTTTCTGAATCTTTCCAGAGCTTCTCATTTAATGGTGAACATGCTGGTGGACTATTTTGTATGTGCGCCTTGTGACGGGAATGACCTGTACCCCGACTGGGTACACCCACCGGACAATCGTTGCTTCCTCCCCATGGCCACCAGGAACACGAAACTTCAACACACAGGACTAGCATCAGAGACACTAGGAGTCAGAGCTCTTTGGGAACCTCAGCAGCACTGTAACATATAGAAGTATAACAACACAATGCTTTATACACCTGAGGACAGGACCAAAGCCTATCCCCAATAACAAAACAAGTCTAAGCTTAAAACAAAACAGGGACTAATGTGTTTGAGGAAACAATCACCACCAGCCTCCAAGAGCCTTTCAATAGGCTGTGGTGAGATATGACCAGCATGCATCACACCATATGCAAAACACAATATGCAGATCATATGCAGATTAGTTATAACAGAAGACCACACCAATTTACACGATCCTGCCATCAGAACCAATAATATTGGTCAGATAAGCACCAGGTAGGGGGGAAACTTGGATCTAGAGAGCGCTGGTGCGCTCACTGTTGCTGCTCTGTACCCCTTATCAGGTACAGGGTGACTTAAACATAAACCCAAGCAAAGGAACCAGCTATTGCACAGAAACTCGGAGGTTAGAAAACACATCGCCTTTCTTTCGGCAGTGCATGCACGTCAAGGACAAAGTAACACAACAGTGACAAGTGTGTAGGCAGATATGCCTGGTCTCGGACCCAGATTGTGTTTCTGTCCTCAAATAACCTACATCTTAAGAAGAACAGATACATTCTAGGACAGGGGTGTTGGATTCCAGGCCTTGAGGGCCACAAAGGTACCAGGATTTAATTAAAGTTATTTAATTAGATCAAATCATTTTTATTGAGCTGCCGGTGCTCATGCTGGGATATCCATAAAATCCGGCCTGATTCTGGCCCTCAAGGACTGGAGTTTGACGCTCCAGCTTTAGGAGATAAAGCTGGTGTCAATGAAACATGTGGGTGTAAGAAAGTTTAGACCAGTAACATAAAACCTGTCCATTGCTACAGTTACAGTCCGATAAAAACAGACATTTAAAAATATGTCAAATTATAAATAGCCTTGAATTCAAATATTTTGCATCACCGACCAATTTTCCTCGGCGACTGTTATTACTTTACGATCTGGGGAGCTATAACAGGAATTTATTGTCTCCAATATGTATCACATTCATTTATCTATAGGATTGTGGCATGATGTCATATACCTCCCAACAGCCCTGGCTGAGCAAGACAGTCTCGATTTTCAGGCACTGCCCCAGTTGGCTGCCCCACATTTGCATGCAGTGGGGATTACGTGCCAGATGCGGAGATCCGCTTATCTCCTCCAGAACAGCTCCCATTTGCCCCACAGGGGTCCCGATCTGGACACATAAAATCTCCGGTGGGGGGGGTGTTACAGGGTCACCGTACCCAAGGCTGGGTCCCCCTGTTTGAGGGCTGAGGAATCACCAGTCAGTCCCTCATACGGATCGCACTCAGCTATCCACGGATCATCCAGACCACCATTCGTAGTAAACCAAGAAGAACTCTCTTTATTACAAACACACAGAACTTATATACAATCTCAATGCAATGTGTACCGAACCCAACCCCCAATCCCATCACTCACATCCCATCACAAATCCCATCAGTATACAGGGGATGTATCAGGTGAGGGGATTACAGAATACAATGGGTTCTCCCACCTGTGTTATCCCCCCTGTAGTGCGGGTGCCGTCTGGGCAGACAGGGCTGTGTTGGCTGATTAAGAGCCCCAGCCAGATTATAGGATCGTCTCTTTGAAGGCTGGGGCTGAATCCACATCAGTCTCTGGGCCGGTTACACAATAAACACAATATAATATATTACCGGGTCACAGTATACAGAACCGGACACAAAAGTGCTCCGTGACCCAGCTAAACTTATGACATATGAGCCAGCTAGCCTGGCCCTGTCACAGATCTCCCCCTTGACCAACGGTCCGGCAGACCAGGCAGATCCACACGGGTCTGCTGCAGGCTGTCCGAGTGGACAAAGTTCACAGGTGCAGGCCTTAGTTCATGGCCCCCTTTGTCAGAATCATCCATTGAAGGTGGGCCAGGGCCCTGGTTGCCCAAAAGGATAGTCAGTAGTCCTCTGTGAATTGGAGGACGGTCCCAGCTCAGCCGGGGGCACATGGCTATCCCCCTCACCGGGGTAACAGGGGCACCTGGAGACTCTTGCTCCCTAGTCTTGGGAACTGAGTCTGGGGCAGCTGCCAGGCCAGGGCGGTTGCATGGAAGGAAAGCCCTGCTGATCGGGCCGGGGCACTCGGGGAACCAGGGAAACACGTAGAGGTAGTAAGAGGGGCCTCTACCGGGACACTGGAGTGACCTAGGGGACACTCTGGGACAGGAACCGGTGCCCTTACGGGGTTATTGGGCGAGCTAAGCAGCTCTGCGGGGTACTCAGGGGACCCAGGGGAATACTCCGGGGCAGGGACAGGTGCCAATACTGGACCACCGGGAGGGTTAAGCAGACCCTCGATCTTCCTCTCTGGGACAGGTGCCTCTGCCTGGGCACGGAGAGAGTCAGAGGAACACTCTGGGACAGTGACCTGGGCCTCTACCAAGACACTTGGGGAACCAGGGATAGGAACCAGGGCCTGCGCCAGGCTACTGAAAGGACCCAGGGAACTCGGCAGCCCCTCTGGCGCCCTCGCTAGGTCGGGGAACGGTGCCTCTACCGGGTCACCGGGGACTTCATAGGGAACCTCTGGGGCAGTGACCCGGGCTTCTTCCAGGACACTCTGGAAATCAGGGGGACAGTCTGGGGCACTGGCTTCTACGGGCATAGCTAGGGGTTTGGTGAGGGGGATTGTGCCACTTACTCGGGCGGTGGGGACAGTCATCTCTTCTACCGGGGTAGAGCAGCCAGGGTTGTTGGTGGGGACTTGGGTCGGAGCTTTTGGCTTCCTCCTCCGCTTCTTCTTGCTGGCGAGGACCTCGGTTCTTCTCGCCAGGGCAGGGGCCGCGGAGTAGGTGAAGAGGACCTCGGTCCCACTCCTGCAAGTTGTAGTATCATGCTCCCAGTCTCCTTGTAACTCCTGAAGCTCCACTCTCCGCAGCAATTCTTTATAGTCCCTCTCAAGCTGCCATTCCTCTTGGACCAGGCAATCCATAACAGCCTCCAGCTCGGGGGGAATAGCATAAACCAGGACTTCTGCACGGTTGTCCCAGATTGTATCCCTGCGGTACTGGCAGGGGCTTCCGAAGGACGAGTCAAATTGGAAGGCATCATATATTAGTCCTGGGTCGATGGGGCTATACAGCATCAGAGGGTCGCTGTGGTCTTCACCTGCTAACTGCTGGGAGAATCCCTGGTAGCGGCTCTGGAGGTCGAGCTCTGCATATATGAGACCCCTCAATTCCTCTTCCCACTCCGGCAACAGGTTCTCCCCCAGGAGTGGAACTCGTAGATCCCACATTGTCCAGTACTGTGCCCAGTACGTTTCAAAGTGGGCATGGGAGAAATCATCCCTCCAGTCTGCGGGCGCAGACTCTAACTGCCATTGCTGGTGTTCCAGCTCACACACCTCGGCTGTAACCCGGTCTGTCTCACCCTCTGGTTCTCGGAAGGGTTGGATATCCTGGTATGATATTTTGGTGGTCTGTTCCCCTAGTCTGGGAGATACAGACCCACTCTGGCTCAGTTCCTGGTGACACATTTTAATCACCGCCGCCACTTGCTCCGATGTAGCCCCTCCTGGGTACAGGGATAGGTGCCATAGAATGTTCTTTTGTAGAGCACTCAGTCCGAGGCTCTCCTCTGGGGCATCCTGGTGCCGGTCCATCTCTCCGCAGTCCGCAATCAGAGTAGCCTTTCCTTTGCTACAAACCTCCAGGAGCTCTCTTGGTGTCTCTCGTCTGCAATCCCAGTTGGTGGTTTGGATTTCACCCAAGTCGTGGGATTCATCCCACCGCTGCCAACCAATGTTACAGGGTCACCGTACCCAAGGCTGGGTCCCCCTGTTTGAGGGCTGAGGAATCACCAGTCAGTCCCTCATACGGATCGCACTCAGCTATCCACGGATCATCCAGACCACCATTCGTAGTAAACCAAGAAGAACTCTCTTTATTACAAACACACAGAACTTATATACAATCTCAATGCAATGTGTACCGAACCCAACCCCCAAGATCGTCTCTTTGAAGGCTGGGGCTGAATCCACATCAGTCTCTGGGCCGAATACACAATAAACACAATATAATATATTACCGGGTCACAGTATACAGAACCGGACACAAAAGTGCTCCATGACCCGGCTAAACTTCATATGACATATGAGCCAGCTAGCCTGGCCCTGTCACAGGGGGTATGATGTCATGACGTGTTCCTCCTACAAAATGCCCCTTTCAAGCATGCACAGTAGCCAATTATGAGCACTGTACATGCAAAGCTACCAGCAGTAAAAGGGACATTGTCAAGGGCAGCTAGCAGTCAAAGAATAAGTCCCGCTGCCTGGACTGTCCATGAAACTTAGAGACTTTAGGTAGCTATGATCTTCCACCACACACTGTCAGCTGAACCGTTGACTGAATCATCGCTGTAATCACTAAGCAAGAAGATCAACCATTCCAAAGGTCAAAGTTTACATATTAATGAGTGTTATTTGTTTAATCCCTGCTTTGGAAATCATCCCCTTCTGAACAATTGGGCTCTAAAGGTCAACGCAATGTCACGGCTCAAGTAATTATTTCGGAATTCGTGAACAGAAGCTGTTTTATCTCACAGCTCATGGTTTGGATTACATTAGAATGCATCTGTCTGTCCTCTGAATAACAAATAAAGCCATTAGGTAGACATAGATATTCCGTCCCTTCACTTGGAGAGAAATTAAGCTGTCATCGCAGCAAAACTAGTTTTTTCTATACATCCCGGTGATTTACCGCACTCTCCGACGTCCACGGGAGAAGGGAGCCAAGGAGATTACTGGTCCAATGTAGCAATTATTGAAAGACACATCATAAACCTTCCCTATGAAAACCACGAAATGGGAAACTGTTTTCCTTTGTTGATCGTTCGCCACGGAGAAGTTAACTTTCACAGAGTTGATTTACAGGACGGAGAGAAAAGAGACAAACTTTAAGCCTGAGCCTAGGCTTGTCAGCCCAAAACGACATTAAAAAAGGGCAGGGGGGCAGAATTAATGGCGGAGCGATTGCTCCAGGGCCCCTGGCGTACTGACCCGTCCGGGTGAGAGGTACTCGCTTGTGCCAAGAAACGGCAATCTGATTGGCTCCCACGATGTGAGGCAATCATCCACCCTCACTGACACTGTGCCCCTAGAAATGACATCACTTCTCGACATGCGGTGTCAGCGAGGGGGGGTGATTGTCGCCCGTCGCGGGACCCGAACGGAACGCCACTCAGTGAGGAAGCTGCAGCCCACAAGGAAGATGCAGGGGGAGGAAGTGGACAATGTGCTCCTGTGTGTATATATGTGTGTATGTGTGTTTATGTATGTGTTTATAACTATATGTATGTGTAGTATATGTGTATGTGTGTATTCATGGAAAACAAGGATGTTTCTAAGTCACTCCAAGCTTTAGAATGGGGGGGGGGGGGTGTGTGTGTGTGTGTGTGTGTGTGTGTGTGTGTGTGTGTGTGTGTGTGTGTGTGTGTGTGTGTGTGTGTGTGTGTGTGTGTGTGTGTGTGTGTGTGTGTGTGTGTGTGTGTGTGTGTGTGTGTGTGTGTGTGTGTGTGTGTGTGTGTGTGTGTGTGTGTGTGTGTGTGTGTAGGAGCAAGACTTTCAGGCTTGTGCCATGCAAATTTTAAAGCTCTATATTGTTCTAGATGCATGTAAATGTATTAATGCATTCAACTTCACAGTTAGGGTTGATGAAAATAGCTGTAAACATCAACATTTGCAAAGGTTCATCTGAGATGGTACAGCCCTTGGGTTTCCTGTGTTGAAACAGGAATTTCAATGATGATGTAAAAGAGTGACATCATTTGTAGTAGCACGAGGATATGTCACAAAACTCCACCCTCTGAGATATGGGCCCCCGATAGTGCCAACCTCTCTCTCTCTTCTTCCTCGAACTGCTTTACTTTAGTGGTGCAGACAAGCAAGGGGGGATATGGCGAAAAGGGCTCTGCCATTGGAGGGTTAAATTCCCTTCTCAGTAACCATGGAGCTATTGGAGGTGAGTGCAGAAGAACATCTCTAAGATATACAGAGATTAGTAAATAGAGTTCCCTGTTATGGTTAGAGATCACAGTATTACCTTGTTTACTTTCCAAGACTTATCAAGTCCCTCACTATGTGTACATGTGTGTGTGTATATGTATGTGTATGTATTTATGTGCATGCGTGTGTGTGTATATGTATGTGTGTGTGGGACGGGAAAAATAAAAGTAAGAAGTGCATTAAAATAACATGAAATGGATCAGAAATCCAGCGCAGACAGAGTTAATGTTATAAATGACTATTGTAGCTGGAAACGGCTGATTTTTAATGGAATCTCTTCTTAGGCGTACAGAGGCCCTTTATCACTCCCATCACTCCTGTGTTCCAATGACCCTTTATCACTCCCATCACGCCTGTGTTCCAATGACCCTTTATCACTCCCATCACTCCTGTGTTCCAATGGCTCTTTATCACTCCCATCACTCCTGTGTCCCAATGGCCCTTTATAACTCCCATCACTCCTGTGTTCCAATGACCCTTCATCACTCCTGTGTTCCAATGACCCTTTATCACTCCCATCACTCCTGTGTCCCAATGGCCCTTTATCACTCCCATCACTCCTGTGTTCCAATGACCCTTTATCACTCCCATCACTCCTGTGTTCCAATGACCCTTTATCACTCCCATCACTCCTGTGTCCCAATGGCCCTTTATCACTACCATCACTCCTGTGTTCCAATGGCACTTTATCACTACATCACTCCTGTGATCCAATGGCCCTTTGTCACTCCCATCACTCCTGTGTTCCAATGGCCCTTTATCACTCCCATCACTCCTGTGTTCCAATAGCCCTTAATCACTCCCATCACTCCTGTGTTCCAATGGCCCTTTATCACTACCATCACTCCTGTGTTCCAATGGCTGTTTATCACTCCCATCACTCCTGTGTTCCAGTGGCCATTTATCACTTCCATCACTCCTGTGCTCCAATGGTCTTTTATCACTCCCATCACTCCTGGGTTCCAATGGCCCTTTATCACTCTCATCACTCCTGTGTTCCAATGGCCCTTTATCACTCCTATCACTCCTGTGTTCCAATGGCCCTTTATCACTCCCATCACTCCTGTGTTCCAGTGGCCCTTTGTCACTCCCATCACGCCTGTGTTCCAATGGCCCTTTATCACTCCCATCACTCCTGTCTTCAAATGGCACATTGTGTTCGCTGATCCAAGTTGAAGTTTAAAAGGCTAACTGATGGTTAGAAAACCCTTTTGCAATTATGTTAAGCCAGAAATGTAATTGTTTTATAGGAAAACTGTTAAGCGACCCCAAACGGTTGAACGGTAGCGTATATGACTTTAAAAAAGAAAAAAAAAAACTACACCAGTGTTCAGGCAGTCTATTTGTTCTGTAAAAGCTTCCACTGTCATAAAAATTGAAATGCAAATACATTCTGTACATAGAGTTCCTTGAAAATACTATCCATTATTAATTTATATCTCTCCATTAGCAGATGCCAGTAAAAGATAGAGCTGTTCCGCGGCATTTGTTACCATGCACACTGAAATAAAAGAGGAGCACTTTTAAATAATATATGGTTTTAACTGTTTGAATACCAGTTTTTAGTGTTGAAAAAATGTATAGCTAGTATCAGATCAAAAATAACTTTGCAAAAATTTTGCAATGTTTTACTCCAATTGTAGTTTTGGCCCCATAATATAATGTTTATAAGGCAGCTACATATTAGCCGTTTGTATCTTCCTCTGTTATCTGACCCCCAATCTTCTATACAAAAACCCGACTCCTTATCATTGTGGGAAACAATAGAATGACTCAGTCTTAATCATCCAATCTGCTCTCTGACTAAGGAAAGCCTATGGAGGAACGGACTTCATTAGCATCGCCATAAAGCATCAGCTCAGTGTGGTGTTTGAGGCGGGAAAGTCACCCAAAATATCACATGACTGACAGCATTGGAGGGTTATTACTGTATGCAGCGTTGGGGGTTATGAGAAAAAGGTAAAAATATTTTAGCCCAGGTCTTCTTCTTTAATTGCACTGGGATGAGACATGATACCCAATGGTCTGAAGTTTCATCACAATCTAAAAATATTGTATAATTGTTAGAAAATGTTTGTTCTCATTGTCCAAAAATATTTGTTTTACTTCCCCATTCACAAAAAAAACCACTTTAGTTTAAGATCTGCTGGTGGACAATCTTACCCGTTGCCAATGCCAGATTAAAGATCTTGAGGGCCTGCAGCACCTACACAAAAGGGCCCCTTTCTTTCTTGCACCCAACTATTTTTTGTTCTGTTGTGATGCTCGTCAAGACTTTCTCATTCATATCAGGTCAATTATAATGTGGGGCACAACATAATGTAACAATAACTGTATACAGCGCACTTCAGCTCCTCTAAACTGTTGAGAAGTTGCTCAACTGCACTTGAAGACCCTTCCATGTTGTCTGGGGGATGGCGGGCTCTCCTCGGCAGGGTAGAAGCTCCTACGCAGCCTGTGAGTGGGCACCAAAGCCCATCTAACATGGACAGAAAAGGAAGAGAATGGCTGAGAAGCAAGGAAAGAGGAAGGAGCCTGAACAGCCAATCAGAGCGCATTCTGTGACCTAAAGCCCTCCCGCTCTTCCTGTCTAGGTGGACACGGACAGTGGGAGCGAGGAGCCGGCTCCTCACTGGATTAATCAGGTTATATCCATTCCGGCTCCTCTCTGCTGGGCCCTCACATTACCCCAGAGCTCACACGCTGTGCAGGTTATGGAAGCAGAGGGGCAGCTCGAGCCCCTACCAATCAAGCAAGTCTACTATAGGGGGGCTGAGGGTCCTAAACCAATCTGGGGCCCTGGAGCCATGTATCTGCTGGTTACTTCGGTCCTGCCCATTGAACAGAACCTTTCGTCTGAGAATGAAAAAGCCGTAATTCTTTTTTACACTCATTTTTTTCATTTTTGGTTCAAAGCGCCGATCTCTTTTTATCATTTACAGACAGAAACATATGACCAATTTTTTCTTTTTTGTCCCACTGACTTCAACAGAACAAATTATTTAAATGATTACTCAATAAAACATCCTCCCGCCGTCATTACTTTTAATCATTTCGGCTGGAGCATTTTTCATCAGAATTTATTGTGCGGAGTACGATGGGGTATCTAGTTTTCGGAGAAACCTATTTTATATACAGTCTAAAAAATGAGCAATTTTGGGGTGGTTAATGGGGACCTCCCACATGTAAATATCATTAGGATCAAAACAATGCGAATGCATAAAAATCAGCGAGATTTTTTCCAGCTAGTGATTAGCAGATATTACTTTTGTGTTACTTTTTTTGTTGATATTTTGAAAATAAATGACAACCGTCAGAAACAACCAATCAGAGCTATTCGCGCATTACTACGGCTCGCTGAAGTTTAATGGCTGTTTCCGTGGAGGGGGGGATCCGGTATGATCGGCGCGTTCCCAATTTTAAAATAACTAAATTAAATTTATTAAATCAGATTAATAGTTTTTTAGGAATATTTGGTTTCAAATCTATAAATTATTTTACTGTAGGTCAGAAGTGATGAAAAAAAACTGTTTTTTATTGTATTTTGTCCCAATAAACTCCCAATAAAGGAAAGGTATTGGGTTTCATTTTATATATTTTTTTGTATTTTGCTTGTTAAATGTATGAAAAAATATAAAATTGACAACTTTTCAGATTGACAATCAATCAAAAAAAAAACAGCCTGTGAATTATAGGATTTTAGTGTTCAGCTATAATTAAAATTAACCAAATTAAATAATTAATTTGGCTTCCTGGAGTTTTAGTATTTTTTTTGGGGGGGGAGGGGTAAATATCCATCTAGAAATAAAGTGACCAAAAAATTCTTACAAACTGGGCAAAACAAGGATGGAAAATGATGATTTGTTGGGTTTTTGTAAAAAAATAAATAAATAAAAAGACTTTAAAGAGGTCAAAGTGACGAGAAAAGAGAAAATTGATGCTTTGGTAGAAAAATCATACGTCGCCTGATTTTTATGCCCATAACGGAGATCTAGGAAGGTGAAATAGTTCCAATAAATCAGGGGTTAGATGCCAGCGCTGGTAATAAGGTGATAGTAAATAGAGAGAATTACACGCGACGGACAAGCAGACATTTACGGGATGATTAAAGTTTCATACGGAGAGGGGAAGGTGGATTATAAATCTGCTCCGAGGTGGAGAGGAAATTTCCATGTGGGCTTCAATATCGGCTTCAATTTTTTTTCCCCAAATTTATTGATCATAAAAATAAAGCGCGCCCCGTAATCAGAACTTTAGCCGAGTTAGAAGCTGATTTCTCTGTCGCCCGTTTTTAAAGGGTCGGGCTTTGTTCGGAGCCGTCTGCCGTGCTGTCATCTTTTGTTTTAAGTGTTTAATAAAGTTAGAGCTGTTGATATCACCGGTATTAACAAAAAAAAGGCATACAGTGTCATATCTCCCAACAGTCCTGGTTTTAATGGGACAGTCCCTATATTGTGATTCCCCCCCCACCCCCTGACTTGACCAGGAAGCTGTAAAATCAACGGAGGTTTGCCCTATTGCAGCAAAGACCTCGACTGTGGCTCCCTCGTGGGACAGATGGCCATGACACTAGCCATGCCACTTCTTGTGCTACCCCAACCCTCTTCCGGTGCCAGCCGTGCCACCTTTTGCCACTCACTCCGACACAGGTGTACTGATTTGGACCCCTGAAATGTCGGGAGGCGTGCAGCGTGTATATTTTTTGTATTTGCTGATACGTCGATTAGGTACGTGCACACTGCAGGATGTATTTATTAAACAGTTTGCAGGAGAGCTGCAGTTTCATCTAAAAAAATTGAGCTTTGGCAATAATGCAATATGGCGGTTCTTATTGGTCTGTATAATCACCCCAAAAATATACGCAACCTATCAATGTCTTAGCATTCCTGGCATCTGGGAACACGACTGAATATATTTAGGGGTTTGCGGGACGGGGGCCATATTATATTGGAGTTTAAAATATGCCCCCAGCGGATTGGGCGACGGAAGGCGGTATGTAGGCATTTGCCTGGCGTTTCCGATAGGTAGTCTGGGCCTGGGGTACATGTCTGTAGATACACATATACTGTATGAGATAAAAGTGAATTATTCGAGGGGGGAAAAAATGAACAAAAATTTTAGTTTTCACAAAAAAAATAGCCCTAAAACCAGTAAAAATAATAGATTAAATAATACTTTCTTTAAAATGACAAGAGCCCTTTAAACACACTTGTGACTGCTGAACAGCGGTTGCCAGGTTCTGATGGATTCTTTTTCCCATTTATTTGATTGAAACTCAAATTTTCCACTGCTGAATGGCTGGAGTATCTTTGCAAAAAAACAAATTAACTTTTGAGTGGATCTGAAAAAAAAATAGATGACTTTTTGGGGGTAATTATTTTAACTTTAGACACCGACTCTCAATAACGTTCATTTTTTTTTTTTTTCGAAAATACGTTTTGGTGGAAATAAAGTTTTGTTCCGCGTCGGCCTAAAAAATTCCATTTAAAGCCGCATGAGTTTCATATGGTGTAAGTATAAAATAACTGACACTTCAATTTTCTTTTACTCATCTAAAATCATTACTGTGTTTATCGCTCCTTTCAGCTGATGATAGGTCCATAAATGCAAACCCGAATGAGCAATGCCTTCCTCATCTGAATGGAGACGAGGTGTAAAAATGTCACGCTGTTGTGTCAAGTGGAAAGCTGACTCACGTCGAGATGAAAATTAATCGTGAACCGACAAGAACGTTCGAGTGCACCTCGAAAATATTAATATATATTAATAATATTAACGGGAAACATAAATTGCAGATATTGGTAATTAATCTTCAGAGCAGGAAAAACACTAAACTTTTGTAGGCACTAAATTGGGGCGATGACCTTTTTTGGGGTAAAGAGACCTTCAATGTTCTAAACTCGGAACCCCCGATAGACTTCACTCAAGGGGATGCGAGATCAGCAGTGGAGGGCTGGTGTAAGTGTGTGTAAGAGAGCGTGTGTGTTAGAGAGAGAGAGCGTGTGAGACAGTATGTATATGAGAGTTTTCGGGCAGCAGTCAGAGAGTCCAGAGAATAGCAAAACTATTACTCAATTTACTATCCGGTCTTCCCTAGGGATGGGTTCTACAGTATATCGAACGTCCGCACTCACATCAATGCTCCTCTGCATGGTAAATTCATTATAATCATCCCCGGGTTAATGGAGTCATCTGGTTTCCCGGTCTAGATGTAAATATAGACACTGGTGATTGAAATGAAAGACACTTTATGTCCCTGGGTACGGCCGTTTGGTACATATGTGGGGAACTGAATCGTAACTGAATGCAGGATTATTTTGGGAAGAGGGTGAAGTAGCCTTGCCTTGGTCTTCCCTGAAGGCACTTCCAACCACATGGTCGTTCAGCCTACCCATTTTGGATATCTGACACCAATTGTGTCTCCCCTGCCCCATCCACAGTGTATCACGATGGAGTCTACTGGGGCTCTTTAAATCAAATGCAATGGAACATAGTGCTCAGCTCTTCTGGGTTTTACCAAGCCCAATGCCCATTGCCTCTCCGTTTTCTTTTTGTGTCATTGTCACTAGTTCATTTACACTATGGAGGCAACGGTGGCTCAGCACAGCCTCCATACACTGGACTAGAAGGCACCGCGGGCCTTTAAGAGACAGAACGTCGGGATATGAAGTCATATCCCAGCACTCCATGTCCTAAAGGCACTGAACACCTTTTAAAGCAGTGAAGATGCAGACCACGGAGGGAGCGGCCTAGGGCAGCGTGAAAGGTAAATACATCACTGAGTTTACCATGCTTTTCAGTGTAAAATCATAGCTCAGACTATAATCCAGAATTTACGTTTCCTTGCGAATTAAAACCTTGTGACTTCATCTAAATCAATAAACAATAATACATTCCCCCCTACAACTGTCAGATTTATACTGTACAGCCTCCTGATGAAGGTCCCCGAGTGGCATCAAAACCTGGAGGAGCTTCCCTCGTTTAATAAACGCTGGAAATGGAAATGGAACAGTATTAGTATAAATGCAATCTGCGTTATTTATTTTGGGGTATAATAAGGTAACTCAAAACGTATTATATTTACCCTAAATAGAAAAATTTTAGCAATTCAGTTGCAGAGAACTATATAATTCCACCTTGGGAAGTGATGGAGATTTATAGGGACAAATACACTAATTGCCTTCCTGTCTAGACAGTTATCTCTGTTGACCTTGATAAAAAGTGATAACCCTGGAATTTTATGATGAGTTTAAGTAAAAGTCCATATTAGGACATATTCATAATACTTTCAGTATGCCAGGGCTCTGTGTACAAAATAATCAGGTTTGAAGGAGCAGTAATGTTTCCAAAATAGTTTGCTGTCCGTTTTCTTAAATCAAAACGTTTTCAGAAGTGGTAGAGGGTATAGGGGATAGACAAATACGGCTCCTGAATCTACGACATAACCAATGGGGGGGATGGTTCTTATCTTCCATTAAATCAGCAGAGTGCAGGGACAGAGGGAGGATGCATCCCCAAAGGTTTTTTTTACATAAATTACATTGGCGACGGACGGAATTTAAAAAAAAAATTGCTTGTGAGTTTCAGACATGGACAGGCACCTCACATGCCCTCACCTAAAACTCTTAAAATCTCACAAACAGCTCACATATGTGAAGACATGCAACTGAATATTTTAGTGAATGTATCCAAATGTGTATGCATGACTGTATGCAGCAGGTGATAGTCACCCGACTGACTAATAAAAACTCTCTGTCTGGTACCAGTGGTGCTCCAGTGAATACTGCAGCCCATGACCCCCTAACCAGACCCGGCCTTAGGCGTTGTGGCGCCCTGTGCGGACTACTCCTCGTGCGGACTACTCCTCTGGCGCCCCCCCTCACTACCCCCCCTCTCTGCCCCTTCAAACCACCCCCCCTTAAACTACCCCTCCCCTCTGCCCCTTCAAACTACACCCCCCCTCTGCCCCTTCCAACTACACCCCCCCTCTGCCCCTTCAAACTACACACTTACCTTGTTGCCGGAGTCCTGCGGTGAGAGCGGGAGGCATCCGTCTTCTCGCTCTGCCGCGGTGCCGGCATTTCATGTTGAGCGCCGGAGTAGTCCGGCGCTCAACATGAGATGCCGGCACCGCGACGGAGTCACGGAGAGTAAGGGGCGCCGACCGGCTGCTGAGAACTTCACGAGCAATCACCCGGCGCCCCGGCCCGGGACTTAGATTAAAGCATCGGGTTTTTTTGGTTTTGTTTTTTAAACTTTATTTAACATGAATGATGTTAAATAAAGTTTAAAAAAAAAACGATGTTTCAAGTTAAGTCCCGGGCAGGCGCCCCTGCTACCATGGCGCCCTGTGCGGTCGCACAAGTCGCACACCCCTAAGGCCGGCCCTGCCCCTAACACTGGCCACTGTAACCCGCTTTTATATTTTCTCCCTTCTTCTTTTCTCTTCTCTCTCCTTATTGCCCTTTTTTGTTCATTCTCTACACCCCCCACAATACTATCCTACAGCCCCTCACCTCCAAACATTCCCTACACCACACACGAGTATCAAGCAAAACCTTATCCTTTTCTCTCTGTCTTTAAAAAAAACAAAAACATAACAGTTTCTAAAGATCAGGTGAGAGACTAGGGTTAGTGGCCCCTAGGTGCAGTTTATTTTGTCAATGCCTGTAACTAATGTATAAATTTGTATACACATCCACTCATCCTAGCACCATACAATAACACATGATCACTCTAACACCATACACTTAAACATACATATCACAAACTCACACATGCTAACACCATATGCTAACACCATATGCTCACACACATGCTAACACCATATGCTCACACACATGCTAACACCATATGCTCACACACATGCTAACACCCTATGCTCACACACATGCTAACACCATACACTAACACATGCACACTATGATGCTGTGCAGTAACACATGCTTATTCTAACACCATACATTAGCACACACTCTCTAGTACCATAAAGTAATACTCTAAACGCATGCACTCTCCAACACCATACACTAGCACATACTCACTCACGCTAACATCATACACTTACACATACACGCACTTACTCTGTCACATCATTACTGCTGCTCTTCCTCTTACCATCACTTTTACATAACCAAGTCCCTTTCATCAGTCTGTCTAAATGCCAGGTAGACTCACATTAGGCAGTCTATCTCCTAATTTTCACTGGGGCCAAATCTTTAAGGTTACATTTACAGAAACCTGATATAAAGCACAACCGCATCCCCCAATGAAGATTCTAACTGGGTTAAAAAGTTTTACTTACAATCGTCTTATCGGAAGGGAACGAAATAATATATCTGAAGTATTAGTCCTCTAAGACAGCTGCGGTTCTTCAAAACACCCTCACTGTTATAAAAAAAAAATGGAATATTACATTTTTTGATATATCAATCAAGAAAGTATTTCCTACACAGCTGCGGGAGGTTTCCGTCTCCGCTAATATTCAGTGTTTATATTGTTACTTCGAGGGGATGGAAGGACTTGAGAAATGCTCTTCTAAACTGAAGTGTCTGCGTTAGAGAAGAGGAGGAAGTTTAAACAGATTTTGAAGAATCGCTAATGCAATCATGAATCACCAGCCTGCATGGGAAGGAAATATCAGATAAGTCATTTGGGCTCGAAATGTATTTCCCAATAACTTCTGGGTAAGATTTATCTTTTCAGGCTGATACATATCGCGGTTTAATGCCACAGTGTGTCCGACGGGGTAAAATGCTTAGAGATGGAGAATAGATTTAGATCGGCGCTTTATTTCTGTATGTTTTGTGTTTTTTTGCACCTTGGTATGTTATGATCTATCGATTTATATAGCGCCATCCTATTCCGCAGCTCTGTACAATGAGTAATCAGAGCAAGTAGTGCGCCGCGTAACAATTTGGACAGAAACAAAAGGTAAGGCGGGCCCTGCGCGAAGGAACTTGCAATCTAGACGATGATACTTTACAGCCGCTCCTGATGTATTAAAGCAGATCTCCCACCATTGTTTTCATTCTTAGTATCAGATTAAATAATTTATATTTTTAAAACAATTTTAGTTTTTGCCCCGTAATATCATGTTTTCAGGCACCTGCATATCAGCCGTTTGTATGATTCTCGCTCTTTGGTCTGAGCCCCAATCTACTAAACACCACGACTCCTTATCATACTGCCTGTGGGAAACAATAGAATGGCTCAGTCTCAATCACCCCCACGGACACTCTGACTAATGAAAGTCTATGGAGGAACGGACTTCATTAGCATCACCATAAAGCATCATTTTATTGGTTTTAACTAAAACCCACAATCACCCAAATCTTGCAAGTCAGGAGAAGTCTGAGGATCTCTTCAACCGGCGGATGATCCCCACCGCCCCATGGACAGTTGGGTTGCTTGGTGGGACGGCAGGACAGTGCCCAAAAATCAGGACTGTCCAGTGGAACGGAGGACACTTGCAATGTATTCCCTGGAGCAGTGGTTGTCCCATGGCTGCCCTAGCAGGGATTTCTAAAAACTTTGGCCTGTTTGAGGCTTTTGAGGCCAAAAAAAAACATGGCCCTGGAGACTTTTAGAGTTGTTGCTCTAAAAATGCAAATATTATATAAATATACTGTATATATTAATGCATATGATAGCTGAGTGCCCCCTTTAAGCAGTCAATTTGGGGCAAAAAGGGCCAATGAGGGGACACTCGCTGCAGCTCTGAGGAGATGCAGCTTCTCCAAAAGGTTTGTAATGGTTTTTTTTAACCGGTTTAATGCAGGTTTATAATATTTTAATTACTCCGGGGGCATGGACTCTATGTCCCTGCCATGCAGCGATGCACGTCATGGCTGCTGCTGGTACAGGTGGGGAATCCTCTTCTCCTGCGGCGGTTTCTGGTTGATCCACCACCAACGTGTAGTTCCGAGTTCCAGCTAAAAATTTTAAGGGCAACACCTGTCCTATATTTTTAAAGGGGAACACAAGTCCAGCTTCAATTGCTGTGTGTGCAATTCCTTCCTCTCATACCTATATATACTTTCATTACCTCGTAGCCCTTGACTTTTAGAGTTGTTTAGAGTATACAGCTTCCGGTAATTGTTTGAAATTCCAATGCAGACAGTGACATATTTTGCATTTGATGCTCATATTGACCCTTATTTTCAGCTTCCATATTATTTAACCCTTGTTCTCAACCTGCTTTTAAATTATATAAATTATATAGTGTTACTGAAGTAACCAAAGTGACAGTTGAATGTCTAGTCAGCTCCTGGCTATATTAGATGTTTTCAATTTAAATACCAATAAAGTTATCTTTGCATTTAAAGGGCATCAAAGAATAATGCATTATAAATACTCTGTAAGTACTTTAATATCCATTCATTAAAATGTAAATATTAATACTAATAAGTACTTGAAAGGACAAGGACATGGCTCCTTGCCTCAGACTTGACCCAACAATTCATGCCACTGATTGGCTGCTTGAAGCAGCCAATCAGTAGCAAGGAAGTGCTTCCACTTAAATGAATGGCTATGATATTTTTTTATATTTGAATATATTTTATAAATATTTTTATGATATTATATCTCTATTATATTTTATGACATATTATTTAATATATATTTTTATGATATTATATCTCTTATATTTTATTACATATTATTTTATATATATTTTTATGATATTATATCTCTATTATATTTTGACATATTATTTAATATATATTTTTATGATACTATATCTCTTATATTTTATTACATATTATTTTACATATATTTTTATGATATTATATCTCTTATATTTTATTACATATTATTTTATAAATATTTTTGATATTATATCTCTATTATATTTTATTATATATTATTTAATATATATTTTTATGATATTATATCTCTCTTATTTTTATTACGTATTATTAAATATATATTTTATTATATTATATCTCTCTCTTTTATTTTATTACATATTATTTAATATATATTTTTTTATACACCATTATGTCTCTCTTTCTCTGTTAATTTCATTTTACGTGACGCTTGAATTAAGTATGCAGAACATTCTGCAAACCTTTTTTTTAAATACATAAATATAATCTGATGAATTGACTGCAAAAGTGTTTTGCTCATCTGTAACATTACTGTGGAATGGAATGTGAATGCTTGATTTAATTGTCGTTCAAAATGAACTTCTAATTTATAATTAAGGTTATGTTTGAAAACTGTATTTTTCATTTAACTTTTTTTCTTGATGTGTGATTATAACATTTAGAAACATTTTTGTAGCATTGAAAATAAAAAAATTAAAAAAGTGCTAAAGGTTATAAACAAACACGTTCAAGGGGATTCAGACTATCCATTTCACTCGAGTACCACTATTCACAGGTTGCAGGAGTTTCAACAGAAACGTGGGGCAATTCAACTTTAAAAAAAAAAAAATTTAACGAAAGCTCCCCCAATTAGGGCGAGACTTGGGATGACTTAGCAGCCCTTGCACTTTAAGGGCAGTGGCAGCTAAATGACATACGTGTGGCCATGTGATATCATATACTGATCTTAGTATCCATAGCAATAACATTGCAGGAGGCAGTAGTGATATGGTGGCACGGATCTACCCTAGCCCCCCAGGTATCAGAAATACGCACACACGCTAATGCCAAATACTTACACACAATCATGCTAACACCACACACTCTAAAACCACACAGTAGCTTGCACACACACATGCTAACACAAGACGCTCACACATGCTAACACCATACACAAACACATGCGCACTCTACCTTCATATAACAACACACACCCACTCTAACACCATACACTTACACATACATCCAAACAAACGCACACTCTCTCCCATGACCACTGCACTACTATTGCAGAGTTGGGGTAACATGTGGCCCCTGGGCTGCCTGGTGTCATGCACTGGTCGTACCATCTTTAGCACCCCCATGTGAATGGATACATGCTGAATGCATGTAAAAAAAGTACTCGAGGGGCAACCTAACAAAGTATTTAAAAACTAATATAACTTGAATTACCCTTTATAACACAATCATCATTAAAGTAGCAGAATTATATAAGAAGTAGAATATATTACAAAAAAGAAAACTATCTGTTAAAAATAGAATAACGTCCAAGAAGTGAAACACTTTAATTTGCGGAAAATCCCCCCAAGAAAATGTTTACGTTAATAACGCTGTCACTGAACCTGCCATTAATCCGTGTGCGTTATCTACAGCTGACAGGCCGGCGTTGCTGGTCCAGGCTCAGATGACATAATCCTCAGATGTTCAAGTAAGGAGCTGATCCGTAATGAGATGGAAATATTATGGTAAGAAGATTTCAGGAAACTAGTTCAGGGAATGTGATCGGAATTACCATTCCACGGCATTTTGAATGATTGTGTGAAAATGGCTAGAAGGGGCTAATTCCTATAATCTCCCCGGGGGGGGAGGCTGGAGTCACGGCCATAAATTCCAGAGATCAGTACTGATAGCTGACAATGTGCGTAAATGAGAAATCAGGTCCAAGTTTCAGGGACGGGTGATCCGCCTATGCTTCACGGACCTAGCCCCTCTGTGTCTTAATGGGAACACGTTTCTTGGCTAAAGACTCAAACTCTGAATGTCAGGGTTTCAGGGGAGGAATTACTCAGCGGGGAAAGTCTAGGAGGACAGTGGGTGCTTACTTGCCCTACTCTGGTTTAAAGATTACAGGGCAACTGCCAGAAACCCATTTCTTCTTCTTTTCTTCTATTTGTTTGACGAGGGAGACAACATATAGCCATTTTTAGTAAAGGACAAAAAGTAGCACCTTTGACATAGTGGAACCCGTTCTGTGCTCCTTCTATGTGGTTGTTTGGGGGTCAAGTGACCAGATTATTTAGTTGAAACCCCGACACATGTTTAATGTTTTAGTTATCTAATTTCAACAAGTTTCAGCCAATGGAGTAGGACGTATACGCTGTGTTTGTATTTGGGATGAAAAAAAGAAATGTATCCGTAATAAAGGAAGCATTCAACAGAAATAAATTTGTTACTTTTCTGAGCTAAAAAAAATGAACAATGTGGTGACTAAAATTCCACGTTGCGTTAACTAGAAGGCATGCAAATTGGTGCAGGCATTATTAAGTTATAGGAGTTAGAAAATTAACCTTTTGCCTCATTTAACTCCTCCTCTGGCTGCATCTATTGAGACCAGGAAGCATTCTTATGTACACTTTCTGCACATGCTCAGTAGCTCTTCCATTGAAGTCACTGAAGCAGCAGCCAATCGTATATATGCTTTCAAAACATTAGTGCTCCGATAGGATACATGTGATTGGCAGCTGCTACTCCCGCTGATTTCAATGGGATCTTAGCTGTAAAGGCTTAGAACACTTGTGAATTTACCTTTGGGGGCCACACGAGGACTGACCTAGAGCAGCCCCCCCAGTCCCTTCCACCTCCGCGGTCAGCGTATCGATACAAATCATTACAATAAAAAGCAAATTCCGCACGCCAGGAACAGAAGTCTTATAGAGCATCTGGTCACCCTTCTTTTGCTAAGGACTGGATAGTAACCATTACATTTGGCTGACCCGGCCTATAGGCTGAAAGTTTTCACCGATCACACACTTTAATCCAAAATTATACAAAAACTTAAGGTTTTTCTTTCCCCGGGGCCAACGATCTGCTATTTATCATATCTTTGTGTACTTTATACTAGAAATCCTTTAAATAATAAAAATAAAATCTAATAATAAAATAATAATAAAAAAAATAATTTAAATAAGTTACAGATTGCCTTTTATTAAACTCAGCTCTGAATTCTATTATATTTCTAGAGCACTTAAAGTTATTTTGAACATTAAAAAAAAAAATCTCTATTGAATTATTATTTCAACAGAAATAAAAAATAGCCGTTCTTGCTTCGACGCAATAAGCATTAGCTTAAAGAGTTGCGGTTTCCGGATGAAGTTCACCTCTCTAATATGCCCTACATCGTTATGAAAGAGTAACATAAGACTTTAAAATTCTAATGGGTTTTATTTTGTAGTTAGAAATTTGGATGAAACTAAACGATGTAATCGGGACGGAGTAACCTTTTTCTGCCGAGTGTCAGCTCATCCATATGCTCTGAGGCATAAAAACAACATGCCCTCCCCCTTAACTTGTAAGAAAATATCACAGCTGTCACCTTGATAGAAAGAAAATCTCATTAATTCGATCTATAATGCTTCGCTCAGCACAGGTATAAAAGCCAACGAATGACATCGGAGAACCCGAAATCGCTGCAAGTTTTAGCGTTATGCTAAATAATGCGTGATTTATTAACTATACTCCCATCAAAAAAATATTCCGGACGATTGAATTACTTCCCACTTCGGCCAGATCGTAAGTTTTTATTTTGTTTGCATCTGCAGAATCTGAAAAATATATTGGGCTTGAAGAGATCGTTGGTGAATTTTGTTTTTTTTAGATTGTATTTATTTATTGCTGGCATTAAATATTACTGGTTATTACAGTTTACAGGGAATAAAACAGTTTGATGGACAGGACATGAAAAGTGGATAACTTATAAGTCTTATATATATATATTGTTTTTTAATAAAGAGGGGAAAAAAAGAAAAAATGAAACAATGAAAAGGCATCTTTAAACTAAGGTAATCAAGTAAGTAAAGTGTAATAAGTAAGTACTTGTATTGGTAAGTATATGTGTGTGTGTCTGTGTTACATTGTAAGCAAACACTGACCTGATGCTTTATGGCGATGCGAATGAAGTCAATTCCTCCATAGACTTTCATGAGCCAGAGTGTTCGACTGGGTGATTAACACTGAGTCATTCTATTGTGTCCCACAGGCAGTATGATAAGGAGTCGGGGTGTTTAGTAGATCGGGGGTCAGATAACAGAGTGAGATACAAACGGCTGATATGCAGCTGCCTGAAAACATTATATTATGGGGCAAAAACCACAACTGGTTAAAAAAGAAAAGAAAAAAAATGTAAAAAATGTAATACTAGTAATAAAAACAATAGATCAAGTTCAACTGAAAGCACAGAACCTAATTACATGATTAAATAATTATTTCCAGGGAGGGGTTGGACATTTAGCTGTATCAGACTGATTTTCAAAAAAATACCTTGTTATTATCCAATCACAGAATGGAGAGCAGATAAATGGCAGAAAATATTATCTTTAAAAACACTTCAGAAGTGTCTTGTTTTATTAAATAAACATCTCAATAATTGCTGAACCCTCTGAGCATTTTGTTGTTTAATCTTCTTTTTATGTTGTCTGTAATCAGCGATAATCATCTTGTAGTGTCAATCACTGCAAAACAAAACCACTTCAAAAAGAACTTATGAATACACGTAAAACAAACCAATAATATGCATTATATTTATTCCTCGTTGTCTGATTACTTGGAGACACAAAAAAGTTCTGTAGTAAACTGAGTGGTATTCAGCATTTCCTCCTCAAAAGGAATCTCAATTAACACATTGTGCTCCGGACACAAAAATATACATTCATTTCATCCTTCTGTATTTCCAAAGCAATTTATGTCTGAGTTTAGAAATCGGTTTTTAATGGAGAAACTTAATAATGATAGGATTTATGTGGGCAAATTCGAACAGGGATGAACCTATCTGAATTTTTGTGTTTTGTTTGTGTTTTTTGTGTTTGTGTTTAGCCAGAATCAGACCAAGATGTCTTAACAGTGCTCCACCAAAAAAAAAAAAAAGAATAGTTTCTATTGCTCCTATGTGAAGTCACTTTGGGCTAATATACCTCTTAAAACTTAAAATTATCCATTGAAACCACTGATGGAATCAGAAAGGTCCACCGTTTGTGTTTCCCCTCGGCTACTGAGACACTTGATGTAAGCCCTCTAAAATACATTAGACATGGCAGCTGCTATTGTTCATAGTTGCCAACATTTAAAAGAATTCCAGGGACATTTTGCAGCACACATCTGACAAGCTGTTCTGGGAAAAAGATGGTACAGACAAGCTGTTTACGGCATTGGCAAGCTGTTTGGAGATGCACTATGGCACTGACAAGCAGTTAAGTGACAAAGATGGCACAATCAAGCTGTTTGGGGCACTGACAAGCTGTTTGGTGAAAAACTAGGGTAGACAAGCTGTTAGGTGACAACAATGACACTGGCAGGCTGTTTGGGGTCACTGTTTGGTGGCAAAGATGCAATAGCTTGTATATGGGGCATTGACACACTGTTTGGTGGCAAGAAGGCACAATCAAGATGATTGGGGGCACTGGCAAGCTAATTTGGGGCATATATGGCACAGACAAGCTGTTGGGGACAACGATTCAGACAGAAAAGCTATTTATGGAACTGACCAGTTAGACAAAGGTGGCACATACAAACTGTTTAGGGGCAGCGACAAGCTGCTCCAAGAGGCCAGAACAATGCAGGCGGATTAGAGGATTAAACAGGGAAGAATCCGTCTTTATTCCGTCCTCTTGGAGTACTACTGCGAAAGGGCGGGGGCACAGGCATAGCCTCTCCCCCATTCCTCCAATTGGGAGAGAGTATACCCGGAAGCTCTGCCCTTTCGCGGAAGTGCTCCAAGAGGCATGGTTCACACAGCGGATACAAGACGTGGGCAAAGAAAGAAGAAAACAATCAGAAAAGACAAGAGAAGCAAAACTGCGGGAAAGGAGATGGGGATACAGAAGCGGACGAAAAACCGAGAGAATTACGGGTGCAGTATTTTTTTTCTCACCAACACCTGCAACTGCTGATTTCCTTTCACTATCCCCGGTAAAACCAGGACAGTTCGCAACTACGCGTTTGTCACGTTTTGTCAATGCCTGTCCCTGACTTCGCTGCCTTCTCCACTCCTGATCCGGCTTGTATGATAACCATCTCTGTTGCTGACCTGTGCCTGTTCCTGACTTCGCTGCCTTCTCCACTCCTGATCCGGCTTGTATGATAACCATCTCTGTTGCTGACCCGTGCCTGTTCCTGACTTCGCTGCCTTCTCCACTCCTGATCCGGCTTGTATGATAACCATCTCTGTTGCTGACCTGTGCCTGTTCCTGACTTCGCTGCCTTCTCCACTCCTGACCCGGCTTGTCTGACGATTCTTACTATTCATCAGTGCCTTTGCTGCATACTGGGTTCCTCACTTGTATTCTCAAGAACTTTGTGAGAGCGTTGTTGTCAGTCATTTTATACTTAATATGTAAATTTCCATTTTATGCTGTAAAATCGTTACTTATATGCTCCTTGGGTAATCATAATTTATGCCTCACTCATTATTTCCCCACAATGTGCCCAATATTATTATTATTGGGGGAGGGGCACACTTATACTTATTATCACTATATTTTTTTATTATTATTATTTTTTATATATTTTGTATTTATTTATATTTTTCTTGAACTAAACATTTTCCAAGAAAGAAATTCAACCAAAGTATAAAAAAGAAATCTTTACACTTTGTTCGTTTTCGCTGATTATGTTTTGTACCTAATACAGACACATTAATATTTCACAGCAGAAGCAAAAAGGGATTTTAAGAGGAAAAAAAAATCAAAGGAGGTTCAGTTAATGATCTCATTAAATGGTAGTTAAGTGAAAACTTCATTCAAATGACTTGGGATCAAACAAGAACATAATTGATCAAGACCAATGAGGTGCTTATTGATCCCTCAAGATGTTGAATTTCCTATGAAGAGAAAAAGTAATGAACCCAAACACTAATGATTCTAAGTTTTATGCAAAGGAATACGCAAAGTATACTGACAGCATATGATAATGTGAAGAACATAAGACTTTTTATGGGAAAAAAATCAGCTTACATTCAAGCAACCTATCAGTGCCTGCTTTTAAGTCACATGATGATTATATATATATATATATATATATATATATAAATACATAACTCAAGAATAATTTCTGAGAAGGACTGATGTCGCTAATAAAAACAGATCGGCCCCATTCGGCCCATTTAATCTGCCCGTTTCTCCTGCTGTAAAGACTCAAACCTTAATCAGTCGTTGGTCTCGTCTTAGATTCAGGAGCCGTATGTCTATCCCATGCATGTTTAATACCCTCACTGTATTACCCTCTACCACCTCTGCTGGGAGGGTGTTCTATTTAGCTACCACCCTCTCCATAAAACGTCCTTACATTACATCTAATCCTCTGACTAATGCTGCCTTTAGTTATGAAAGTGTTAAATTATCGCCGCATAAAAGTGTCTCTGCTACATAACAGTCACAATGTTCAGTATAATATGTTCAGAAACATGGCAGGACGGGGTTAATAATGATAGGTGACCAGGCTGACAGGTAAATGGGGGGTGTTTGATACCTGTACGTTTCTAATAACATGGGGGGGCAAGATCACCAATGACGTAGGGGGGCAGGCGTGGGGGGGGGTGGTGGTCCTCTTGGGCGATCAGGCCCGCCGGTATCCCACTGCTCAATGGGCCTTTGATCTCCTCAACGGGGCCGTTTACACTATGGAGGCTGTGCCGCTGTATTAGCTCGCCCTTACGAAAAAATTACTGCAGTTTTTCTGAAGTAATACTGCAGTTTTTTGGACATGAAAAAACTGCAATACTGCACATTTACTGCATTTGTACTTCACTGTACTGCACTTTTACTGCACATTTGCTGCACTTTTTTTTATATTGCAAACCTACAGTTGTACTTCAATGTATCGCAGCTTTATTGCATTTGTACTTCCGTACAAAAATAACTGCAGTAAAACTGCAGTACAGTGAAGTACAAATGCAGTAAAAGTGCAGTATTGCAGTTTTTTCATGTCCAAAAAACTGCAGTATTACTTCAGAAAAACTGCAGTAATTTTTTCGTATGGGCGAGCCCATCCGCCGATGCCGTAAGCCCCATCATTGGCCTACCCAAAGAGGGTAGCCGGAGCCTGGGATCTCCCAGGTATGGAGATGGGGAGGAATAATCATGTAGATCCTGAGAACAGGAAGTTAAGATGGACACTACTACAGTATAAACACAATTTCTAATTTGTTTCTAATAGTCTCTAACACATGCATCTCTTATTTTAATACGTAAACACCGTGATGTTGGTTTATTTAGTGCAAAATATAGAATTTGCTAAAAGTGACTGATCTTTGTTATTTTGAGTCCCTCTAAACAAGAAAAAACGCACTTTGTAAGAAAAAAATGTAAATATATGTACACACACACATCCGTGGTTGAATATTTTGTTAAATTGACTAGCAAAATCAGCAGGAAAAAAAAGACTTATCTTTTGTGAAGGCTGAATGGAGCGGCAGATACAATCTCCCCAATTCCCACGCCGCGAAGATAAGAGCGCTCGCCTCCGTCTCCTTAAAAAATTTCACCTGACCCGGAGGCTTGTCTAAATCTCTTTTATAAAGCGCCGTCGATTTAGGACACAGAGAAACAATTAATGGTTCCGTAGAGAGAGGTTTGAGAAAATGCGGATATTATCCCCTTAATGACAAAGCCCGTACATGTACGGGCTCAAAATGCATTGTTTTCAATTGGTTTAGGGACCGCCCATTGTCCTTAAGGGGTTAAAAGAAGCGCAGAACAGGCGAGAGTCGGAAGATATTTAGTATTTTTCTGCCGGCTGGTCTCCTTTCCTGACCTTATGTGATCCTTTTTTTAAAAAAATTTAAAGAAAAAAAATATATATATCTACACTGCCATTCAAAAGTTTGGGGTCACTGAGCTGTTTTCATGGAAAACAAGGACATTTCTGGCTGTAACATAATCGCAAAAGGGTTTTCTTACCATCCATTGGCCTTTGAAGCAAGGAAGCAAGCATCTTTGCCCCTTAGTAGAGCGTCGTCACATGACCAAGGCTTAAAAGCCTCCAAAAGGGCGTCAGAAACTCGGCCAATGAAACATGAGTCCTTCAGGAAACGTCATGTGGGTTGTGAGATCTCTTTGGTAACTCCATGGAGAATTTTTCACCTTTCTCTCAGATCGATACCCCCCCCCCAACGTACCAAAATGAAGGGTACCAGCTTGGTTAATAGGGGGTCAATTCTTCAGTGGGGTAGAATTCGAGTTTCATCTCACCTCCTCATGAAGTGACAAGGTGGAATCCAAGAACCCTGGGTGTCGATGAATCCAACTTTCCCGTCTTCGTCAACCTAATTCGAATCGACTTCCTGCCGAGCCGTCGACCGAGTCGGCAGTAATAATAAGGCATATTGGGCATTTTATTCAACTCTTGGGTGTTTGTGACAATGCTTTAGTGAATTTAGGCAATTTTGAAAAGCTCCTCCATCAGGTATTTATTATATAATGTGTTTATCCAAAATAAAATGATAATAAAGAATATATATATATATTTTTTAAGTATTTTTAATTAAAATATATATACAAGGCAGCAAGTTCATCGGAACCCTACGATCGACTTGCTGCTTGTACGTTGCAAAAGGCAAGATTAACTTTCTTCTATAAGCAGGTTTCTTATTGCATCCTATTTACTGCAATTATAATTAGTAATAAACTAATGAAAAATAATGCCATAAAAAGCAGCACAATATTTAGAATTATAAATCGATATTTTCAGTTCCAATTACGTCATCTTGAAACAAAACGCGGCACTGCCTGCCTAATAACTTCACGTCAACAAGACTCCTCTTCAAAAATAACGAAATAATCCAATATTTAAATTGTTTGAAACTGGAGCTATTTATATTAAAATATAATAAAGTCTTATATGCAGATCGAGATCCATTAAAACGATCTTGTTTCATTTATAATTGACGGCGTGATTTATGAGCGCGGAAAATTCATTTCTCTATTTAAAATAATTTTTAAAAAAATACCGTCGACCAAAATCCGCAACCCGAATGGGATATTTTCTGATGAGAATTCAAAAGGCGCCGCGTGACATCAGCGATTTCCTTTTCATACGATTGATGTCAAAAATTGTAGGGGTCTCTGTCATATCTAACTTAATAATCATAAGGTTCCTTTTTCTCAGTAATTTCTAAAAATGGCTGTAAATGACATGAAATAAAATTATGTTTGAAAGAAAAGAAAAATCTGATTAAATTACCCCGATCTTCATCTTGACCTGGATGTCATATCGGTCACATAAGGGATTAACATGATTGTATGAGATCATTTGGCAACATCCCCAATATATGATGCTTTTGGAATTAAAAACCGTAGTGTTTTTTCTAAGGGATAAATAATATAATGAGTGAGTAGAATTTTACTCGAGACACAATATAAAGTTATATGAAACATTCCTTTCTATTTAATGTTAAATGGTAATATAGTGATAGGGGGTAGATGGGTAGCCTACTAGCTACCCTTGGGTCAGATCTGGGGTAACTTTCCCAATTGGCAAATGTATTTTGGAGTCTGGATAGAGCCCGTTGAGGGTCTTGGGGGTTCTTTCTTACAGGGTCTGTAGACTAAATCGTGGCAGACTAATTCGAGTTGATTGCCGGACCACTCCATTGAGTTCTATGAGAGGGGAATGGTCGCCATCTTTGGGTCTGAGAAGGAGAAGGGCTTCACGAAAGTGAGCTTGTTATTACTTCTGTAAGAGTTAACCTGACCTCTTGGCAACTGAAATATTAGTTATTTAAATCATAAATACATAAAAAATATTTAAAGATCTTTCAAAAAAAATAATAATAAAAAAATAGTTATTTTTGTTCAAAATAAAAATATATTTCACAGTTAATAATATCATTTACGGGAGGGTCTGCTTTGATTTAAAGCACATCGTCAAAGTTGAGGGTGTTTTTTTTTTTTTTTTTTAAGCAATTTTCATTAAATTATAGTAATGAGTGTTTAATTAATTTCAATTAAATATCTTCAAGGAAATAAGATACATGAAAGTAGCTTCTAATTACAAAACATATTTGATGTTACCCAAAGCAATTGCTTATTCAGCAGTGATTTTCCAGAGTTCTTGATAAGACTTTCAATGAGTACACTCACCAACTTCTAGATTTTATCCAGTTGATTAAAGTGTTTGATATCAACCAGCGTGTCTGAAATTCTTAATGCCGAAAAAAAGGGAAAGCTTTTCTAAAATTCCAAGGATTTAAAAAAAAAACAAAGCAGATGAATGCAGCGCTCAATAGCCACGTTGTTAGCGATAGCGGGGCCCGGCTGAGGATGATGAGGCGGCGCTTTAAGGCCAGTGGCCACCAAATGACATAAGTATAGCCAACAGTCTATGTTTTTCATGCTCACGCAACATGCGACCGGGCACATACAACCGGTGCAAACAGCAGGAAGCTGGAGACCGGACCCAATAAAGATCCAGACTGGACGATGTATAATAATTGCTTGTTTATTATAAATAGTTTGTCACGTTGATATGCAGCAGCAGGGTTACAAAGCCCACAAGGGAGACATGATGAAAACCCGCCTAACGCGTTTCGCACTGAACTCATACGCATTAACTTTGTATAGATGGGATCCCATCATCCGCAAACACATCGAGACTTCCCAAAGCTGCAATATCGGGTCATACAGGGATGGATCAAGGCTTTCCAAAAATCTAAATGTATTTACAAATAAAAAGACATTTACGCATTTATATATTGGAGAATACAATGTGTATGCAACATCATTTGGGGTTTACCCACCCAGCGTCCTCCGTCCCCTTTCCACAAATAATCGATAATTATAAACTGCCGATACAATGCGATATCCCTGATATTCTTTTAAAGCCAATATTTTTGACGTCCGTTTTCTTTTTAAAGCAGGGCAGAGTGTCAACCGAATAATGATTAAAGATTTAAATCAACAAAAGAGTTAAGGAACTATTGATTAAAATGTAATAGGAAACAGGGGGTTTGATGTATGTGTCAGGTGATTCGCAGTTGAATTGGTTGTAGGGCATTGCTGAATTTGTATTAAGGAATGGACTATTTTTAAAGCCAGAAGGAAAAATTCTTATTGTTTTGGAGATAATTAGTAATAACCAGATGGACACTGCATGTTTCCCGTCAGTCGGCGCGGGGGGTCCGGAGCAGCTAATACTTACCAGGAGGCCGGGACAGCAGGAGGATGGGCAGACTGGGCGCTAAAAAAACGTGAACTGCCCCGCACAGATGCCCTAGTGTGGTCCTTCTATTGGAGATCGTGTTTGGCTGATAATGACCCTGGACTGGCCTGACTACTCTCCTGCGTAGTGAATCTGTTAATACCTGTCTGCCATACCTGGCTTCCCTAACTACCTGCCCCATGAACCGACCCCTGCCTTGTATGACTACCCATTTAGTGAACGGAGCCCAGCTGCATTTGACCATCCGTCCTGGATCAAGCCCTGGCACCCTGTGCTATCTGCCTAGGAAATCTACCTGCAGTTTACCTATACAGGTGTCCGGCTATTTTACAAAACTGTTGGGATCATCCAAGTCTCTGTCCGCTTATCTTGAGGCTCAACCCCATGCTAGGTGATTCAGGGCAAAGAAGTGTGGGCTTCTAAGTTGAAGGCTGACTTGACACCGTCCAGTTGGGTCGAGACGCCTTCAAGTTTAACTCGACTGAGACAAGTTTAACTTTTAGCTGAGTTGGTCTTGCAAGTCAGCGTTCAAGTCTATTCAGCTGTAGAGTTGGCTATTGAGTCTGTCGCTATTATTAAGATTAATGGAGTTTTAAGCCAACCTGTCTCTTTCCGAGGTCAACTTGATTTTGCCAAGCCCTCTTCCCACTCAACATTCAATTTGACCGCCGTGCCGAACAGATGAGTTGCTGAGTTCTTCATAGAAACCCCTTAAAGTTGGGCATTTTTTTGTTGATATTACTTGTTTAACTGGTAGTTGCATTAATTTAAGTAAATAGACAAGTTGTCCACTATTGACCAACTTTAGTCTGGGCAACGTGACACAACTCAAATGCACTGACCATGCTACATGGACATCAACGAAGATAGTAATGAAAAAAACACGTATCTCACACAGAATTTGAAGCCATGCTGCAAAATCTTGCTTCTTCGTCTATGATCCAACATTTCTTGCCACTGATTGGCTGCATGAAGCTGTCAATCAGTAGCAGGATGATGCTCTCATTGAAATCAATGATAGCAATGTGCCCATCCACCGACATCAACGCACCTGGACACAGGAGCAAATGTCCCTAATATGTTATGGAGGCCAAGCTAGCTTGGCCTTCTTGCAGACAAGGTTGTTAATTGGTTATAAGTGCAAAAACTGCTAAAATGTAAAATTATAGAATCATTATTATGCAAGTAAAAAAAAACTCAATAAAAATGCAATAGCTAACAATGTGTTCCATCATAATATAGTCAATAGCCTTGCCTTGTAGAAATCAAATGAGTTAATCTTTTCATGCCTAAATGATCAGGGAGACTCCAGAGCAAAAGTATCAAAAACTATTAGAGGACTTTTGAAGGTCAGGTGTTTATTTTTACATCCTCATGAGTGACAAGACAAAAACAAGAAGGTAACGCAACGCTGCACATGCGGCAATTTTAATTTTGAAGTCAGCGCGCAGAAAAATCTCTGGATAATTATTCTAGCTAAAACTAATAAAATCGAAATAATTCTTGCAAAAATTAACATACCGCGGAAAGACATCTGAGCGAAAGCGGATTAATATTCAGATCAAATATACGTCGGAGGACTTTTATTTTTCTGGTTAGAGGCACCTCCATTTTGAAGGATGTCTCAGAAAAGAGAAACCCGTACGCTGACAGAATCACCATTTTAGGGTTTTTTCCATAATTTGTGAGTTTATTATGCTGATGGCTTTAGTGTATTTGTTGTTTATTAACAGCAGTACAGTTTCTAATTAAGTAACAAGGCATTAATTGGGAACAATTACTGTAGCGTATAATTCAACTGAATGTCTATCAGGTGATCTGAAGGTTTAACACAATGAGAACAAGTTCACCACAATATCTTTTTATCAGGACATAATAACAATAATCTGTTCCTTAGCAGGTCTAAAAATTAGGTAAACACAACCTCAGAGGAGCAACGTGACATATTACAGCGCTGTGATTTATTCAACAAAAATAAAGCCAAAATGGAGAAGCCATGCGTGAAAAACTAAGTACACCTTGTGCTTCAATAGCTTCTAGAACCACCTTTAGCAGCAATAACTTGAAGCAATAGTTTTCTGTATGACTTTATCAGTCTCTCAAGTTGTTGTGAAGGAATCTTGGCCCACTCTTCTTTACAACATTGCTTCAGTTCATTGAGGTCTGCTAAGGTATGGGGTGTGTGTTTGATGTGAATGTTGCGATACAATACTCTTTCTTTCTGCCCTTGACATTATCTCTACTGTCTGCACTGCCAGCACCACCATATAGGCCAGTTGGGTGAGCACCTTGGGTTGTCATCAATATGTTCTCTCTGTGTTGAAGAACAAATATAAGCAGATTATGCACTAACCGGTAGGATATCAACACTCTGCTGGGCAGGACGATAGCAGGAGATGAAAAGCAAAAATATTTTCCCGTCAAAAGCATTCCCAAGTATCTCATGACTTTTCTCCTTTTCCTGTAGGAAACTATAACAATTGTTATTTGCTATGAGCGGCTACAAAATATCAACGGGTCGATGTCACAATGAATGCTAGAGTTCTGTATTGTTTCTGTAATATTCCGTGGATTACACTTCACGAGTAACTTTACATCTTTCTCTGTGTTGGGCCAATAAAAATGTACCGACATCAACTGAAATGATACCTCTCTGCGCTGCATAGATACAGGATTTGCAGAAGACTCCCAAGATGATCAAGTACCTGCATACAAATCTTGTGAGAGATCTGGGAGACTAGGAACAGCAAGTTACTTTATATTCATGTAATATCTAAAAAGACAAAGTCGGTTATTTGCCGGAGAAGATGTAATAAATTTCTCGTTCATTGGAAACGTTTAAAACGTGTTAAGCCGCTTGTTGGTTTATTTAGAATCTAAATAGCAGTAACTTAACAGACTGCGGCAAAGCGGGAATTCCTTACAAGCTCAGCGTTTATGGATTTTGATCTTATGTTAAAAACATTTGTCTGAATCCCATTACCGCCTCCAAAACTAGATTTATCAGTACAAGGAGAAGGTGCGTGTTGGTAATATCACATTAAATTCCATATGTTCAGGTTCGTGAGCTGCTCCAGCTGTGAGGACCTGCTTGTAGGACAGAAGATAACTCTGCCTGACCATAGGGAGCGGGCTACTGGTTGGGAGACCAAGCACCTCTTTTCCTCTTCCTTTAGTCAACTGGGAAGGATTTTCAGGGACTTTAGACACAAGTTGTATGGAGGATCCAAAGAACATAGGCCCCATTCATTTATTTTTACATCCCAGATGCATTGCTTGACATTTATCAACGTTGACCTGCAGCTCCCACACACTTGACCATTCTACAGAGTTTTAGGCTGACCTCAGAAAGTCCCGCTTTTTTTATTTTTTATACCTTAAACGGTTGAGACAGAGGAACGGCTCCATTGTATTCCATGTATTTTTCAATATCAAAACATTTTAGAGGAAAGATATTACGCGCGATCATTTGCTGCCCTCTTCTGGTTTTCATAAATCAACTATATTGTTTAAAAAGATGACAATCCATACACAACTAGAAACAGTAAAGCTAAAAAAAAGTGTTTTCTATACTCTGCGCATGCATCTTTAGCATGAGGGATTGTTCCCAGCCTCACAGGTTTTCTGTAGGGCTATTAACACAAATACCTCTAAATTGTAAGCTCATTTGACCCTTAAATGTTATAACAAGAGGTCATAATGTAAAACTAGTGGTTAAGATTTACTTTACTGAGAAGGTGGTAGATAAGTGGAGCAGCCTCCCAGCAGAAGTGGTAGAGGGTAATACAGTGAGGGTATTAAACATGCATGGGATAGACATACGGTTCCTGAATCTAAGACGAGACCAACAACTAAGGTTTGAGTCTTTACAGCAGGACGGGCTGAATGATTAAATGTTTCTATTTCGAGAGTCCAAATATTTTTTTTGTTTGTGATGTCATACCTGCTTTCCCGTTGCACAGCGACGCAGAATATGACATCAATAAATAAAATGAATAATCTAACATTGCTGCCTTTTCTCTGATTCTTGAACCTGCTGTGATCTCAAGGTAAGTTTAACCCAAACCCAGGTCTGTCCCCGTTCAGGCTCCTTAAGGCACCGGCCCAGCAAAATGCTTCCGTCTTTGATTCCTTGTGGATATTCAAAAGGAGACTCATGAGGACTTGTTCAGCCAGGGTCTGTCGGCTGCGGTCCGGCTCGTGTTTTCCTCCATAGCCAGGTTTTTCCACCTTTTATTTTTCCTTCTTTTTTTATTCTCTAAACTACTTTGAAAGTTGCTGGTTTAGGGATTAAAGTAGAGAAAAGTCCTCCTAGTGATTAAGATAAATGTACTGGCTTCATTCTTATCAAATTACTGTGAACGGGAGCGGACTGTTTAATACCGTCTCTATAGCGGGAGCATATTCACTATACATCCAGCGCTGGCAGGACTCTGACAAATGAGATTCAATTTATTGGAAGAAAACCTTTAGCGATAATTATTGTTAAATTCTTAACTATAGACGTAAGTGAATTTCTAGACATTGATCGTGCTGCGGGTCAAACATAAAATGTAATTTATGAACTGTCGAGTACTATCAGTATCTGAGCAGAAACATTCAAAGGCTTTCAATAAAATGACGCTCTGTTTTTTGGGGGGTTTTTTTTTTTTGCTTTTTAACAATTTTTTTCCCAATTCCTGAAAAATATGATTTTTTTTTAAAATATTATTCTAAATTCAGTTTCTTAAGTAGACAAGGCAGAGAGTACATTTGGTACTTTAAGAATTTACCTTTGTTGGCTAACTGAAGTATAATGGATGGCGAGCTTTCGAGGCGATCTAGATCTATTCTTCACCCATATCATTTGAAAAAGAGACCTAGATACTAGTCTTGAAAGCTTGCAATCTATTATACTCCAGTTAACCATGCTTATCGAATTCCCTTTCTCTTTATGCGGCCAACATGTACAACGCTATACCTTAAATGCACAAGGTGACCTCAGCTATACCTAGACTATATACTGATCTTCTGTCCTGGTGGACCTACCTGGCGTGGAGTTGGAAGGGGGATTCTCTATAGCGGCACCATAAAGGATCCCCAGGTAGAGATGGCAAAATGCATCAGGATGGTAGGAAGAAAATCGGGGTGAATAGGCAGGAGCAGTCAGGACTCCGGGAACCAAGAGAAACCAGTAGCCAAGGGCCACAAGCCAGATAATAGTCTAACAGGTGGAAAGGGTAGCCAATGGTGCACATACTCTAGTATGCTGGGGGCAAAGATGCTGACAGAGCATAATGGTAGCCAAGGATGAAAAATTACACACGTAAGTCGTGTACCAAGGACGACGCTACTTAAAGGGTCAATCCAGGCCAGGGTCAAAACCAGAGGTTAACGAGGATAAAATGAAATTGGATCGATTTATCTCACTGGAGAGTCCTCACTTTCTTTAAATTGGACTAATTTATGAACGTATTGTTCTGTTTTCTAAAATGTTCCCGTCGGCCACAACGGCCCTCCGACGATGACGAATGTCCCGTATTCTGTGACATCACTCCCTTAGGACCCCCTCAATCTTAATTAAGAAGAAGAAGAAGAAGAATGGCCACCCAAAAAACCGTAGTGATGAAGGACTTGACGCCAAGCACCGGAGCGATGCGAAAATTGAATCCTCAGCCGAGACCGGTGGCGAGAGACAGTAAATTGTCACTAATGCAGATGTAATAAGCTGCATATTTATGATGCTGAAGGCAGCAAGAAATTGAAATCCTTGGCTGGTCTAGAGGAGGATTATATCAAAGCAGCCCCGCGTGACCTGGAGGCACCGCTCTCTCGCCACGGCGCGCGGTCTTCGGCGTTCTCGGCAGATGAAGCCCCGGCGCAGAGGCGGACAGCTGTGACAAATTGCACGAGAAGTTTAAGTGACGGAGAAGCACTTAACCAAACAATATCAGTTCCACGGCTCACCGTGAGTTATGGATGGTTTAAAACATGTATAAAACAACAACAACAAAAAAACCCCGGCGCTGCGGTAAATGGATCCGGCTTACTCCACTGTGACGGCGGCCGAGATATTATATGGAGACTGTCACCGGCAACCTATATAATCATTACTTACATCACTTTGTAATAAAATGTTTTATTTTTCTGACTATTCCATGTGTGAAGCGTTGTATATAGAGATCTATAGATATATATGTGTGAGCTTATAGTTCTTATCACCCCAACACAGATCTGTAGGTTTTTTTTTTAACCCTTTCATGACACAGGGTTTTCCTCCCCTTTGTGACAGGAGGCTTTTTTTTGCCATTGTTTCCCCTCTTCCATTGATTTTTTTTCAAGGACAGATAGTTTTTCGTTACTACTTTTTTGCTATATAGTCTGTCATTTGGTATAAGTTACATTTAGAAAACACAGCAAAGAAACACAATTTTGCCTTTTTACTTTTTATATTTTAGGTTTTTTTATTTTATAAGAGCAACATCTTACATAATACACTATTTAAAAAAAAAAAAAAATTTTGGATTGGGGCAATAAGGTTTTCTTTTTATGTATATTTGTAGAGGGAGGGGCATGACGTGTTTACATACCTATTTTATGGTGACATCACTGGAGTCTGTTTAATTACTTATTATTAATTTTATTTATTTTTATTTACTTTATGAAGAGTGAGAAACACTGTTTCCAACTGCCTCTGTAAGCAACATCAGCGTCAGGGGCTTCATGAAATGGGTTTCCATGGCCGAGCAGCTGCTCACAAGGCAAAGATCACTATGTGCACAATGCCAAGCGTTGTCTGGATTTGTGTAAAGCCACCGCCACTGGGCTCTGGAGCAGCCAAAAGGTGTTCTCTGGAGTGATGAATCACGCTTCACTATCTGGAAGTCTGATGGATGAATATGGGTTTGCTGGACATCAGGAGAACGCTACCCACCAGAATGCATGGTGCCCGCTGAAAAGTTTGGTCTAGGTCTCTTTTTAAGGGTTTGCCCCCTTGGTTCCAGCAAAGAGTGATATTAATGCTTCAGCACCAAGACATTTTAGATTATTGTTTGCTTCCAATTTTGTGGTAACAGTTTGCGGAAGACCCTTTTCTATTCCAGCATGACTGCACCCCAGCAAACAAAGCAAGGTCCATAAAGACAGGTTGGATGAGTTTGGGGTGGAAGAACTTGACCGGCCACACAGAGCCCTCACCTCAACCCCATTGAACACCTTTGGGATGAGCTGGAACAGAGATTGAGAGCCGGGCATCTCGTCCAACATCAGTGCCTGACCTCACAGACGCTCTACTGGATGAACGGGCAAAAATTCCCACAGAAACTCCCCAAAATCTTGTGGAAATCCTTCCCAGAAGAATGGAGGGGGGTTGCCAACTCCATAATAATACCCATGGTTTTAGAACAAGCTCATATAGGTGTGAAGGTCGAGTTCCCACATACTTCTGGTCATATAGTGTATCTATGAACAGCGTAAGTTGTCACCTAAATCAGACTATAGCAAAACGATATACATGGGAAACTATTCTAGATATCATTTGGGAGATCAAATATTTTATGGCCTCTTTTCTGTTAATTTTGTGATGAAATCAGGGTGGTGTTTGGCTCAATATTAAATCCTTAAATGATTCTGAAAACTAAATGAACAGAACATTTGATTAAATTAACACTCGCTAAAAGAACGGCCTGATTATGAGTATGGTTGATTAATATATACAGTGTGGAGGCATCTAATGTACATTAAGCGGTTTCTTCATTATGAAGTTTTATAGTCGTTCTGTGCATCATGCTAACCAAATTCTTTCATATGCTGACAGTGAATCATTTAATTAGCGAAGAACTCTCACCTCTTTAGTGGCAAAGGAGATTAAGCCAATTTCTAAAGGGGAAACAGAAAAAGGGGAGCGTTCTTTGCAAATATGCCCAAAAGTACTAGTTCTAAAGAAATATTAAAATAAATCTGCAATATATCTGATGTTAGGTTTCATTTTTGGACAATCGTACAATACCTGCAACTTGGATCCATTACTTCCACACACTATTCAACAAGTACAACACTTGGTATAATTTTATGTAATGTTGCAAGCTATAAATATCAACATAATAATACCTTTACTATTATTTCTATTTACCGTATTGGCTCGATAATAGGCCGCACCCTAAAAGTTAGGTGCTTTTTGAAAGAAAAAAATTTCTTAGAAAAAAACCAATTTAGTGGAATAGATATGCTGCCACTCTGCCCCCCCCCCCCTCGAGATATGCTGCCACTCTGCCCCCAAGATGTGCCCCCCCAGACTTACCAAAGCAGACTCCCTGGTGTCTAGCGGGGCCGGCGGGGGACATCTGCACGATACGCCTACACAACTTCTGGTGCCGGCACTTCCACCGTGGGATGTGCCGGCAAGGGAGATTGTTTCAGCACATTGAGCAGACGTGCCGGCAGCGGAGGTTGTTTACGCGCGCATCGCCGCTGCCGGTGAACGTCTGCACGATGCACTTAGACAATCTCCTGTGCTGGCACTCCCCCCGAGGAAAGTGCTGGCAAGGGAGGCTGTTTCAGCGTATCGGAGAGTAGGATGCAGGTCCCCTGCAGCACTGCGGGGGGTCTGTATCCTGACCCTACTGCCTGCCCGGCACCCGGGATACGAATTGCGCATTCCTGCGCTAAACCCCGAACATAGGCCGCACCCCCACTTTAAAGACTTAAAGTGGGGGAGGGGGAAGTGAGGCCTATATTCGGGCATGCAGCGTCGGTCAACTGACCTTTTAACTCACACTTAACACAAATGACTTCTATACTTCGTAGTGAATAGACCCAAAGATCTAACTTGCAAAATAGTGAACTCTGAGAATTTGACTTGCAAGCTTTGAAAAAAGGACTTTTATTTATGCCTCATCACCTTAGATCATTGTTTTAAATATTTTTGTTTGTTCAAATAATCTAGTTTAAGTATTAGTATTATTATAGCGGACCGATTATGGTGGTTCAGAGACGCTAAAGCAGAGGAAAGGAGGAGACGAACAAGAAAAAGAAAGTTCTTAAAGTTAGAAAGGGGTGACTGTAGGAGGCCAGAGGGGGAGGGGATCAGGAGCGAAGGAATGAGCATTTGCAAAGGTAAATACCAACATTTGGCCAAAAAACAAACAATCTCCCCAAAGTCATATTTGGTACATATACAGCATAATAATACAATGATAATACAAAATATGAATTAGAAACTTGCTTGCAGATCTGTCATAGTGGTCCAAACGAAATTGAATAGCTTTTCTATACTCCTGGGGTGCTTGGCTTCAGATGGTTGCTAGAAGATTCTTCGAGTGAACTGCCTGATCCTTAATGCAGCAAATTCTCAGATTACCAAGGTCTCGGGATGAATGGTTTGCAGGAGAAAAATTCTCAGGCTAACGGATCTCAATTTATACGGCTTGGAGAAGAGAAGAAAAGAGAGAGGGGGAGAGATAGAAACATTTAAATACATAAAGGGATTTAACAAAGTACAGGACGGAAGTTTTTTTCAAAGGAGGAGAAATGTTAGACACGCATACATAGAGGCTATAATCTAAAGATAGAGCTTCAGAGGCTTATGTCATATGTAAGGAAGTTTCTGTACTGAGAGTGTGGTAGATTAGTGGAACAGCCTCCCAGCAGAAGTGGTAGAAGGTAGTACAGTGAGGGAATTAAACATGCATGGGATAGACATACTGCTCCTGAATCTAAGACAAGGAAAAAACGGGGAGACTAAATATGGCCGAATGGGTCTGATCTGCCGGCAACTTTTACGTTTCTATTAATGGTCTGAAAACGTCTCAGAATCGGGAGCTTCTTCCTTCATGTTCTAAACTGGTTTTAAGGTATTTGAGTCTTCAAAATGGTTTTCTTCTTATAAATAATACATTACAGGTCACACAAAAAAAAAAAGATTAACACTTAGAACTATCAAGTTGCCACAATAACCGAGCATCCTTTAGAGTCAATAAAAGTAACACATTCAAGGCCATCCAATCTACTCCGGCACTATAAAGTTTTCAAGGATACTTTGTGCCTCTTGGATCTGAAATATTTCTTTAGTTTTCCATTTTTCTGTTTCGTTCCCAAACCAATTCATTTGTATACTCCATTTTCATGATATAATAGGAGCCGGCGTGCCTGGATAAGACATAATGCTGGGGTTTTATTAAACTGCGGACTGGGCTCCCTGTACTTTGTTTTCTTCTCCATTAGTTCTTGGAAGCATGTTTGTGTACCTTCTGTCCTAGCACTATACTGATAAAAGTGATGACGCAAAAGGTCTTTTTTTTCCATTTAAAGTTTTAGTTGATAGTTGATAACAAACATGGCTTTCTAGAGAAAATAAGGACATTGTATACTTTGTGTCATTAAGGCCGTTATATACATACAGTAAGATGCAAGCGCCACCAAGTGGTCACTCGCATGCTTGCAGCTGTTTGTTTTCTGACTATATAGGATCCGCATTATCCAGGAAGGATGTTTCCATTGATATCATTTAGTAATCATTCCCCCTTTTATAGAAATGGGCGGTTTATTAAACCGGCAGTGAATTCAATAAATTGACTTTTCATTTTATCAGAACAATAAAAACAATAACATTGTTTACAAAAGACTAACTTGCTCAATGTAAGTACAGTTTGACTTGAATTTCTAAAGGTCGACTAGAGAAATCATTCGGGAATAAAGGTCTTGCAGTGATCCTGTTGGTTTTAACCCTTTCAGCTTCGGAGCATTTGGCGGCTGCAGACTGGATGTTGTGCGTCTTACAACTATCTGGCCCTCAAGGGTACTAGCAAGCAAACATCAATAACTGCAGAGTAACTGTCAAGGGTTAACACAAATTAAAATAGAAAAGGTGTCATAAAATCTTTTAAATAAAAATATAGGGTAACAGAGAACGTACCAAGTAACGTAAGAGATTTTTGTCTCCTCGTTTTGTATAGCCTGTCCTATGTGTGATAATGTCCTTGTCATATGGATTTTACGCTGTTTAATTTTAAAAGTGTAATTCAATGACAAAGTACAAATTGTCACCCTTGAGCATAAACCCCCAGCGCTGTATACAGTTATGTTGGTCGGCATTGACAAAAAGATGTTTTTTGCTCTCATTTTGTTTCGATAACTTTGGCGGTTTTTTCCCCTGCTTTTCCACACTGAGCTGATGCTTCATGGCAATGCCAACCAAGTCCGTTCCTCTATAGACTTTCATTAGTCAGAGTGTCATGGTGGGTGATTAAGACTGAGCAATTCTATTGTTCCCCACAGGCAGTATGATAAGAAGTCGGGGTGTTTAGTAGATCGGGGGTCAGAGCGAGAATCATACAAACGGCTGATATGCAGCTGCCTGAAAACATTATATTATGGGGCAAAAACTACCGTTTAACTGTTTAAAAAAATTTCAGTGAATTCTTTAAATTGTCTCTTTGCTTGTGTATTCTGAGACCTTGGCATTCAAACAATAATTGGATAATGGTGACTAACTACTATGTTTCTGTACTAGTGCTGCTTAATAAAATCTGTTACACCGAGTTTGCCTCGTTGGATGTGCTAAAATTGTTCATCATTTTTCATTGTTGTTTATACTTTATAAATTTGACATGGGTTTCATTAACTAAATTCATGATTTTTTAAAAATGTTTCCTAATCAGACTTCTACTGATCCTTCTACTGATCCTTCGGTTTGCTTGTATTTGTCCTGGATATCTATTGTTCCACGACTGTTGCAGAATACATTATAAATTAATTACACGGATGGGGTGGGCTTCATGTCTCCCACGGGCTACTTTTAATCTATTCAACCCCCTCACACACACACACAGGGAAAAGGATAGGGGGAAAGTAGGTGTATAGGTTTACTCAATGTGCCCACCCAATTACTATTTTATTACCCTCACACACACTTGCCCTTTCCAGGTTAACAGAATACCCCGTTTTCAAAATATTCTTTTTTATTAATTAAACCTTTTTAATGTTACTAAATGTTAAAAGTCGTACACACTTGCATGTACTCTCTACTCACAAACAAATAATTAGGCCGGATACTGCAGGTCCAGGGGACAACAGTACAACGTAACAGGGAGCTAATTACCCTTTGGGGCGATTAAGACCCCTGTAATGCCACCGTTACAAGGGGGCAGTTAAAAGGGAGATATGTCTGTCTGGGTGTGTATGTATGTATGTCTGTCTGGGTATGTTAGTGTCTGCCTGGGAATGTATACGTGTATGTTAATATGTGTCTGGGTATGTATGTGATTCTGTTTGGGTATGTTAGTGTGTGACTGGGTATGTTAGTGTATGTATGTTGGGTATGTATATGTGTCTTTGTCTGGGTATGTTAGTGTTAGTATGTATGTTGGGTATGTATATGTGTCTTTAGGTATGTTAGTGTTAGTATGTATGTTGGGTATGTATATGTGTCTTTAGGTATGTTAGTGTTAGTATGTATGTTGGGTATGTATATGTGTCTTTGTCTGGATATGTTAGTGTTAGTATGTATGTTGGGTATGTATATGTGTCTTTAGGTATGTTAGTGTTAGTATGTATGTTGGGTATGTATATGTGTCTTTGTCTGGGTATGTTAGTGTTAGTATGTATGTTGGGTATGTATATGTGTCTTTGTCTGGGTATGTTAGTGTTAGTATGTATGTTGGGTATGTATATGTGTCTTTGTCTGGGTATGTTAGTGTTAGTATGTATGTTGGGTATGTATATGTGTCTTTAGGTATGTTAGTGTTAGTATGTATGTTGGGTATGTATATGTGTCTTTAGGTATGTTAGTGTTAGTATGTATGTTGGGTATGTATGTGTGTCTTTGTCTGGGTATGTTAGTGTTAGTATGTATGTTGGGTATGTATATGTGTCTTTGTCTGGGTATGTTAGTGTTAGTATGTATGTTGGGTATGTATATGTGTCTTTAGGTATGTTAGTGTTAGTATGTATGTTGGGTATGTATATGTGTCTTTAGGTATGTTAGTGTTAGTATGTATGTTGGGTATGTATATGTGTCTTTAGGTATGTTAGTGTTAGTATGTATGTTGGGTATGTATATGTGTCTTTAGGTATGTTAGTGTTAGTATGTATGTTGGGTATGTATATGTGTCTTTGTCTGGGTATGTTAGTGTTAGTATGTATGTTGGGTATGTATATGTGTCTTTGTCTGGGTATGTTAGTGTTAGTATGTATGTTGGGTATGTATATGTGTCTTTAGGTATGTTAGTGTTAGTATGTATGTTGGGTATGTATATGTGTCTTTAGGTATGTTAGTGTTAGTATGTATGTTGGGTATGTATATGTGTCTTTGGGTATGTTAGTTTGTTGGGGTATTTTAGTGTGTGAACATGTGTCTTTGGGTATATTAGTGTGTGTATGTGTGGTTGTGTTAGTTTGAGTATCTGGGTATGTTTGTATATGGGTCATGGGCGTGTTAACGTGTGTACATGTGTGTTAATGTCGAGTATTTGTGTGTGTTAGTGTGTCTGGGTGTGCGTGTTTGTGAGTGCCTAGTTGTGTTGGTGTGAGTGTCTGGGTGTGTGGGTTAGTGCTGAGTGTCTGTGTTAGTGTGTATGTCTGGATGTGTGTGTGTCTGGGTGTGTGTGAGTGGCCCTCCCGAGGTCAGGCTCTGGATCTGCCCCTGCATCATATATAAGTGCTGAGAATAAATACTGAAGATAACCACTAGAGTCTGGTCAGTCAAGTTAACCCTTAATTCAACCGACCGCTTGACTTTTTAGTGAATTAACTCCTATCTTGAAAACCCACCAACATTTCCCTCCTGGATCCCGGGGGGAAAGGAGCAGGGCCCAAATGGGATGGGCCCAAGAAAACAGGACAGTTGTTCACTATGATGATGTGAAGTTCTCTCTTTAGCGCTGATCTGTGGACTCTTTCCCTTTTTACTCTCTTAATCCTGATGAAAGTTGGATAAACAACCAAAGAGATTTTATTTCAAAGAATATTTAATATTTAATTCTAACTCAAATTTGTTATTACAGGAAATGGAAGACGAAATAGAAAATTCTACATTAAAATTCCCCGGATTTGATTGATGAGCTTCATTAAAGACGGAAGCCGGGAGATGGGGCTGGATTATAAAATAAAGCGATGAGGAGTGCTCAGGAGTTCAGGCGAGAGACTATTTGGCTTAGCAGGGACTTAATTAGAGGACTTCATGCTTTTTATTCATGGAACTGTGTGAACTAAGTCACATGGTCCTTAAAATTGTCTTTCTTTATTTTACTTTTGATTTTAGGACCTTAAAATTTGTTTTCCTTGTAATTTTGTTTTCTCCGTGTAACATTTGCTTGCTCTATGTGCTTTGCTCATCAAAAATGAATGTATAGATGTAAATCAAGAACAGTTTCTGGTTCTCATTTTATTTAATTTATATTCTCAGATCCCCTTCTGTACCAAATAGCTTCTTAGGCGATGAATGCTTGTAACTCTTACAAAAAGCATACATTAACACTGACTTATACGGTTGGTTAATATTAAACCCTTACAATACTCCAAAAAAGTATCCCTACACCCTTTACTCACATCTGTGCCGCAACTCCAAATTATATAGTTCTGTCTGACGCTTTATTGAATGCAGCAAGTTGTTCTGTTCTTGAGCATTAAAAGGACTCTCCACCCATCAAATGCACTTTAATGCATATGAGAGCTGCACGGGCCCCTTTAAATAATCATGTTACCTGCTTTGCAAATGCATGGGGGCAAAGACACCTCCCAGTACGTGATATACTTACCACCCGTCCGCTCCAGCGATGGCCCGCCGCCTGTTGCAAGAAGGCCATGTGCAGAAATTGCTCCCATTGATTTCAACAGAAGCACTTTCCGGCCAGAGACTGGCTGCTTCAAACAGCCAATCAGTGCCAAGAATCATAGGACCACAGTGGACGACAGCTCCGTATTCTACAACAGGTAACTCCTTATGTTTATTTTTATTTTCCATTGAAAGAATGCATATTTAAGGCACTCACAGAAGAACAGGGTTACTCACGGAATATTTTAATTTGCATTCTTCTTTAGAGGGGGTGTAAGGGGTTACAAACTTTTTTTTTTAATTATTTTATGCCTGTGAACCTTGATGTATTTTCTTTGTTTTAAACATCCTGAAGATTTTTTTGAAATTTTTTTAATGTATTATTTCTGTACGAAATACTTATTGATCCAAATAAATTGCTAATGAAATAAGTTTTATTTTGTTAAATTTTTAACCGTCTCCGGTATTCATTGCAAGTCTGCTGCTCTGTATAAATATGAAGTTGTTGTTGGCCGCGTGAACCATGTCAGCTTTGTATCGGGTTTCTTGGAAAGAGACTTTCTAATTAGATATGAGGAATTTGAAAAGAACACCCAGATAAGCAGAGTATCAACATTTTGTTTTTGATTATACGTGACCTCCTCTAGTACAGTCTCCTGCTACTGAGCTCCGAGGACAAGGTCAATGGAAGGTCCTGCTGGAGCCTTGACCTTAATTTAAATCAGATTTCTAAATCAAGCGAACCAATGCAACAGTCAACAAAGGACATTTATTTAAATAACAGCAAATCTTTTAACCAACACATGGGCTTACAACCAAAAACAGTAAATAATTAAAATAAACTTTCAATCAAATATGTACAATGGAAGACTAGCTAGACCTGAGGGAGTACAGCACCGCTTAAGGGGTTAAAAAGTTTTTTTTTTCTCTTCTGCAATGAAACACATCAATCGGATCTATGGCATTTCGATTCTGATCTTTGGATTTCCTCTTCTATTCCCTGTAACAACAACAACAAAATATTCTTAAAAACATAAACTTTCTCCAAAACGTTTGTCGTGATCAGTCTATGTAATAATGTGTTGAAGGTCAAGTATAAGGTCAATGTCCTAAATTCTATATGTAATTCTATTTTCATTTTATGATACAATGTTCCAGGAGAAAGATCTTTGGTCCTGTATTGAAGGAACCTTGGTACCAAGCCAGCTGTTTTGCCTGCTGGCCTCAGCACTCTCATCATTTGGTTCAGCGGTGGCCTTGATGGTCTGTTGGTTTATCACAAAGGCTTTGTTATTGCTCATCGTGGTCCCAGTTTCAGAGCACTATGCCAGATATGCGCTGCTGCTGGGACAGTGCCTGGAAACGCTGCCGTCTACAGAGGTAGAGATGCTCGCCAACAAAACAGGAGAGATGGGTGTGATCCCAATTCAGCAGGTGTCCTGTATGTTCTGCTGCCCTGATGAGCAAATTCATCAAAGTCCTGACTGTTCATGAATTCTAGAATGAAGCAAATCTGCCTGATGACATCATCGCGAGTTGTCACAGGTCGTTGTCAGACTTTATGGGTTTACAGTTTGAAAACTCAGCTGTTCTTAATGCCACCAAAAGATCTGCAGCTCATGTAACTGGATGGACTGGTGGGAGCAGTAGAAATGGAGATGCTGTTGCCCATGCCAAAGAACTGTCACCGCTAATAGGTGGGCTGATCGTGGCCTCCATGGACACACTTCATCCCGAGGCTAGATAACCGCTTGGGCCAGTTTCAGAGCAGGAAGCTATCACTCCCGGGAGAGCTGCTTGAATCACTGGCGATGGAAGAGCTGCTGTCACTGGACAAAGAAGACTCCTCGCTCACAGGAGAGTCTAGAGTAGCCTTGATGGAGTCTCTGGAGTAGTCTCGATGGTCTCTTCATCCCTTTCAGGTCCAACTTCATCATTACCCATCTAGCAGTCACAGCCTTCAGAATTCCAAGAATGTAGAACCTTTCTTCTCATCGCAGCTTTTGAATTGTGGCTGGTGGAGACTACATGTGATATCTTAAGAACACAAGCAAACATTACAAGTGCACACAATTCAATGGCATTTAAAACAATATATATATATATTTTTATGATCATTTTATAGGTTTGGAAAATAAAAAGCACTGAAAAAAAATACACGGAAACATTGCCTGTCCAGACATGGTACCAGTACCACTTGGTCTTCTTCGGGACTTTCATCCAGGCTTTCTTTCTTCTGGGAATCGTAAAAAAAAAGAAGAAGGGTTCAAGTTAAATATAGAAGAAATGTGATATGAAGTGATATAAGGTTTGATATAACTGAATGTTGCATGTGAGTTCTCACTACTCACTACTAGGGCTGCGACTAACTATTATTTTCATAATCAATTAGTTGGCCGATTATTTTTTTCGATTCATCGGCTAAAAAAAAAATGCTTTAATAATTTAATCAGCAAACCGGGTGTTAAAAACAAACAGCAGATTAAAAAACGTAAAATTGACATTAACGTCTGTCATTGTATCTCATTATCACAACGTCATTTCTCTAATCACCTTCTTATTTTACTGACATGATAATAAAGCTATATTTTAAAGGAACACGAACCCAAATAACATATTTCTCAAACTAGATTTTATTACCTAAAAAACTTTTACTAGTAAATATTAATTTACATGTTAACTATTTTTTCAATATTTAATAAAAACTCAGTTATGCACATCTGCCCCCAGGCTTGCCACTCTGCCCCCTGATATGCCTTATGCCCTCCAGATATACCTTTTACCCCCAGATATGCCTTATGCACCCTATATGCCACTCTGCCCCTCTAAGATGCCTTACATGCCCCTCTGCCCTCCCATATATGCCTAATACCTCCCTATATCCCACTCTGCTCCGATATGCCTTATACCTCCAGATTTGCCACTGTGTCCCCTGATATGTCTTTCAAATCTATGCAGTATTTAAACAGATTTTATATAATAAATACAAAAGTGCCCCATCAATAAATTCACAGAAATCCACTAAAGTGTAGGGCTGCAACTAACGATTATTTTCCTAATCGATTAGTTGGCCAATTTTTTTTTCGATTAATCGATTAATCGAATAAAAAAATGTACATTTTTCATTTATTTAAAATAATTTAATAAAGTAACGAAGGATGTTAAAAACAAACGGCAGCATAAAAAAACTTTGATAAAAATGCATTTCTTGTTTTTATTTCCCAACCTGCCCCCCAGTTATGCACATTTGAGCCCAGGCTTGCCACACTGCCTCCCAGATATGCCACATACCCCCCGACATGCCACTCCACCCTCCCCACATATGCCTTATATACTCTATATGCCTTATACCCCCAGATATGTCACTCCGTCCTCCCCAGGTACGCCGTATACCCCCCTGACACAATACTTTTATAAATAAATACAGGGTTTATCTTCACTGCCCCCAGGATTTAGATTCCCCTCGGTTTGCCCCACTTTACCTCTAACTGCCCCTTAAGTTAACTTTATGAAATTAATTAAATTAACCCTCAGTCCTCAGCATTAAATTAATCCTGAGAGAAGACCCTATTAACCATAACTGCCCCTAAATTAATCCTGAAGACCCCATCAACCACAACTGCCCCTAAATTAATCCTGAAGACCCCATCAACCACAACTTCCTCTAAATTAATCCTGAAGACCCCATCAACCACAGCTGCCCCTAAATTAACCCTGAAGACCCTGACAACCACAACTGCCCCTAAATTAACCCTGAAGACCCCATCAACCACAACTGCCCCTAAACTAACCCTAAACACCCCATTAACTATAACTGCCCCTAAATTAACCCCCACCTCCCCTAACTTTCAGCAGCCCAAATATTAATTTTATACTCACAGTTAGATGAGTTCCTGAGCTATGTGGACGCTATAGCAGAAAGAAACGACAGTTTGGCCCCGCCCTTTCCTTCTCCCTGTTCCTCCCTGCAGTCACTGCAGATTGGCCCCGCCCCTTTCTTTCTCCCTGTCCCTCCTTGCAGCCAATCAAACGTGACTGCAGGGAGGGACTGGTAAGTAGGAACTGCTGCTGTCACAAACAGATTATAAAACGAGGGGTATTTTTCAGAGCGTTTGCTCTGAAAAAAACCTCGTTTTGTGATCGATAAAAATCGATTCAACTAATCAATAATTATCGATTTTATCGATTAGTTGTTGCAGCCCTACTAAAGTCTTTACGGCCAGAAAGCAGTAAAGCAGAAGCACGGAACCCTCGTTGTGCATTGTGACATCATCGTGTCTGTGACATCATCACAGCCATAAAGCCGGAGCGCGCGCCACTGCTTGCTCAGTGTAGTTGGACGCTCGGCACTTGTAAGCAGCTAGTGATAGCGAACTTGGAAGTGTTGTTACCAACGACATCGGAGGTTGTGGAGATTTAAAAGGAGAACCTTTTAAAAGCAGAGCTATGGAGAATTGTCATCTACTCCATGGACTGAGGTGGATTGTAAGGAGATGCTGCCCCAGAAAAGTCAGGAAGTTTTTCAAGAGAGTGAAAACAGCTTTCACCAACACCGCCAAAAAGAGTGAGAACCACAAGAAGGAGCACTTGGCCAGTAGAGACCCTGTCCTGAAAAGGAAGAAAGAGAGTAGCAGTAACGAGGAAGAAAGAGGAAGAGCGAGGAAGAGGACCAAGCGTACTGCTAATGAGAGGGAGGAGAGCAGCCTGTGTCTGAGGGCAAAGGAAACAAAAAGACGCCGAAGCAGCAGCACAGACAGCTCCGAACATGAGAAAAAGCGCTGCAAATACAGCGAGAAAAACAGCCAGATTCTGGGGCAGCAGGAGAAAGAAGGAGCGGAGGAACATCTGGAGGAGCGCAGAAGGGGAAAGGTTCCCATGAAGAGACGCAGGAGTCAGGTGGAAAGTGGCGTTACTGCGAAGAAATTTCGGAGCCTTCTCCCCATGACGCCCTCCAGCTTCATCTTCCATTCAGTGCTGGGCGAAGGGGGGTTTGGAAAAGTCATGTTGGCTTCTGTACCTAGAAGAGATTCTATGGTAGCGGTCAAAATCATCCGCAAGAAAGCCGTTGAGCCCCTGTACCTACTGAAGGAGAGGAGAATCCTGGAGATGGCTCGGGACAGCCCGTTCCTGTGCCACGGATATGCAGGCTTCCAAACACAGACCTGCGCCTTATTCGTGATGGAGTATATGGCTGGTGGAAGTCTCCTGTCATATATGAAGAGGGTGGGCTGCCTCACCGAGACCGCAGCTGCATTTTATTCGGCTGAAATCATCTGCGGCATCCAGTTCCTCCACGCTCGCGGAGTTATACATCGGGACCTGAAGCCGGACAACATCTTGCTTGACGGAGAGGGCCACGCCAAGATCTGCGATTTTGGTCTTGTTGCAGAAGACATTTTTGGAGCAGCACAAACTACAGGAGACTGCGGAACAATCTCATACATGGCCCCCGAAATACATCTAAACAGAGCATACGGTGTTGCCGTGGACTGGTGGGCCTTCGGGGTGATTTTATTCCGCATGCTTCATGGAAGGTTACCGTTCTATCACGGTTACTGCGAGGAGGCAGTAATGCGTTCCATTATACATGGAAGCCCTCGGAATGTCAAAGACATCTCCAAAGAAGCTGCGGACATCCTGAGGCACCTTTTGATGAAGGATCCTGACTTTCGCCTCTGGATCACGGGGTGTATCAGGTGGCATCCATTCTTTCAGGACATTAATTGGAAGGATTTAGAGAGCCGCCGTTCAGCTCCCCCGTACCGGCCGACACCAGCATCAGATCTCCGCTTGCAGACACTTCAGGAGATTCCATCAGTCTTGGAGAGCACAGAGGACTCATCCTCTTCATCATCATCTTTCTCTTCCTCGTCTTCGAGCAGCCAGACACTTTCTGGCTTCTCCTTTGTGACTCCAGACTGGATGGCCTGAAGGATGGACTAAGCTCTGGCCCAGTGCAAACATAATATTCAAGAAGGAATTTTTTCCCCAGTTTGTTGCAAAATTGGAAAAAGACACAAACTGGGGTTTTTTTTCCTTCTTTCCACATAACATCATAATAAATTGGAGAAACACCTACATTTTTTTGTTATTGTTTCCTTCCCATTGTATAATTACAGCTGCCGTTGTCCACAGATCTACATAGATATGACATCACAAGACAGCTTCTGCTTCTATGATGTCATAAACAGATAGTATATTGTGATTTATGGAGATAGGAATGTCCCAAATAAAAGTCAATTTTCACTAATCCACTTTGTGTAACCCCAAACATAACTTAATTCCAGTGATATCGGACCGTATAATTTTTCATTTCTAAAGGTTTCTATTTTCCCATAATTAGCAAATTATGGATTTTGAAATAACTTCCACTACTCAACGTTGTTCAGTCTCCGATTCCTTAGCATGTCTTTAATAACTTTCGAGTACTAATCCATCCCATCCTTCCTCGTTAGCACCTCCTATTTCCAGGGCTGAGCCCGGTATCATTGGACCTCGAGTGACGCATTTTGGGGCCACATCCCTCCTATATGTATATATTTCACAAGATTTCAATTTTTACAAATCCATAACAGGTGTCGATTCTATCCCTGCAAACCGGTAACAATGTACTACAATGTATCAACCTTATTACATCACAACCTCTCGCCGTTGCACATTTGATCAACAGCTCACATTTAAAAGAAGGATCATGTTTTTAATTTACATTTCATTTTAATTGAGATTGAAAGAGGGTCTTTCCCTTTACTACCATTTAAAAGGTTTGGGGTCACTCGGCTGTTTTCATGTAAAACAAGGACATTTGCGGCTGAAACATAATTACAAAAGGGTTTTCTAGCCATTAATTAGCCTTTTAAACTTAAACTTGGATCAGCAAACACAACGTGCCATTGGAACATAGGAGTAATAGGAGTGATAAGGGGCCATTGGAACACAGGAGTGGTGGGAGTGATAAAGGGCCATTGGAACACAGGAGTGATGGGAGTGATAAAGGGGCATTGGAACACAGGAGTGGTGGGAGTGATAAAGGGCCATTGAAACACAGGAGTGATGGGAGTGATAAAAAGCCATTGGAATACAGAGTGATGGGAGTGATAAAGGGGCACTGGAACACAGGAGTGATGGGAGTGATAAAGATTCCATTAAAAATCACCGGAGCGTTTAATCAGAAGTGTATATAAATAATCACTGGAATTTTTTTTTAGGAAACTAACGATATTATTTCCTACCTCCATTTCTTCATGTAAAGCCGATTGCCGATGATGGCTTCCAGTATAACCGGCTTCCGTAACGTCAAGAAGTTCTCTTTGAAGTATTCTAAAGATGGGCAGTGGAGCTTTGGGATCGCAGGGTCTAAATCCACGGCAGCAATGAGCGAGTGAAGCATTTTCTGTCGGGAAAGAGAACATGAGTTGCATCAAATTACCGATATTAAGTTTAATGTTGCATGTGAGTGCTCACTACTAGGGCTGCAACTAACGATTATTTTCATAATCGATTAGTTGGCCGATTATTTTTTCGATTAATCGGATACAAAAATAATATGCTAATTTTACTTAAAATAATTTAATGAGCAAACTGGGTGTTAAAAACAAACAGCAGGGTAAAAAACTTTAAATTGACAGTTTAACGTCTGTCATTGTATCTCATTATTAGACTTGTGCATTCGTCTTCGGGCAAATATGAAAACGAACACGAAGAGTGCGTTTTCGTGTTCGTTCCGAAGACATGTAGAAGAGAAGACAGTGCCGGTAAAACGTAGGCGAAGACGAAGACACACACCACGAAGAATCTTCGCCTTCGTCTACTAATCTCCCCGGTCCCTTCCCCATCTAGCCTACCTTATCTTCACGGCATCTGAAGCGTGACTGAAGCGGAAACCCGCAGGTTCGTCGTCAGGGGTTACAGGGCTGTGCGAGTGAGCCTATTGGTCACCTGCAGGGTCTTCCTCTGGCATGAACCAATTGGTTGAAGCCAGAGGCGAGACCCTGCAGGTGACCAATAGGGCTCGCTCGCACGGCCTTTTTAACTCCTGATTTCCGTTCCCGTTAACCCCTGAGATGCTGCGTTGATTAACGGGAGCAGAAATCCGTAGGGTAAAGGGCCGTGCAAGCGACCAATAGGCTCACTCACACGACCCCTTACCACTAGTTGCTATGCAGAAAAGAAAAAAAAAACCTGGGACCCTGCTGCAACAGTTAAAAGTCCGTGCCAGCATCCAACAAAGTCGCCGGTACGGACATTTAACTTAGTATAATAACTTATTATAACTTCGGACAGAATGCTGCCCTCTGTTGGTACGATACATTGAATAGCTTAATAAGTTATTATGCTACTCAGTGTAAAACCAACAGAGGGCAGCATTCTGTCCGATGATATATTAGCCATATGTGGCAGTGTGTTCATTTTCATTTATTAATTATTTAAATAAAATATATTCCCATGATCCGCTGGTCTCCCCGATGCAACAGTTAGATGTCCGTACTCGCGGACATTAATTCTGTCGAACTTGCAAACTCTTTTTTTCTATTTATTTTGTTTTTTTTTGTATTAAACCATTAAACGAAAGGATCATGGGAATATATTTTATTTGAATAAATGCAAATGAGCACACTAGCATATATGGCTAATATATCTTCGGACAGAATGCTGTGCCTTATACCCTGATATGCAACCCTGCCCCCCAGATATGCCTTATAACCACCAGATATGCCTTATACCCCCCAGCTATGCCTTATGCCCCCTATACGCCCCTTTGATATGCCTTATATGCCCCTCTGGCCCCCCAGATATGTCTTATACCTCCCTATATCCCACTCTGCCCCCTGATATGCCTTATACTTCCAGATATACCACATGCCCCGCTGGAATGCCACTCTGCCCCCTCCCAGAAATGCCCCCTGATATGCTACTCTGCCCCCACCCCAAGATTTGCCCCCATGCTCCAGACTCCCTGGTGCCTAGTGGGTGAACATCTGTGCGATGCACGTAGATAAACCTCTGCTGCCGGCACTTTCGCTGGAGCTTCTATGACTGAGCACCAGAGGGTCATGTGAAGCCCCAGTGGAAGTGCCGGCAGCAGCGCAGGTTGTCTACGCGCATCGCACAGACGCCCGCCGGCTGCCAGAGAGGAGGATCCGGGTCCCCTGCAGCGCAGCGGGGGATCTGAATCTTAGTGTTATTATCTGACCTTTGTTTGAGGTCAGATTATAAAACGAGGGGCATTTTTCAGAGCATTTGCTCATCTTATATTTAATAAAATCGATTCAACTAATCTATTTTATCGATTAGTTGTTGCAGCCCTAAGTCAGACCTCTATTTGAGGCCGGATTATAAAATGACCTCGAATATAAGACGAGGGATATTTTTCAGAGCATTTCCTTGTCTTTTATAGGAGCAAATATGGTATTTCTTCCAAATGTATTCCTAGCAGGCGAAGCGCCGATATATAATATTTTATATATAATGTTTATCGACAAATTTGGCTTGGACCTGGGAGACCGCTTTTCTTCTTTGTCCCCAATCATGTGTTTATTTTCATATATTACCCCCTGGACTGCAGTTAAATGATATTTATTGGGGCAATACGACATAAAAACACACCTTCATTCAGCGCTGCACCACTTTCTGCAGTTTAGAAGTTAACCCCTTCATGACAGAGGGTGTTTTACACCATAAAGACTCAAGCATGTATGTTTAATCATGAGTACCTGCCAAAAGATAAAATTATTTCAAAGCTTCCTATTACACCATATTCATGATAAGAAATATTATTTATTAGCACCAAAATATAAAGAGTAAAACACTAAAATGTGTCTCTGGACTGTCGGCCTCGGCCACAATACGTCACGGGCCGGATATACAATAAGGCTGCTTAGCATGGAAGGAAAGTTGGTTTCATCTCATGTTGTTCTATGCGCTGATTATTTGTGGCAGTGGAACTAAAGCCTTAATATCTAAAAGTCCAATTCCTCATTTACCGAAATGTCCCTCTAAGACATTGTCTGGTTCCCCACAGGCCGTATGATAAGCAGTCGGGGGGCTTCTCAAGTACATTGTCTAAAATAACAGAGACAGAACTCTCATACAAACGGCGAATATGCAGCTGCCACGGACACCTAAAAAAAAACCCAAAAAACTTTTACTTTAATAATAGTGATACATTTTAATGTCACGACGAACAGGAGATTAAAGATCTTCAAATCGGGACTGCCCTGCAAATCCAGGATTGTTGGGGTGTATGGTGTAGGCCTGCATAACTAGTTTGGTCATCAAACAGGATCTGGTCCTTTCAAATGGACAACTCGTTAAAATAATTTACGGCACCCGATTTCTAGAGACACTTGTTCTTCCAAGAATTTCAGAAGAAAAAATGTTATTATTAAATCAAGCATTTAGAATACAAGAGATATCTAAGGCAATTCGTGAGCTTAAACAGGGGAAAGCTCCGGGCCCTGATGGCTATTCAGCCTTATTTTTTCAGATGTTAGACCCGGTGATCTCCCCTATATTAATGAGAACATATAATGCAATCGCCTCGGGTAAACAATTTCCTAGAGAAATGTTAGAAGCCAGTATTTCACTTATCCCGAAGCCAGGGAAAGATCCCTCTTTGGTCACCAACTATAGACCAATTTCTCTCATCAATATTGACATCAAAATATATTCTAAAATTTAGGCCTCAAGACTTTCTCAAGTGATCAGTGATCTCAATTCATCCCGATCAAGCAGGCTTTATGCCTGGTAGGGCTGGGGATGAAAATACCCGTAGGATCTTCAACATTATTGAATTTATCCATAGAAACAAAATTCCATCGGTTATAATGGCTTTAGATGCCCAAAAAGCATTTGATAGGGTGAACTGGAGATTTATGATCGAAACTCTTCGTGCTTTTGGTTTTTATGGGTCCTTTTTTCACTCAATGATGGCCTTATACACAGTTCCATCGGCTAAAATAAAAGGCCCTGCGTTAGAGTCGGACTGCTTTCTTATTCAGAATGGCACCCGGCAAGGCTGCCCATTAGCTCCGCTGCTATACGCTTTATCAATTGAACCCTTAGCAGTGTTTATTAGACATTCTAGAAACATGCAGAGTATAAAAATTGGTGATTATGATTATCGAATTACTCTCTACGCTGATGATATCCTCTTAACATTATCTTTTCCTTCGACATCTATTCCTGCTTTGTTAGAGGGAGTAACGATGTTTGGCCAATTTTCTAATTATAAATTGAATTTATCTAAGACCCAAGTGGTTCCATTCTATCTCTCTGAACCTCAGAAACGTTTAATTCAATCTCAGGTTCATATCGATACCGGTTTGACTCAGTTTGAATATTTGGGGATTATAATTACTTCTATATTAGAAGAAACCTCTGCTGTTAATCATAAAAAACTTCTCATCGATGTAAAATCTATGCTAGTAAATTGGGGAAAGTTGGAGACTTCATGGATGGGGCGTATAAATATCCTTAAGGCCTATATCGTACCTAAAATTTTATATCTCTTTAGACTAATTCCTTATCAAGTGCCTAAGCAAATGTTGTCAGATTGGGATAATTTATTCTCATGGTTTGTTTGGGCGGTGAAAAAGGCAAGACTTCCTAATGATCTTCTTAAGAGAAGTACAGATTTTGGTGGTCTCGGTTATCCGAATTTAACCGAACTGTATGAAGCTTCCCAATTATCCTTTATGCTAGCTTGGAATCTGACGAAAGAGAAAAATGTTCCTGGTTGGTACGACATAGAGAAATTTGTCTGTAAGAATTTTGATCCTTTTTTATTCTTTTGGATGCCTCAACCTCAATTCAAAAAAAATAAATTTCTAGTCTTATTATCAATGACATTCTTTCGACTTTCTTTAAAAATAAGAAACGTCTGGAAGAAGGGATAAAATTTGCGAAATGTTGCCCGATAGGTGTTTTGATGTGTTTTATACCCGACCTTTCATTGGAAAGATGGAGGGTGATGGGTGTGGAAAAGATTAATGATCTTTATGTTGGATCTCAATTGGCTTCTTTTCCCTCTTTAATTGAAACCTACGGTCTTCCGGTAAAATATATTTTCAAGTATATTAGGATTAAGCATTTTCTTACTTCCACTATGCCTGCTGATAGTACTTCTTGGCATAAATTTATTACTTCTACCACTTCTAAGAAAATAATATCTAAGATTCTGAAACTCTTTAAGGTTAACAACAATTATGAGAAGAGCAAAGCACAAATTCATTGGGAAAAAGATTTTGATCTCTCCATTGCTTTAACTTCCTGGCATAAAACATGGCAGGTTACGCGAAATTCATCTCACTGCATTAATCTCCAGGAACAATTTTATAAGCTAATGCAGAGATGGTATTTGGTCCCGGCCCGTATAGTCAAATTCCAACCATCAAAAGGAGCTTTATGCTGGTGATGTCAGATAAAAAGTCAGTTATCTGATCTTTTTTGAAAGTTATTTGGATTTAATACTGTACTTTCCCCCCAAGAGTTTCTATTCCACTTAGATTTACCAGATATTAATAAGAACAACCAAACTCTTTGGCTAAATATCATATTGGCCGCTAAAATCTGTCTAGCCAGATACTGGAGAGATTCGTCCCTTCTAATTTGGCTAGAGATTAAATCCCAGATTAATCATCAATGCTCAGCAGAAAAATATTTTTATATAGACGTTAATGCTAAAAAGAAATACGAAATAATTTGGCATCGTTGGCTCAATTGTACCTAGTCAATCCTTTTTTTTTTTTTTTGTTCCCCATTGAAAACTGTGATATTTTGATTATAAATTTATCTCCGTGGTACATACCTTTATACTTTTTCTTTTTTAAAATCTCCTTCTTATGAATTCTACGATTCTGAATGAATTATTAGACTGAATAGGGATATTTTAAATGTCATTGTCAGGAACCAATTTTTCGCTACCTGAACCATGGCTTTTTTATACCTGTGGCGTTTACATCTGCGACCACTAGTGGCCACCCTCTGCCCTCTGGAACACTCAGAACTCAGGTGTGCCTTGTTACCTGGGTTGAGCCCTAGTCTACATCCAGCTGGGCCTTGTTATCTGGATTACCCTGCCTTTATGAACCTGCCCTGCCCTTCAGTCAGGGCCTTTGTATTCTGTCAGGACTCGGGTGATCAGGTCAGGTAGGAGCCCATGCGCAGGGGATACTTGGGGTTCAGTATGTAACCCACGGTGCATGATTATGCAAACAAAGACACCACAAACAGAAATCCAGGTAATGCAGTGTATTTCATGTATATAACAAGACCAGCAAATAAGGGTAATATAGTCTAAGCAAGTAACCGGACGTATGGCAAAATAAAATACAGGTAATAAGTCTTTTGGCAGGGAGCCCGCTTGGAAGGGCGCGACAGACAGAGAGCCCGCTTGGAAGGGCACGACAGACAGAGAGCCCGCTTGGAAGGGCACGACAGACAGAGAGCCCACTTGGAAGGGCACAAAAGGCACACAGCCCGCTTGAAAGGGTACAAAAGGCACACAGCCCGCTTGGAAGGGTACAAAAGGCACACAGCCCGCTTGGAAGGGTACAAAAGGCACACAGCCCGCTTGGAAGGACACAAAGCAGGGAGTCCACTTGGAAGGACACAAAGCAGGGAACCAGGAACAGTACAGGTGCAGAGCCACAGCAGGGAAGTCCATAGACTTCAATACAAAGGCCCTCACTGAAAGGCAGGGCAGGTTCATAAACGCAGGGTAATCCAGATAACAAGGCCCAGCTGGATGTAGACTAGGGCTCAACCCAGGTAACAAGGCACACCTGAGTAGGGCTGAAACAACGAATCGATAAAATCGATAATAATCGATAACGGAAATCGTTGTCGACGATTTCCGTTATCGATTAATCGAGTGATCGATTCGTTGTTGGCTCCTTTTACTTACCTCCGCGAGCGTTCCCTGCTTCCGCTACACGCGCTGCACTGCGTGACGGATGTGACGCGTTCCGGAGGTAAGTATTCTTCATGTCTGTGCGGTTCGCTCTGTGCGAGTGGCTCCATTCGCACAGAGCGATTCGCGGGGGTGGGGGTGGGGTTTCAGGGGATGCAGGGCAGAGTGGGGGTGGGGGGGCAGGCCAGGGTAGGAGACTGAGTGCAGGGCAGAGTGGGGGTGGGGATGCAGGGCAGGGTGTGAGTGTGGGGGCAGGGCAGGAGACTGGGTGCAGGGCAGAGTGGGGGTGGGGATGCAGGGCAGGGTGTGAGTGTGGGGGCAGGGCAGGAGACTGGGTGCAGGGCAGAGTGGGGGTGGGGGTGCAGGGCAGAGTGGGAGACTGGGTGCAGGGCAGAGTGGGGGTGTGGATGCAGGGCAGGGTGTGAGTGTGGGTGCAGGGCAGAGTGGGTGCAGAGTGTGGGGGCAGGGCAGAATGTGGGGGCAGGGCTGGGTGCAGGGCAGAGTTGGAGACTGGGTGCAGGGGCACAGTGCAAAGTGCTGGGTGCAAAGTGCCAGGGCTGGGTGCAAAGTGCCAGGGCTGGGTGCAAAGTTCTGGGTGCAAAGTGCCAGGGCTGGGTGCAAAGTGCTGAGTGCAAAGTGCTGGGTGCAAAGTGCCAGGGCTGGGTGCAAAGTGCCAGGGGTGGGGCAAAGTGCTGGGTGCAAAGTGCCAGGGCTGGGTGCAAAGTGCTGGATGCAAAGTGCTGGGTGCAAAGTGCTGGGTGCAAAGTACCAGGGCTGGGGCAAAGTTTCTTGAACAGTAATAGTCCACCTCTTTTCAGAATGTTTGGGGTTATTTTGTTTCATAAATATTGTGTTTGGGTTTTTGTACTTTGAAAATATTGTTTTTTTATTACATCATAACAAAATAGGAATGTTAATGTAAATTTTAAGTTGTTTTTTAACATCCAGTTCATTAAATTATTTTAAATAAACTAAAAATTTGCATATTGGTTTTTTTTATCCGATTAATCGATTAATCGAAAAAATAATCGGCCAACTAATCGATTATTAAAATAATCGTTAGTTGCAGCCCTACACCTGAGTTCTGAGTGCTCCAGAGGGTCGAGAGTGGCCACTAATGGTTGCAGATGTAAACACCACAGGTATAAAAAACCCATGGTTCAGGCAGCGAAAAATTGGTTCCTGACAGTCATGAGATAATAATTATAATTTATCCCTAAAACATTGTACAAAATTGGAAATTGTATGTATGCTATTTTTGTCCATATAGTCTGTTTTATTGGAAAATATAATAATAAAGATTAAATTATAGAAAATAATTTATGGCTTTTCATGCAGGATGGGGAATATTTCTATGCAGTATTTAAATTCATTTTATTTGATAAATACAAAAGTGCCCCATCAATAAATTCACAGAAATCCACTAAAGTGTAGGGCTGCAACTAACGATTATTTTCCTAATCGATTAGTTGGCCAAAAATGTAAATTTTTCATTTATTTAAAATAATTTAATAAAGTAACGAAGGATGTTAAAAACAAACGGCAGCATAAAAAAACTTTGATAAAAATGCATTTCTTGTTTTTATTTCCCAACCTGCCCCCCAGTTATGCACATTTGAGCCCAGGCTTGCCACACTGCCTCCCAGATATGCCACATACCCCCCGACATGCCACTCCACCCTCCCCACATATGCCTTATATACCCTATATGCCTTATACCCCCAGATATGTCACTCCGTCCTCCCCAGGTACGCCGTATACCCCCCTGACACAATACTTTTATAAATAAATACAGGGTTTATCTTCACTGCCCCCAGGATTTAGATTCCCCTCGGTTTGCCCCACTTTACCTCTAACTGCACCTTAAGTTAACTTTATTAAATTAATTAAATTAACCCTCAGTCCTCAGCATTAAATTAATCCTGAGAGAAGACCCCATTAACCATAACTGCCCCTAAATTAATCCTGAAGACCCCATCAACCACAACTGCCCCTAAATTAATCCTGAAGACCCCATCAACCACAGCTGCCCCTAAATTAACCCTGAAGACCCTGACAACCACAACTGCCCCTAAATTAACCCTGAAGACCCCATCAACCACAACTGCCCCTAAACTAACCCTAAACACCCCATTAACTATAACTGCCCCTAAATTAACCCTAAACACCCCATTAACTATAACTGCCCCTAAATTAACCCCCACCTCCCCTAACTTTCAGCAGCCCAAATATTAATTTTATACTCACAGTTAGATGAGTTCCTGAGCTATGTGGACGCTATAGCAGAAAGAAACGGCAGTTTGGCCCCGCCCTTTCCTTCTCCCTGTCCCTCCCTGCAGTCACTGCCGATTGGCCCCGCCCCTTTCTTTCTCCCTGTCCCTCCTTGCAGCCAATCAAACGTGACTGCAGGGAGGGACTGGTAAGTAGGAACTGCTGCTGTCACAAACGGATTATACAACGAGGGGTATTTTTCAGAGCGTTTGCTCTGACAAAACCCTCGTTTTGTGATCGATAAAAATCGATTCATCTAATCAATAATTATCGATTTTATCGATAAGTTGTTGCAGCCCTACTAAAGTCTTTATGGCCAGAAAGCAGTAAAGCAGAAGCACGGAACCCTCGTTGTGCATTGTGACATCATCGTGTCTGTGACATCATCACAGCTATAAAGCCGGAGCGCGCGTCACTGCTTGCTCAGTGTAGTTGGGCGCTTGGCACTTGTAAGCAGCTAGTGATAGCGAACTTGGAAGTGTTGTTACCAACGACATCGGAGGTTGTGGAGATTTAAAAGGAGAACCTTTTAAAAGCAGAGCTATGGAGAATTGTCATCTACTCCATGGACTGAGGTGGATTGTAAGGAGATGCTGCCCCAGAAAAGTCAGGAAGTTTTTCAAGAGAGTGAAAACAGCTTTCACCAACACCGCCAAAAAGAGTGAGAACCACAAGAAGGAGCACTTGGCCAGTAGAGACCCTGTCCTGAAAAGGAAGAAAGAGAGTAGCAGTAACGAGGAAGAAAGAGGAAGAGAGAGGAAGAGGACCAAGCGTACTGCTAATGAGAGGGAGGAGAGCAGCCTGTGTCTGAGGGCAAAGGAAACAAAAAGACGCCGAAGCAGCAGCACAGACAGCTCCGAACATGAGAAAAAGCGCTGCAAATACAGCGAGAAAAACAGCCAGATTCTGGGGCAGCAGGAGAAAGAAGGAGCGGAGGAACATCTGGAGGAGAGCAGAAGGGGAAAGGTTCCCATGAAGAGACGCAGGAGTCAGGTGGAAAGTGGCGTTACTGCGAAGAAATTTCGGAGCCTTCTCCCCATGACGCCCTCCAGCTTCATCTTCCATTCAGTGCTGGGCGAAGGGGGGTTTGGAAAAGTCATGTTGGCTTCTGTACCTAGAAGAGATTCTATGGTAGCGGTCAAAATCATCCGCAAGAAAGCCGTTGAGCCCCTGTACCTACTGAAGGAGAGGAGAATCCTTGAGATGGCTCGGGACAGCCCGTTCCTGTGCCACGGATATGCAGGCTTCCAAACACAGACCTGCGCCTTATTCGTGATGGAGTATATGGCAGGTGGAAGTCTCCTGTCATATATGAAGAGGGTGGGCTGCCTCACCGAGACCGCAGCTGCATTTTATTCGGCTGAAATCATCTGCGGCATCCAGTTCCTCCACGCTCGCGGAGTTATACATCGGGACCTGAAGCCGGACAACATCTTGCTTGACGGAGAGGGCCACGCCAAGATCTGCGATTTTGGTCTTGTTGCAGAAGACATTTTTGGAGCAGCACAAACTACAGGAGACTGCGGAACAATCTCATACATGGCCCCCGAAATACATCTAAACAGAGCATACGGTGTTGCCGTGGACTGGTGGGCCTTCGGGGTGATTTTATTCCGCATGCTTCATGGAAGGTTACCGTTCTATCACGGTTACTGCGAGGAGGCAGTAATGCGTTCCATTATACATGGAAGCCCTCGGAATGTCAAAGACATCTCCAAAGAAGCTGCGGACATCCTGAGGCACCTTTTGATGAAGGATCCTGACTTTCGCCTCTGGATCACGGGGTGTATCAGGTGGCATCCATTCTTTCAGGACATTAATTGGAAGGATTTAGAGAGCCGCCGTTCAGCTCCCCCGTACCGGCCGACACCAGCATCAGATCTCCGCTTGCAGACACTTCAGGAGATTCCATCAGTCTTGGAGAGCACAGAGGACTCATCCTCTTCATCATCTTTCTCTTCCTCGTCTTCGAGCAGCCAGACACTTTCTGGCTTCTCCTTTGTGACTCCAGACTGGATGGCCTGAAGGATGGACTAAGCTCTGGCCCAGTGCAAACATAATATTCAAGAAGGAATTTTTTCCCCAGTTTGTTGCAAAATTGGAAAAAGACACAAACTGGGTTTTTTTTTCCTTCTTTCCACATAACATCATAATAAATTGGAGAAACACCTACATTTTTTTGTTATTGTTTCCTTCCCATTGTATAATTACAGCTGCCGTTGTCCACAGATCTACATAGATATGACATCACAAGACAGCTTCTGCTTCTATGATGTCATAAACAGATAGTATATTGTGATTTATGGAGATAGGAATGTCCCAAATAAAAGTCAATTTTCACTAATCCACTTTGTGTAACCCCAAACATAACTTAATTCCAGTGATATCGGACCGTATAATTTTTCATTTCTAAAGGTTTCTATTTTCCCATAATTAGCAAATTATGGATTTTGAAATAACTTCCACTACTCAACGTTGTTCAGTCTCCGATTCCTTAGCATGTCTTTAATAACTTTCGAGTACTAATCCATCCCATCCTTCCTCGTTAGCACCTCCTATTTCCAGGGCTGAGCCCGGTATCATTGGACCTCGAGTGACGCATTTTGGGGCCACATCCCTCCTATATGTATATATTTCACAAGATTTCAATTTTTACAAATCCATAACAGGTGTCGATTCTATCCCTGCAAACCGGTAACAATGTACTACAATGTATCAACCTTATTACATCACAACCTCTCGCCGTTGCACATTTGATCAACAGCTCACATTTAAAAGAAGGATCATGTTTTTAATTTACATTTCATTTTAATTGAGATTGAAAGAGGGTCTTTCCCTTTACTACCATTTAAAAGGTTTGGGGTCACTCGGCTGTTTTCATGTAAAACAAGGACATTTGCGGCTGAAACATAATTACAAAAGGGTTTTCTAGCCATTAATTAGCCTTTTAAACTTAAACTTGGATCAGCAAACACAACGTGCCATTGGAACATAGGAGTAATAGGAGTGATAAGGGGCCATTGGAACACAGGAGTGGTGGGAGTGATAAAGGGCCATTGGAACACAGGAGTGATGGGAGTGATAAAGGGGCATTGGAACACAGGAGTGGTGGGAGTGATAAAGGGCCATTGAAACACAGGAGTGATGGGAGTGATAAAAAGCCATTGGAATACAGAGTGATGGGAGTGATAAAGGGGCACTGGAACACAGGAGTGATGGGAGTGATAAAGATTCCATTAAAAATCACCGGAGCGTTTAATCAGAAGTGTATATAAATAATCACTGGAATTTTTTTTTAGGAAACTAACGATATTATTTCCTACCTCCATTTCTTCATGTAAAGCCGATTGCCGATGATGGCTTCCAGTATAACCGGCTTCCGTAACGTCAAGAAGTTCTCTTTGAAGTATTCTAAAGATGGGCAGTGGAGCTTTGGGATCGCAGGGTCTAAATCCACGGCAGCAATGAGCGAGTGAAGCATTTTCTGTCGGGAAAGAGAACATGAGTTGCATCAAATTACCGATATTAAGTTTAATGTTGCATGTGAGTGCTCACTACTAGGGCTGCAACTAACGATTATTTTCATAATCGATTAGTTGGCCGATTATTTTTTCGATTAATCGGATACAAAAATAATATGCTAATTTTACTTAAAATAATTTAATGAGCAAACTGGGTGTTAAAAACAAACAGCAGGGTAAAAAACTTTAAATTGACAGTTTAACGTCTGTCATTGTATCTCATTATTAGACTTGTGCATTCGTCTTCGGGCAAATATGAAAACGAACACGAAGAGTGCGTTTTCGTGTTCGTTCCGAAGACATGTAGAAGAGAAGACAGTGCCGGTAAAACGTAGGCGAAGACGAAGACACACACCACGAAGAATCTTCGCCTTCGTCTACTAATCTCCCCGGTCCCTTCCCCATCTAGCCTACCTTATCTTCACGGCATCTGAAGCGTGACTGAAGCGGAAACCCGCAGGTTCGTCGTCAGGGGTTACAGGGCTGTGCGAGTGAGCCTATTGGTCACCTGCAGGGTCTTCCTCTGGCATCAACCAATTGGTTGAAGCCAGAGGCGAGACCCTGCAGGTGACCAATAGGGCTCGCTCGCACGGCCTTTTTAACTCCTGATTTCCGTTCCGTTAACCCCTGAGATGCTGCGTTGATTAACGGGAGCAGAAATCCGTAGGGTAAAGGGCCGTGCAAGCGACCAATAGGCTCACTCACACGACCCCTTACCACTAGTTGCTATGCAGAAAAGAAAAAAAAAACCTGGGACCCTGCTGCAACAGTTAAAAGTCCGTGCCAGCATCCAACAAAGTCGCCGGTACGGACATTTAACTTAGTATAATAACTTATTATAACTTCGGACAGAATGCTGCCCTCTGTTGGTACGATACATTGAATAGCTTAATAAGTTATTATGCTACTCAGTGTAAAACCAACAGAGGGCAGCATTCTGTCTGAAGCTATATTAGCCATATGTGGCAGTGTGTTCATTTTCATTTATTAATTATTTAAATAAAATATATTCCCATGATCCGCTGGTCTCCCCGATGCAACAGTTAGATGTCCGTACTCGCGGACATTAATTCTGTCGAACTTGCAAACTCTTTTTTTCTATTTATTTTGTTTTTTTTTGTATTAAACCATTAAACGAAAGGATCATGGGAATATATTTTATTTGAATAAATGCAAATGAGCACACTAGCATATATGGCTAATATATCTTCGGACAGAATGCTGTGCCTTATACCCTGATATGCAACCCTGCCCCCCAGATATGCCTTATAACCACCAGATATGCCTTATACCCCCCAGCTATGCCTTATGCCCCCTATACGCCCCTTTGATATGCCTTATATGCCCCTCTGGCCCCCCAGATATGTCTTATACCTCCCTATATCCCACTCTGCCCCCTGATATGCCTTATACTTCCAGATATACCACATGCCCCGCTGGAATGCCACTCTGCCCCCTCCCAGAAATGCCCCCTGATATGCTACTCTGCCCCCACCCCAAGATTTGCCCCCATGCTCCAGACTCCCTGGTGCCTAGTGGGTGAACATCTGTGCGATGCACGTAGATAAACCTCTGCTGCCGGCACTTTCGCTGGAGCTTCTATGACTGAGCACCAGAGGGTCATGTGAAGCCCCAGTGGAAGTGCCGGCAGCAGCGCAGGTTGTCTACGCGCATCGCACAGACGCCCGCCGGCTGCCAGAGAGGAGGATCCGGGTCCCCTGCAGCGCAGCGGGGGATCTGAATCTTAGTGTTATTATCTGACCTTTGTTTGAGGTCAGATTATAAAACGAGGGGCATTTTTCAGAGCATTTGCTCATCTTATATTTAATAAAATCGATTCAACTAATCTATTTTATCGATTAGTTGTTGCAGCCCTAAGTCAGACCTCTATTTGAGGCCGGATTATAAAATGACCTCGAATATAAGACGAGGGATATTTTTCAGAGCATTTCCTTGTCTTTTATAGGAGCAAATACGGTATTTCTTCCAAATGTATTCCTAGCAGGCGAAGCGCCGATATATAATATTTTATATATACTGTTTATCGACAAATTTGGCTTGGACCTGGGAGTCCGCTTTTCTTCTTTGTCCCCAATCATGTGTTTATTTTCATATATTACCCCCTGGACTGCAGTTAAATTATATTTATTGGGGCAATACGACATAAAAACACATCTTCATTCAGCGCTGCACCACTTTCTGCAGTTTAGAAGTTAACCCCTTCATGACAGAGGGTGTTTTACACCATAATGACTCAAGCATGTATGTTTAATCATTAGTACCTGCCAAAAGATAAAATTATTTCAAAGCTTCCTATTACACCATATTCATGATAAGAAATATTATTTATTAGCACCAAAATATAAAGAGTAAAACACTAAAATGTGTCTCTGGACTGTCGGCCTCGGCCACAATACGTCACGGGCCGGATATACAATAAGACTGTTTAGCATGGAAGGAAAGTTGGTTTCATCTCATGTTGTTCTATGCGCTGATTATTTGTGGCAGTGGAACTAAAGCCGTAATATCTAAAAGTCCAATTCCTCATTTACCGAAATGTCCCTCTAAGACATTGTCTGGTTCCCCACAGGCCGTATGATAAGCAGTCGGGGGGCTTCTCAAGTACATTGTCTAAAATAACAGAGACAGAACTCTCATACAAACGGCGAATATGCAGCTGCCACGGACACCTAAAAAAAAAACAAAAAAAACTTTTACTTTAATAATAGTGATACATTTTAATGTCACGACGAACAGGAGATTAAAGATCTTAGGTCTGAAAATCGGGACTGCCCTGCAAATCCAGGATTGTTGGGGTGCATGGTGTAGGCCTGCATAACTAGTTTGGTCATCAAACAGGATCTGGTCCTTTCAAATGGGCAACTCGTTAAAATAATTTACGGCTTTTCATGCAGGATGGGGAACATTTCTATGCAGTATTTAAATTCATTTTATATGATAAATACAAAAGTGCCCCATCAATAAATTCACAGAAATCCACTAAAGTGTTTACATCCAGAAAGCAGTAAAGCAGAAGCACGGAACCCTCGTTGTGCATTGTGACATCATCGTGTCTGTGACATCATCACAGCTATAAAGCCGGAGCGCGCTCCACTGCTTGCTCAGTGTAGTTGGGCGCTTGGCACTTGTAAGCAGCTAGTGATAGCGAACTTGGAAGTGTTGTTACCAACGACATCGGAGGTTGTGGAGATTTAAAAGGAGAACCTTTTAAAAGCAGAGCTATGGAGAATTGTCATCTACTCCATGGACTGAGGTGGATTGTAAGGAGATGCTGCCCCAGAAAAGTCAGGACGTTTTTCAAGAGAGTGAAAACAGCTTTCACCAACACCGCCAAAAAGAGTGAGAACCACAAGAAGGAGCACTTGGCCAGTAGAGACCCTGTCCTGAAAAGGAAGAAAGAGAGTAGCAGTAACGAGGAAGAAAGAGGAAGAGAGAGGAAGAGGACCAAGCGTACTGCTAATGAGAGGGAGGAGAGCAGCCTGTGTCTGAGGGCAAAGGAAACAAAAAGACGCCGAAGCAGCAGCACAGACAGCTCCGAACATGAGAAAAAGCGCTGCAAATACAGCGAGAAAAACAGCCAGATTCTGGGGCAGCAGGAGAAAGAAGGAGCGGAGGAACATCTGGAGGAGAGCAGAAGGGGAAAGGTTCCCATGAAGAGACGCAGGAGTCAGGTGGAAAGTGGCGTTACTGCGAAGAAATTTCGGAGCCTTCTCCCCATGACGCCCTCCAGCTTCATCTTCCATTCAGTGCTGGGCGAAGGGGGGTTTGGAAAAGTCATGTTGGCTTCTGTACCTAGAAGAGATTCTATGGTAGCGGTCAAAATCATCCGCAAGAAAGCCGTTGAGCCCCTGTACCTACTGAAGGAGAGGAGAATCCTTGAGATGGCTCGGGACAGCCCGTTCCTGTGCCACGGATATGCAGGCTTCCAAACACAGACCTGCGCCTTATTCGTGATGGAGTATATGGCAGGTGGAAGTCTCCTGTCATATATGAAGAGGGTGGGCTGCCTCACCGAGACCGCAGCTGCATTTTATTCGGCTGAAATCATCTGCGGCATCCAGTTCCTCCACGCTCGCGGAGTTATACATCGGGACCTGAAGCCGGACAACATCTTGCTTGACGGAGAGGGCCACGCCAAGATCTGCGATTTTGGTCTTGTTGCAGAAGACATTTTTGGAGCAGCACAAACTACAGGAGACTGCGGAACAATCTCATACATGGCCCCCGAAATACATCTAAACAGAGCATACGGTGTTGCCGTGGACTGGTGGGCCTTCGGGGTGATTTTATTCCGCATGCTTCATGGAAGGTTACCGTTCTATCACGGTTACTGCGAGGAGGCAGTAATGCGTTCCATTATACATGGAAGCCCTCGGAATGTCAAAGACATCTCCAAAGAAGCTGCGGACATCCTGAGGCACCTTTTGATGAAGGATCCTGACTTTCGCCTCTGGATCACGGGGTGTATCAGGTGGCATCCATTCTTTCAGGACATTAATTGGAAGGATTTAGAGAGCCGCCGTTCAGCTCCCCCGTACCGGCCGACACCAGCATCAGATCTCCGCTTGCAGACACTTCAGGAGATTCCATCAGTCTTGGAGAGCACAAAGGACTCGTCCTCTTCATCATCATCTTTCTCTTCCTCGTCTTCGAGCAGCCAGACACTTTCTGGCTTCTCCTTTGTGACTCCAGACTGGATGGCCTGAAGGATGGACTAAGCTCTGGCCCAGTGCAAACATAATATTCAAGAAGGAATTTTTTCCCCAGTTTGTTGCAAAATTGGAAAAAGACACAAACTGGGGTTTTTTTTTCCTTCTTTCCACATAACATCATAATAAATTGGAGAAACACCTACATTTTTTGTTATTGTTTCCTTCCCATTGTATAATTACAGCTGCCGTTGTCCACAGATCTACATAGATATGACATCACAAGACAGCTTCTGCTTCTATGATGTCATAAACAGATAGTATATTGTGATTTATGGAGATAGGAATGTCCCAAATAAAAGTCAATTTTCACTAATCCACTTTGTGTAACCCCAAACATAACTTAATTCCAGTGATATCGGACCGTATAATTTTTCATTTCTAAAGGTTTCTATTTTCCCATAATTAGCAAATTATGGATTTTGAAATAACTTCCACTACTCAACGTTGTTCAGTCTCCGATTCCTTAGCATGTCTTTAATAACTTTCGAGTACTAATCCATCCCATCCTTCCTCGTTAGCACCTCCTATTTCCAGGGCTGAGCCCGGTATCATTGGACCTCGAGTGACGCATTTTGGGGCCACATCCCTCCTATATGTATATATTTCACAAGATTTCAATTTTTACAAATCCATAACAGGTGTCGATTCTATCCCTGCAAACCGGTAACAATGTACTACAATGTATCAACCTTATTACATCACAACCTCTCGCCGTTGCACATTTGATCAACAGCTCACATTTAAAAGAAGGATCATGTTTTTAATTTACATTTCATTTTAATTGAGATTGAAAGAGGGTCTTTCCCTTTACTACCATTTAAAAGGTTTGGGGTCACTCGGCTGTTTTCATGTAAAACAAGGACATTTGCGGCTGAAACATAATTACAAAAGGGTTTTCTAGCCATTAATTAGCCTTTTAAACTTAAACTTGGATCAGCAAACACAACGTGCCATTGGAACATAGGAGTAATAGGAGTGATAAGGGGCCATTGGAACACAGGAGTGGTGGGAGTGATAAAGGGCCATTGGAACACAGGAGTGATGGGAGTGATAAAGGGGCATTGGAACACAGGAGTGGTGGGAGTGATAAAGGGCCATTGAAACACAGGAGTGATGGGAGTGATAAAAAGCCATTGGAATACAGAGTGATGGGAGTGATAAAGGGGCACTGGAACACAGGAGTGATGGGAGTGATAAAGATTCCATTAAAAATCACCGGAGCGTTTAATCAGAAGTGTATATAAATAATCACTGGAATTTTTTTTTAGGAAACTAACGATATTATTTCCTACCTCCATTTCTTCATGTAAAGCCGATTGCCGATGATGGCTTCCAGTATAACCGGCTTCCGTAACGTCAAGAAGTTCTCTTTGAAGTATTCTAAAGATGGGCAGTGGAGCTTTGGGATCGCAGGGTCTAAATCCACGGCAGCAATGAGCGAGTGAAGCATTTTCTGTCGGGAAAGAGAACATGAGTTGCATCAAATTACCGATATTAAGTTTAATGTTGCATGTGAGTGCTCACTACTAGGGCTGCAACTAACGATTATTTTCATAATCGATTAGTTGGCCGATTATTTTTTCGATTAATCGGATACAAAAATAATATGCTAATTTTACTTAAAATAATTTAATGAGCAAACTGGGTGTTAAAAACAAACAGCAGGGTAAAAAACTTTAAATTGACAGTTTAACGTCTGTCATTGTATCTCATTATTAGACTTGTGCATTCGTCTTCGGGCAAATATGAAAACGAACACGAAGAGTGCGTTTTCGTGTTCGTTCCGAAGACATGTAGAAGAGAAGACAGTGCCGGTAAAACGTAGGCGAAGACGAAGACACACACCACGAAGAATCTTCGCCTTCGTCTACTAATCTCCCCGGTCCCTTCCCCATCTAGCCTACCTTATCTTCACGGCATCTGAAGCGTGACTGAAGCGGAAACCCGCAGGTTCGTCGTCAGGGGTTACAGGGCTGTGCGAGTGAGCCTATTGGTCACCTGCAGGGTCTTCCTCTGGCATCAACCAATTGGTTGAAGCCAGAGGCGAGACCCTGCAGGTGACCAATAGGGCTCGCTCGCACGGCCTTTTTAACTCCTGATTTCCGTTCCCGTTAACCCCTGAGATGCTGCGTTGATTAACGGGAGCAGAAATCCGTAGGGTAAAGGGCCGTGCAAGCGACCAATAGGCTCACTCACACGACCCCTTACCACTAGTTGCTATGCAGAAAAGAAAAAAAAAACCTGGGACCCTGCTGCAACAGTTAAAAGTCCGTGCCAGCATCCAACAAAGTCGCCGGTACGGACATTTAACTTAGTATAATAACTTATTATAACTTCGGACAGAATGCTGCCCTCTGTTGGTACGATACATTGAATAGCTTAATAAGTTATTATGCTACTCAGTGTAAAACCAACAGAGGGCAGCATTCTGTCCGATGATATATTAGCCATATGTGGCAGTGTGTTCATTTTCATTTATTAATTATTTAAATAAAATATATTCCCATGATCCGCTGGTCTCCCCGATGCAACAGTTAGATGTCCGTACTCGCGGACATTAATTCTGTCGAACTTGCAAACTCTTTTTTTCTATTTATTTTGTTTTTTTTTGTATTAAACCATTAAACGAAAGGATCATGGGAATATATTTTATTTGAATAAATGCAAATGAGCACACTAGCATATATGGCTAATATATCTTCGGACAGAATGCTGTGCCTTATACCCTGATATGCAACCCTGCCCCCCAGATATGCCTTATAACCACCAGATATGCCTTATACCCCCCAGCTATGCCTTATGCCCCCTATACGCCCCTTTGATATGCCTTATATGCCCCTCTGGCCCCCCAGATATGTCTTATACCTCCCTATATCCCACTCTGCCCCCTGATATGCCTTATACTTCCAGATATACCACATGCCCCGCTGGAATGCCACTCTGCCCCCTCTCAGAAATGCCCCCTGATATGCTACTCTGCCCCCACCCCAAGATTTGCCCCCATGCTCCAGACTCCCTGGTGCCTAGTGGGTGAACATCTGTGCGATGCACGTAGATAAACCTCTGCTGCCGGCACTTTCGCTGGAGCTTCTATGACTGAGCACCAGAGGGTCATGTGAAGCCCCAGTGGAAGTGCCGGCAGCAGCGCAGGTTGTCTACGCGCATCGCACAGACGCCCGCCGGCTGCCAGAGAGGAGGATCCGGGTCCCCTGCAGCGCAGCGGGGGATCTGAATCTTAGTGTTATTATCTGACCTTTGTTTGAGGTCAGATTATAAAACGAGGGGCATTTTTCAGAGCATTTGCTCATCTTATATTTAATAAAATCGATTCAACTAATCTATTTTGTCGATTACTTGTTGCAGCCCTAAGTCAGACCTCTATTTGAGGCCGGATTATAAAATGACCTCGAATATAAGACGAGGGATATTTTTCAGAGCATTTCCTTGTCTTTTATAGGAGCAAATATGGTATTTCTTCCAAATGTATTCCTAGCAGGCGAAGCGCCGATATATAATATTTTATATATAATGTTTATCGACAAATTTGGCTTGGACCTGGGAGACCGCTTTTCTTCTTTGTCCCCAATCATGTGTTTATTTTCATATATTACCCCCTGGACTGCAGTTAAATGATATTTATTGGGGCAATACGACATAAAAACACACCTTCATTCAGCGCTGCACCACTTTCTGCAGTTTAGAAGTTAACCCCTTCATGACAGAGGGTGTTTTACACCATAAAGACTCAAGCATGTATGTTTAATCATGAGTACCTGCCAAAAGATAAAATTATTTCAAAGCTTCCTATTACACCATATTCATGATAAGAAATATTATTTATTAGCACCAAAATATAAAGAGTAAAACACTAAAATGTGTCTCTGGACTGTCGGCCTCGGCCACAATACGTCACGGGCTGGATATACAATAAGGCTGCTTAGCATGGAAGGAAAGTTGGTTTCATCTCATGTTGTTCTATGCGCTGATTATTTGTGGCAGTGGAACTAAAGCCTTAATATCTAAAAGTCCAATTCCTCATTTACCGAAATGTCCCTCTAAGACATTGTCTGGTTCCCCACAGGCCGTATGATAAGCAGTCGGGGGGCTTCTCAAGTACATTGTCTAAAATAACAGAGACAGAACTCTCATACAAACGGCGAATATGCAGCTGCCACGGACACCTAAAAAAAACCCCAAAAAACTTTTACTTTAATAATAGTGATACATTTTAATGTCACGACGAACAGGAGATTAAAGATCTTCAAATCGGGACTGCCCTGCAAATCCAGGATTGTTGGGGTGTATGGTGTAGGCCTGCATAACTAGTTTGGTCATCAAACAGGATCTGGTCCTTTCAAATGGACAACTCGTTAAAATAATTTACGGCACCCGATTTCTAGAGACACTTGTTCTTCCAAGAATTTCAGAAGAAAAAATGTTATTATTAAATCAAGCATTTAGAATACAAGAGATATCTAAGGCAATTCGTGAGCTTAAACAGGGGAAAGCTCCGGGCCCTGATGGCTATTCAGCCTTATTTTTTCAGATGTTAGACCCGGTGATCTCCCCTATATTAATGAGAACATATAATGCAATCGCCTCGGGTAAACAATTTCCTAGAGAAATGTTAGAAGCCAGTATTTCACTTATCCCGAAGCCAGGGAAAGATCCCTCTTTGGTCACCAACTATAGACCAATTTCTCTCATCAATATTGACATCAAAATATATTCTAAAATTTAGGCCTCAAGACTTTCTCAAGTGATCAGTGATCTCAATTCATCCCGATCAAGCAGGCTTTATGCCTGGTAGGGCTGGGGATGAAAATACCCGTAGGATCTTCAACATTATTGAATTTATCCATAGAAACAAAATTCCATCGGTTATAATGGCTTTAGATGCCCAAAAAGCATTTGATAGGGTGAACTGGAGATTTATGATCGAAACTCTTCGTGCTTTTGGTTTTTATGGGTCCTTTTTTCACTCAATGATGGCCTTATACACAGTTCCATCGGCTAAAATAAAAGGCCCTGCGTTAGAGTCGGACTGCTTTCTTATTCAGAATGGCACCCGGCAAGGCTGCCCATTAGCTCCGCTGCTATACGCTTTATCAATTGAACCCTTAGCAGTGTTTATTAGACATTCTAGAAACATGCAGAGTATAAAAATTGGTGATTATGATTATCGAATTACTCTCTACGCTGATGATATCCTCTTAACATTATCTTTTCCTTCGACATCTATTCCTGCTTTGTTAGAGGGAGTAACGATGTTTGGCCAATTTTCTAATTATAAATTGAATTTATCTAAGACCCAAGTGGTTCCATTCTATCTCTCTGAACCTCAGAAACGTTTAATTCAATCTCAGGTTCATATCGATACCGGTTTGACTCAGTTTGAATATTTGGGGATTATAATTACTTCTATATTAGAAGAAACCTCTGCTGTTAATCATAAAAAACTTCTCATCGATGTAAAATCTATGCTAGTAAATTGGGGAAAGTTGGAGACTTCATGGATGGGGCGTATAAATATCCTTAAGGCCTATATCGTACCTAAAATTTTATATCTCTTTAGACTAATTCCTTATCAAGTGCCTAAGCAAATGTTGTCAGATTGGGATAATTTATTCTCATGGTTTGTTTGGGCGGCGAAAAAGGCAAGACTTCCTAATGATCTTCTTAAGAGAAGTACAGATTTTGGTGGTCTCGGTTATCCGAATTTAACCGAACTGTATGAAGCTTCCCAATTATCCTTTATGCTAGCTTGGAATCTGACGAAAGAGAAAAATGTTCCTGGTTGGTACGACATAGAGAAATTTGTCTGTAAGAATTTTGATCCTTTTTTATTCTTTTGGATGCCTCAACTTCAATTCAAAAAAAATAAATTTCTAGTCTTATTATCAATGACATTCTTTCGACTTTCTTTAAAAATAAGAAACGTCTGGAAGAAGGGATAAAATTTGCGAAATGTTGCCCGATAGGTGTTTTGATGTGTTTTATACCCGACCTTTCATTGGAAAGATGGAGGGTGATGGGTGTGGAAAAGATTAATGATCTTTATGTTGGATCTCAATTGGCTTCTTTTCCCTCTTTAATTGAAACCTACGGTCTTCCGGTAAAAGATATTTTCAAGTATATTAGGATTAAGCATTTTCTTACTTCCACTATGCCTGCTGATAGTACTTCTTGGCATAAATTTATTACTTCTACCACTTCTAAGAAAATAATATCTAAGATTCTGAAACTCTTTAAGGTTAACAACAATTATGAGAAGAGCAAAGCACAAATTCATTGGGAAAAAGATTTTGATCTCTCCATTGCTTTAACTTCCTGGCATAAAACATGGCAGGTTACGCGAAATTCATCTCACTGCATTAATCTCCAGGAACAATTTTATAAGCTAATGCAGAGATGGTATTTGGTCCCGGCCCGTATAGTCAAATTCCAACCATCAAAAGGAGCTTTATGCTGGTGATGTCAGATAAAAAGTCAGTTATCTGATCTTTTTTTAAAGTTATTTGGATTTAATACTGTACTTTCCCCCCAAGAGTTTCTATTCCACTTAGATTTACCAGATATTAATAAGAACAACCAAACTCTTTGGCTAAATATCATATTGGCCGCTAAAATCTGTCTAGCCAGATACTGGAGAGATTCGTCCCTTCTAATTTGGCTAGAGATTAAATCCCAGATTAATCATCAATGCTCAGCAGAAAAATATTTTTATATAGACGTTAATGCTAAAAAGAAATACGAAATAATTTGGCATCGTTGGCTCAATTGTACCTAGTCAATCCTTTTTTTTATTTTTTTTTTCCCCATTGAAAACTGTGATATTTTGATTATAAATTTATCTCCGTGGTACATACCTTTATACTTTTTCTTTTTTAAAATCTCCTTCTTATGAATTCTACGATTCTGAATGAATTATTAGACTGAATAGGGATATTTTAAATGTCATTGTCAGGAACCAATTTTTCGCTACCTGAACCATGGCTTTTTTATACCTGTGGCGTTTACATCTGCGACCACTAGTGGCCACCCTCTGCCCTCTGGAACACTCAGAACTCAGGTGTGCCTTGTTACCTGGGTTGAGCCCTAGTCTACATCCAGCTGGGCCTTGTTATCTGGATTACCCTGCCTTTATGAACCTGCCCTGCCCTTCAGTCAGGGCCTTTGTATTCTGTCAGGACTCGGGTGATCAGGTCAGGTAGGAGCCCATGCGCAGGGGATACTTGGGGTTCAGTATGTAACCCACGGTGCATGATTATGCAAACAAAGACACCACAAACAGAAATCCAGGTAATGCAGTGTATTTCATGTATATAACAAGACCAGCAAATAAGGGTAATATAGTCTAAGCAAGTAACCGGACGTATGGCAAAATAAAATACAGGTAATAAGTCTTTTGGCAGGGAGCCCGCTTGGAAGGGCGCGACAGACAGAGAGCCCGCTTGGAAGGGCACGACAGACAGAGAGCCCGCTTGGAAGGGCACGACAGACAGAGAGCCCACTTGGAAGGGCACAAAAGGCACACAGCCCGCTTGAAAGGGTACAAAAGGCACACAGCCCGCTTGGAAGGGTACAAAAGGCACACAGCCCGCTTGGAAGGGTACAAAAGGCACACAGCCCGCTTGGAAGGACACAAAGCAGGGAGTCCACTTGGAAGGACACAAAGCAGGGAACCAGGAACAGTACAGGTGCAGAGCCACAGCAGGAAAGTCCATAGACTTCAATACAAAGGCCCTCACTGAAAGGCAGGGCAGGTTCATAAACGCAGGGTAATCCAGATAACAAGGCCCAGCTGGATGTAGACTAGGGCTCAACCCAGGTAACAAGGCACACCTGAGTAGGGCTGAAACAACGAATCGATAAAATCGATAATAATCGATAACGGAAATCGTTGTCGACGATTTCCGTTATCGATTAATCGAGTGATCGATTCGTTGTTGGCTCCTTTTACTTACCTCCGCGAGCGTTCCCTGCTTCCGCTACACGCGCTGCACTGCGTGACGGATGTGACGCGTTCCGGAGGTAAGTATTCTTCATGTCTGTGCGGTTCGCTCTGTGCGAGTGGCTCCATTCGCACAGAGCGATTCGCGGGGGTGGGGGTGGGGTTTCAGGGGATGCAGGGCAGAGTGGGGGTGGGGGGGCAGGCCAGGGTAGGAGACTGAGTGCAGGGCAGAGTGGGGGTGGGGATGCAGGGCAGGGTGTGAGTGTGGGGGCAGGGCAGGAGACTGGGTGCAGGGCAGAGTGGGGGTGGGGATGCAGGGCAGGGTGTGAGTGTGGGGGCAGGGCAGGAGACTGGGTGCAGGGCAGAGTGGGGGTGGGGGTGCAGGGCAGAGTGGGAGACTGGGTGCAGGGCAGAGTGGGGGTGTGGATGCAGGGCAGGGTGTGAGTGTGGGTGCAGGGCAGAGTGGGTGCAGAGTGTGGGGGCAGGGCAGAATGTGGGGGCAGGGCTGGGTGCAGGGCAGAGTTGGAGACTGGGTGCAGGGGCACAGTGCAAAGTGCTGGGTGCAAAGTGCCAGGGCTGGGTGCAAAGTGCCAGGGCTGGGTGCAAAGTTCTGGGTGCAAAGTGCCAGGGCTGGGTGCAAAGTGCTGAGTGCAAAGTGCTGGGTGCAAAGTGCCAGGGCTGGGTGCAAAGTGCCAGGGGTGGGGCAAAGTGCTGGGTGCAAAGTGCCAGGGCTGGGTGCAAAGTGCTGGATGCAAAGTGCTGGGTGCAAAGTGCTGGGTGCAAAGTACCAGGGCTGGGGCAAAGTTTCTTGAACAGTAATAGTCCACCTCTTTTCAGAATGTTTGGGGTTATTTTGTTTCATAAATATTGTGTTTGGGTTTTTGTACTTTGAAAATATTGTTTTTTTATTACATCATAACAAAATAGGAATGTTAATGTAAATTTTAAGTTGTTTTTTAACATCCAGTTCATTAAATTATTTTAAATAAACTAAAAATTTGCATATTGGTTTTTTTTATCCGATTAATCGATTAATCGAAAAAATAATCGGCCAACTAATCGATTATTAAAATAATCGTTAGTTGCAGCCCTACACCTGAGTTCTGAGTGCTCCAGAGGGTCGAGAGTGGCCACTAATGGTTGCAGATGTAAACACCACAGGTATAAAAAACCCATGGTTCAGGCAGCGAAAAATTGGTTCCTGACAGTCATGAGATAATAATTATAATTTATCCCTAAAACATTGTACAAAATTGGAAATTGTATGTATGCTATTTTTGTCCATATAGTCTGTTTTATTGGAAAATATAATAATAAAGATTAAATTATAGAAAATAATTTATGGCTTTTCATGCAGGATGGGGAATATTTCTATGCAGTATTTAAATTCATTTTATTTGATAAATACAAAAGTGCCCCATCAATAAATTCACAGAAATCCACTAAAGTGTAGGGCTGCAACTAACGATTATTTTCCTAATCGATTAGTTGGCCAAAAATGTAAATTTTTCATTTATTTAAAATAATTTAATAAAGTAACGAAGGATGTTAAAAACAAACGGCAGCATAAAAAAACTTTGATAAAAATGCATTTCTTGTTTTTATTTCCCAACCTGCCCCCCAGTTATGCACATTTGAGCCCAGGCTTGCCACACTGCCTCCCAGATATGCCACATACCCCCCGACATGCCACTCCACCCTCCCCACATATGCCTTATATACCCTATATGCCTTATACCCCCAGATATGTCACTCCGTCCTCCCCAGGTACGCCGTATACCCCCCTGACACAATACTTTTATAAATAAATACAGGGTTTATCTTCACTGCCCCCAGGATTTAGATTCCCCTCGGTTTGCCCCACTTTACCTCTAACTGCACCTTAAGTTAACTTTATTAAATTAATTAAATTAACCCTCAGTCCTCAGCATTAAATTAATCCTGAGAGAAGACCCCATTAACCATAACTGCCCCTAAATTAATCCTGAAGACCCCATCAACCACAACTGCCCCTAAATTAATCCTGAAGACCCCATCAACCACAGCTGCCCCTAAATTAACCCTGAAGACCCTGACAACCACAACTGCCCCTAAATTAACCCTGAAGACCCCATCAACCACAACTGCCCCTAAACTAACCCTAAACACCCCATTAACTATAACTGCCCCTAAATTAACCCTAAACACCCCATTAACTATAACTGCCCCTAAATTAACCCCCACCTCCCCTAACTTTCAGCAGCCCAAATATTAATTTTATACTCACAGTTAGATGAGTTCCTGAGCTATGTGGACGCTATAGCAGAAAGAAACGGCAGTTTGGCCCCGCCCTTTCCTTCTCCCTGTCCCTCCCTGCAGTCACTGCCGATTGGCCCCGCCCCTTTCTTTCTCCCTGTCCCTCCTTGCAGCCAATCAAACGTGACTGCAGGGAGGGACTGGTAAGTAGGAACTGCTGCTGTCACAAACGGATTATACAACGAGGGGTATTTTTCAGAGCGTTTGCTCTGACAAAACCCTCGTTTTGTGATCGATAAAAATCGATTCATCTAATCAATAATTATCGATTTTATCGATAAGTTGTTGCAGCCCTACTAAAGTCTTTATGGCCAGAAAGCAGTAAAGCAGAAGCACGGAACCCTCGTTGTGCATTGTGACATCATCGTGTCTGTGACATCATCACAGCTATAAAGCCGGAGCGCGCGCCACTGCTTGCTCAGTGTAGTTGGGCGCTTGGCACTTGTAAGCAGCTAGTGATAGCGAACTTGGAAGTGTTGTTACCAACGACATCGGAGGTTGTGGAGATTTAAAAGGAGAACCTTTTAAAAGCAGAGCTATGGAGAATTGTCATCTACTCCATGGACTGAGGTGGATTGTAAGGAGATGCTGCCCCAGAAAAGTCAGGAAGTTTTTCAAGAGAGTGAAAACAGCTTTCACCAACACCGCCAAAAAGAGTGAGAACCACAAGAAGGAGCACTTGGCCAGTAGAGACCCTGTCCTGAAAAGGAAGAAAGAGAGTAGCAGTAACGAGGAAGAAAGAGGAAGAGAGAGGAAGAGGACCAAGCGTACTGCTAATGAGAGGGAGGAGAGCAGCCTGTGTCTGAGGGCAAAGGAAACAAAAAGACGCCGAAGCAGCAGCACAGACAGCTCCGAACATGAGAAAAAGCGCTGCAAATACAGCGAGAAAAACAGCCAGATTCTGGGGCAGCAGGAGAAAGAAGGAGCGGAGGAACATCTGGAGGAGAGCAGAAGGGGAAAGGTTCCCATGAAGAGACGCAGGAGTCAGGTGGAAAGTGGCGTTACTGCGAAGAAATTTCGGAGCCTTCTCCCCATGACGCCCTCCAGCTTCATCTTCCATTCAGTGCTGGGCGAAGGGGGGTTTGGAAAAGTCATGTTGGCTTCTGTACCTAGAAGAGATTCTATGGTAGCGGTCAAAATCATCCGCAAGAAAGCCGTTGAGCCCCTGTACCTACTGAAGGAGAGGAGAATCCTTGAGATGGCTCGGGACAGCCCGTTCCTGTGCCACGGATATGCAGGCTTCCAAACACAGACCTGCGCCTTATTCGTGATGGAGTATATGGCAGGTGGAAGTCTCCTGTCATATATGAAGAGGGTGGGCTGCCTCACCGAGACCGCAGCTGCATTTTATTCGGCTGAAATCATCTGCGGCATCCAGTTCCTCCACGCTCGCGGAGTTATACATCGGGACCTGAAGCCGGACAACATCTTGCTTGACGGAGAGGGCCACGCCAAGATCTGCGATTTTGGTCTTGTTGCAGAAGACATTTTTGGAGCAGCACAAACTACAGGAGACTGCGGAACAATCTCATACATGGCCCCCGAAATACATCTAAACAGAGCATACGGTGTTGCCGTGGACTGGTGGGCCTTCGGGGTGATTTTATTCCGCATGCTTCATGGAAGGTTACCGTTCTATCACGGTTACTGCGAGGAGGCAGTAATGCGTTCCATTATACATGGAAGCCCTCGGAATGTCAAAGACATCTCCAAAGAAGCTGCGGACATCCTGAGGCACCTTTTGATGAAGGATCCTGACTTTCGCCTCTGGATCACGGGGTGTATCAGGTGGCATCCATTCTTTCAGGACATTAATTGGAAGGATTTAGAGAGCCGCCGTTCAGCTCCCCCGTACCGGCCGACACCAGCATCAGATCTCCGCTTGCAGACACTTCAGGAGATTCCATCAGTCTTGGAGAGCACAAAGGACTCGTCCTCTTCATCATCATCTTTCTCTTCCTCGTCTTCGAGCAGCCAGACACTTTCTGGCTTCTCCTTTGTGACTCCAGACTGGATGGCCTGAAGGATGGACTAAGCTCTGGCCCAGTGCAAACATAATATTCAAGAAGGAATTTTTTCCCCAGTTTGTTGCAAAATTGGAAAAAGACACAAACTGGGGTTTTTTTTTCCTTCTTTCCACATAACATCATAATAAATTGGAGAAACACCTACATTTTTTGTTATTGTTTCCTTCCCATTGTATAATTACAGCTGCCGTTGTCCACAGATCTACATAGATATGACATCACAAGACAGCTTCTGCTTCTATGATGTCATAAACAGATAGTATATTGTGATTTATGGAGATAGGAATGTCCCAAATAAAAGTCAATTTTCACTAATCCACTTTGTGTAATCCCAAACATAACTTAATTCCAGTGATATCGGACCGTATAATTTTTCATTTCTAAAGGTTTCTATTTTCCCATAATTAGCAAATTATGGATTTTGAAATAACTTCCACTACTCAACGTTGTTCAGTCTCCGATTCCTTAGCATGTCTTTAATAACTTTCGAGTACTAATCCATCCCATCCTTCCTCGTTAGCACCTCCTATTTCCAGGGCTGAGCCCGGTATCATTGGACCTCGAGTGACGCATTTTGGGGCCACATCCCTCCTATATGTATATATTTCACAAGATTTCAATTTTTACAAATCCATAACAGGTGTCGATTCTATCCCTGCAAACCGGTAACAATGTACTACAATGTATCAACCTTATTACATCACAACCTCTCGCCGTTGCACATTTGATCAACAGCTCACATTTAAAAGAAGGATCATGTTTTTAATTTACATTTCATTTTAATTGAGATTGAAAGAGGGTCTTTCCCTTTACTACCATTTAAAAGGTTTGGGGTCACTCGGCTGTTTTCATGTAAAACAAGGACATTTGCGGCTGAAACATAATTACAAAAGGGTTTTCTAGCCATTAATTAGCCTTTTAAACTTAAACTTGGATCAGCAAACACAACGTGCCATTGGAACATAGGAGTAATAGGAGTGATAAGGGGCCATTGGAACACAGGAGTGGTGGGAGTGATAAAGGGCCATTGGAACACAGGAGTGATGGGAGTGATAAAGGGGCATTGGAACACAGGAGTGGTGGGAGTGATAAAGGGCCATTGAAACACAGGAGTGATGGGAGTGATAAAAAGCCATTGGAATACAGAGTGATGGGAGTGATAAAGGGGCACTGGAACACAGGAGTGATGGGAGTGATAAAGATTCCATTAAAAATCACCGGAGCGTTTAATCAGAAGTGTATATAAATAATCACTGGAATTTTTTTTTAGGAAACTAACGATATTATTTCCTACCTCCATTTCTTCATGTAAAGCCGATTGCCGATGATGGCTTCCAGTATAACCGGCTTCCGTAACGTCAAGAAGTTCTCTTTGAAGTATTCTAAAGATGGGCAGTGGAGCTTTGGGATCGCAGGGTCTAAATCCACGGCAGCAATGAGCGAGTGAAGCATTTTCTGTCGGGAAAGAGAACATGAGTTGCATCAAATTACCGATATTAAGTTTAATGTTGCATGTGAGTGCTCACTACTAGGGCTGCAACTAACGATTATTTTCATAATCGATTAGTTGGCCGATTATTTTTTCGATTAATCGGATACAAAAATAATATGCTAATTTTACTTAAAATAATTTAATGAGCAAACTGGGTGTTAAAAACAAACAGCAGGGTAAAAAACTTTAAATTGACAGTTTAACGTCTGTCATTGTATCTCATTATTAGACTTGTGCATTCGTCTTCGGGCAAATATGAAAACGAACACGAAGAGTGCGTTTTCGTGTTCGTTCCGAAGACATGTAGAAGAGAAGACAGTGCCGGTAAAACGTAGGCGAAGACGAAGACACACACCACGAAGAATCTTCGCCTTCGTCTACTAATCTCCCCGGTCCCTTCCCCATCTAGCCTACCTTATCTTCACGGCATCTGAAGCGTGACTGAAGCGGAAACCCGCAGGTTCGTCGTCAGGGGTTACAGGGCTGTGCGAGTGAGCCTATTGGTCACCTGCAGGGTCTTCCTCTGGCATCAACCAATTGGTTGAAGCCAGAGGCGAGACCCTGCAGGTGACCAATAGGGCTCGCTCGCACGGCCTTTTTAACTCCTGATTTCCGTTCCCGTTAACCCCTGAGATGCTGCGTTGATTAACGGGAGCAGAAATCCGTAGGGTAAAGGGCCGTGCAAGCGACCAATAGGCTCACTCACACGACCCCTTACCACTAGTTGCTATGCAGAAAAGAAAAAAAAAACCTGGGACCCTGCTGCAACAGTTAAAAGTCCGTGCCAGCATCCAACAAAGTCGCCGGTACGGACATTTAACTTAGTATAATAACTTATTATAACTTCGGACAGAATGCTGCCCTCTGTTGGTACGATACATTGAATAGCTTAATAAGTTATTATGCTACTCAGTGTAAAACCAACAGAGGGCAGCATTCTGTCCGATGATATATTAGCCATATGTGGCAGTGTGTTCATTTTCATTTATTAATTATTTAAATAAAATATATTCCCATGATCCGCTGGTCTCCCCGATGCAACAGTTAGATGTCCGTACTCGCGGACATTAATTCTGTCGAACTTGCAAACTCTTTTTTTCTATTTATTTTGTTTTTTTTTGTATTAAACCATTAAACGAAAGGATCATGGGAATATATTTTATTTGAATAAATGCAAATGAGCACACTAGCATATATGGCTAATATATCTTCGGACAGAATGCTGTGCCTTATACCCTGATATGCAACCCTGCCCCCCAGATATGCCTTATAACCACCAGATATGCCTTATACCCCCCAGCTATGCCTTATGCCCCCTATACGCCCCTTTGATATGCCTTATATGCCCCTCTGGCCCCCCAGATATGTCTTATACCTCCCTATATCCCACTCTGCCCCCTGATATGCCTTATACTTCCAGATATACCACATGCCCCGCTGGAATGCCACTCTGCCCCCTCTCAGAAATGCCCCCTGATATGCTACTCTGCCCCCACCCCAAGATTTGCCCCCATGCTCCAGACTCCCTGGTGCCTAGTGGGTGAACATCTGTGCGATGCACGTAGATAAACCTCTGCTGCCGGCACTTTCGCTGGAGCTTCTATGACTGAGCACCAGAGGGTCATGTGAAGCCCCAGTGGAAGTGCCGGCAGCAGCGCAGGTTGTCTACGCGCATCGCACAGACGCCCGCCGGCTGCCAGAGAGGAGGATCCGGGTCCCCTGCAGCGCAGCGGGGGATCTGAATCTTAGTGTTATTATCTGACCTTTGTTTGAGGTCAGATTATAAAACGAGGGGCATTTTTCAGAGCATTTGCTCATCTTATATTTAATAAAATCGATTCAACTAATCTATTTTGTCGATTACTTGTTGCAGCCCTAAGTCAGACCTCTATTTGAGGCCGGATTATAAAATGACCTCGAATATAAGACGAGGGATATTTTTCAGAGCATTTCCTTGTCTTTTATAGGAGCAAATATGGTATTTCTTCCAAATGTATTCCTAGCAGGCGAAGCGCCGATATATAATATTTTATATATAATGTTTATCGACAAATTTGGCTTGGACCTGGGAGACCGCTTTTCTTCTTTGTCCCCAATCATGTGTTTATTTTCATATATTACCCCCTGGACTGCAGTTAAATGATATTTATTGGGGCAATACGACATAAAAACACACCTTCATTCAGCGCTGCACCACTTTCTGCAGTTTAGAAGTTAACCCCTTCATGACAGAGGGTGTTTTACACCATAAAGACTCAAGCATGTATGTTTAATCATGAGTACCTGCCAAAAGCTAAAATTATTTCAAAGCTTCCTATTACACCATATTCATGATAAGAAATATTATTTATTAGCACCAAAATATAAAGAGTAAAACACTAAAATGTGTCTCTGGACTGTCGGCCTCGGCCACAATACGTCACGGGCCGGATATACAATAAGGCTGCTTAGCATGGAAGGAAAGTTGGTTTCATCTCATGTTGTTCTATGCGCTGATTATTTGTGGCAGTGGAACTAAAGCCTTAATATCTAAAAGTCCAATTCCTCATTTACCGAAATGTCCCTCTAAGACATTGTCTGGTTCCCCACAGGCCGTATGATAAGCAGTCGGGGGGCTTCTCAAGTACATTGTCTAAAATAACAGAGACAGAACTCTCATACAAACGGCGAATATGCAGCTGCCACGGACACCTAAAAAAAACCCCAAAAAACTTTTACTTTAATAATAGTGATACATTTTAATGTCACGACGAACAGGAGATTAAAGATCTTCAAATCGGGACTGCCCTGCAAATCCAGGATTGTTGGGGTGTATGGTGTAGGCCTGCATAACTAGTTTGGTCATCAAACAGGATCTGGTCCTTTCAAATGGACAACTCGTTAAAATAATTTACGGCACCCGATTTCTAGAGACACTTGTTCTTCCAAGAATTTCAGAAGAAAAAATGTTATTATTAAATCAAGCATTTAGAATACAAGAGATATCTAAGGCAATTCGTGAGCTTAAACAGGGGAAAGCTCCGGGCCCTGATGGCTATTCAGCCTTATTTTTTCAGATGTTAGACCCGGTGATCTCCCCTATATTAATGAGAACATATAATGCAATCGCCTCGGGTAAACAATTTCCTAGAGAAATGTTAGAAGCCAGTATTTCACTTATCCCGAAGCCAGGGAAAGATCCCTCTTTGGTCACCAACTATAGACCAATTTCTCTCATCAATATTGACATCAAAATATATTCTAAAATTTAGGCCTCAAGACTTTCTCAAGTGATCAGTGATCTCAATTCATCCCGATCAAGCAGGCTTTATGCCTGGTAGGGCTGGGGATGAAAATACCCGTAGGATCTTCAACATTATTGAATTTATCCATAGAAACAAAATTCCATCGGTTATAATGGCTTTAGATGCCCAAAAAGCATTTGATAGGGTGAACTGGAGATTTATGATCGAAACTCTTCGTGCTTTTGGTTTTTATGGGTCCTTTTTTCACTCAATGATGGCCTTATACACAGTTCCATCGGCTAAAATAAAAGGCCCTGCGTTAGAGTCGGACTGCTTTCTTATTCAGAATGGCACCCGGCAAGGCTGCCCATTAGCTCCGCTGCTATACGCTTTATCAATTGAACCCTTAGCAGTGTTTATTAGACATTCTAGAAACATGCAGAGTATAAAAATTGGTGATTATGATTATCGAATTACTCTCTACGCTGATGATATCCTCTTAACATTATCTTTTCCTTCGACATCTATTCCTGCTTTGTTAGAGGGAGTAACGATGTTTGGCCAATTTTCTAATTATAAATTGAATTTATCTAAGACCCAAGTGGTTCCATTCTATCTCTCTGAACCTCAGAAACGTTTAATTCAATCTCAGGTTCATATCGATACCGGTTTGACTCAGTTTGAATATTTGGGGATTATAATTACTTCTATATTAGAAGAAACCTCTGCTGTTAATCATAAAAAACTTCTCATCGATGTAAAATCTATGCTAGTAAATTGGGGAAAGTTGGAGACTTCATGGATGGGGCGTATAAATATCCTTAAGGCCTATATCGTACCTAAAATTTTATATCTCTTTAGACTAATTCCTTATCAAGTGCCTAAGCAAATGTTGTCAGATTGGGATAATTTATTCTCATGGTTTGTTTGGGCGGCGAAAAAGGCAAGACTTCCTAATGATCTTCTTAAGAGAAGTACAGATTTTGGTGGTCTCGGTTATCCGAATTTAACCGAACTGTATGAAGCTTCCCAATTATCCTTTATGCTAGCTTGGAATCTGACGAAAGAGAAAAATGTTCCTGGTTGGTACGACATAGAGAAATTTGTCTGTAAGAATTTTGATCCTTTTTTATTCTTTTGGATGCCTCAACTTCAATTCAAAAAAAATAAATTTCTAGTCTTATTATCAATGACATTCTTTCGACTTTCTTTAAAAATAAGAAACGTCTGGAAGAAGGGATAAAATTTGCGAAATGTTGCCCGATAGGTGTTTTGATGTGTTTTATACCCGACCTTTCATTGGAAAGATGGAGGGTGATGGGTGTGGAAAAGATTAATGATCTTTATGTTGGATCTCAATTGGCTTCTTTTCCCTCTTTAATTGAAACCTACGGTCTTCCGGTAAAAGATATTTTCAAGTATATTAGGATTAAGCATTTTCTTACTTCCACTATGCCTGCTGATAGTACTTCTTGGCATAAATTTATTACTTCTACCACTTCTAAGAAAATAATATCTAAGATTCTGAAACTCTTTAAGGTTAACAACAATTATGAGAAGAGCAAAGCACAAATTCATTGGGAAAAAGATTTTGATCTCTCCATTGCTTTAACTTCCTGGCATAAAACATGGCAGGTTACGCGAAATTCATCTCACTGCATTAATCTCCAGGAACAATTTTATAAGCTAATGCAGAGATGGTATTTGGTCCCGGCCCGTATAGTCAAATTCCAACCATCAAAAGGAGCTTTATGCTGGTGATGTCAGATAAAAAGTCAGTTATCTGATCTTTTTTTAAAGTTATTTGGATTTAATACTGTACTTTCCCCCCAAGAGTTTCTATTCCACTTAGATTTACCAGATATTAATAAGAACAACCAAACTCTTTGGCTAAATATCATATTGGCCGCTAAAATCTGTCTAGCCAGATACTGGAGAGATTCGTCCCTTCTAATTTGGCTAGAGATTAAATCCCAGATTAATCATCAATGCTCAGCAGAAAAATATTTTTATATAGACGTTAATGCTAAAAAGAAATACGAAATAATTTGGCATCGTTGGCTCAATTGTACCTAGTCAATCCTTTTTTTTATTTTTTTTTTCCCCATTGAAAACTGTGATATTTTGATTATAAATTTATCTCCGTGGTACATACCTTTATACTTTTTCTTTTTTAAAATCTCCTTCTTATGAATTCTACGATTCTGAATGAATTATTAGACTGAATAGGGATATTTTAAATGTCATTGTCAGGAACCAATTTTTCGCTACCTGAACCATGGCTTTTTTATACCTGTGGCGTTTACATCTGCGACCACTAGTGGCCACCCTCTGCCCTCTGGAACACTCAGAACTCAGGTGTGCCTTGTTACCTGGGTTGAGCCCTAGTCTACATCCAGCTGGGCCTTGTTATCTGGATTACCCTGCCTTTATGAACCTGCCCTGCCCTTCAGTCAGGGCCTTTGTATTCTGTCAGGACTCGGGTGATCAGGTCAGGTAGGAGCCCATGCGCAGGGGATACTTGGGGTTCAGTATGTAACCCACGGTGCATGATTATGCAAACAAAGACACCACAAACAGAAATCCAGGTAATGCAGTGTATTTCATGTATATAACAAGACCAGCAAATAAGGGTAATATAGTCTAAGCAAGTAACCGGACGTATGGCAAAATAAAATACAGGTAATAAGTCTTTTGGCAGGGAGCCCGCTTGGAAGGGCGCGACAGACAGAGAGCCCGCTTGGAAGGGCACGACAGACAGAGAGCCCGCTTGGAAGGGCACGACAGACAGAGAGCCCACTTGGAAGGGCACAAAAGGCACACAGCCCGCTTGAAAGGGTACAAAAGGCACACAGCCCGCTTGGAAGGGTACAAAAGGCACACAGCCCGCTTGGAAGGGTACAAAAGGCACACAGCCCGCTTGGAAGGACACAAAGCAGGGAGTCCACTTGGAAGGACACAAAGCAGGGAACCAGGAACAGTACAGGTGCAGAGCCACAGCAGGAAAGTCCATAGACTTCAATACAAAGGCCCTCACTGAAAGGCAGGGCAGGTTCATAAACGCAGGGTAATCCAGATAACAAGGCCCAGCTGGATGTAGACTAGGGCTCAACCCAGGTAACAAGGCACACCTGAGTAGGGCTGAAACAACGAATCGATAAAATCGATAATAATCGATAACGGAAATCGTTGTCGACGATTTCCGTTATCGATTAATCGAGTGATCGATTCGTTGTTGGCTCCTTTTACTTACCTCCGCGAGCGTTCCCTGCTTCCGCTACACGCGCTGCACTGCGTGACGGATGTGACGCGTTCCGGAGGTAAGTATTCTTCATGTCTGTGCGGTTCGCTCTGTGCGAGTGGCTCCATTCGCACAGAGCGATTCGCGGGGGTGGGGGTGGGGTTTCAGGGGATGCAGGGCAGAGTGGGGGTGGGGGGGCAGGCCAGGGTAGGAGACTGAGTGCAGGGCAGAGTGGGGGTGGGGATGCAGGGCAGGGTGTGAGTGTGGGGGCAGGGCAGGAGACTGGGTGCAGGGCAGAGTGGGGGTGGGGATGCAGGGCAGGGTGTGAGTGTGGGGGCAGGGCAGGAGACTGGGTGCAGGGCAGAGTGGGGGTGGGGGTGCAGGGCAGAGTGGGAGACTGGGTGCAGGGCAGAGTGGGGGTGTGGATGCAGGGCAGGGTGTGAGTGTGGGTGCAGGGCAGAGTGGGTGCAGAGTGTGGGGGCAGGGCAGAATGTGGGGGCAGGGCTGGGTGCAGGGCAGAGTTGGAGACTGGGTGCAGGGGCACAGTGCAAAGTGCTGGGTGCAAAGTGCCAGGGCTGGGTGCAAAGTGCCAGGGCTGGGTGCAAAGTTCTGGGTGCAAAGTGCCAGGGCTGGGTGCAAAGTGCTGAGTGCAAAGTGCTGGGTGCAAAGTGCCAGGGCTGGGGCAAAGTGCTGAGTGCTGGGTGCAAAGTGCCAGGGCTGGGTGCAAAGTGCCAGGGGTGGGGCAAAGTGCTGGGTGCAAAGTGCCAGGGCTGGGTGCAAAGTGCTGGGTGCAAAGTGCTGGGTGCAAAGTACCAGGGCTGAGGCAAAGTTTCTTGAACAGTAATAGTCCACCTCTTTTCAGAATGTTTGGGGTTATTTTGTTTCATAAATATTGTGTTTGGGTTTTTGTACTTTGAAAATATTGTTTTTTTATTACATCATAACAAAATAGGAATGTTAATGTAAATTTTAAGTTGTTTTTTAACATCCAGTTCATTAAATTATTTTAAATAAACTAAAAATTTGCATATTGGTTTTTTTTATCCGATTAATCGATTAATCGAAAAAATAATCGGCCAACTAATCGATTATTAAAATAATCGTTAGTTGCAGCCCTACACCTGAGTTCTGAGTGCTCCAGAGGTTCGAGAGTGGCCACTAATGGTTGCGGATGTAAACACCACAGGTATAAAAAACCCATGGTTCAGGCAGCGAAAAATTGGTTCCTGACAGTCATGAGATAATAATTATAATTTATCCCTAAAACATTGTACAAAATTGGAAATTGTATGTATGCTATTTTTGTCCATATAGTCTGTTTTATTGGAAAATATAATAATAAAGATTAAATTATAGAAAATAATTTATGGCTTTTCATGCAGGATGGGGAATATTTCTATGCAGTATTTAAATTCATTTTATTTGATAAATACAAAAGTGCCCCATCAATAAATTCACAGAAATCCACTAAAGTGTAGGGCTGCAACTAACGATTATTTTCCTAATCGATTAGTTGGCCAAAAATGTAAATTTTTCATTTATTTAAAATAATTTAATAAAGTAACGAAGGATGTTAAAAACAAACGGCAGCATAAAAAAACTTTGATAAAAATGCATTTCTTGTTTTTATTTCCCAACCTGCCCCCCAGTTATGCACATTTGAGCCCAGGCTTGCCACACTGCCTCCCAGATATGCCACATACCCCCCGACCTGCCACTCCACCCTCCCCACATATGCCTTATATACCCTATATGCCTTATACCCCCAGATATGTCACTCCGTCCTCCCCAGGTACGCCGTATACCCCCCTGATATGCCATAGTGCACAGACACAATACTTTTATAAATAAATACAGGGTTTATCTTCACTGCCCCCAGGATTTAGATTCCCCTCGGTTTGCCCCACTTTACCTCTAACTGCACCTTAAGTTAACTTTATGAAATTAATTAAATTAACCCTCAGTCCTCAGCATTAAATTAATCCTGAGAGAAGACCCCATTAACCATAACTGCCCCTAAATTAATCCTGAAGACCCCATCAACCACAACTGCCCCTAAATTAATCCTGAAGACCCCATCAACCACAGCTGCCCCTAAATTAACCCTGAAGACCCTGACAACCACAACTGCCTCTAAATTAACCCTGAAGACCCCATCAACCACAACTGCCCCTAAACTAACCCTAAACACCCCATTAACTATAACTGCCCCTAAATTAACCCCCACCTCCCCTAACTTTCAGCAGCCCAAATATTAATTTTATACTCACAGTTAGATGAGTTCCTGAGCTAGGTGGACGCTATAGCAGAAAGAAACGGCAGTTTGGCCCCGCCCTTTCCTTCTCCCTGTCCCTCCCGGCAGTCACTGCCGATTGGCCCCGCCCCTTTCTTTCTCCCTGTCCCTCCTTGCAGCCAATCAAACGTGACTGCAGGGAGGGACTGGTAAGTAGGAACTGCTGCTGTCACAAACGGATTATACAACGAGGGGTATTTTTCAGAGCGTTTGCTCTGACAAAACCCTCGTTTTGTGATCGATAAAAATCGATTCATCTAATCAATAATTATCGATTTTATCGATAAGTTGTTGCAGCCCTACTAAAGTCTTTATGGCCAGAAAGCAGTAAAGCAGAAGCACGGAACCCTCGTTGTGCATTGTGACATCATCGTGTCTGTGACATCATCACAGCTATAAAGCCGGAGCGCGCGCCACTGCTTGCTCAGTGTAGTTGGGCGCTTGGCACTTGTAAGCAGCTAGTGATAGCGAACTTGGAAGTGTTGTTACCAACGACATCGGAGGTTGTGGAGATTTAAAAGGAGAACCTTTTAAAAGGAGAGCTATGGAGAATTGTCATCTACTCCATGGACTGAGGTGGATTGTAAGGAGATGCTGCCCCAGAAAAGTCAGGACGTTTTTCAAGAGAGTGAAAACAGCTTTCACCAACACCGCCAAAAAGAGTGAGAACCACAAGAAGGAGCACTTGGCCAGTAGAGACCCTGTCCTGAAAAGGAAGAAAGAGAGTAGCAGTAACGAGGAAGAAAGAGGAAGAGAGAGGAAGAGGACCAAGCGTACTGCTAATGAGAGGGAGGAGAGCAGCCTGTGTCTGAGGGCAAAGGAAACAAAAAGACGCCGAAGCAGCAGCACAGACAGCTCCGAACATGAGAAAAAGCGCTGCAAATACAGCGAGAAAAACAGCCAGATTCTGGGGCAGCAGGAGAAAGAAGGAGCGGAGGAACATCTGGAGGAGAGCAGAAGGGGAAAGGTTCCCATGAAGAGACGCAGGAGTCAGGTGGAAAGTGGCGTTACTGCGAAGAAATTTCGGAGCCTTCTCCCCATGACGCCCTCCAGCTTCATCTTCCATTCAGTGCTGGGCGAAGGGGGGTTTGGAAAAGTCATGTTGGCTTCTGTACCTAGAAGAGATTCTATGGTAGCGGTCAAAATCATCCGCAAGAAAGCCGTTGAGCCCCTGTACCTACTGAAGGAGAGGAGAATCCTGGAGATGGCTCGGGACAGCCCGTTCCTGTGCCACGGATATGCAGGCTTCCAAACACAGACCTGCGCCTTATTCGTGATGGAGTATATGGCTGGTGGAAGTCTCCTGTCATATATGAAGAGGGTGGGCTGCCTCACCGAGACCGCAGCTGCATTTTATTCGGCTGAAATCATCTGCGGCATCCAGTTCCTCCACGCTCGCGGAGTTATACATCGGGACCTGAAGCCGGACAACATCTTGCTTGACGGAGAGGGCCACGCCAAGATCTGCGATTTTGGTCTTGTTGCAGAAGACATTTTTGGAGCAGCACAAACTACAGGAGACTGCGGAACAATCTCATACATGGCCCCCGAAATACATCTAAACAGAGCATACGGTGTTGCCGTGGACTGGTGGGCCTTCGGGGTGATTTTATTCCGCATGCTTCATGGAAGGTTACCGTTCTATCACGGTTACTGCGAGGAGGCAGTAATGCGTTCCATTATACATGGAAGCCCTCGGAATGTCAAAGACATCTCCAAAGAAGCTGCGGACATCCTGAGGCACCTTTTGATGAAGGATCCTGACTTTCGCCTCTGGATCACGGGGTGTATCAGGTGGCATCCATTCTTTCAGGACATTAATTGGAAGGATTTAGAGAGCCGCCGTTCAGCTCCCCCGTACCGGCCGACACCAGCATCAGATCTCCGCTTGCAGACACTTCAAGAGATTCCATCAGTCTTGGAGAGCACAGAGGACTCGTCCTCTTCATCATCATCTTTCTCTTCCTCGTCTTCGAGCAGCCAGACACTTTCTGGCTTCTCCTTTGTGACTCCAGACTGGATGGCCTGAAGGATGGACTAAGCTCTGGCCCAGTGCAAACATAATATTCAAGAAGGAATTTTTTCCCCAGTTTGTTGCAAAATTGGAAAAAGACACAAACTGGGGTTTTTTTTTCCTTCTTTCCACATAACATCATAATAAATTGGAGAAACACCTACATTTTTTTGTTATTGTTTCCTTCCCATTGTATAATTACAGCTGCCGTTGTCCACAGATCTACATAGATATGACATCACAAGACAGCTTCTGCTTCTATGATGTCATAAACAGACAGTATATTGTGATTTATGGAGATAGGAATGTCCCAAATAAAAGTCAATTTTCACTAATCCACTTTGTGTAACCCCAAACATAACTTAATTCCAGTGATATCGGACCGTATAATTCTTCATTTCTAAAGGTTTCTATTTTCCCATAATTAGCAAATTATGGATTTTGAAATAACTTCCACTACTCAACGTTGTTCAGTCTCCGATTCCTTAGCATGTCTTTAATAACTTTCGAGTACTAATCCATCCCATCCTTCCTCGTTAGCACCTCCTATTTCCAGGGCTGAGCCCGGTATCATTGGACCTCGAGTGACGCATTTTGGGGCCACATCCCTCCTATATGTATATATTTCACAAGATTTCAATTTTTACAAATCCATAACAGGTGTCGATTCTATCCCTGCAAACCGGTAACAATGTACTACAATGTATCAACCTTATTACATCACAACCTCTCGCCGTTGCACATTTGATCAACAGCTCACATTTAAAAGAAGGATCATGTTTTTAATTTACATTTCATTTTAATTGAGATTGAAAGAGGGTCTTTCCCTTTACTACCATTTAAAAGGTTTGGGGTCACTCGGCTGTTTTCATGTAAAACAAGGACATTTGCGGCTGAAACATAATTACAAAAGGGTTTTCTAGCCATTAATTAGCCTTTTAAACTTAAACTTGGATCAGCAAACACAACGTGCCATTGGAACATAGGAGTAATAGGAGTGATAAGGGGCCATTGGAACACAGGAGTGGTGGGAGTGATAAAGGGCCATTGGAACACAGGAGTGATGGGAGTGATAAAGGGGCACTGGAACACAGGAGTGATGGGAGTGATAAAGATTCCATTAAAAATCACCGGAGCGTTTAATCAGAAGTGTATATAAATAATCACTGGAATTTTTTTTTAGGAAACTAACGATATTATTTCCTACCTCCATTTCTTCATGTAAAGCCGATGGCCGATGATGGCTTCCAGTATAACCGGCTTCCGTAACGTCAAGAAGTTCTCTTTGAAGTATTCTAAAGATGGGCAGTGGAGCTTTGGGATCGCAGGGTCTAAATCCACGGCAGCAATGAGCGAGTGAAGCATTTTCTGTCGGGAAAGAGAACATGAGTTGCATCAAATTACCGATATTAAGTTTAATGTTGCATGTGAGTGCTCACTACTAGGGCTGCAACTAACGATTATTTTCATAATCGATTAGTTGGCCGATTATTTTTTCGATTAATCGGATACAAAAATAATATGCTAATTTTACTTAAAATAATTTAATGAGCAAACTGGGTGTTAAAAACAAACAGCAGGGTAAAAAACTTTAAATTGACAGTTTAACGTCTGTCATTGTATCTCATTATTAGACTTGTGCATTCGTCTTCGGGCAAATATGAAAACGAACACGAAGAGTGCGTTTTCGTGTTCGTTCCGAAGACATGTAGAAGAGAAGACAGTGCCGGTAAAACGTAGGCGAAGACGAAGACACACACCACGAAGAATCTTCGCCTTCGTCTACTAATCTCCCCGGTCCCTTCCCCATCTAGCCTACCTTATCTTCACGGCATCTGAAGCGTGACTGAAGCGGAAACCCGCAGGTTCGTCGTCAGGGGTTACAGGGCTGTGCGAGTGAGCCTATTGGTCACCTGCAGGGTCTTCCTCTGGCATCAACCAATTGGTTGAAGCCAGAGGCGAGACCCTGCAGGTGACCAATAGGGCTCGCTCGCACGGCCTTTTTAACTCCTGATTTCCGTTCCCGTTAACCCCTGAGATGCTGCGTTGATTAACGGGAGCAGAAATCCGTAGGGTGAAGGGCCGTGCAAGCGACCAATAGGCTCACTCACACGACCCCTTACCACTAGTTGCTATGCAGAAAAGAAAAAAAAAAACTGGGACCCTGCTGCAACAGTTAAAAGTCCGTGCCAGCATCCAACAAAGTCGCCGGTACGGACATTTAACTTAGTATAATAACTTATTATAACTTCGGACAGAATGCTGCCCTCTGTTGGTACGATACATTGAATAGCTTAATAAGTTATTATGCTACTCAGTGTAAAACCAACAGAGGGCAGCATTCTGTCTGAAGCTATATTAGCCATATGTGGCAGTGTGTTCATTTTCATTTATTAATTATTTAAATAAAATATATTCCCATGATCCGCTGGTCTCCCCGATGCAACAGTTAGATGTCCGTACTCGCGGACATTAATTCTGTCGAACTTGCAAACTCTTTTTTTCTATTTATTTTGTTTTTTTTTTGTATTAAACCATTAAACGAAAGGATCATGGGAATATATTTTATTTGAATAAATGCAAATGAGCACACTAGCATATATGGCTAATATATCTTCGGACAGAATGCTGTGCCTTATACCCTGATATGCAACCCTGCCCCCCAGATATGCCTTATAACCACCAGATATGCCTTATACCCCCCAGCTATGCCTTATGCCCCCTATACGCCCCTTTGATATGCCTTATATGCCCCTCTGGCCCCCCAGATATGTCTTATACCTCCCTATATCCCACTCTGCCCCCTGATATGCCTTATACTTCCAGATATACCACATGCCCCGCTGGAATGCCACTCTGCCCCCTCCCAGAAATGCCCCCTGATATACTACTCTGCCCCCACCCCAAGATTTGCCCCCATGCTCCAGACTCCCTGGTGCCTAGTGGGTGAACATCTGTGCGATGCACGTAGATAAACCTCTGCTGCCGGCACTTTCGCTGGAGCTTCTATGACTGAGCACCAGAGGGTCATGTGAAGCCCCAGTGGAAGTGCCGGCAGCAGCGCAGGTTGTCTACGCGCATCGCACAGACGCCCGCCGGCTGCCAGAGAGGAGGATCCGGGTCCCCTGCAGCGCAGCGGGGGATCTGAATCTTAGTGTTATTATCTGACCTTTGTTTGAGGTCAGATTATAAAACGAGGGGCATTTTTCAGAGCATTTGCTCATCTTATATTTAATAAAATCGATTCAACTAATCTATTTTATCGATTAGTTGTTGCAGCCCTAAGTCAGACCTCTATTTGAGGCCGGATTATAAAATGACCTCGAATATAAGACGAGGGATATTTTTCAGAGCATTTCCTTGTCTTTTATAGGAGCAAATACGGTATTTCTTCCAAATGTATTCCTAGCAGGCGAAGCGCCGATATATAATATTTTATATATACTGTTTATCGACAAATTTGGCTTGGACCTTGGACCTTGGACCGCTTTTCTTCTTTGTCCCCAATCATGTGTTTATTTTCATATATTACCCCCTGGACTGCAGTTAAATTATATTTATTGGGGCAATACGACATAAAAACACATCTTCATTCAGCGCTGCACCACTTTCTGCAGTTTAGAAGTTAACCCCTTCATGACAGAGGGTGTTTTACACCATAATGACTCAAGCATGTATGTTTAATCATTAGTACCTGCCAAAAGATTAAATTATTTCAAAGCTTCCTATTACACCATATTCATGATAAGAAATATTATTTATTAGCACCAAAATATAAAGAGTAAAACACTAAAATGTGTCTCTGGACTGTCGGCCTCGGCCACAATACGTCACGGGCCGGATATACAATAAGACTGTTTAGCATGGAAGGAAAGTTGGTTTCATCTCATGTTGTTCTATGCGCTGATTATTTGTGGCAGTGGAACTAAAGCCGTAATATCTAAAAGTCCAATTCCTCATTTACCGAAATGTCCCTCTAAGACATTGTCTGGTTCCCCACAGGCCGTATGATAAGCAGTCGGGGGGCTTCTCAAGTACATTGTCTAAAATAACAGAGACAGAACTCTCATACAAACGGCGAATATGCAGCTGCCACGGACACCTAAAAAAAAAACAAAAAAAACTTTTACTTTAATAATAGTGATACATTTTAATGTCACGACGAACAGGAGATTAAAGATCTTAGGTCTGAAAATCGGGACTGCCCTGCAAATCCAGGATTGTTGGGGTGCATGGTGTAGGCCTGCATAACTAGTTTGGTCATCAAACAGGATCTGGTCCTTTCAAATGGGCAACTCGTTAAAATAATTTACGGCTTTTCATGCAGGATGGGGAACATTTCTATGCAGTATTTAAATTCATTTTATATGATAAATACAAAAGTGCCCCATCAATAAATTCACAGAAATCCACTAAAGTGTTTACATCCAGAAAGCAGTAAAGCAGAAGCACGGAACCCTCGTTGTGCATTGTGACATCATCGTGTCTGTGACATCATCACAGCTATAAAGCCAGAGCGCGCTCCACTGCTTGCTCAGTGTAGTTGGGCGCTTGGCACTTGTAAGCAGCTAGTGATAGCGAACTTGGAAGTGTTGTTACCAACGACATCGGAGGTTGTGGAGATTTAAAAGGAGAACCTTTTAAAAGCAGAGCTATGGAGAATTGTCATCTACTCCATGGACTGAGGTGGATTGTAAGGAGATGCTGCCCCAGAAAAGTCAGGACGTTTTTCAAGAGAGTGAAAACAGCTTTCACCAACACCGCCAAAAAGAGTGAGAACCACAAGAAGGAGCACTTGGCCAGTAGAGACCCTGTCCTGAAAAGGAAGAAAGAGAGTAGCAGTAACGAGGAAGAAAGAGGAAGAGAGAGGAAGAGGACCAAGCGTACTGCTAATGAGAGGGAGGAGAGCAGCCTGTGTCTGAGGGCAAAGGAAACAAAAAGACGCCGAAGCAGCAGCACAGACAGCTCCGAACATGAGAAAAAGCGCTGCAAATACAGCGAGAAAAACAGCCAGATTCTGGGGCAGCAGGAGAAAGAAGGAGCGGAGGAACATCTGGAGGAGAGCAGAAGGGGAAAGGTTCCCATGAAGAGACGCAGGAGTCAGGTGGAAAGTGGCGTTACTGCGAAGAAATTTCGGAGCCTTCTCCCCATGACGCCCTCCAGCTTCATCTTCCATTCAGTGCTGGGCGAAGGGGGGTTTGGAAAAGTCATGTTGGCTTCTGTACCTAGAAGAGATTCTATGGTAGCGGTCAAAATCATCCGCAAGAAAGCCGTTGAGCCCCTGTACCTACTGAAGGAGAGGAGAATCCTTGAGATGGCTCGGGACAGCCCGTTCCTGTGCCACGGATATGCAGGCTTCCAAACACAGACCTGCGCCTTATTCGTGATGGAGTATATGGCAGGTGGAAGTCTCCTGTCATATATGAAGAGGGTGGGCTGCCTCACCGAGACCGCAGCTGCATTTTATTCGGCTGAAATCATCTGCGGCATCCAGTTCCTCCACGCTCGCGGAGTTATACATCGGGACCTGAAGCCGGACAACATCTTGCTTGACGGAGAGGGCCACGCCAAGATCTGCGATTTTGGTCTTGTTGCAGAAGACATTTTTGGAGCAGCACAAACTACAGGAGACTGCGGAACAATCTCATACATGGCCCCCGAAATACATCTAAACAGAGCATACGGTGTTGCCGTGGACTGGTGGGCCTTCGGGGTGATTTTATTCCGCATGCTTCATGGAAGGTTACCGTTCTATCACGGTTACTGCGAGGAGGCAGTAATGCGTTCCATTATACATGGAAGCCCTCGGAATGTCAAAGACATCTCCAAAGAAGCTGCGGACATCCTGAGGCACCTTTTGATGAAGGATCCTGACTTTCGCCTCTGGATCACGGGGTGTATCAGGTGGCATCCATTCTTTCAGGACATTAATTGGAAGGATTTAGAGAGCCGCCGTTCAGCTCCCCCGTACCGGCCGACACCAGCATCAGATCTCCGCTTGCAGACACTTCAGGAGATTCCATCAGTCTTGGAGAGCACAGAGGACTCGTCCTCTTCATCATCATCTTTCTCTTCCTCGTCTTCGAGCAGCCAGACACTTTCTGGCTTCTCCTTTGTGACTCCAGACTGGATGGCCTGAAGGATGGACTAAGCTCTGGCCCAGTGCAAACATAATATTCAAGAAGGAATTTTTTCCCCAGTTTGTTGCAAAATTGGAAAAAGACACAAACTGGGGTTTTTTTTTCCTTCTTTCCACATAACATCATAATAAATTGGAGAAACACCTACATTTTTTTGTTATTGTTTCCTTCCCATTGTATAATTACAGCTGCCGTTGTCCACAGATCTACATAGATATGACATCACAAGACAGCTTCTGCTTCTATGATGTCATAAACAGATAGTATATTGTGATTTATGGAGATAGGAATGTCCCAAATAAAAGTCAATTTTCACTAATCCACTTTGTGTAACCCCAAACATAACTTAATTCCAGTGATATCGGACCGTATAATTTTTCATTTCTAAAGGTTTCTATTTTCCCATAATTAGCAAATTATGGATTTTGAAATAACTTCCACTACTCAACGTTGTTCAGTCTCCGATTCCTTAGCATGTCTTTAATAACTTTCGAGTACTAATCCATCCCATCCTTCCTCGTTAGCACCTCCTATTTCCAGGGCTGAGCCCGGTATCATTGGACCTCGAGTGACGCATTTTGGGGCCACATCCCTCCTATATGTATATATTTCACAAGATTTCAATTTTTACAAATCCATAACAGGTGTCGATTCTATCCCTGCAAACCGGTAACAATGTACTACAATGTATCAACCTTATTACATCACAACCTCTCGCCGTTGCACATTTGATCAACAGCTCACATTTAAAAGAAGGATCATGTTTTTAATTTACATTTCATTTTAATTGAGATTGAAAGAGGGTCTTTCCCTTTACTACCATTTAAAAGGTTTGGGGTCACTCGGCTGTTTTCATGTAAAACAAGGACATTTGCGGCTGAAACATAATTACAAAAGGGTTTTCTAGCCATTAATTAGCCTTTTAAACTTAAACTTGGATCAGCAAACACAACGTGCCATTGGAACATAGGAGTAATAGGAGTGATAAGGGGCCATTGGAACACAGGAGTGGTGGGAGTGATAAAGGGCCATTGGAACACAGGAGTGATGGGAGTGATAAAGGGGCATTGGAACACAGGAGTGGTGGGAGTGATAAAGGGCCATTGAAACACAGGAGTGATGGGAGTGATAAAAAGCCATTGGAATACAGAGTGATGGGAGTGATAAAGGGGCACTGGAACACAGGAGTGATGGGAGTGATAAAGATTCCATTAAAAATCACCGGAGCGTTTAATCAGAAGTGTATATAAATAATCACTGGAATTTTTTTTTAGGAAACTAACGATATTATTTCCTACCTCCATTTCTTCATGTAAAGCCGATTGCCGATGATGGCTTCCAGTATAACCGGCTTCCGTAACGTCAAGAAGTTCTCTTTGAAGTATTCTAAAGATGGGCAGTGGAGCTTTGGGATCGCAGGGTCTAAATCCACGGCAGCAATGAGCGAGTGAAGCATTTTCTGTCGGGAAAGAGAACATGAGTTGCATCAAATTACCGATATTAAGTTTAATGTTGCATGTGAGTGCTCACTACTAGGGCTGCAACTAACGATTATTTTCATAATCGATTAGTTGGCCGATTATTTTTTCGATTAATCGGATACAAAAATAATATGCTAATTTTACTTAAAATAATTTAATGAGCAAACTGGGTGTTAAAAACAAACAGCAGGGTAAAAAACTTTAAATTGACAGTTTAACGTCTGTCATTGTATCTCATTATTAGACTTGTGCATTCGTCTTCGGGCAAATATGAAAACGAACACGAAGAGTGCGTTTTCGTGTTCGTTCCGAAGACATGTAGAAGAGAAGACAGTGCCGGTAAAACGTAGGCGAAGACGAAGACACACACCACGAAGAATCTTCGCCTTCGTCTACTAATCTCCCCGGTCCCTTCCCCATCTAGCCTACCTTATCTTCACGGCATCTGAAGCGTGACTGAAGCGGAAACCCGCAGGTTCGTCGTCAGGGGTTACAGGGCTGTGCGAGTGAGCCTATTGGTCACCTGCAGGGTCTTCCTCTGGCATCAACCAATTGGTTGAAGCCAGAGGCGAGACCCTGCAGGTGACCAATAGGGCTCGCTCGCACGGCCTTTTTAACTCCTGATTTCCGTTCCCGTTAACCCCTGAGATGCTGCGTTGATTAACGGGAGCAGAAATCCGTAGGGTAAAGGGCCGTGCAAGCGACCAATAGGCTCACTCACACGACCCCTTACCACTAGTTGCTATGCAGAAAAGAAAAAAAAAACCTGGGACCCTGCTGCAACAGTTAAAAGTCCGTGCCAGCATCCAACAAAGTCGCCGGTACGGACATTTAACTTAGTATAATAACTTATTATAACTTCGGACAGAATGCTGCCCTCTGTTGGTACGATACATTGAATAGCTTAATAAGTTATTATGCTACTCAGTGTAAAACCAACAGAGGGCAGCATTCTGTGCGATGATATATTAGCCATATGTGGCAGTGTGTTCATTTTCATTTATTAATTATTTAAATAAAATATATTCCCATGATCCGCTGGTCTCCCCGATGCAACAGTTAGATGTCCGTACTCGCGGACATTAATTCTGTCGAACTTGCAAACTCTTTTTTTCTACTTATTTTGTTTTTTTTTGTATTAAACCATTAAACGAAAGGATCATGGGAATATATTTTATTTGAATAAATGCAAATGAGCACACTAGCATATATGGCTAATATATCTTCGGACAGAATGCTGTGCCTTATACCCTGATATGCAACCCTGCCCCCCAGATATGCCTTATAACCACCAGATATGCCTTATACCCCCCAGCTATGCCTTATGCCCCCTATACGCCCCTTTGATATGCCTTATATGCCCCTCTGGCCCCCCAGATATGTCTTATACCTCCCTATATCCCACTCTGCCCCCTGATATGCCTTATACTTCCAGATATACCACATGCCCCGCTGGAATGCCACTCTGCCCCCTCTCAGAAATGCCCCCTGATATGCTACTCTGCCCCCACCCCAAGATTTGCCCCCATGCTCCAGACTCCCTGGTGCCTAGTGGGTGAACATCTGTGCGATGCACGTAGATAAACCTCTGCTGCCGGCACTTTCGCTGGAGCTTCTATGACTGAGCACCAGAGGGTCATGTGAAGCCCCAGTGGAAGTGCCGGCAGCAGCGCAGGTTGTCTACGCGCATCGCACAGACGCCCGCCGGCTGCCAGAGAGGAGGATCCGGGTCCCCTGCAGCGCAGCGGGGGATCTGAATCTTAGTGTTATTATCTGACCTTTGTTTGAGGTCAGATTATAAAACGAGGGGCATTTTTCAGAGCATTTGCTCATCTTATATTTAATAAAATCGATTCAACTAATCTATTTTATCGATTAGTTGTTGCAGCCCTAAGTCAGACCTCTATTTGAGGCCGGATTATAAAATGACCTCGAATATAAGACGAGGGATATTTTTCAGAGCATTTCCTTGTCTTTTATAGGAGCAAATATGGTATTTCTTCCAAATGTATTCCTAGCAGGCGAAGCGCCGATATATAATATTTTATATATAATGTTTATCGACAAATTTGGCTTGGACCTGGGAGACCGCTTTTCTTCTTTGTCCCCAATCATGTGTTTATTTTCATATATTACCCCCTGGACTGCAGTTAAATGATATTTATTGGGGCAATACGACATAAAAACACACCTTCATTCAGCGCTGCACCACTTTCTGCAGTTTAGAAGTTAACCCCTTCATGACAGAGGGTGTTTTACACCATAAAGACTCAAGCATGTATGTTTAATCATGAGTACCTGCCAAAAGATAAAATTATTTCAAAGCTTCCTATTACACCATATTCATGATAAGAAATATTATTTATTAGCACCAAAATATAAAGAGTAAAACACTAAAATGTGTCTCTGGACTGTCGGCCTCGGCCACAATACGTCACGGGCCGGATATACAATAAGGCTGCTTAGCATGGAAGGAAAGTTGGTTTCATCTCATGTTGTTCTATGCGCTGATTATTTGTGGCAGTGGAACTAAAGCCTTAATATCTAAAAGTCCAATTCCTCATTTACCGAAATGTCCCTCTAAGACATTGTCTGGTTCCCCACAGGCCGTATGATAAGCAGTCGGGGGGCTTCTCAAGTACATTGTCTAAAATAACAGAGACAGAACTCTCATACAAACGGCGAATATGCAGCTGCCACGGACACCTAAAAAAAACCCCAAAAAACTTTTACTTTAATAATAGTGATACATTTTAATGTCACGACGAACAGGAGATTAAAGATCTTCAAATCGGGACTGCCCTGCAAATCCAGGATTGTTGGGGTGTATGGTGTAGGCCTGCATAACTAGTTTGGTCATCAAACAGGATCTGGTCCTTTCAAATGGACAACTCGTTAAAATAATTTACGGCACCCGATTTCTAGAGACACTTGTTCTTCCAAGAATTTCAGAAGAAAAAATGTTATTATTAAATCAAGCATTTAGAATACAAGAGATATCTAAGGCAATTCGTGAGCTTAAACAGGGGAAAGCTCCGGGCCCTGATGGCTATTCAGCCTTATTTTTTCAGATGTTAGACCCGGTGATCTCCCCTATATTAATGAGAACATATAATGCAATCGCCTCGGGTAAACAATTTCCTAGAGAAATGTTAGAAGCCAGTATTTCACTTATCCCGAAGCCAGGGAAAGATCCCTCTTTGGTCACCAACTATAGACCAATTTCTCTCATCAATATTGACATCAAAATATATTCTAAAATTTAGGCCTCAAGACTTTCTCAAGTGATCAGTGATCTCAATTCATCCCGATCAAGCAGGCTTTATGCCTGGTAGGGCTGGGGATGAAAATACCCGTAGGATCTTCAACATTATTGAATTTATCCATAGAAACAAAATTCCATCGGTTATAATGGCTTTAGATGCCCAAAAAGCATTTGATAGGGTGAACTGGAGATTTATGATCGAAACTCTTCGTGCTTTTGGTTTTTATGGGTCCTTTTTTCACTCAATGATGGCCTTATACACAGTTCCATCGGCTAAAATAAAAGGCCCTGCGTTAGAGTCGGACTGCTTTCTTATTCAGAATGGCACCCGGCAAGGCTGCCCATTAGCTCCGCTGCTATACGCTTTATCAATTGAACCCTTAGCAGTGTTTATTAGACATTCTAGAAACATGCAGAGTATAAAAATTGGTGATTATGATTATCGAATTACTCTCTACGCTGATGATATCCTCTTAACATTATCTTTTCCTTCGACATCTATTCCTGCTTTGTTAGAGGGAGTAACGATGTTTGGCCAATTTTCTAATTATAAATTGAATTTATCTAAGACCCAAGTGGTTCCATTCTATCTCTCTGAACCTCAGAAACGTTTAATTCAATCTCAGGTTCATATCGATACCGGTTTGACTCAGTTTGAATATTTGGGGATTATAATTACTTCTATATTAGAAGAAACCTCTGCTGTTAATCATAAAAAACTTCTCATCGATGTAAAATCTATGCTAGTAAATTGGGGAAAGTTGGAGACTTCATGGATGGGGCGTATAAATATCCTTAAGGCCTATATCGTACCTAAAATTTTATATCTCTTTAGACTAATTCCTTATCAAGTGCCTAAGCAAATGTTGTCAGATTGGGATAATTTATTCTCATGGTTTGTTTGGGCGGCGAAAAAGGCAAGACTTCCTAATGATCTTCTTAAGAGAAGTACAGATTTTGGTGGTCTCGGTTATCCGAATTTAACCGAACTGTATGAAGCTTCCCAATTATCCTTTATGCTAGCTTGGAATCTGACGAAAGAGAAAAATGTTCCTGGTTGGTACGACATAGAGAAATTTGTCTGTAAGAATTTTGATCCTTTTTTATTCTTTTGGATGCCTCAACTTCAATTCAAAAAAAATAAATTTCTAGTCTTATTATCAATGACATTCTTTCGACTTTCTTTAAAAATAAGAAACGTCTGGAAGAAGGGATAAAATTTGCGAAATGTTGCCCGATAGGTGTTTTGATGTGTTTTATACCCGACCTTTCATTGGAAAGATGGAGGGTGATGGGTGTGGAAAAGATTAATGATCTTTATGTTGGATCTCAATTGGCTTCTTTTCCCTCTTTAATTGAAACCTACGGTCTTCCGGTAAAAGATATTTTCAAGTATATTAGGATTAAGCATTTTCTTACTTCCACTATGCCTGCTGATAGTACTTCTTGGCATAAATTTATTACTTCTACCACTTCTAAGAAAATAATATCTAAGATTCTGAAACTCTTTAAGGTTAACAACAATTATGAGAAGAGCAAAGCACAAATTCATTGGGAAAAAGATTTTGATCTCTCCATTGCTTTAACTTCCTGGCATAAAACATGGCAGGTTACGCGAAATTCATCTCACTGCATTAATCTCCAGGAACAATTTTATAAGCTAATGCAGAGATGGTATTTGGTCCCGGCCCGTATAGTCAAATTCCAACCATCAAAAGGAGCTTTATGCTGGTGATGTCAGATAAAAAGTCAGTTATCTGATCTTTTTTGAAAGTTATTTGGATTTAATACTGTACTTTCCCCCCAAGAGTTTCTATTCCACTTAGATTTACCAGATATTAATAAGAACAACCAAACTCTTTGGCTAAATATCATATTGGCCGCTAAAATCTGTCTAGCCAGATACTGGAGAGATTCGTCCCTTCTAATTTGGCTAGAGATTAAATCCCAGATTAATCATCAATGCTCAGCAGAAAAATATTTTTATATAGACGTTAATGCTAAAAAGAAATACGAAATAATTTGGCATCGTTGGCTCAATTGTACCTAGTCAATCCTTTTTTTTTTTTTTTGTTCCCCATTGAAAACTGTGATATTTTGATTATAAATTTATCTCCGTGGTACATACCTTTATACTTTTTCTTTTTTAAAATCTCCTTCTTATGAATTCTACGATTCTGAATGAATTATTAGACTGAATAGGGATATTTTAAATGTCATTGTCAGGAACCAATTTTTCGCTACCTGAACCATGGCTTTTTTATACCTGTGGCGTTTACATCTGCGACCACTAGTGGCCACCCTCTGCCCTCTGGAACACTCAGAACTCAGGTGTGCCTTGTTACCTGGGTTGAGCCCTAGTCTACATCCAGCTGGGCCTTGTTATCTGGATTACCCTGCCTTTATGAACCTGCCCTGCCCTTCAGTCAGGGCCTTTGTATTCTGTCAGGACTCGGGTGATCAGGTCAGGTAGGAGCCCATGCGCAGGGGATACTTGGGGTTCAGTATGTAACCCACGGTGCATGATTATGCAAACAAAGACACCACAAACAGAAATCCAGGTAATGCAGTGTATTTCATGTATATAACAAGACCAGCAAATAAGGGTAATATAGTCTAAGCAAGTAACCGGACGTATGGCAAAATAAAATACAGGTAATAAGTCTTTTGGCAGGGAGCCCGCTTGGAAGGGCAAGACAGACAGAGAGCCCACTTGGAAGGGCACAAAAGGCACACAGCCCGCTTGAAAGGGTACAAAAGGCACACAGCCCGCTTGGAAGGGTACAAAAGGCACACAGCCCGCTTGGAAGGGTACAAAAGGCACACAGCCCGCTTGGAAGGACACAAAGCAGGGAGTCCACTTGGAAGGACACAAAGCAGGGAACCAGGAACAGTACAGGTGCAGAGCCACAGCAGGGAAGTCCATAGACTTCAATACAAAGGCCCTCACTGAAAGGCAGGGCAGGTTCATAAACGCAGGGTAATCCAGATAACAAGGCCCAGCTGGATGTAGACTAGGGCTCAACCCAGGTAACAAGGCACACCTGAGTAGGGCTGAAACAACGAATCGATAAAATCGATAATAATCGATAACGGAAATCGTTGTCGACGATTTCCGTTATCGATTAATCGAGTGATCGATTCGTTGTTGGCTCCTTTTACTTACCTCCGCGAGCGTTCCCTGCTTCCGCTGCACGCGCTGCACTGCGTGACGGATGTGACGCGTTCCGGAGGTAAGTATTCTTCATGTCTGTGCGAATCGCTCTGTGCGAATCGCTCCGTTCGCACAGAGCGGTTCGCTCTGTGCGAGTGGCTCCGTTCGCACAGAGCGGTTCGCTCTGTGCGAGTGGCTCCATTCGCACAGAGCGATTCGCGGGGGTGGGGGTGGGGTTTCAGGGGATGCAGGGCAGAGTGGGGGTGGGGGGGCAGGCCAGGGTAGGAGACTGAGTGCAGGGCAGAGTGGGGGTGGGGATGCAGGGCAGGGTGTGAGTGTGGGGGCAGGGCAGGAGACTGGGTGCAGGGCAGAGTGGGGGTGGGGATGCAGGGCAGGGTGTGAGTGTGGGGGCAGGGCAGGAGACTGGGTGCAGGGCAGAGTGGGGGTGGGGGTGCAGGGCAGAGTGGGAGACTGGGTGCAGGGCAGAGTGGGGGTGTGGATGCAGGGCAGGGTGTGAGTGTGGGTGCAGGGCAGAGTGGGTGCAGAGTGTGGGGGCAGGGCAGAATGTGGGGGCAGGGCTGGGTGCAGGGCAGAGTTGGAGACTGGGTGCAGGGGCACAGTGCAAAGTGCTGGGTGCAAAGTGGCAGGGCTGGGTGCAAAGTGCCAGGGCTGGGTGCCAAGTTCTGGGTGCAAAGTGCCAGGGCTGGGTGCAAAGTGCTGAGTGCAAAGTGCTGGGTGCAAAGTGCCAGGGCTGGGGCAAAGTGCTGAGTGCTGGGTGCAAAGTGCCAGGGCTGGGTGCAAAGTGCCAGGGGTGGGGCAAAGTGCTGGGTGCAAAGTGCCAGGGCTGGGTGCAAAGTGCTGGATGCAAAGTGCTGGGTGCAAAGTGCTGGGTGCAAAGTACCAGGGCTGGGGCAAAGTTTCTTGAACAGTAATAGTCCACCTCTTTTCAGAATGTTTGGGGTTATTTTGTTTCATAAATATTGTGTTTGGGTTTTTGTACTTTGAAAATATTGTTTTTTTATTACATCATAACAAAATAGGAATGTTAATGTAAATTTTAAGTTGTTTTTTAACATCCAGTTCATTAAATTATTTTAAATAAACTAAAAATTTGCATATTGGTTTTTTTTATCCGATTAATCGATTAATCGAAAAAATAATCGGCCAACTAATCGATTATTAAAATAATCGTTAGTTGCAGCCCTACACCTGAGTTCTGAGTGCTCCAGAGGGTCGAGAGTGGCCACTAATGGTTGCAGATGTAAACACCACAGGTATAAAAAACCCATGGTTCAGGCAGCGAAAAATTGGTTCCTGACAGTCATGAGATAATAATTATAATTTATCCCTAAAACATTGTACAAAATTGGAAATTGTATGTATGCTATTTTTGTCCATATAGTCTGTTTTATTGGAAAATATAATAATAAAGATTAAATTATAGAAAATAATTTATGGCTTTTCATGCAGGATGGGGAATATTTCTATGCAGTATTTAAATTCATTTTATTTGATAAATACAAAAGTGCCCCATCAATAAATTCACAGAAATCCACTAAAGTGTAGGGCTGCAACTAACGATTATTTTCCTAATCGATTAGTTGGCCAAAAATGTAAATTTTTCATTTATTTAAAATAATTTAATAAAGTAACGAAGGATGTTAAAAACAAACGGCAGCATAAAAAAACTTTGATAAAAATGCATTTCTTGTTTTTATTTCCCAACCTGCCCCCCAGTTATGCACATTTGAGCCCAGGCTTGCCACACTGCCTCCCAGATATGCCACATACCCCCCGACATGCCACTCCACCCTCCCCACATATGCCTTATATACCCTATATGCCTTATACCCCCAGATATGTCACTCCGTCCTCCCCAGGTACGCCGTATACCCCCCTGATATGCCATAGTGCACAGACACAATACTTTTATAAATAAATACAGGGTTTATCTTCACTGCCCCCAGGATTTAGATTCCCCTCGGTTTGCCCCACTTTACCTCTAACTGCACCTTAAGTTAACTTTATGAAATTAATTAAATTAACCCTCAGTCCTCAGCATTAAATTAATCCTGAGAGAAGACCCCATTAACCATAACTGCCCCTAAATTAATCCTGAAGACCCCATCAACCACAACTGCCCCTAAATTAATCCTGAAGACCCCATCAACCACAGCTGCCCCTAAATTAACCCTGAAGACCCTGACAACCACAACTGCCCCTAAATTAACCCTGAAGACCCCATCAACCACAACTGCCCCTAAACTAACCCTAAACACCCCATTAACTATAACTGCCCCTAAATTAACCCCCACCTCCCCTAACTTTCAGCAGCCCAAATATTAATTTTATACTCACAGTTAGATGAGTTCCTGAGCTATGTGGACGCTATAGCAGAAAGAAACGGCAGTTTGGCCCCGCCCTTTCCTTCTCCCTGTCCCTCCCTGCAGTCACTGCCGATTGGCCCCGCCCCTTTCTTTCTCCCTGTCCCTCCTTGCAGCCAATCAAACGTGACTGCAGGGAGGGACTGGTAAGTAGGAACTGCTGCTGTCACAAACGGATTATACAACGAGGGGTATTTTTCAGAGCGTTTGCTCTGACAAAACCCTCGTTTTGTGATCGATAAAAATCGATTCATCTAATCAATAATTATCGATTTTATCGATAAGTTGTTGCAGCCCTACTAAAGTCTTTATGGCCAGAAAGCAGTAAAGCAGAAGCACGGAACCCTCGTTGTGCATTGTGACATCATCGTGTCTGTGACATCATCACAGCTATAAAGCCGGAGCGCGCGCCACTGCTTGCTCAGTGTAGTTGGGCGCTTGGCACTTGTAAGCAGCTAGTGATAGCGAACTTGGAAGTGTTGTTACCAACGACATCGGAGGTTGTGGAGATTTAAAAGGAGAACCTTTTAAAAGCAGAGCTATGGAGAATTGTCATCTACTCCATGGACTGAGGTGGATTGTAAGGAGATGCTGCCCCAGAAAAGTCAGGAAGTTTTTCAAGAGAGTGAAAACAGCTTTCACCAACACCGCCAAAAAGAGTGAGAACCACAAGAAGGAGCACTTGGCCAGTAGAGACCCTGTCCTGAAAAGGAAGAAAGAGAGTAGCAGTAACGAGGAAGAAAGAGGAAGAGAGAGGAAGAGGACCAAGCGTACTGCTAATGAGAGGGAGGAGAGCAGCCTGTGTCTGAGGGCAAAGGAAACAAAAAGACGCCGAAGCAGCAGCACAGACAGCTCCGAACATGAGAAAAAGCGCTGCAAATACAGCGAGAAAAACAGCCAGATTCTGTGGCAGCAGGAGAAAGAAGGAGCGGAGGAACATCTGGAGGAGAGCAGAAGGGGAAAGGTTCCCATGAAGAGACACAGGAGTCAGGTGGAAAGTGGCGTTACTGCGAAGAAATTTCGGAGCCTTCTCCCCATGACGCCCTCCAGCTTCATCTTCCATTCAGTGCTGGGCGAAGGGGGGTTTGGAAAAGTCATGTTGGCTTCTGTACCTAGAAGAGATTCTATGGTAGCGGTCAAAATCATCCGCAAGAAAGCCGTTGAGCCCCTGTACCTACTGAAGGAGAGGAGAATCCTGGAGATGGCTCGGGACAGCCCGTTCCTGTGCCACGGATATGCAGGCTTCCAAACACAGACCTGCGCCTTATTCGTGATGGAGTATATGGCTGGTGGAAGTCTCCTGTCATATATGAAGAGGGTGGGCTGCCTCACCGAGACCGCAGCTGCATTTTATTCGGCTGAAATCATCTGCGGCATCCAGTTCCTCCACGCTCGCGGAGTTATACATCGGGACCTGAAGCCGGACAACATCTTGCTTGACGGAGAGGGCCACGCCAAGATCTGCGATTTTGGTCTTGTTGCAGAAGACATTTTTGGAGCAGCACAAACTACAGGAGACTGCGGAACAATCTCATACATGGCCCCCGAAATACATCTAAACAGCGCATACGGTGTTGCCGTGGACTGGTGGGCCTTTGGGGTGATTTTATTCCGCATGCTTCATGGAAGGTTACCGTTCTATCACGGTTACTGCGAGGAGGCAGTAAGGCGTTCCATTATACATGGAAGCCCTCGGAATGTCAAAGACATCTCCAAAGAAGCTGCGGACATCCTGAGGCACCTTTTGATGAAGGATCCTGACTTTCGCCTCTGGATCACGGGGTGTATCAGGTGGCATCCATTCTTTCAGGACATTAATTGGAAGGATTTAGAGAGCCGCCGTTCAGCTCCCCCGTACCGGCCGACACCAGCATCAGATCTCCGCTTGCAGACACTTCAAGAGATTCCATCAGTCTTGGAGAGCACAGAGGACTCGTCCTCTTCATCATCATCTTTCTCTTCCTCGTCTTCGAGCAGCCAGACACTTTCTGGCTTCTCCTTTGTGACTCCAGACTGGATGGCCTGAAGGATGGACTAAGCTCTGGCCCAGTGCAAACATAATATTCAAGAAGGAATTTTTTCCCCAGTTTGTTGCAAAATTGGAAAAAGACACAAACTGGGGTTTTTTTTTCCTTCTTTCCACATAACATCATAATAAATTGGAGAAACACCTACATTTTTTTGTTATTGTTTCCTTCCCATTGTATAATTACAGCTGCCGTTGTCCACAGATCTACATAGATATGACATCACAAGACAGCTTCTGCTTCTATGATGTCATAAACAGACAGTATATTGTGATTTATGGAGATAGGAATGTCCCAAATAAAAGTCAATTTTCACTAATCCACTTTGTGTAACCCCAAACATAACTTAATTCCAGTGATATCGGACCGTATAATTTTTCATTTCTAAAGGTTTCTATTTTCCCATAATTAGCAAATTATGGATTTTGAAATAACTTCCACTACTCAACGTTGTTCAGTCTCCGATTCCTTAGCATGTCTTTAATAACTTTCGAGTACTAATCCATCCCATCCTTCCTCGTTAGCACCTCCTATTTCCAGGGCTGAGCCCGGTATCATTGGACCTCGAGTGACGCATTTTGGGGCCACATCCCTCCTATATGTATATATTTCACAAGATTTCAATTTTTACAAATCCATAACAGGTGTCGATTCTATCCCTGCAAACCGGTAACAATGTACTACAATGTATCAACCTTATTACATCACAACCTCTCGCCGTTGCACATTTGATCAACAGCTCACATTTAAAAGAAGGATCATGTTTTTAATTTACATTTCATTTTAATTGAGATTGAAAGAGGGTCTTTCCCTTTACTACCATTTAAAAGGTTTGGGGTCACTCGGCTGTTTTCATGTAAAACAAGGACATTTGCGGCTGAAACATAATTACAAAAGGGTTTTCTAGCCATTAATTAGCCTTTTAAACTTAAACTTGGATCAGCAAACACAACGTGCCATTGGAACATAGGAGTAATAGGAGTGATAAGGGGCCATTGGAACACAGGAGTGGTGGGAGTGATAAAGGGCCATTGGAACACAGGAGTGATGGGAGTGATAAAGGGGCATTGGAACACAGGAGTGGTGGGAGTGATAAAGGGCCATTGAAACACAGGAGTGATGGGAGTGATAAAAAGCCATTGGAATACAGTGTGATGGGAGTGATAAAGGGGCACTGGAACACAGGAGTGATGGGAGTGATAAAGATTCCATTAAAAATCACCGGAGCGTTTAATCAGAAGTGTATATAAATAATCACTGGAATTTTTTTTAGGAAACTAACGATATTATTTCCTACCTCCATTTCTTCATGTAAAGCCGATTGCCGATGATGGCTTCCAGTATAACCGGCTTCCGTAACGTCAAGAAGTTCTCTTTGAAGTATTCTAAAGATGGGCAGTGGAGCTTTGGGATCGCAGGGTCTAAATCCACGGCAGCAATGAGCGAGTGAAGCATTTTCTGTCGGGAAAGAGAACATGAGTTGCATCAAATTACCGATATTAAGTTTAATGTTGCATGTGAGTGCTCACTACTAGGGCTGCAACTAACGATTATTTTCATAATCGATTAGTTGGCCGATTATTTTTTCGATTAATCGGATACAAAAATAATATGCTAATTTTACTTAAAATAATTTAATGAGCAAACTGGGTGTTAAAAACAAACAGCAGGGTAAAAAACTTTAAATTGACAGTTTAACGTCTGTCATTGTATCTCATTATTAGACTTGTGCATTCGTCTTCGGGCAAATATGAAAACGAACACGAAGAGTGCGTTTTCGTGTTCGTTCCGAAGACATGTAGAAGAGAAGACAGTGCCGGTAAAACGTAGGCGAAGACGAAGACACACACCACGAAGAATCTTCGCCTTCGTCTACTAATCTCCCCGGTCCCTTCCCCATCTAGCCTACCTTATCTTCACGGCATCTAAAGCGTGACTGAAGCGGAAACCCGCAGGTTCGTCGTCAGGGGTTACAGGGCTGTGCGAATGAGCCTATTGGTCACCAGCAGGGTCTTCCTCTGGCATCAACCAATTGGTTGAAGCCAGAGGCGAGACCCTGCAGGTGACCAATAGGGCTCGCTCGCACGGCCTTTTTAACTCCTGATTTCCGTTCCCGTTAACCCCTGAGATGCTGCGTTGATTAACGGGAGCAGAAATCCGTAGGGTAAAGGGCCGTGCAAGCGACCAATAGGCTCACTCACACGACCCCTTACCACTAGTTGCTATGCAGAAAAGAAAAAAAAAACCTGGGACCCTGCTGCAACAGTTAAAAGTCCGTGCCAGCATCCAACAAAGTCGCCGGTACGGACATTTAACTTAGTATAATAACTTATTATAACTTCGGACAGAATGCTGCCCTCTGTTGGTACGATACATTGAATAGCTTAATAAGTTATTATGCTACTCAGTGTAAAACCAACAGAGGGCAGCATTCTGTGCGATGATATATTAGCCATATGTGGCAGTGTGTTCATTTTCATTTATTAATTATTTAAATAAAATATATTCCCATGATCCGCTGGTCTCCCCGATGCAACAGTTAGATGTCCGTACTCGCGGACATTAATTCTGTCGAACTTGCAAACTCTTTTTTTCTACTTATTTTGTTTTTTTTTGTATTAAACCATTAAACGAAAGGATCATGGGAATATATTTTATTTGAATAAATGCAAATGAGCACACTAGCATATATGGCTAATATATCTTCGGACAGAATGCTGTGCCTTATACCCTGATATGCAACCCTGCCCCCCAGATATGCCTTATAACCACCAGATATGCCTTATACCCCCCAGCTATGCCTTATGCCCCCTATACGCCCCTTTGATATGCCTTATATGCCCCTCTGGCCCCCCAGATATGTCTTATACCTCCCTATATCCCACTCTGCCCCCTGATATGCCTTATACTTCCAGATATACCACATGCCCCGCTGGAATGCCACTCTGCCCCCTCTCAGAAATGCCCCCTGATATGCTACTCTGCCCCCACCCCAAGATTTGCCCCCATGCTCCAGACTCCCTGGTGCCTAGTGGGTGAACATCTGTGCGATGCACGTAGATAAACCTCTGCTGCCGGCACTTTCGCTGGAGCTTCTATGACTGAGCACCAGAGGGTCATGTGAAGCCCCAGTGGAAGTGCCGGCAGCAGCGCAGGTTGTCTACGCGCATCGCACAGACGCCCGCCGGCTGCCAGAGAGGAGGATCCGGGTCCCCTGCAGCGCAGCGGGGGATCTGAATCTTAGTGTTATTATCTGACCTTTGTTTGAGGTCAGATTATAAAACGAGGGGCATTTTTCAGAGCATTTGCTCATCTTATATTTAATAAAATCGATTCAACTAATCTATTTTATCGATTAGTTGTTGCAGCCCTAAGTCAGACCTCTATTTGAGGCCGGATTATAAAATGACCTCGAATATAAGACGAGGGATATTTTTCAGAGCATTTCCTTGTCTTTTATAGGAGCAAATATGGTATTTCTTCCAAATGTATTCCTAGCAGGCGAAGCGCCGATATATAATATTTTATATATAATGTTTATCGACAAATTTGGCTTGGACCTGGGAGACCGCTTTTCTTCTTTGTCCCCAATCATGTGTTTATTTTCATATATTACCCCCTGGACTGCAGTTAAATGATATTTATTGGGGCAATACGACATAAAAACACACCTTCATTCAGCGCTGCACCACTTTCTGCAGTTTAGAAGTTAACCCCTTCATGACAGAGGGTGTTTTACACCATAAAGACTCAAGCATGTATGTTTAATCATGAGTACCTGCCAAAAGATAAAATTATTTCAAAGCTTCCTATTACACCATATTCATGATAAGAAATATTATTTATTAGCACCAAAATATAAAGAGTAAAACACTAAAATGTGTCTCTGGACTGTCGGCCTCGGCCACAATACGTCACGGGCCGGATATACAATAAGGCTGCTTAGCATGGAAGGAAAGTTGGTTTCATCTCATGTTGTTCTATGCGCTGATTATTTGTGGCAGTGGAACTAAAGCCTTAATATCTAAAAGTCCAATTCCTCATTTACCGAAATGTCCCTCTAAGACATTGTCTGGTTCCCCACAGGCCGTATGATAAGCAGTCGGGGGGCTTCTCAAGTACATTGTCTAAAATAACAGAGACAGAACTCTCATACAAACGGCGAATATGCAGCTGCCACGGACACCTAAAAAAAACCCCAAAAAACTTTTACTTTAATAATAGTGATACATTTTAATGTCACGACGAACAGGAGATTAAAGATCTTCAAATCGGGACTGCCCTGCAAATCCAGGATTGTTGGGGTGTATGGTGTAGGCCTGCATAACTAGTTTGGTCATCAAACAGGATCTGGTCCTTTCAAATGGACAACTCGTTAAAATAATTTACGGCACCCGATTTCTAGAGACACTTGTTCTTCCAAGAATTTCAGAAGAAAAAATGTTATTATTAAATCAAGCATTTAGAATACAAGAGATATCTAAGGCAATTCGTGAGCTTAAACAGGGGAAAGCTCCGGGCCCTGATGGCTATTCAGCCTTATTTTTTCAGATGTTAGACCCGGTGATCTCCCCTATATTAATGAGAACATATAATGCAATCGCCTCGGGTAAACAATTTCCTAGAGAAATGTTAGAAGCCAGTATTTCACTTATCCCGAAGCCAGGGAAAGATCCCTCTTTGGTCACCAACTATAGACCAATTTCTCTCATCAATATTGACATCAAAATATATTCTAAAATTTAGGCCTCAAGACTTTCTCAAGTGATCAGTGATCTCAATTCATCCCGATCAAGCAGGCTTTATGCCTGGTAGGGCTGGGGATGAAAATACCCGTAGGATCTTCAACATTATTGAATTTATCCATAGAAACAAAATTCCATCGGTTATAATGGCTTTAGATGCCCAAAAAGCATTTGATAGGGTGAACTGGAGATTTATGATCGAAACTCTTCGTGCTTTTGGTTTTTATGGGTCCTTTTTTCACTCAATGATGGCCTTATACACAGTTCCATCGGCTAAAATAAAAGGCCCTGCGTTAGAGTCGGACTGCTTTCTTATTCAGAATGGCACCCGGCAAGGCTGCCCATTAGCTCCGCTGCTATACGCTTTATCAATTGAACCCTTAGCAGTGTTTATTAGACATTCTAGAAACATGCAGAGTATAAAAATTGGTGATTATGATTATCGAATTACTCTCTACGCTGATGATATCCTCTTAACATTATCTTTTCCTTCGACATCTATTCCTGCTTTGTTAGAGGGAGTAACGATGTTTGGCCAATTTTCTAATTATAAATTGAATTTATCTAAGACCCAAGTGGTTCCATTCTATCTCTCTGAACCTCAGAAACGTTTAATTCAATCTCAGGTTCATATCGATACCGGTTTGACTCAGTTTGAATATTTGGGGATTATAATTACTTCTATATTAGAAGAAACCTCTGCTGTTAATCATAAAAAACTTCTCATCGATGTAAAATCTATGCTAGTAAATTGGGGAAAGTTGGAGACTTCATGGATGGGGCGTATAAATATCCTTAAGGCCTATATCGTACCTAAAATTTTATATCTCTTTAGACTAATTCCTTATCAAGTGCCTAAGCAAATGTTGTCAGATTGGGATAATTTATTCTCATGGTTTGTTTGGGCGGCGAAAAAGGCAAGACTTCCTAATGATCTTCTTAAGAGAAGTACAGATTTTGGTGGTCTCGGTTATCCGAATTTAACCGAACTGTATGAAGCTTCCCAATTATCCTTTATGCTAGCTTGGAATCTGACGAAAGAGAAAAATGTTCCTGGTTGGTACGACATAGAGAAATTTGTCTGTAAGAATTTTGATCCTTTTTTATTCTTTTGGATGCCTCAACTTCAATTCAAAAAAAATAAATTTCTAGTCTTATTATCAATGACATTCTTTCGACTTTCTTTAAAAATAAGAAACGTCTGGAAGAAGGGATAAAATTTGCGAAATGTTGCCCGATAGGTGTTTTGATGTGTTTTATACCCGACCTTTCATTGGAAAGATGGAGGGTGATGGGTGTGGAAAAGATTAATGATCTTTATGTTGGATCTCAATTGGCTTCTTTTCCCTCTTTAATTGAAACCTACGGTCTTCCGGTAAAAGATATTTTCAAGTATATTAGGATTAAGCATTTTCTTACTTCCACTATGCCTGCTGATAGTACTTCTTGGCATAAATTTATTACTTCTACCACTTCTAAGAAAATAATATCTAAGATTCTGAAACTCTTTAAGGTTAACAACAATTATGAGAAGAGCAAAGCACAAATTCATTGGGAAAAAGATTTTGATCTCTCCATTGCTTTAACTTCCTGGCATAAAACATGGCAGGTTACGCGAAATTCATCTCACTGCATTAATCTCCAGGAACAATTTTATAAGCTAATGCAGAGATGGTATTTGGTCCCGGCCCGTATAGTCAAATTCCAACCATCAAAAGGAGCTTTATGCTGGTGATGTCAGATAAAAAGTCAGTTATCTGATCTTTTTTGAAAGTTATTTGGATTTAATACTGTACTTTCCCCCCAAGAGTTTCTATTCCACTTAGATTTACCAGATATTAATAAGAACAACCAAACTCTTTGGCTAAATATCATATTGGCCGCTAAAATCTGTCTAGCCAGATACTGGAGAGATTCGTCCCTTCTAATTTGGCTAGAGATTAAATCCCAGATTAATCATCAATGCTCAGCAGAAAAATATTTTTATATAGACGTTAATGCTAAAAAGAAATACGAAATAATTTGGCATCGTTGGCTCAATTGTACCTAGTCAATCCTTTTTTTTTTTTTTTGTTCCCCATTGAAAACTGTGATATTTTGATTATAAATGTATCTCCGTGGTACATACCTTTATACTTTTTCTTTTTTAAAATCTCCTTCTTATGAATTCTACGATTCTGAATGAATTATTAGACTGAATAGGGATATTTTAAATGTCATTGTCAGGAACCAATTTTTCGCTACCTGAACCATGGCTTTTTTATACCTGTGGCGTTTACATCTGCGACCACTAGTGGCCACCCTCTGCCCTCTGGAACACTCAGAACTCAGGTGTGCCTTGTTACCTGGGTTGAGCCCTAGTCTACATCCAGCTGGGCCTTGTTATCTGGATTACCCTGCCTTTATGAACCTGCCCTGCCCTTCAGTCAGGGCCTTTGTATTCTGTCAGGACTCGGGTGATCAGGTCAGGTAGGAGCCCATGCGCAGGGGATACTTGGGGTTCAGTATGTAACCCACGGTGCATGATTATGCAAACAAAGACACCACAAACAGAAATCCAGGTAATGCAGTGTATTTCATGTATATAACAAGACCAGCAAATAAGGGTAATATAGTCTAAGCAAGTAACCGGACGTATGGCAAAATAAAATACAGGTAATAAGTCTTTTGGCAGGGAGCCCGCTTGGAAGGGCGCGACAGACAGAGAGCCCGCTTGGAAGGGCACGACAGACAGAGAGCCCGCTTGGAAGGGCACGACAGACAGAGAGCCCACTTGGAAGGGCACAAAAGGCACACAGCCCGCTTGAAAGGGTACAAAAGGCACACAGCCCGCTTGGAAGGGTACAAAAGGCACACAGCCCGCTTGGAAGGGTACAAAAGGCACACAGCCCGCTTGGAAGGACACAAAGCAGGGAGTCCACTTGGAAGGACACAAAGCAGGGAACCAGGAACAGTACAGGTGCAGAGCCACAGCAGGAAAGTCCATAGACTTCAATACAAAGGCCCTCACTGAAAGGCAGGGCAGGTTCATAAACGCAGGGTAATCCAGATAACAAGGCCCAGCTGGATGTAGACTAGGGCTCAACCCAGGTAACAAGGCACACCTGAGTAGGGCTGAAACAACGAATCGATAAAATCGATAATAATCGATAACGGAAATCGTTGTCGACGATTTCCGTTATCGATTAATCGAGTGATCGATTCGTTGTTGGCTCCTTTTACTTACCTCCGCGAGCGTTCCCTGCTTCCGCTGCACGCGCTGCACTGCGTGACGGATGTGACGCGTTCCGGAGGTAAGTATTCTTCATGTCTGTGCGAATCGCTCTGTGCGAATCGCTCCGTTCGCACAGAGCGGTTCGCTCTGTGCGAGTGGCTCCGTTCGCACAGAGCGGTTCGCTCTGTGCGAGTGGCTCCATTCGCACAGAGCGATTCGCGGGGGTGGGGGTGGGGTTTCAGGGGATGCAGGGCAGAGTGGGGGTGGGGGGGCAGGCCAGGGTAGGAGACTGAGTGCAGGGCAGAGTGGGGGTGGGGATGCAGGGCAGGGTGTGAGTGTGGGGGCAGGGCAGGAGACTGGGTGCAGGGCAGAGTGGGGGTGGGGATGCAGGGCAGGGTGTGAGTGTGGGGGCAGGGCAGGAGACTGGGTGCAGGGCAGAGTGGGGGTGGGGGTGCAGGGCAGAGTGGGAGACTGGGTGCAGGGCAGAGTGGGGGTGTGGATGCAGGGCAGGGTGTGAGTGTGGGTGCAGGGCAGAGTGGGTGCAGAGTGTGGGGGCAGGGCAGAATGTGGGGGCAGGGCTGGGTGCAGGGCAGAGTTGGAGACTGGGTGCAGGGGCACAGTGCAAAGTGCTGGGTGCAAAGTGGCAGGGCTGGGTGCAAAGTGCCAGGGCTGGGTGCCAAGTTCTGGGTGCAAAGTGCCAGGGCTGGGTGCAAAGTGCTGAGTGCAAAGTGCTGGGTGCAAAGTGCCAGGGCTGGGGCAAAGTGCTGAGTGCTGGGTGCAAAGTGCCAGGGCTGGGTGCAAAGTGCCAGGGGTGGGGCAAAGTGCTGGGTGCAAAGTGCCAGGGCTGGGTGCAAAGTGCTGGATGCAAAGCGCTGGGTGCAAAGTGCTGGGTGCAAAGTACCAGGGCTGGGGCAAAGTTTCTTGAACAGTAATAGTCCACCTCTTTTCAGAATGTTTGGGGTTATTTTGTTTCATAAATATTGTGTTTGGGTTTTTGTACTTTGAAAATATTGTTTTTTTATTACATCATAACAAAATAGGAATGTTAATGTAAATTTTAAGTTGTTTTTTAACATCCAGTTCATTAAATTATTTTAAATAAACTAAAAATTTGCATATTGGTTTTTTTTATCCGATTAATCGATTAATCGAAAAAATAATCGGCCAACTAATCGATTATTAAAATAATCGTTAGTTGCAGCCCTACACCTGAGTTCTGAGTGCTCCAGAGGGTCGAGAGTGGCCACTAATGGTTGCAGATGTAAACACCACAGGTATAAAAAACCCATGGTTCAGGCAGCGAAAAATTGGTTCCTGACAGTCATGAGATAATAATTATAATTTATCCCTAAAACATTGTACAAAATTGGAAATTGTATGTATGCTATTTTTGTCCATATAGTCTGTTTTATTGGAAAATATAATAATAAAGATTAAATTATAGAAAATAATTTATGGCTTTTCATGCAGGATGGGGAATATTTCTATGCAGTATTTAAATTCATTTTATTTGATAAATACAAAAGTGCCCCATCAATAAATTCACAGAAATCCACTAAAGTGTAGGGCTGCAACTAACGATTATTTTCCTAATCGATTAGTTGGCCAAAAATGTAAATTTTTCATTTATTTAAAATAATTTAATAAAGTAACGAAGGATGTTAAAAACAAACGGCAGCATAAAAAAACTTTGATAAAAATGCATTTCTTGTTTTTATTTCCCAACCTGCCCCCCAGTTATGCACATTTGAGCCCAGGCTTGCCACACTGCCTCCCAGATATGCCACATACCCCCCGACATGCCACTCCACCCTCCCCACATATGCCTTATATACCCTATATGCCTTATACCCCCAGATATGTCACTCCGTCCTCCCCAGGTACGCCGTATACCCCCCTGATATGCCATAGTGCACAGACACAATACTTTTATAAATAAATACAGGGTTTATCTTCACTGCCCCCAGGATTTAGATTCCCCTCGGTTTGCCCCACTTTACCTCTAACTGCACCTTAAGTTAACTTTATGAAATTAATTAAATTAACCCTCAGTCCTCAGCATTAAATTAATCCTGAGAGAAGACCCCATTAACCATAACTGCCCCTAAATTAATCCTGAAGACCCCATCAACCACAACTGCCCCTAAATTAATCCTGAAGACCCCATCAACCACAGCTGCCCCTAAATTAACCCTGAAGACCCTGACAACCACAACTGCCCCTAAATTAACCCTGAAGACCCCATCAACCACAACTGCCCCTAAACTAACCCTAAACACCCCATTAACTATAACTGCCCCTAAATTAACCCCCACCTCCCCTAACTTTCAGCAGCCCAAATATTAATTTTATACTCACAGTTAGATGAGTTCCTGAGCTATGTGGACGCTATAGCAGAAAGAAACGGCAGTTTGGCCCCGCCCTTTCCTTCTCCCTGTCCCTCCCTGCAGTCACTGCCGATTGGCCCCGCCCCTTTCTTTCTCCCTGTCCCTCCTTGCAGCCAATCAAACGTGACTGCAGGGAGGGACTGGTAAGTAGGAACTGCTGCTGTCACAAACGGATTATACAACGAGGGGTATTTTTCAGAGCGTTTGCTCTGACAAAACCCTCGTTTTGTGATCGATAAAAATCGATTCATCTAATCAATAATTATCGATTTTATCGATAAGTTGTTGCAGCCCTACTAAAGTCTTTATGGCCAGAAAGCAGTAAAGCAGAAGCACGGAACCCTCGTTGTGCATTGTGACATCATCGTGTCTGTGACATCATCACAGCTATAAAGCCGGAGCGCGCGCCACTGCTTGCTCAGTGTAGTTGGGCGCTTGGCACTTGTAAGCAGCTAGTGATAGCGAACTTGGAAGTGTTGTTACCAACGACATCGGAGGTTGTGGAGATTTAAAAGGAGAACCTTTTAAAAGCAGAGCTATGGAGAATTGTCATCTACTCCATGGACTGAGGTGGATTGTAAGGAGATGCTGCCCCAGAAAAGTCAGGAAGTTTTTCAAGAGAGTGAAAACAGCTTTCACCAACACCGCCAAAAAGAGTGAGAACCACAAGAAGGAGCACTTGGCCAGTAGAGACCCTGTCCTGAAAAGGAAGAAAGAGAGTAGCAGTAACGAGGAAGAAAGAGGAAGAGAGAGGAAGAGGACCAAGCGTACTGCTAATGAGAGGGAGGAGAGCAGCCTGTGTCTGAGGGCAAAGGAAACAAAAAGACGCCGAAGCAGCAGCACAGACAGCTCCGAACATGAGAAAAAGCGCTGCAAATACAGCGAGAAAAACAGCCAGATTCTGTGGCAGCAGGAGAAAGAAGGAGCGGAGGAACATCTGGAGGAGAGCAGAAGGGGAAAGGTTCCCATGAAGAGACACAGGAGTCAGGTGGAAAGTGGCGTTACTGCGAAGAAATTTCGGAGCCTTCTCCCCATGACGCCCTCCAGCTTCATCTTCCATTCAGTGCTGGGCGAAGGGGGGTTTGGAAAAGTCATGTTGGCTTCTGTACCTAGAAGAGATTCTATGGTAGCGGTCAAAATCATCCGCAAGAAAGCCGTTGAGCCCCTGTACCTACTGAAGGAGAGGAGAATCCTGGAGATGGCTCGGGACAGCCCGTTCCTGTGCCACGGATATGCAGGCTTCCAAACACAGACCTGCGCCTTATTCGTGATGGAGTATATGGCTGGTGGAAGTCTCCTGTCATATATGAAGAGGGTGGGCTGCCTCACCGAGACCGCAGCTGCATTTTATTCGGCTGAAATCATCTGCGGCATCCAGTTCCTCCACGCTCGCGGAGTTATACATCGGGACCTGAAGCCGGACAACATCTTGCTTGACGGAGAGGGCCACGCCAAGATCTGCGATTTTGGTCTTGTTGCAGAAGACATTTTTGGAGCAGCACAAACTACAGGAGACTGCGGAACAATCTCATACATGGCCCCCGAAATACATCTAAACAGAGCATACGGTGTTGCCGTGGACTGGTGGGCCTTCGGGGTGATTTTATTCCGCATGCTTCATGGAAGGTTACCGTTCTATCACGGTTACTGCGAGGAGGCAGTAATGCGTTCCATTATACATGGAAGCCCTCGGAATGTCAAAGACATCTCCAAAGAAGCTGCGGACATCCTGAGGCACCTTTTGATGAAGGATCCTGACTTTCGCCTCTGGATCACGGGGTGTATCAGGTGGCATCCATTCTTTCAGGACATTAATTGGAAGGATTTAGAGAGCCGCCGTTCAGCTCCCCCGTACCGGCCGACACCAGCATCAGATCTCCGCTTGCAGACACTTCAGGAGATTCCATCAGTCTTGGAGAGCACAAAGGACTCGTCCTCTTCATCATCATCTTTCTCTTCCTCGTCTTCGAGCAGCCAGACACTTTCTGGCTTCTCCTTTGTGACTCCAGACTGGATGGCCTGAAGGATGGACTAAGCTCTGGCCCAGTGCAAACATAATATTCAAGAAGGAATTTTTTCCCCAGTTTGTTGCAAAATTGGAAAAAGACACAAACTGGGGTTTTTTTTTCCTTCTTTCCACATAACATCATAATAAATTGGAGAAACACCTACATTTTTTGTTATTGTTTCCTTCCCATTGTATAATTACAGCTGCCGTTGTCCACAGATCTACATAGATATGACATCACAAGACAGCTTCTGCTTCTATGATGTCATAAACAGATAGTATATTGTGATTTATGGAGATAGGAATGTCCCAAATAAAAGTCAATTTTCACTAATCCACTTTGTGTAATCCCAAACATAACTTAATTCCAGTGATATCGGACCGTATAATTTTTCATTTCTAAAGGTTTCTATTTTCCCATAATTAGCAAATTATGGATTTTGAAATAACTTCCACTACTCAACGTTGTTCAGTCTCCGATTCCTTAGCATGTCTTTAATAACTTTCGAGTACTAATCCATCCCATCCTTCCTCGTTAGCACCTCCTATTTCCAGGGCTGAGCCCGGTATCATTGGACCTCGAGTGACGCATTTTGGGGCCACATCCCTCCTATATGTATATATTTCACAAGATTTCAATTTTTACAAATCCATAACAGGTGTCGATTCTATCCCTGCAAACCGGTAACAATGTACTACAATGTATCAACCTTATTACATCACAACCTCTCGCCGTTGCACATTTGATCAACAGCTCACATTTAAAAGAAGGATCATGTTTTTAATTTACATTTCATTTTAATTGAGATTGAAAGAGGGTCTTTCCCTTTACTACCATTTAAAAGGTTTGGGGTCACTCGGCTGTTTTCATGTAAAACAAGGACATTTGCGGCTGAAACATAATTACAAAAGGGTTTTCTAGCCATTAATTAGCCTTTTAAACTTAAACTTGGATCAGCAAACACAACGTGCCATTGGAACATAGGAGTAATAGGAGTGATAAGGGGCCATTGGAACACAGGAGTGGTGGGAGTGATAAAGGGCCATTGGAACACAGGAGTGATGGGAGTGATAAAGGGGCATTGGAACACAGGAGTGGTGGGAGTGATAAAGGGCCATTGAAACACAGGAGTGATGGGAGTGATAAAAAGCCATTGGAATACAGAGTGATGGGAGTGATAAAGGGGCACTGGAACACAGGAGTGATGGGAGTGATAAAGATTCCATTAAAAATCACCGGAGCGTTTAATCAGAAGTGTATATAAATAATCACTGGAATTTTTTTTTAGGAAACTAACGATATTATTTCCTACCTCCATTTCTTCATGTAAAGCCGATTGCCGATGATGGCTTCCAGTATAACCGGCTTCCGTAACGTCAAGAAGTTCTCTTTGAAGTATTCTAAAGATGGGCAGTGGAGCTTTGGGATCGCAGGGTCTAAATCCACGGCAGCAATGAGCGAGTGAAGCATTTTCTGTCGGGAAAGAGAACATGAGTTGCATCAAATTACCGATATTAAGTTTAATGTTGCATGTGAGTGCTCACTACTAGGGCTGCAACTAACGATTATTTTCATAATCGATTAGTTGGCCGATTATTTTTTCGATTAATCGGATACAAAAATAATATGCTAATTTTACTTAAAATAATTTAATGAGCAAACTGGGTGTTAAAAACAAACAGCAGGGTAAAAAACTTTAAATTGACAGTTTAACGTCTGTCATTGTATCTCATTATTAGACTTGTGCATTCGTCTTCGGGCAAATATGAAAACGAACACGAAGAGTGCGTTTTCGTGTTCGTTCCGAAGACATGTAGAAGAGAAGACAGTGCCGGTAAAACGTAGGCGAAGACGAAGACACACACCACGAAGAATCTTCGCCTTCGTCTACTAATCTCCCCGGTCCCTTCCCCATCTAGCCTACCTTATCTTCACGGCATCTGAAGCGTGACTGAAGCGGAAACCCGCAGGTTCGTCGTCAGGGGTTACAGGGCTGTGCGAGTGAGCCTATTGGTCACCTGCAGGGTCTTCCTCTGGCATCAACCAATTGGTTGAAGCCAGAGGCGAGACCCTGCAGGTGACCAATAGGGCTCGCTCGCACGGCCTTTTTAACTCCTGATTTCCGTTCCCGTTAACCCCTGAGATGCTGCGTTGATTAACGGGAGCAGAAATCCGTAGGGTAAAGGGCCGTGCAAGCGACCAATAGGCTCACTCACACGACCCCTTACCACTAGTTGCTATGCAGAAAAGAAAAAAAAAACCTGGGACCCTGCTGCAACAGTTAAAAGTCCGTGCCAGCATCCAACAAAGTCGCCGGTACGGACATTTAACTTAGTATAATAACTTATTATAACTTCGGACAGAATGCTGCCCTCTGTTGGTACGATACATTGAATAGCTTAATAAGTTATTATGCTACTCAGTGTAAAACCAACAGAGGGCAGCATTCTGTGCGATGATATATTAGCCATATGTGGCAGTGTGTTCATTTTCATTTATTAATTATTTAAATAAAATATATTCCCATGATCCGCTGGTCTCCCCGATGCAACAGTTAGATGTCCGTACTCGCGGACATTAATTCTGTCGAACTTGCAAACTCTTTTTTTCTACTTATTTTGTTTTTTTTTGTATTAAACCATTAAACGAAAGGATCATGGGAATATATTTTATTTGAATAAATGCAAATGAGCACACTAGCATATATGGCTAATATATCTTCGGACAGAATGCTGTGCCTTATACCCTGATATGCAACCCTGCCCCCCAGATATGCCTTATAACCACCAGATATGCCTTATACCCCCCAGCTATGCCTTATGCCCCCTATACGCCCCTTTGATATGCCTTATATGCCCCTCTGGCCCCCCAGATATGTCTTATACCTCCCTATATCCCACTCTGCCCCCTGATATGCCTTATACTTCCAGATATACCACATGCCCCGCTGGAATGCCACTCTGCCCCCTCTCAGAAATGCCCCCTGATATGCTACTCTGCCCCCACCCCAAGATTTGCCCCCATGCTCCAGACTCCCTGGTGCCTAGTGGGTGAACATCTGTGCGATGCACGTAGATAAACCTCTGCTGCCGGCACTTTCGCTGGAGCTTCTATGACTGAGCACCAGAGGGTCATGTGAAGCCCCAGTGGAAGTGCCGGCAGCAGCGCAGGTTGTCTACGCGCATCGCACAGACGCCCGCCGGCTGCCAGAGAGGAGGATCCGGGTCCCCTGCAGCGCAGCGGGGGATCTGAATCTTAGTGTTATTATCTGACCTTTGTTTGAGGTCAGATTATAAAACGAGGGGCATTTTTCAGAGCATTTGCTCATCTTATATTTAATAAAATCGATTCAACTAATCTATTTTATCGATTAGTTGTTGCAGCCCTAAGTCAGACCTCTATTTGAGGCCGGATTATAAAATGACCTCGAATATAAGACGAGGGATATTTTTCAGAGCATTTCCTTGTCTTTTATAGGAGCAAATATGGTATTTCTTCCAAATGTATTCCTAGCAGGCGAAGCGCCGATATATAATATTTTATATATAATGTTTATCGACAAATTTGGCTTGGACCTGGGAGACCGCTTTTCTTCTTTGTCCCCAATCATGTGTTTATTTTCATATATTACCCCCTGGACTGCAGTTAAATGATATTTATTGGGGCAATACGACATAAAAACACACCTTCATTCAGCGCTGCACCACTTTCTGCAGTTTAGAAGTTAACCCCTTCATGACAGAGGGTGTTTTACACCATAAAGACTCAAGCATGTATGTTTAATCATGAGTACCTGCCAAAAGATAAAATTATTTCAAAGCTTCCTATTACACCATATTCATGATAAGAAATATTATTTATTAGCACCAAAATATAAAGAGTAAAACACTAAAATGTGTCTCTGGACTGTCGGCCTCGGCCACAATACGTCACGGGCCGGATATACAATAAGGCTGCTTAGCATGGAAGGAAAGTTGGTTTCATCTCATGTTGTTCTATGCGCTGATTATTTGTGGCAGTGGAACTAAAGCCTTAATATCTAAAAGTCCAATTCCTCATTTACCGAAATGTCCCTCTAAGACATTGTCTGGTTCCCCACAGGCCGTATGATAAGCAGTCGGGGGGCTTCTCAAGTACATTGTCTAAAATAACAGAGACAGAACTCTCATACAAACGGCGAATATGCAGCTGCCACGGACACCTAAAAAAAACCCCAAAAAACTTTTACTTTAATAATAGTGATACATTTTAATGTCACGACGAACAGGAGATTAAAGATCTTCAAATCGGGACTGCCCTGCAAATCCAGGATTGTTGGGGTGTATGGTGTAGGCCTGCATAACTAGTTTGGTCATCAAACAGGATCTGGTCCTTTCAAATGGACAACTCGTTAAAATAATTTACGGCACCCGATTTCTAGAGACACTTGTTCTTCCAAGAATTTCAGAAGAAAAAATGTTATTATTAAATCAAGCATTTAGAATACAAGAGATATCTAAGGCAATTCGTGAGCTTAAACAGGGGAAAGCTCCGGGCCCTGATGGCTATTCAGCCTTATTTTTTCAGATGTTAGACCCGGTGATCTCCCCTATATTAATGAGAACATATAATGCAATCGCCTCGGGTAAACAATTTCCTAGAGAAATGTTAGAAGCCAGTATTTCACTTATCCCGAAGCCAGGGAAAGATCCCTCTTTGGTCACCAACTATAGACCAATTTCTCTCATCAATATTGACATCAAAATATATTCTAAAATTTAGGCCTCAAGACTTTCTCAAGTGATCAGTGATCTCAATTCATCCCGATCAAGCAGGCTTTATGCCTGGTAGGGCTGGGGATGAAAATACCCGTAGGATCTTCAACATTATTGAATTTATCCATAGAAACAAAATTCCATCGGTTATAATGGCTTTAGATGCCCAAAAAGCATTTGATAGGGTGAACTGGAGATTTATGATCGAAACTCTTCGTGCTTTTGGTTTTTATGGGTCCTTTTTTCACTCAATGATGGCCTTATACACAGTTCCATCGGCTAAAATAAAAGGCCCTGCGTTAGAGTCGGACTGCTTTCTTATTCAGAATGGCACCCGGCAAGGCTGCCCATTAGCTCCGCTGCTATACGCTTTATCAATTGAACCCTTAGCAGTGTTTATTAGACATTCTAGAAACATGCAGAGTATAAAAATTGGTGATTATGATTATCGAATTACTCTCTACGCTGATGATATCCTCTTAACATTATCTTTTCCTTCGACATCTATTCCTGCTTTGTTAGAGGGAGTAACGATGTTTGGCCAATTTTCTAATTATAAATTGAATTTATCTAAGACCCAAGTGGTTCCATTCTATCTCTCTGAACCTCAGAAACGTTTAATTCAATCTCAGGTTCATATCGATACCGGTTTGACTCAGTTTGAATATTTGGGGATTATAATTACTTCTATATTAGAAGAAACCTCTGCTGTTAATCATAAAAAACTTCTCATCGATGTAAAATCTATGCTAGTAAATTGGGGAAAGTTGGAGACTTCATGGATGGGGCGTATAAATATCCTTAAGGCCTATATCGTACCTAAAATTTTATATCTCTTTAGACTAATTCCTTATCAAGTGCCTAAGCAAATGTTGTCAGATTGGGATAATTTATTCTCATGGTTTGTTTGGGCGGTGAAAAAGGCAAGACTTCCTAATGATCTTCTTAAGAGAAGTACAGATTTTGGTGGTCTCGGTTATCCGAATTTAACCGAACTGTATGAAGCTTCCCAATTATCCTTTATGCTAGCTTGGAATCTGACGAAAGAGAAAAATGTTCCTGATAGGTACGACATAGAGAAATTTGTCTGTAAGAATTTTGATCCTTTTTTATTCTTTTGGATGCCTCAACTTCAATTCAAAAAAAATAAATTTCTAGTCTTATTATCAATGACATTCTTTCGACTTTCTTTAAAAATAAGAAACGTCTGGAAGAAGGGATAAAATTTGCGAAATGTTGCCCGATAGGTGTTTTGATGTGTTTTATACCTGACCTTTCATTGGAAAGATGGAGGGTGATGGGTGTGGAAAAGATTAATGATCTTTATGTTGGCTCTCAATTGGCTTCTGTTCCCTCTTTAATTGAAACCTACGGTCTTCCGGTAAAAGATATTTTCAAGTATATTAGGATTAAGCATTTTCTTACTTCCACTATGCCTGCTGATAGTACTTCTTGGCATAAATTTATTACTTCTACCACTTCTAAGAAAATAATATCTAAGATTCTGAAACTCTTTAAGGTTAACAACAATTATGAGAAGAGCAAAGCACAAATTCATTGGGAAAAAGATTTTGATCTCTCCATTGCTTTAACTTCCTGGCATAAAACATGGCAGGTTACGCGAAATTCATCTCACTGCATTAATCTCCAGGAACAATTTTATAAGCTAATGCAGAGATGGTATTTGGTCCCGGCCCGTATAGTCAAATTCCAACCATCAAAAGGAGCTTTATGCTGGTGATGTCAGATAAAAAGTCAGTTATCTGATCTTTTTTTAAAGTTATTTGGATTTAATACTGTACTTTCCCCCCAAGAGTTTCTATTCCACTTAGATTTACCAGATATTAATAAGAACAACCAAACTCTTTGGCTAAATATCATATTGGCCGCTAAAATCTGTCTAGCCAGATACTGGAGAGATTCGTCCCTTCTAATTTGGCTAGAGATTAAATCCCAGATTAATCATCAATGCTCAGCAGAAAAATATTTTTATATAGACGTTAATGCTAAAAAGAAATACGAAATAATTTGGCATCGTTGGCTCAATTGTACCTAGTCAATCCTTTTTTTTATTTTTTTTTTCCCCCATTGAAAACTGTGATATTTTGATTATAAATTTATCTCCGTGGTACATACCTTTATACTTTTTCTTTTTTAAAATCTCCTTCTTATGAATTCTACGATTCTGAATGAATTATTAGACTGAATAGGGATATTTTAAATGTCATTGTCAGGAACCAATTTTTCGCTACCTGAACCATGGCTTTTTTATACCTGTGGCGTTTACATCTGCGACCACTAGTGGCCACCCTCTGCCCTCTGGAACACTCAGAACTCAGGTGTGCCTTGTTACCTGGGTTGAGCCCTAGTCTACATCCAGCTGGGCCTTGTTATCTGGATTACCCTGCCTTTATGAACCTGCCCTGCCCTTCAGTCAGGGCCTTTGTATTCTGTCAGGACTCGGGTGATCAGGTCAGGTAGGAGCCCATGCGCAGGGGATACTTGGGGTTCAGTATGTAACCCACGGTGCATGATTATGCAAACAAAGACACCACAAACAGAAATCCAGGTAATGCAGTGTATTTCATGTATATAACAAGACCAGCAAATAAGGGTAATATAGTCTAAGCAAGTAACCGGACGTATGGCAAAATAAAATACAGGTAATAAGTCTTTTGGCAGGGAGCCCGCTTGGAAGGGCGCGACAGACAGAGAGCCCGCTTGGAAGGGCACGACAGACAGAGAGCCCGCTTGGAAGGGCACGACAGACAGAGAGCCCACTTGGAAGGGCACAAAAGGCACACAGCCCGCTTGAAAGGGTACAAAAGGCACACAGCCCGCTTGGAAGGGTACAAAAGGCACACAGCCCGCTTGGAAGGGTACAAAAGGCACACAGCCCGCTTGGAAGGACACAAAGCAGGGAGTCCACTTGGAAGGACACAAAGCAGGGAACCAGGAACAGTACAGGTGCAGAGCCACAGCAGGAAAGTCCATAGACTTCAATACAAAGGCCCTCACTGAAAGGCAGGGCAGGTTCATAAACGCAGGGTAATCCAGATAACAAGGCCCAGCTGGATGTAGACTAGGGCTCAACCCAGGTAACAAGGCACACCTGAGTAGGGCTGAAACAACGAATCGATAAAATCGATAATAATCGATAACGGAAATCGTTGTCGACGATTTCCGTTATCGATTAATCGAGTGATCGATTCGTTGTTGGCTCCTTTTACTTACCTCCGCGAGCGTTCCCTGCTTCCGCTACACGCGCTGCACTGCGTGACGGATGTGACGCGTTCCGGAGGTAAGTATTCTTCATGTCTGTGCGGTTCGCTCTGTGCGAGTGGCTCCATTCGCACAGAGCGATTCGCGGGGGTGGGGTTTCAGGGGATGCAGGGCAGAGTGGGGGTGGGGGGGCAGGCCAGGGTAGGAGACTGAGTGCAGGGCAGAGTGGGGGTGGGGATGCAGGGCAGGGTGTGAGTGTGGGGGCAGGGCAGGAGACTGGGTGCAGGGCAGAGTGGGGGTGGGGATGCAGGGCAGGGTGTGAGTGTGGGGGCAGGGCAGGAGACTGGGTGCAGGGCAGAGTGGGGGTGGGGGTGCAGGGCAGAGTGGGAGACTGGGTGCAGGGCAGAGTGGGGGTGTGGATGCAGGGCAGGGTGTGAGTGTGGGTGCAGGGCAGAGTGGGTGCAGAGTGTGGGGGCAGGGCAGAATGTGGGGGCAGGGCTGGGTGCAGGGCAGAGTTGGAGACTGGGTGCAGGGGCACAGTGCAAAGTGCTGGGTGCAAAGTGCCAGGGCTGGGTGCAAAGTGCCAGGGCTGGGTGCAAAGTTCTGGGTGCAAAGTGCCAGGGCTGGGTGCAAAGTGCTGAGTGCAAAGTGCTGGGTGCAAAGTGCCAGGGCTGGGTGCAAAGTGCCAGGGGTGGGGCAAAGTGCTGGGTGCAAAGTGCCAGGGCTGGGTGCAAAGTGCTGGATGCAAAGTGCTGGGTGCAAAGTGCTGGGTGCAAAGTACCAGGGCTGGGGCAAAGTTTCTTGAACAGTAATAGTCCACCTCTTTTCAGAATGTTTGGGGTTATTTTGTTTCATAAATATTGTGTTTGGGTTTTTGTACTTTGAAAATATTGTTTTTTTATTACATCATAACAAAATAGGAATGTTAATGTAAATTTTAAGTTGTTTTTTAACATCCAGTTCATTAAATTATTTTAAATAAACTAAAAATTTGCATATTGGTTTTTTTTATCCGATTAATCGATTAATCGAAAAAATAATCGGCCAACTAATCGATTATTAAAATAATCGTTAGTTGCAGCCCTACACCTGAGTTCTGAGTGCTCCAGAGGGTCGAGAGTGGCCACTAATGGTTGCAGATGTAAACACCACAGGTATAAAAAACCCATGGTTCAGGCAGCGAAAAATTGGTTCCTGACAGTCATGAGATAATAATTATAATTTATCCCTAAAACATTGTACAAAATTGGAAATTGTATGTATGCTATTTTTGTCCATATAGTCTGTTTTATTGGAAAATATAATAATAAAGATTAAATTATAGAAAATAATTTATGGCTTTTCATGCAGGATGGGGAATATTTCTATGCAGTATTTAAATTCATTTTATTTGATAAATACAAAAGTGCCCCATCAATAAATTCACAGAAATCCACTAAAGTGTAGGGCTGCAACTAACGATTATTTTCCTAATCGATTAGTTGGCCAAAAATGTAAATTTTTCATTTATTTAAAATAATTTAATAAAGTAACGAAGGATGTTAAAAACAAACGGCAGCATAAAAAAACTTTGATAAAAATGCATTTCTTGTTTTTATTTCCCAACCTGCCCCCCAGTTATGCACATTTGAGCCCAGGCTTGCCACACTGCCTCCCAGATATGCCACATACCCCCCGACATGCCACTCCACCCTCCCCACATATGCCTTATATACCCTATATGCCTTATACCCCCAGATATGTCACTCCGTCCTCCCCAGGTACGCCGTATACCCCCCTGACACAATACTTTTATAAATAAATACAGGGTTTATCTTCACTGCCCCCAGGATTTAGATTCCCCTCGGTTTGCCCCACTTTACCTCTAACTGCACCTTAAGTTAACTTTATTAAATTAATTAAATTAACCCTCAGTCCTCAGCATTAAATTAATCCTGAGAGAAGACCCCATTAACCATAACTGCCCCTAAATTAATCCTGAAGACCCCATCAACCACAACTGCCCCTAAATTAATCCTGAAGACCCCATCAACCACAGCTGCCCCTAAATTAACCCTGAAGACCCTGACAACCACAACTGCCCCTAAATTAACCCTGAAGACCCCATCAACCACAACTGCCCCTAAACTAACCCTAAACACCCCATTAACTATAACTGCCCCTAAATTAACCCCCACCTCCCCTAACTTTCAGCAGCCCAAATATTAATTTTATACTCACAGTTAGATGAGTTCCTGAGCTATGTGGACGCTATAGCAGAAAGAAACGGCAGTTTGGCCCCGCCCTTTCCTTCTCCCTGTCCCTCCCTGCAGTCACTGCCGATTGGCCCCGCCCCTTTCTTTCTCCCTGTCCCTCCTTGCAGCCAATCAAACGTGACTGCAGGGAGGGACTGGTAAGTAGGAACTGCTGCTGTCACAAACGGATTATACAACGAGGGGTATTTTTCAGAGCGTTTGCTCTGACAAAACCCTCGTTTTGTGATCGATAAAAATCGATTCATCTAATCAATAATTATCGATTTTATCGATAAGTTGTTGCAGCCCTACTAAAGTCTTTATGGCCAGAAAGCAGTAAAGCAGAAGCACGGAACCCTCGTTGTGCATTGTGACATCATCGTGTCTGTGACATCATCACAGCTATAAAGCCGGAGCGCGCTCCACTGCTTGCTCAGTGTAGTTGGGCGCTTGGCACTTGTAAGCAGCTAGTGATAGCGAACTTGGAAGTGTTGTTACCAACGACATCGGAGGTTGTGGAGATTTAAAAGGAGAACCTTTTAAAAGCAGAGCTATGGAGAATTGTCATCTACTCCATGGACTGAGGTGGATTGTAAGGAGATGCTGCCCCAGAAAAGTCAGGACGTTTTTCAAGAGAGTGAAAACAGCTTTCACCAACACCGCCAAAAAGAGTGAGAACCACAAGAAGGAGCACTTGGCCAGTAGAGACCCTGTCCTGAAAAGGAAGAAAGAGAGTAGCAGTAACGAGGAAGAAAGAGGAAGAGAGAGGAAGAGGACCAAGCGTACTGCTAATGAGAGGGAGGAGAGCAGCCTGTGTCTGAGGGCAAAGGAAACAAAAAGACGCCGAAGCAGCAGCACAGACAGCTCCGAACATGAGAAAAAGCGCTGCAAATACAGCGAGAAAAACAGCCAGATTCTGGGGCAGCAGGAGAAAGAAGGAGCGGAGGAACATCTGGAGGAGAGCAGAAGGGGAAAGGTTCCCATGAAGAGACGCAGGAGTCAGGTGGAAAGTGGCGTTACTGCGAAGAAATTTCGGAGCCTTCTCCCCATGACGCCCTCCAGCTTCATCTTCCATTCAGTGCTGGGCGAAGGGGGGTTTGGAAAAGTCATGTTGGCTTCTGTACCTAGAAGAGATTCTATGGTAGCGGTCAAAATCATCCGCAAGAAAGCCGTTGAGCCCCTGTACCTACTGAAGGAGAGGAGAATCCTTGAGATGGCTCGGGACAGCCCGTTCCTGTGCCACGGATATGCAGGCTTCCAAACACAGACCTGCGCCTTATTCGTGATGGAGTATATGGCAGGTGGAAGTCTCCTGTCATATATGAAGAGGGTGGGCTGCCTCACCGAGACCGCAGCTGCATTTTATTCGGCTGAAATCATCTGCGGCATCCAGTTCCTCCACGCTCGCGGAGTTATACATCGGGACCTGAAGCCGGACAACATCTTGCTTGACGGAGAGGGCCACGCCAAGATCTGCGATTTTGGTCTTGTTGCAGAAGACATTTTTGGAGCAGCACAAACTACAGGAGACTGCGGAACAATCTCATACATGGCCCCCGAAATACATCTAAACAGAGCATACGGTGTTGCCGTGGACTGGTGGGCCTTCGGGGTGATTTTATTCCGCATGCTTCATGGAAGGTTACCGTTCTATCACGGTTACTGCGAGGAGGCAGTAATGCGTTCCATTATACATGGAAGCCCTCGGAATGTCAAAGACATCTCCAAAGAAGCTGCGGACATCCTGAGGCACCTTTTGATGAAGGATCCTGACTTTCGCCTCTGGATCACGGGGTGTATCAGGTGGCATCCATTCTTTCAGGACATTAATTGGAAGGATTTAGAGAGCCGCCGTTCAGCTCCCCCGTACCGGCCGACACCAGCATCAGATCTCCGCTTGCAGACACTTCAGGAGATTCCATCAGTCTTGGAGAGCACAAAGGACTCGTCCTCTTCATCATCATCTTTCTCTTCCTCGTCTTCGAGCAGCCAGACACTTTCTGGCTTCTCCTTTGTGACTCCAGACTGGATGGCCTGAAGGATGGACTAAGCTCTGGCCCAGTGCAAACATAATATTCAAGAAGGAATTTTTTCCCCAGTTTGTTGCAAAATTGGAAAAAGACACAAACTGGGGTTTTTTTTTCCTTCTTTCCACATAACATCATAATAAATTGGAGAAACACCTACATTTTTTTGTTATTGTTTCCTTCCCATTGTATAATTACAGCTGCCGTTGTCCACAGATCTACATAGATATGACATCACAAGACAGCTTCTGCTTCTATGATGTCATAAACAGATAGTATATTGTGATTTATGGAGATAGGAATGTCCCAAATAAAAGTCAATTTTCACTAATCCACTTTGTGTAACCCCAAACATAACTTAATTCCAGTGATATCGGACCGTATAATTTTTCATTTCTAAAGGTTTCTATTTTCCCATAATTAGCAAATTATGGATTTTGAAATAACTTCCACTACTCAACGTTGTTCAGTCTCCGATTCCTTAGCATGTCTTTAATAACTTTCGAGTACTAATCCATCCCATCCTTCCTCGTTAGCACCTCCTATTTCCAGGGCTGAGCCCGGTATCATTGGACCTCGAGTGACGCATTTTGGGGCCACATCCCTCCTATATGTATATATTTCACAAGATTTCAATTTTTACAAATCCATAACAGGTGTCGATTCTATCCCTGCAAACCGGTAACAATGTACTACAATGTATCAACCTTATTACATCACAACCTCTCGCCGTTGCACATTTGATCAACAGCTCACATTTAAAAGAAGGATCATGTTTTTAATTTACATTTCATTTTAATTGAGATTGAAAGAGGGTCTTTCCCTTTACTACCATTTAAAAGGTTTGGGGTCACTCGGCTGTTTTCATGTAAAACAAGGACATTTGCGGCTGAAACATAATTACAAAAGGGTTTTCTAGCCATTAATTAGCCTTTTAAACTTAAACTTGGATCAGCAAACACAACGTGCCATTGGAACATAGGAGTAATAGGAGTGATAAGGGGCCATTGGAACACAGGAGTGGTGGGAGTGATAAAGGGCCATTGGAACACAGGAGTGATGGGAGTGATAAAGGGGCATTGGAACACAGGAGTGGTGGGAGTGATAAAGGGCCATTGAAACACAGGAGTGATGGGAGTGATAAAAAGCCATTGGAATACAGAGTGATGGGAGTGATAAAGGGGCACTGGAACACAGGAGTGATGGGAGTGATAAAGATTCCATTAAAAATCACCGGAGCGTTTAATCAGAAGTGTATATAAATAATCACTGGAATTTTTTTTTAGGAAACTAACGATATTATTTCCTACCTCCATTTCTTCATGTAAAGCCGATGGCCGATGATGGCTTCCAGTATAACCGGCTTCCGTAACGTCAAGAAGTTCTCTTTGAAGTATTCTAAAGATGGGCAGTGGAGCTTTGGGATCGCAGGGTCTAAATCCACGGCAGCAATGAGCGAGTGAAGCATTTTCTGTCGGGAAAGAGAACATGAGTTGCATCAAATTACCGATATTAAGTTTAATGTTGCATGTGAGTGCTCACTACTAGGGCTGCAACTAACGATTATTTTCATAATCGATTAGTTGGCCGATTATTTTTTCGATTAATCGGATACAAAAATAATATGCTAATTTTACTTAAAATAATTTAATGAGCAAACTGGGTGTTAAAAACAAACAGCAGGGTAAAAAACTTTAAATTGACAGTTTAACGTCTGTCATTGTATCTCATTATTAGACTTGTGCATTCATCTTCGGGCAAATATGAAAACGAACACGAAGAGTGCGTTTTCGTGTTCGTTCCGAAGACATGTAGAAGAGAAAACGTAGGCGAAGACGAAGACACACACCACGAAGAATCTTCGCCTTCGTCTACTAATCTCCCCGGTCCCTTCCCCATCTAGCCTACCTTATCTTCACGGCATCTGAAGCGTGACTGAAGCGGAAACCCGCAGGTTCGTCGTCAGGGGTTACAGGGCTGTGCGAGTGAGCCTATTGGTCACCTGCAGGGTCTTCCTCTGGCATCAACCAATTGGTTGAAGCCAGAGGCGAGACCCTGCAGGTGACCAATAGGGCTCGCTCGCACGGCCTTTTTAACTCCTGATTTCCGTTCCCGTTAACCCCTGAGATGCTGCGTTGATTAACGGGAGCAGAAATCCGTAGGGTAAAGGGCCGTGCAAGCGACCAATAGGCTCACTCACACGACCCCTTACCACTAGTTGCTATGCAGAAAAGAAAAAAAAAACCTGGGACCCTGCTGCAACAGTTAAAAGTCCGTGCCAGCATCCAACAAAGTCGCCGGTACGGACATTTAACTTAGTATAATAACTTATTATAACTTCGGACAGAATGCTGCCCTCTGTTGGTACGATACATTGAATAGCTTAATAAGTTATTATGCTACTCAGTGTAAAACCAACAGAGGGCAGCATTCTGTCCGATGATATATTAGCCATATGTGGCAGTGTGTTCATTTTCATTTATTAATTATTTAAATAAAATATATTCCCATGATCCGCTGGTCTCCCCGATGCAACAGTTAGATGTCCGTACTCGCGGACATTAATTCTGTCGAACTTGCAAACTCTTTTTTTCTATTTATTTTGTTTTTTTTTGTATTAAACCATTAAACGAAAGGATCATGGGAATATATTTTATTTGAATAAATGCAAATGAGCACACTAGCATATATGGCTAATATATCTTCGGACAGAATGCTGTGCCTTATACCCTGATATGCAACCCTGCCCCCCAGATATGCCTTATAACCACCAGATATGCCTTATACCCCCCAGCTATGCCTTATGCCCCCTATACGCCCCTTTGATATGCCTTATATGCCCCTCTGGCCCCCCAGATATGTCTTATACCTCCCTATATCCCACTCTGCCCCCTGATATGCCTTATACTTCCAGATATACCACATGCCCCGCTGGAATGCCACTCTGCCCCCTCTCAGAAATGCCCCCTGATATGCTACTCTGCCCCCACCCCAAGATTTGCCCCCATGCTCCAGACTCCCTGGTGCCTAGTGGGTGAACATCTGTGCGATGCACGTAGATAAACCTCTGCTGCCGGCACTTTCGCTGGAGCTTCTATGACTGAGCACCAGAGGGTCATGTGAAGCCCCAGTGGAAGTGCCGGCAGCAGCGCAGGTTGTCTACGCGCATCGCACAGACGCCCGCCGGCTGCCAGAGAGGAGGATCCGGGTCCCCTGCAGCGCAGCGGGGGATCTGAATCTTAGTGTTATTATCTGACCTTTGTTTGAGGTCAGATTATAAAACGAGGGGCATTTTTCAGAGCATTTGCTCATCTTATATTTAATAAAATCGATTCAACTAATCTATTTTGTCGATTACTTGTTGCAGCCCTAAGTCAGACCTCTATTTGAGGCCGGATTATAAAATGACCTCGAATATAAGACGAGGGATATTTTTCAGAGCATTTCCTTGTCTTTTATAGGAGCAAATATGGTATTTCTTCCAAATGTATTCCTAGCAGGCGAAGCGCCGATATATAATATTTTATATATAATGTTTATCGACAAATTTGGCTTGGACCTGGGAGACCGCTTTTCTTCTTTGTCCCCAATCATGTGTTTATTTTCATATATTACCCCCTGGACTGCAGTTAAATGATATTTATTGGGGCAATACGACATAAAAACACACCTTCATTCAGCGCTGCACCACTTTCTGCAGTTTAGAAGTTAACCCCTTCATGACAGAGGGTGTTTTACACCATAAAGACTCAAGCATGTATGTTTAATCATGAGTACCTGCCAAAAGATAAAATTATTTCAAAGCTTCCTATTACACCATATTCATGATAAGAAATATTATTTATTAGCACCAAAATATAAAGAGTAAAACACTAAAATGTGTCTCTGGACTGTCGGCCTCGGCCACAATACGTCACGGGCCGGATATACAATAAGGCTGCTTAGCATGGAAGGAAAGTTGGTTTCATCTCATGTTGTTCTATGCGCTGATTATTTGTGGCAGTGGAACTAAAGCCTTAATATCTAAAAGTCCAATTCCTCATTTACCGAAATGTCCCTCTAAGACATTGTCTGGTTCCCCACAGGCCGTATGATAAGCAGTCGGGGGGCTTCTCAAGTACATTGTCTAAAATAACAGAGACAGAACTCTCATACAAACGGCGAATATGCAGCTGCCACGGACACCTAAAAAAAAACCCAAAAAACTTTTACTTTAATAATAGTGATACATTTTAATGTCACGACGAACAGGAGATTAAAGATCTTCAAATCGGGACTGCCCTGCAAATCCAGGATTGTTGGGGTGTATGGTGTAGGCCTGCATAACTAGTTTGGTCATCAAACAGGATCTGGTCCTTTCAAATGGACAACTCGTTAAAATAATTTACGGCACCCGATTTCTAGAGACACTTGTTCTTCCAAGAATTTCAGAAGAAAAAATGTTATTATTAAATCAAGCATTTAGAATACAAGAGATATCTAAGGCAATTCGTGAGCTTAAACAGGGGAAAGCTCCGGGCCCTGATGGCTATTCAGCCTTATTTTTTCAGATGTTAGACCCGGTGATCTCCCCTATATTAATGAGAACATATAATGCAATCGCCTCGGGTAAACAATTTCCTAGAGAAATGTTAGAAGCCAGTATTTCACTTATCCCGAAGCCAGGGAAAGATCCCTCTTTGGTCACCAACTATAGATCAATTTCTCTCATCAATATTGACATCAAAATATATTCTAAAATTTAGGCCTCAAGACTTTCTCAAGTGATCAGTGATCTCATTCATCCCGATCAAGCAGGCTTTATGCCTGGTAGGGCTGGGGATGAAAATACCCGTAGGATCTTCAACATTATTGAATTTATCCATAGAAACAAAATTCCATCGGTTATAATGGCTTTAGATGCCCAAAAAGCATTTGATAGGGTGAACTGGAGATTTATGATCGAAACTCTTCGTGCTTTTGGTTTTTATGGGTCCTTTTTTCACTCAATGATGGCCTTATACACAGTTCCATCGGCTAAAATAAAAGGCCCTGCGTTAGAGTCGGACTGCTTTCTTATTCAGAATGGCACCCGGCAAGGCTGCCCATTAGCTCCGCTGCTATACGCTTTATCAATTGAACCCTTAGCAGTGTTTATTAGACATTCTAGAAACATGCAGAGTATAAAAATTGGTGATTATGATTATCGAATTACTCTCTACGCTGATGATATCCTCTTAACATTATCTTTTCCTTCGACATCTATTCCTGCTTTGTTAGAGGGAGTAACGATGTTTGGCCAATTTTCTAATTATAAATTGAATTTATCTAAGACCCAAGTGGTTCCATTCTATCTCTCTGAACCTCAGAAACGTTTAATTCAATCTCAGGTTCATATCGATACCGGTTTGACTCAGTTTGAATATTTGGGGATTATAATTACTTCTATATTAGAAGAAACCTCTGCTGTTAATCATAAAAAACTTCTCATCGATGTAAAATCTATGCTAGTAAATTGGGGAAAGTTGGAGACTTCATGGATGGGGCGTATAAATATCCTTAAGGCCTATATCGTACCTAAAATTTTATATCTCTTTAGACTAATTCCTTATCAAGTGCCTAAGCAAATGTTGTCAGATTGGGATAATTTATTCTCATGGTTTGTTTGGGCGGCGAAAAAGGCAAGACTTCCTAATGATCTTCTTAAGAGAAGTACAGATTTTGGTGGTCTCGGTTATCCGAATTTAACCGAACTGTATGAAGCTTCCCAATTATCCTTTATGCTAGCTTGGAATCTGACGAAAGAGAAAAATGTTCCTGGTTGGTACGACATAGAGAAATTTGTCTGTAAGAATTTTGATCCTTTTTTATTCTTTTGGATGCCTCAACTTCAATTCAAAAAAAATAAATTTCTAGTCTTATTATCAATGACATTCTTTCGACTTTCTTTAAAAATAAGAAACGTCTGGAAGAAGGGATAAAATTTGCGAAATGTTGCCCGATAGGTGTTTTGATGTGTTTTATACCCGACCTTTCATTGGAAAGATGGAGGGTGATGGGTGTGGAAAAGATTAATGATCTTTATGTTGGATCTCAATTGGCTTCTTTTCCCTCTTTAATTGAAACCTACGGTCTTCCGGTAAAAGATATTTTCAAGTATATTAGGATTAAGCATTTTCTTACTTCCACTATGCCTGCTGATAGTACTTCTTGGCATAAATTTATTACTTCTACCACTTCTAAGAAAATAATATCTAAGATTCTGAAACTCTTTAAGGTTAACAACAATTATGAGAAGAGCAAAGCACAAATTCATTGGGAAAAAGATTTTGATCTCTCCATTGCTTTAACTTCCTGGCATAAAACATGGCAGGTTACGCGAAATTCATCTCACTGCATTAATCTCCAGGAACAATTTTATAAGCTAATGCAGAGATGGTATTTGGTCCCGGCCCGTATAGTCAAATTCCAACCATCAAAAGGAGCTTTATGCTGGTGATGTCAGATAAAAAGTCAGTTATCTGATCTTTTTTTAAAGTTATTTGGATTTAATACTGTACTTTCCCCCCAAGAGTTTCTATTCCACTTAGATTTACCAGATATTAATAAGAACAACCAAACTCTTTGGCTAAATATCATATTGGCCGCTAAAATCTGTCTAGCCAGATACTGGAGAGATTCGTCCCTTCTAATTTGGCTAGAGATTAAATCCCAGATTAATCATCAATGCTCAGCAGAAAAATATTTTTATATAGACGTTAATGCTAAAAAGAAATACGAAATAATTTGGCATCGTTGGCTCAATTGTACCTAGTCAATCCTTTTTTTTATTTTTTTTTTCCCCATTGAAAACTGTGATATTTTGATTATAAATTTATCTCCGTGGTACATACCTTTATACTTTTTCTTTTTTAAAATCTCCTTCTTATGAATTCTACGATTCTGAATGAATTATTAGACTGAATAGGGATATTTTAAATGTCATTGTCAGGAACCAATTTTTCGCTACCTGAACCATGGCTTTTTTATACCTGTGGCGTTTACATCTGCGACCACTAGTGGCCACCCTCTGCCCTCTGGAACACTCAGAACTCAGGTGTGCCTTGTTACCTGGGTTGAGCCCTAGTCTACATCCAGCTGGGCCTTGTTATCTGGATTACCCTGCCTTTATGAACCTGCCCTGCCCTTCAGTCAGGGCCTTTGTATTCTGTCAGGACTCGGGTGATCAGGTCAGGTAGGAGCCCATGCGCAGGGGATACTTGGGGTTCAGTATGTAACCCACGGTGCATGATTATGCAAACAAAGACACCACAAACAGAAATCCAGGTAATGCAGTGTATTTCATGTATATAACAAGACCAGCAAATAAGGGTAATATAGTCTAAGCAAGTAACCGGACGTATGGCAAAATAAAATACAGGTAATAAGTCTTTTGGCAGGGAGCCCGCTTGGAAGGGCGCGACAGACAGAGAGCCCGCTTGGAAGGGCACGACAGACAGAGAGCCCGCTTGGAAGGGCACGACAGACAGAGAGCCCACTTGGAAGGGCACAAAAGGCACACAGCCCGCTTGAAAGGGTACAAAAGGCACACAGCCCGCTTGGAAGGGTACAAAAGGCACACAGCCCGCTTGGAAGGGTACAAAAGGCACACAGCCCGCTTGGAAGGACACAAAGCAGGGAGTCCACTTGGAAGGACACAAAGCAGGGAACCAGGAACAGTACAGGTGCAGAGCCACAGCAGGAAAGTCCATAGACTTCAATACAAAGGCCCTCACTGAAAGGCAGGGCAGGTTCATAAACGCAGGGTAATCCAGATAACAAGGCCCAGCTGGATGTAGACTAGGGCTCAACCCAGGTAACAAGGCACACCTGAGTAGGGCTGAAACAACGAATCGATAAAATCGATAATAATCGATAACGGAAATCGTTGTCGACGATTTCCGTTATCGATTAATCGAGTGATCGATTCGTTGTTGGCTCCTTTTACTTACCTCCGCGAGCGTTCCCTGCTTCCGCTACACGCGCTGCACTGCGTGACGGATGTGACGCGTTCCGGAGGTAAGTATTCTTCATGTCTGTGCGGTTCGCTCTGTGCGAGTGGCTCCATTCGCACAGAGCGATTCGCGGGGGTGGGGGTGGGGTTTCAGGGGATGCAGGGCAGAGTGGGGGTGGGGGGGCAGGCCAGGGTAGGAGACTGAGTGCAGGGCAGAGTGGGGGTGGGGATGCAGGGCAGGGTGTGAGTGTGGGGGCAGGGCAGGAGACTGGGTGCAGGGCAGAGTGGGGGTGGGGATGCAGGGCAGGGTGTGAGTGTGGGGGCAGGGCAGGAGACTGGGTGCAGGGCAGAGTGGGGGTGGGGGTGCAGGGCAGAGTGGGAGACTGGGTGCAGGGCAGAGTGGGGGTGTGGATGCAGGGCAGGGTGTGAGTGTGGGTGCAGGGCAGAGTGGGTGCAGAGTGTGGGGGCAGGGCAGAATGTGGGGGCAGGGCTGGGTGCAGGGCAGAGTTGGAGACTGGGTGCAGGGGCACAGTGCAAAGTGCTGGGTGCAAAGTGCCAGGGCTGGGTGCAAAGTGCCAGGGCTGGGTGCAAAGTTCTGGGTGCAAAGTGCCAGGGCTGGGTGCAAAGTGCTGAGTGCAAAGTGCTGGGTGCAAAGTGCCAGGGCTGGGGCAAAGTGCTGAGTGCTGGGTGCAAAGTGCCAGGGCTGGGTGCAAAGTGCCAGGGGTGGGGCAAAGTGCTGGGTGCAAAGTGCCAGGGCTGGGTGCAAAGTGCTGGGTGCAAAGTGCTGGGTGCAAAGTACCAGGGCTGAGGCAAAGTTTCTTGAACAGTAATAGTCCACCTCTTTTCAGAATGTTTGGGGTTATTTTGTTTCATAAATATTGTGTTTGGGTTTTTGTACTTTGAAAATATTGTTTTTTTATTACATCATAACAAAATAGGAATGTTAATGTAAATTTTAAGTTGTTTTTTAACATCCAGTTCATTAAATTATTTTAAATAAACTAAAAATTTGCATATTGGTTTTTTTTTATCCGATTAATCGATTAATCGAAAAAATAATCGGCCAACTAATCGATTATTAAAATAATCGTTAGTTGCAGCCCTACACCTGAGTTCTGAGTGCTCCAGAGGTTCGAGAGTGGCCACTAATGGTTGCGGATGTAAACACCACAGGTATAAAAAACCCATGGTTCAGGCAGCGAAAAATTGGTTCCTGACAGTCATGAGATAATAATTATAATTTATCCCTAAAACATTGTACAAAATTGGAAATTGTATGTATGCTATTTTTGTCCATATAGTCTGTTTTATTGGAAAATATAATAATAAAGATTAAATTATAGAAAATAATTTATGGCTTTTCATGCAGGATGGGGAATATTTCTATGCAGTATTTAAATTCATTTTATTTGATAAATACAAAAGTGCCCCATCAATAAATTCACAGAAATCCACTAAAGTGTAGGGCTGCAACTAACGATTATTTTCCTAATCGATTAGTTGGCCAAAAATGTAAATTTTTCATTTATTTAAAATAATTTAATAAAGTAACGAAGGATGTTAAAAACAAACGGCAGCATAAAAAAACTTTGATAAAAATGCATTTCTTGTTTTTATTTCCCAACCTGCCCCCCAGTTATGCACATTTGAGCCCAGGCTTGCCACACTGCCTCCCAGATATGCCACATACCCCCCGACCTGCCACTCCACCCTCCCCACATATGCCTTATATACCCTATATGCCTTATACCCCCAGATATGTCACTCCGTCCTCCCCAGGTACGCCGTATACCCCCCTGATATGCCATAGTGCACAGACACAATACTTTTATAAATAAATACAGGGTTTATCTTCACTGCCCCCAGGATTTAGATTCCCCTCGGTTTGCCCCACTTTACCTCTAACTGCACCTTAAGTTAACTTTATGAAATTAATTAAATTAACCCTCAGTCCTCAGCATTAAATTAATCCTGAGAGAAGACCCCATTAACCATAACTGCCCCTAAATTAATCCTGAAGACCCCATCAACCACAACTGCCCCTAAATTAATCCTGAAGACCCCATCAACCACAGCTGCCCCTAAATTAACCCTGAAGACCCTGACAACCACAACTGCCCCTAAATTAACCCTGAAGACCCCATCAACCACAACTGCCCCTAAACTAACCCTAAACACCCCATTAACTATAACTGCCCCTAAATTAACCCCCACCTCCCCTAACTTTCAGCAGCCCAAATATTAATTTTATACTCACAGTTAGATGAGTTCCTGAGCTAGGTGGACGCTATAGCAGAAAGAAACGGCAGTTTGGCCCCGCCCTTTCCTTCTCCCTGTCCCTCCCTGCAGTCACTGCCGATTGGCCCCGCCCCTTTCTTTCTCCCTGTCCCTCCTTGCAGCCAATCAAACGTGACTGCAGGGAGGGACTGGTAAGTAGGAACTGCTGCTGTCACAAACGGATTATACAACGAGGGGTATTTTTCAGAGCGTTTGCTCTGACAAAACCCTCGTTTTGTGATCGATAAAAATCGATTCATCTAATCAATAATTATCGATTTTATCGATAAGTTGTTGCAGCCCTACTAAAGTCTTTATGGCCAGAAAGCAGTAAAGCAGAAGCACGGAACCCTCGTTGTGCATTGTGACATCATCGTGTCTGTGACATCATCACAGCTATAAAGCCGGAGCGCGCGCCACTGCTTGCTCAGTGTAGTTGGGCGCTTGGCACTTGTAAGCAGCTAGTGATAGCGAACTTGGAAGTGTTGTTACCAACGACATCGGAGGTTGTGGAGATTTAAAAGGAGAACCTTTTAAAAGCAGAGCTATGGAGAATTGTCATCTACTCCATGGACTGAGGTGGATTGTAAGGAGATGCTGCCCCAGAAAAGTCAGGACGTTTTTCAAGAGAGTGAAAACAGCTTTCACCAACACCGCCAAAAAGAGTGAGAACCACAAGAAGGAGCACTTGGCCAGTAGAGACCCTGTCCTGAAAAGGAAGAAAGAGAGTAGCAGTAACGAGGAAGAAAGAGGAAGAGAGAGGAAGAGGACCAAGCGTACTGCTAATGAGAGGGAGGAGAGCAGCCTGTGTCTGAGGGCAAAGGAAACAAAAAGACGCCGAAGCAGCAGCACAGACAGCTCCGAACATGAGAAAAAGCGCTGCAAATACAGCGAGAAAAACAGCCAGATTCTGGGGCAGCAGGAGAAAGAAGGAGCGGAGGAACATCTGGAGGAGAGCAGAAGGGGAAAGGTTCCCATGAAGAGACGCAGGAGTCAGGTGGAAAGTGGCGTTACTGCGAAGAAATTTCGGAGCCTTCTCCCCATGACGCCCTCCAGCTTCATCTTCCATTCAGTGCTGGGCGAAGGGGGGTTTGGAAAAGTCATGTTGGCTTCTGTACCTAGAAGAGATTCTATGGTAGCGGTCAAAATCATCCGCAAGAAAGCCGTTGAGCCCCTGTACCTACTGAAGGAGAGGAGAATCCTGGAGATGGCTCGGGACAGCCCGTTCCTGTGCCACGGATATGCAGGCTTCCAAACACAGACCTGCGCCTTATTCGTGATGGAGTATATGGCTGGTGGAAGTCTCCTGTCATATATGAAGAGGGTGGGCTGCCTCACCGAGACCGCAGCTGCATTTTATTCGGCTGAAATCATCTGCGGCATCCAGTTCCTCCACGCTCGCGGAGTTATACATCGGGACCTGAAGCCGGACAACATCTTGCTTGACGGAGAGGGCCACGCCAAGATCTGCGATTTTGGTCTTGTTGCAGAAGACATTTTTGGAGCAGCACAAACTACAGGAGACTGCGGAACAATCTCATACATGGCCCCCGAAATACATCTAAACAGAGCATACGGTGTTGCCGTGGACTGGTGGGCCTTCGGGGTGATTTTATTCCGCATGCTTCATGGAAGGTTACCGTTCTATCACGGTTACTGCGAGGAGGCAGTAATGCGTTCCATTATACATGGAAGCCCTCGGAATGTCAAAGACATCTCCAAAGAAGCTGCGGACATCCTGAGGCACCTTTTGATGAAGGATCCTGACTTTCGCCTCTGGATCACGGGGTGTATCAGGTGGCATCCATTCTTTCAGGACATTAATTGGAAGGATTTAGAGAGCCGCCGTTCAGCTCCCCCGTACCGGCCGACACCAGCATCAGATCTCCGCTTGCAGACACTTCAAGAGATTCCATCAGTCTTGGAGAGCACAGAGGACTCGTCCTCTTCATCATCATCTTTCTCTTCCTCGTCTTCGAGCAGCCAGACACTTTCTGGCTTCTCCTTTGTGACTCCAGACTGGATGGCCTGAAGGATGGACTAAGCTCTGGCCCAGTGCAAACATAATATTCAAGAAGGAATTTTTTCCCCAGTTTGTTGCAAAATTGGAAAAAGACACAAACTGGGGTTTTTTTTTCCTTCTTTCCACATAACATCATAATAAATTGGAGAAACACCTACATTTTTTTGTTATTGTTTCCTTCCCATTGTATAATTACAGCTGCCGTTGTCCACAGATCTACATAGATATGACATCACAAGACAGCTTCTGCTTCTATGATGTCATAAACAGACAGTATATTGTGATTTATGGAGATAGGAATGTCCCAAATAAAAGTCAATTTTCACTAATCCACTTTGTGTAACCCCAAACATAACTTAATTCCAGTGATATCGGACCGTATAATTCTTCATTTCTAAAGGTTTCTATTTTCCCATAATTAGCAAATTATGGATTTTGAAATAACTTCCACTACTCAACGTTGTTCAGTCTCCGATTCCTTAGCATGTCTTTAATAACTTTCGAGTACTAATCCATCCCATCCTTCCTCGTTAGCACCTCCTATTTCCAGGGCTGAGCCCGGTATCATTGGACCTCGAGTGACGCATTTTGGGGCCACATCCCTCCTATATGTATATATTTCACAAGATTTCAATTTTTACAAATCCATAACAGGTGTCGATTCTATCCCTGCAAACCGGTAACAATGTACTACAATGTATCAACCTTATTACATCACAACCTCTCGCCGTTGCACATTTGATCAACAGCTCACATTTAAAAGAAGGATCATGTTTTTAATTTACATTTCATTTTAATTGAGATTGAAAGAGGGTCTTTCCCTTTACTACCATTTAAAAGGTTTGGGGTCACTCGGCTGTTTTCATGTAAAACAAGGACATTTGCGGCTGAAACATAATTACAAAAGGGTTTTCTAGCCATTAATTAGCCTTTTAAACTTAAACTTGGATCAGCAAACACAACGTGCCATTGGAACATAGGAGTAATAGGAGTGATAAGGGGCCATTGGAACACAGGAGTGGTGGGAGTGATAAAGGGCCATTGGAACACAGGAGTGATGGGAGTGATAAAGGGGCACTGGAACACAGGAGTGATGGGAGTGATAAAGATTCCATTAAAAATCACCGGAGCGTTTAATCAGAAGTGTATATAAATAATCACTGGAATTTTTTTTTAGGAAACTAACGATATTATTTCCTACCTCCATTTCTTCATGTAAAGCCGATGGCCGATGATGGCTTCCAGTATAACCGGCTTCCGTAACGTCAAGAAGTTCTCTTTGAAGTATTCTAAAGATGGGCAGTGGAGCTTTGGGATCGCAGGGTCTAAATCCACGGCAGGAATGAGCGAGTGAAGCATTTTCTGTCGGGAAAGAGAACATGAGTTGCATCAAATTACCGATATTAAGTTTAATGTTGCATGTGAGTGCTCACTACTAGGGCTGCAACTAACGATTATTTTCATAATCGATTAGTTGGCCGATTATTTTTTCGATTAATCGGATACAAAAATAATATGCTAATTTTACTTAAAATAATTTAATGAGCAAACTGGGTGTTAAAAACAAACAGCAGGGTAAAAAACTTTAAATTGACAGTTTAACGTCTGTCATTGTATCTCATTATTAGACTTGTGCATTCGTCTTCGGGCAAATATGAAAACGAACACGAAGAGTGCGTTTTCGTGTTCGTTCCGAAGACATGTAGAAGAGAAGACAGTGCCGGTAAAACGTAGGCGAAGACGAAGACACACACCACGAAGAATCTTCGCCTTCGTCTACTAATCTCCCCGGTCCCTTCCCCATCTAGCCTACCTTATCTTCACGGCATCTGAAGCGTGACTGAAGCGGAAACCCGCAGGTTCGTCGTCAGGGGTTACAGGGCTGTGTGAGTGAGCCTATTGGTCACCTGCAGGGTCTTCCTCTGGCATCAACCAATTGGTTGAAGCCAGAGGCGAGACCCTGCAGGTGACCAATAGGGCTCGCTCGCACGGCCTTTTTAACTCCTGATTTCCGTTCCCGTTAACCCCTGAGATGCTGCGTTGATTAACGGGAGCAGAAATCCGTAGGGTGAAGGGCCGTGCAAGCGACCAATAGGCTCACTCACACGACCCCTTACCACTAGTTGCTATGCAGAAAAGAAAAAAAAAAACTGGGACCCTGCTGCAACAGTTAAAAGTCCGTGCCAGCATCCAACAAAGTCGCCGGTACGGACATTTAACTTAGTATAATAACTTATTATAACTTCGGACAGAATGCTGCCCTCTGTTGGTACGATACATTGAATAGCTTAATAAGTTATTATGCTACTCAGTGTAAAACCAACAGAGGGCAGCATTCTGTCTGAAGCTATATTAGCCATATGTGGCAGTGTGTTCATTTTCATTTATTAATTATTTAAATAAAATATATTCCCATGATCCGCTGGTCTCCCCGATGCAACAGTTAGATGTCCGTACTCGCGGACATTAATTCTGTCGAACTTGCAAACTCTTTTTTTCTATTTATTTTGGGGTTTTTTTGTATTAAACCATTAAACGAAAGGATCATGGGAATATATTTTATTTGAATAAATGCAAATGAGCACACTAGCATATATGGCTAATATATCTTCGGACAGAATGCTGTGCCTTATACCCTGATATGCAACCCTGCCCCCCAGATATGCCTTATAACCACCAGATATGCCTTATACCCCCCAGCTATGCCTTATGCCCCCTATACGCCCCTTTGATATGCCTTATATGCCCCTCTGGCCCCCCAGATATGTCTTATACCTCCCTATATCCCACTCTGCCCCCTGATATGCCTTATACTTCCAGATATACCACATGCCCCGCTGGAATGCCACTCTGCCCCCTCCCAGAAATGCCCCCTGATATGCTACTCTGCCCCCACCCCAAGATTTGCCCCCATGCTCCAGACTCCCTGGTGCCTAGTGGGTGAACATCTGTGCGATGCACGTAGATAAACCTCTGCTGCCGGCACTTTCGCTGGAGCTTCTATGACTGAGCACCAGAGGGTCATGTGAAGCCCCAGTGGAAGTGCCGGCAGCAGCGCAGGTTGTCTACGCGCATCGCACAGACGCCCGCCGGCTGCCAGAGAGGAGGATCCGGGTCCCCTGCAGCGCAGCGGGGGATCTGAATCTTAGTGTTATTATCTGACCTTTGTTTGAGGTCAGATTATAAAACGAGGGGCATTTTTCAGAGCATTTGCTCATCTTATATTTAATAAAATCGATTCAACTAATCTATTTTATCGATTAGTTGTTGCAGCCCTAAGTCAGACCTCTATTTGAGGCCGGATTATAAAATGACCTCGAATATAAGACGAGGGATATTTTTCAGAGCATTTCCTTGTCTTTTATAGGAGCAAATACGGTATTTCTTCCAAATGTATTCCTAGCAGGCGAAGCGCCGATATATAATATTTTATATATACTGTTTATCGACAAATTTGGCTTGGACCTGGGAGTCCGCTTTTCTTCTTTGTCCCCAATCATGTGTTTATTTTCATATATTACCCCCTGGACTGCAGTTAAATTATATTTATTGGGGCAATACGACATAAAAACACATCTTCATTCAGCGCTGCACCACTTTCTGCAGTTTAGAAGTTAACCCCTTCATGACAGAGGGTGTTTTACACCATAATGACTCAAGCATGTATGTTTAATCATTAGTACCTGCCAAAAGATTAAATTATTTCAAAGCTTCCTATTACACCATATTCATGATAAGAAATATTATTTATTAGCACCAAAATATAAAGAGTAAAACACTAAAATGTGTCTCTGGACTGTCGGCCTCGGCCACAATACGTCACGGGCCGGATATACAATAAGACTGTTTAGCATGGAAGGAAAGTTGGTTTCATCTCATGTTGTTCTATGCGCTGATTATTTGTGGCAGTGGAACTAAAGCCGTAATATCTAAAAGTCCAATTCCTCATTTACCGAAATGTCCCTCTAAGACATTGTCTGGTTCCCCACAGGCCGTATGATAAGCAGTCGGGGGGCTTCTCAAGTACATTGTCTAAAATAACAGAGACAGAACTCTCATACAAACGGCGAATATGCAGCTGCCACGGACACCTAAAAAAAAAACAAAAAAAACTTTTACTTTAATAATAGTGATACATTTTAATGTCACGACGAACAGGAGATTAAAGATCTTAGGTCTGAAAATCGGGACTGCCCTGCAAATCCAGGATTGTTGGGGTGCATGGTGTAGGCCTGCATAACTAGTTTGGTCATCAAACAGGATCTGGTCCTTTCAAATGGGCAACTCGTTAAAATAATTTACGGCTTTTCATGCAGGATGGGGAACATTTCTATGCAGTATTTAAATTCATTTTATATGATAAATACAAAAGTGCCCCATCAATAAATTCACAGAAATCCACTAAAGTGTTTACATCCAGAAAGCAGTAAAGCAGAAGCACGGAACCCTCGTTGTGCATTGTGACATCATCGTGTCTGTGACATCATCACAGCTATAAAGCCGGAGCGCGCTCCACTGCTTGCTCAGTGTAGTTGGGCGCTTGGCACTTGTAAGCAGCTAGTGATAGCGAACTTGGAAGTGTTGTTACCAACGACATCGGAGGTTGTGGAGATTTAAAAGGAGAACCTTTTAAAAGCAGAGCTATGGAGAATTGTCATCTACTCCATGGACTGAGGTGGATTGTAAGGAGATGCTGCCCCAGAAAAGTCAGGACGTTTTTCAAGAGAGTGAAAACAGCTTTCACCAACACCGCCAAAAAGAGTGAGAACCACAAGAAGGAGCACTTGGCCAGTAGAGACCCTGTCCTGAAAAGGAAGAAAGAGAGTAGCAGTAACGAGGAAGAAAGAGGAAGAGAGAGGAAGAGGACCAAGCGTACTGCTAATGAGAGGGAGGAGAGCAGCCTGTGTCTGAGGGCAAAGGAAACAAAAAGACGCCGAAGCAGCAGCACAGACAGCTCCGAACATGAGAAAAAGCGCTGCAAATACAGCGAGAAAAACAGCCAGATTCTGGGGCAGCAGGAGAAAGAAGGAGCGGAGGAACATCTGGAGGAGAGCAGAAGGGGAAAGGTTCCCATGAAGAGACGCAGGAGTCAGGTGGAAAGTGGCGTTACTGCGAAGAAATTTCGGAGCCTTCTCCCCATGACGCCCTCCAGCTTCATCTTCCATTCAGTGCTGGGCGAAGGGGGGTTTGGAAAAGTCATGTTGGCTTCTGTACCTAGAAGAGATTCTATGGTAGCGGTCAAAATCATCCGCAAGAAAGCCGTTGAGCCCCTGTACCTACTGAAGGAGAGGAGAATCCTTGAGATGGCTCGGGACAGCCCGTTCCTGTGCCACGGATATGCAGGCTTCCAAACACAGACCTGCGCCTTATTCGTGATGGAGTATATGGCAGGTGGAAGTCTCCTGTCATATATGAAGAGGGTGGGCTGCCTCACCGAGACCGCAGCTGCATTTTATTCGGCTGAAATCATCTGCGGCATCCAGTTCCTCCACGCTCGCGGAGTTATACATCGGGACCTGAAGCCGGACAACATCTTGCTTGACGGAGAGGGCCACGCCAAGATCTGCGATTTTGGTCTTGTTGCAGAAGACATTTTTGGAGCAGCACAAACTACAGGAGACTGCGGAACAATCTCATACATGGCCCCCGAAATACATCTAAACAGAGCATACGGTGTTGCCGTGGACTGGTGGGCCTTCGGGGTGATTTTATTCCGCATGCTTCATGGAAGGTTACCGTTCTATCACGGTTACTGCGAGGAGGCAGTAATGCGTTCCATTATACATGGAAGCCCTCGGAATGTCAAAGACATCTCCAAAGAAGCTGCGGACATCCTGAGGCACCTTTTGATGAAGGATCCTGACTTTCGCCTCTGGATCACGGGGTGTATCAGGTGGCATCCATTCTTTCAGGACATTAATTGGAAGGATTTAGAGAGCCGCCGTTCAGCTCCCCCGTACCGGCCGACACCAGCATCAGATCTCCGCTTGCAGACACTTCAGGAGATTCCATCAGTCTTGGAGAGCACAAAGGACTCGTCCTCTTCATCATCATCTTTCTCTTCCTCGTCTTCGAGCAGCCAGACACTTTCTGGCTTCTCCTTTGTGACTCCAGACTGGATGGCCTGAAGGATGGACTAAGCTCTGGCCCAGTGCAAACATAATATTCAAGAAGGAATTTTTTCCCCAGTTTGTTGCAAAATTGGAAAAAGACACAAACTGGGGTTTTTTTTTCCTTCTTTCCACATAACATCATAATAAATTGGAGAAACACCTACATTTTTTTGTTATTGTTTCCTTCCCATTGTATAATTACAGCTGCCGTTGTCCACAGATCTACATAGATATGACATCACAAGACAGCTTCTGCTTCTATGATGTCATAAACAGATAGTATATTGTGATTTATGGAGATAGGAATGTCCCAAATAAAAGTCAATTTTCACTAATCCACTTTGTGTAACCCCAAACATAACTTAATTCCAGTGATATCGGACCGTATAATTTTTCATTTCTAAAGGTTTCTATTTTCCCATAATTAGCAAATTATGGATTTTGAAATAACTTCCACTACTCAACGTTGTTCAGTCTCCGATTCCTTAGCATGTCTTTAATAACTTTCGAGTACTAATCCATCCCATCCTTCCTCGTTAGCACCTCCTATTTCCAGGGCTGAGCCCGGTATCATTGGACCTCGAGTGACGCATTTTGGGGCCACATCCCTCCTATATGTATATATTTCACAAGATTTCAATTTTTACAAATCCATAACAGGTGTCGATTCTATCCCTGCAAACCGGTAACAATGTACTACAATGTATCAACCTTATTACATCACAACCTCTCGCCGTTGCACATTTGATCAACAGCTCACATTTAAAAGAAGGATCATGTTTTTAATTTACATTTCATTTTAATTGAGATTGAAAGAGGGTCTTTCCCTTTACTACCATTTAAAAGGTTTGGGGTCACTCGGCTGTTTTCATGTAAAACAAGGACATTTGCGGCTGAAACATAATTACAAAAGGGTTTTCTAGCCATTAATTAGCCTTTTAAACTTAAACTTGGATCAGCAAACACAACGTGCCATTGGAACATAGGAGTAATAGGAGTGATAAGGGGCCATTGGAACACAGGAGTGGTGGGAGTGATAAAGGGCCATTGGAACACAGGAGTGATGGGAGTGATAAAGGGGCATTGGAACACAGGAGTGGTGGGAGTGATAAAGGGCCATTGAAACACAGGAGTGATGGGAGTGATAAAAAGCCATTGGAATACAGAGTGATGGGAGTGATAAAGGGGCACTGGAACACAGGAGTGATGGGAGTGATAAAGATTCCATTAAAAATCACCGGAGCGTTTAATCAGAAGTGTATATAAATAATCACTGGAATTTTTTTTTAGGAAACTAACGATATTATTTCCTACCTCCATTTCTTCATGTAAAGCCGATTGCCGATGATGGCTTCCAGTATAACCGGCTTCCGTAACGTCAAGAAGTTCTCTTTGAAGTATTCTAAAGATGGGCAGTGGAGCTTTGGGATCGCAGGGTCTAAATCCACGGCAGCAATGAGCGAGTGAAGCATTTTCTGTCGGGAAAGAGAACATGAGTTGCATCAAATTACCGATATTAAGTTTAATGTTGCATGTGAGTGCTCACTACTAGGGCTGCAACTAACGATTATTTTCATAATCGATTAGTTGGCCGATTATTTTTTCGATTAATCGGATACAAAAATAATATGCTAATTTTACTTAAAATAATTTAATGAGCAAACTGGGTGTTAAAAACAAACAGCAGGGTAAAAAACTTTAAATTGACAGTTTAACGTCTGTCATTGTATCTCATTATTAGACTTGTGCATTCGTCTTCGGGCAAATATGAAAACGAACACGAAGAGTGCGTTTTCGTGTTCGTTCCGAAGACATGTAGAAGAGAAGACAGTGCCGGTAAAACGTAGGCGAAGACGAAGACACACACCACGAAGAATCTTCGCCTTCGTCTACTAATCTCCCCGGTCCCTTCCCCATCTAGCCTACCTTATCTTCACGGCATCTGAAGCGTGACTGAAGCGGAAACCCGCAGGTTCGTCGTCAGGGGTTACAGGGCTGTGCGAGTGAGCCTATTGGTCACCTGCAGGGTCTTCCTCTGGCATCAACCAATTGGTTGAAGCCAGAGGCGAGACCCTGCAGGTGACCAATAGGGCTCGCTCGCACGGCCTTTTTAACTCCTGATTTCCGTTCCCGTTAACCCCTGAGATGCTGCGTTGATTAACGGGAGCAGAAATCCGTAGGGTAAAGGGCCGTGCAAGCGACCAATAGGCTCACTCACACGACCCCTTACCACTAGTTGCTATGCAGAAAAGAAAAAAAAAACCTGGGACCCTGCTGCAACAGTTAAAAGTCCGTGCCAGCATCCAACAAAGTCGCCGGTACGGACATTTAACTTAGTATAATAACTTATTATAACTTCGGACAGAATGCTGCCCTCTGTTGGTACGATACATTGAATAGCTTAATAAGTTATTATGCTACTCAGTGTAAAACCAACAGAGGGCAGCATTCTGTCCGATGATATATTAGCCATATGTGGCAGTGTGTTCATTTTCATTTATTAATTATTTAAATAAAATATATTCCCATGATCCGCTGGTCTCCCCGATGCAACAGTTAGATGTCCGTACTCGCGGACATTAATTCTGTCGAACTTGCAAACTCTTTTTTTCTATTTATTTTGGGTTTTTTTGTATTAAACCATTAAACGAAAGGATCATGGGAATATATTTTATTTGAATAAATGCAAATGAGCACACTAGCATATATGGCTAATATATCTTCGGACAGAATGCTGTGCCTTATACCCTGATATGCAACCCTGCCCCCCAGATATGCCTTATAACCACCAGATATGCCTTATACCCCCCAGCTATGCCTTATGCCCCCTATACGCCCCTTTGATATGCCTTATATGCCCCTCTGGCCCCCCAGATATGTCTTATACCTCCCTATATCCCACTCTGCCCCCTGATATGCCTTATACTTCCAGATATACCACATGCCCCGCTGGAATGCCACTCTGCCCCCTCCCAGAAATGCCCCCTGATATGCTACTCTGCCCCCACCCCAAGATTTGCCCCCATGCTCCAGACTCCCTGGTGCCTAGTGGGTGAACATCTGTGCGATGCACGTAGATAAACCTCTGCTGCCGGCACTTTCGCTGGAGCTTCTATGACTGAGCACCAGAGGGTCATGTGAAGCCCCAGTGGAAGTGCCGGCAGCAGCGCAGGTTGTCTACGCGCATCGCACAGACGCCCGCCGGCTGCCAGAGAGGAGGATCCGGGTCCCCTGCAGCGCAGCGGGGGATCTGAATCTTAGTGTTATTATCTGACCTTTGTTTGAGGTCAGATTATAAAACGAGGGGCATTTTTCAGAGCATTTGCTCATCTTATATTTAATAAAATCGATTCAACTAATCTATTTTATCGATTAGTTGTTGCAGCCCTAAGTCAGACCTCTATTTGAGGCCGGATTATAAAATGACCTCGAATATAAGACGAGGGATATTTTTCAGAGCATTTCCTTGTCTTTTATAGGAGCAAATATGGTATTTCTTCCAAATGTATTCCTAGCAGGCGAAGCGCCGATATATAATATTTTATATATAATGTTTATCGACAAATTTGGCTTGGACCTGGGAGACCGCTTTTCTTCTTTGTCCCCAATCATGTGTTTATTTTCATATATTACCCCCTGGACTGCAGTTAAATGATATTTATTGGGGCAATACGACATAAAAACACACCTTCATTCAGCGCTGCACCACTTTCTGCAGTTTAGAAGTTAACCCCTTCATGACAGAGGGTGTTTTACACCATAAAGACTCAAGCATGTATGTTTAATCATGAGTACCTGCCAAAAGATAAAATTATTTCAAAGCTTCCTATTACACCATATTCATGATAAGAAATATTATTTATTAGCACCAAAATATAAAGAGTAAAACACTAAAATGTGTCTCTGGACTGTCGGCCTCGGCCACAATACGTCACGGGCCGGATATACAATAAGGCTGCTTAGCATGGAAGGAAAGTTGGTTTCATCTCATGTTGTTCTATGCGCTGATTATTTGTGGCAGTGGAACTAAAGCCTTAATATCTAAAAGTCCAATTCCTCATTTACCGAAATGTCCCTCTAAGACATTGTCTGGTTCCCCACAGGCCGTATGATAAGCAGTCGGGGGGCTTCTCAAGTACATTGTCTAAAATAACAGAGACAGAACTCTCATACAAACGGCGAATATGCAGCTGCCACGGACACCTAAAAAAAACCCCAAAAAACTTTTACTTTAATAATAGTGATACATTTTAATGTCACGACGAACAGGAGATTAAAGATCTTCAAATCGGGACTGCCCTGCAAATCCAGGATTGTTGGGGTGTATGGTGTAGGCCTGCATAACTAGTTTGGTCATCAAACAGGATCTGGTCCTTTCAAATGGACAACTCGTTAAAATAATTTACGGCACCCGATTTCTAGAGACACTTGTTCTTCCAAGAATTTCAGAAGAAAAAATGTTATTATTAAATCAAGCATTTAGAATACAAGAGATATCTAAGGCAATTCGTGAGCTTAAACAGGGGAAAGCTCCGGGCCCTGATGGCTATTCAGCCTTATTTTTTCAGATGTTAGACCCGGTGATCTCCCCTATATTAATGAGAACATATAATGCAATCGCCTCGGGTAAACAATTTCCTAGAGAAATGTTAGAAGCCAGTATTTCACTTATCCCGAAGCCAGGGAAAGATCCCTCTTTGGTCACCAACTATAGACCAATTTCTCTCATCAATATTGACATCAAAATATATTCTAAAATTTAGGCCTCAAGACTTTCTCAAGTGATCAGTGATCTCAATTCATCCCGATCAAGCAGGCTTTATGCCTGGTAGGGCTGGGGATGAAAATACCCGTAGGATCTTCAACATTATTGAATTTATCCATAGAAACAAAATTCCATCGGTTATAATGGCTTTAGATGCCCAAAAAGCATTTGATAGGGTGAACTGGAGATTTATGATCGAAACTCTTCGTGCTTTTGGTTTTTATGGGTCCTTTTTTCACTCAATGATGGCCTTATACACAGTTCCATCGGCTAAAATAAAAGGCCCTGCGTTAGAGTCGGACTGCTTTCTTATTCAGAATGGCACCCGGCAAGGCTGCCCATTAGCTCCGCTGCTATACGCTTTATCAATTGAACCCTTAGCAGTGTTTATTAGACATTCTAGAAACATGCAGAGTATAAAAATTGGTGATTATGATTATCGAATTACTCTCTACGCTGATGATATCCTCTTAACATTATCTTTTCCTTCGACATCTATTCCTGCTTTGTTAGAGGGAGTAACGATGTTTGGCCAATTTTCTAATTATAAATTGAATTTATCTAAGACCCAAGTGGTTCCATTCTATCTCTCTGAACCTCAGAAACGTTTAATTCAATCTCAGGTTCATATCGATACCGGTTTGACTCAGTTTGAATATTTGGGGATTATAATTACTTCTATATTAGAAGAAACCTCTGCTGTTAATCATAAAAAACTTCTCATCGATGTAAAATCTATGCTAGTAAATTGGGGAAAGTTGGAGACTTCATGGATGGGGCGTATAAATATCCTTAAGGCCTATATCGTACCTAAAATTTTATATCTCTTTAGACTAATTCCTTATCAAGTGCCTAAGCAAATGTTGTCAGATTGGGATAATTTATTCTCATGGTTTGTTTGGGCGGCGAAAAAGGCAAGACTTCCTAATGATCTTCTTAAGAGAAGTACAGATTTTGGTGGTCTCGGTTATCCGAATTTAACCGAACTGTATGAAGCTTCCCAATTATCCTTTATGCTAGCTTGGAATCTGACGAAAGAGAAAAATGTTCCTGGTTGGTACGACATAGAGAAATTTGTCTGTAAGAATTTTGATCCTTTTTTATTCTTTTGGATGCCTCAACTTCAATTCAAAAAAAATAAATTTCTAGTCTTATTATCAATGACATTCTTTCGACTTTCTTTAAAAATAAGAAACGTCTGGAAGAAGGGATAAAATTTGCGAAATGTTGCCCGATAGGTGTTTTGATGTGTTTTATACCCGACCTTTCATTGGAAAGATGGAGGGTGATGGGTGTGGAAAAGATTAATGATCTTTATGTTGGATCTCAATTGGCTTCTTTTCCCTCTTTAATTGAAACCTACGGTCTTCCGGTAAAAGATATTTTCAAGTATATTAGGATTAAGCATTTTCTTACTTCCACTATGCCTGCTGATAGTACTTCTTGGCATAAATTTATTACTTCTACCACTTCTAAGAAAATAATATCTAAGATTCTGAAACTCTTTAAGGTTAACAACAATTATGAGAAGAGCAAAGCACAAATTCATTGGGAAAAAGATTTTGATCTCTCCATTGCTTTAACTTCCTGGCATAAAACATGGCAGGTTACGCGAAATTCATCTCACTGCATTAATCTCCAGGAACAATTTTATAAGCTAATGCAGAGATGGTATTTGGTCCCGGCCCGTATAGTCAAATTCCAACCATCAAAAGGAGCTTTATGCTGGTGATGTCAGATAAAAAGTCAGTTATCTGATCTTTTTTGAAAGTTATTTGGATTTAATACTGTACTTTCCCCCCAAGAGTTTCTATTCCACTTAGATTTACCAGATATTAATAAGAACAACCAAACTCTTTGGCTAAATATCATATTGGCCGCTAAAATCTGTCTAGCCAGATACTGGAGAGATTCGTCCCTTCTAATTTGGCTAGAGATTAAATCCCAGATTAATCATCAATGCTCAGCAGAAAAATATTTTTATATAGACGTTAATGCTAAAAAGAAATACGAAATAATTTGGCATCGTTGGCTCAATTGTACCTAGTCAATCCTTTTTTTTTTTTTTTGTTCCCCATTGAAAACTGTGATATTTTGATTATAAATTTATCTCCGTGGTACATACCTTTATACTTTTTCTTTTTTAAAATCTCCTTCTTATGAATTCTACGATTCTGAATGAATTATTAGACTGAATAGGGATATTTTAAATGTCATTGTCAGGAACCAATTTTTCGCTACCTGAACCATGGCTTTTTTATACCTGTGGCGTTTACATCTGCGACCACTAGTGGCCACCCTCTGCCCTCTGGAACACTCAGAACTCAGGTGTGCCTTGTTACCTGGGTTGAGCCCTAGTCTACATCCAGCTGGGCCTTGTTATCTGGATTACCCTGCCTTTATGAACCTGCCCTGCCCTTCAGTCAGGGCCTTTGTATTCTGTCAGGACTCGGGTGATCAGGTCAGGTAGGAGCCCATGCGCAGGGGATACTTGGGGTTCAGTATGTAACCCACGGTGCATGATTATGCAAACAAAGACACCACAAACAGAAATCCAGGTAATGCAGTGTATTTCATGTATATAACAAGACCAGCAAATAAGGGTAATATAGTCTAAGCAAGTAACCGGACGTATGGCAAAATAAAATACAGGTAATAAGTCTTTTGGCAGGGAGCCCGCTTGGAAGGGCGCGACAGACAGAGAGCCCGCTTGGAAGGGCACGACAGACAGAGAGCCCGCTTGGAAGGGCACGACAGACAGAGAGCCCACTTGGAAGGGCACAAAAGGCACACAGCCCGCTTGAAAGGGTACAAAAGGCACACAGCCCGCTTGGAAGGGTACAAAAGGCACACAGCCCGCTTGGAAGGGTACAAAAGGCACACAGCCCGCTTGGAAGGACACAAAGCAGGGAGTCCACTTGGAAGGACACAAAGCAGGGAACCAGGAACAGTACAGGTGCAGAGCCACAGCAGGAAAGTCCATAGACTTCAATACAAAGGCCCTCACTGAAAGGCAGGGCAGGTTCATAAACGCAGGGTAATCCAGATAACAAGGCCCAGCTGGATGTAGACTAGGGCTCAACCCAGGTAACAAGGCACACCTGAGTAGGGCTGAAACAACGAATCGATAAAATCGATAATAATCGATAACGGAAATCGTTGTCGACGATTTCCGTTATCGATTAATCGAGTGATCGATTCGTTGTTGGCTCCTTTTACTTACCTCCGCGAGCGTTCCCTGCTTCCGCTGCACGCGCTGCACTGCGTGACGGATGTGACGCGTTCCGGAGGTAAGTATTCTTCATGTCTGTGCGGTTCGCTCTGTGCGAGTGGCTCCATTCGCACAGAGCGATTCGCGGGGGTGGGGGTGGGGTTTCAGGGGATGCAGGGCAGAGTGGGGGTGGGGGGGCAGGCCAGGGTAGGAGACTGAGTGCAGGGCAGAGTGGGGGTGGGGATGCAGGGCAGGGTGTGAGTGTGGGGGCAGGGCAGGAGACTGGGTGCAGGGCAGAGTGGGGGTGGGGATGCAGGGCAGGGTGTGAGTGTGGGGGCAGGGCAGGAGACTGGGTGCAGGGCAGAGTGGGGGTGGGGGTGCAGGGCAGAGTGGGAGACTGGGTGCAGGGCAGAGTGGGGGTGTGGATGCAGGGCAGGGTGTGAGTGTGGGTGCAGGGCAGAGTGGGTGCAGAGTGTGGGGGCAGGGCAGAATGTGGGGGCAGGGCTGGGTGCAGGGCAGAGTTGGAGACTGGGTGCAGGGGCACAGTGCAAAGTGCTGGGTGCAAAGTGGCAGGGCTGGGTGCAAAGTGCCAGGGCTGGGTGCCAAGTTCTGGGTGCAAAGTGCCAGGGCTGGGTGCAAAGTGCTGAGTGCAAAGTGCTGGGTGCAAAGTGCCAGGGCTGGGGCAAAGTGCTGAGTGCTGGGTGCAAAGTGCCAGGGCTGGGTGCAAAGTGCCAGGGGTGGGGCAAAGTGCTGGGTGCAAAGTGCCAGGGCTGGGTGCAAAGTGCTGGATGCAAAGTGCTGGGTGCAAAGTGCTGGGTGCAAAGTACCAGGGCTGGGGCAAAGTTTCTTGAACAGTAATAGTCCACCTCTTTTCAGAATGTTTGGGGTTATTTTGTTTCATAAATATTGTGTTTGGGTTTTTGTACTTTGAAAATATTGTTTTTTTATTACATCATAACAAAATAGGAATGTTAATGTAAATTTTAAGTTGTTTTTTAACATCCAGTTCATTAAATTATTTTAAATAAACTAAAAATTTGCATATTGGTTTTTTTTATCCGATTAATCGATTAATCGAAAAAATAATCGGCCAACTAATCGATTATTAAAATAATCGTTAGTTGCAGCCCTACACCTGAGTTCTGAGTGCTCCAGAGGGTCGAGAGTGGCCACTAATGGTTGCAGATGTAAACACCACAGGTATAAAAAACCCATGGTTCAGGCAGCGAAAAATTGGTTCCTGACAGTCATGAGATAATAATTATAATTTATCCCTAAAACATTGTACAAAATTGGAAATTGTATGTATGCTATTTTTGTCCATATAGTCTGTTTTATTGGAAAATATAATAATAAAGATTAAATTATAGAAAATAATTTATGGCTTTTCATGCAGGATGGGGAATATTTCTATGCAGTATTTAAATTCATTTTATTTGATAAATACAAAAGTGCCCCATCAATAAATTCACAGAAATCCACTAAAGTGTAGGGCTGCAACTAACGATTATTTTCCTAATCGATTAGTTGGCCAAAAATGTAAATTTTTCATTTATTTAAAATAATTTAATAAAGTAACGAAGGATGTTAAAAACAAACGGCAGCATAAAAAAACTTTGATAAAAATGCATTTCTTGTTTTTATTTCCCAACCTGCCCCCCAGTTATGCACATTTGAGCCCAGGCTTGCCACACTGCCTCCCAGATATGCCACATACCCCCCGACATGCCACTCCACCCTCCCCACATATGCCTTATATACCCTATATGCCTTATACCCCCAGATATGTCACTCCGTCCTCCCCAGGTACGCCGTATACCCCCCTGATATGCCATAGTGCACAGACACAATACTTTTATAAATAAATACAGGGTTTATCTTCACTGCCCCCAGGATTTAGATTCCCCTCGGTTTGCCCCACTTTACCTCTAACTGCACCTTAAGTTAACTTTATGAAATTAATTAAATTAACCCTCAGTCCTCAGCATTAAATTAATCCTGAGAGAAGACCCCATTAACCATAACTGCCCCTAAATTAATCCTGAAGACCCCATCAACCACAACTGCCCCTAAATTAATCCTGAAGACCCCATCAACCACAGCTGCCCCTAAATTAACCCTGAAGACCCTGACAACCACAACTGCCCCTAAATTAACCCTGAAGACCCCATCAACCACAACTGCCCCTAAACTAACCCTAAACACCCCATTAACTATAACTGCCCCTAAATTAACCCCCACCTCCCCTAACTTTCAGCAGCCCAAATATTAATTTTATACTCACAGTTAGATGAGTTCCTGAGCTATGTGGACGCTATAGCAGAAAGAAACGGCAGTTTGGCCCCGCCCTTTCCTTCTCCCTGTCCCTCCCTGCAGTCACTGCCGATTGGCCCCGCCCCTTTCTTTCTCCCTGTCCCTCCTTGCAGCCAATCAAACGTGACTGCAGGGAGGGACTGGTAAGTAGGAACTGCTGCTGTCACAAACGGATTATACAACGAGGGGTATTTTTCAGAGCGTTTGCTCTGACAAAACCCTCGTTTTGTGATCGATAAAAATCGATTCATCTAATCAATAATTATCGATTTTATCGATAAGTTGTTGCAGCCCTACTAAAGTCTTTATGGCCAGAAAGCAGTAAAGCAGAAGCACGGAACCCTCGTTGTGCATTGTGACATCATCGTGTCTGTGACATCATCACAGCTATAAAGCCGGAGCGCGCGCCACTGCTTGCTCAGTGTAGTTGGGCGCTTGGCACTTGTAAGCAGCTAGTGATAGCGAACTTGGAAGTGTTGTTACCAACGACATCGGAGGTTGTGGAGATTTAAAAGGAGAACCTTTTAAAAGCAGAGCTATGGAGAATTGTCATCTACTCCATGGACTGAGGTGGATTGTAAGGAGATGCTGCCCCAGAAAAGTCAGGAAGTTTTTCAAGAGAGTGAAAACAGCTTTCACCAACACCGCCAAAAAGAGTGAGAACCACAAGAAGGAGCACTTGGCCAGTAGAGACCCTGTCCTGAAAAGGAAGAAAGAGAGTAGCAGTAACGAGGAAGAAAGAGGAAGAGAGAGGAAGAGGACCAAGCGTACTGCTAATGAGAGGGAGGAGAGCAGCCTGTGTCTGAGGGCAAAGGAAACAAAAAGACGCCGAAGCAGCAGCACAGACAGCTCCGAACATGAGAAAAAGCGCTGCAAATACAGCGAGAAAAACAGCCAGATTCTGTGGCAGCAGGAGAAAGAAGGAGCGGAGGAACATCTGGAGGAGAGCAGAAGGGGAAAGGTTCCCATGAAGAGACACAGGAGTCAGGTGGAAAGTGGCGTTACTGCGAAGAAATTTCGGAGCCTTCTCCCCATGACGCCCTCCAGCTTCATCTTCCATTCAGTGCTGGGCGAAGGGGGGTTTGGAAAAGTCATGTTGGCTTCTGTACCTAGAAGAGATTCTATGGTAGCGGTCAAAATCATCCGCAAGAAAGCCGTTGAGCCCCTGTACCTACTGAAGGAGAGGAGAATCCTGGAGATGGCTCGGGACAGCCCGTTCCTGTGCCACGGATATGCAGGCTTCCAAACACAGACCTGCGCCTTATTCGTGATGGAGTATATGGCTGGTGGAAGTCTCCTGTCATATATGAAGAGGGTGGGCTGCCTCACCGAGACCGCAGCTGCATTTTATTCGGCTGAAATCATCTGCGGCATCCAGTTCCTCCACGCTCGCGGAGTTATACATCGGGACCTGAAGCCGGACAACATCTTGCTTGACGGAGAGGGCCACGCCAAGATCTGCGATTTTGGTCTTGTTGCAGAAGACATTTTTGGAGCAGCACAAACTACAGGAGACTGCGGAACAATCTCATACATGGCCCCCGAAATACATCTAAACAGCGCATACGGTGTTGCCGTGGACTGGTGGGCCTTTGGGGTGATTTTATTCCGCATGCTTCATGGAAGGTTACCGTTCTATCACGGTTACTGCGAGGAGGCAGTAAGGCGTTCCATTATACATGGAAGCCCTCGGAATGTCAAAGACATCTCCAAAGAAGCTGCGGACATCCTGAGGCACCTTTTGATGAAGGATCCTGACTTTCGCCTCTGGATCACGGGGTGTATCAGGTGGCATCCATTCTTTCAGGACATTAATTGGAAGGATTTAGAGAGCCGCCGTTCAGCTCCCCCGTACCGGCCGACACCAGCATCAGATCTCCGCTTGCAGACACTTCAAGAGATTCCATCAGTCTTGGAGAGCACAGAGGACTCGTCCTCTTCATCATCATCTTTCTCTTCCTCGTCTTCGAGCAGCCAGACACTTTCTGGCTTCTCCTTTGTGACTCCAGACTGGATGGCCTGAAGGATGGACTAAGCTCTGGCCCAGTGCAAACATAATATTCAAGAAGGAATTTTTTCCCCAGTTTGTTGCAAAATTGGAAAAAGACACAAACTGGGGTTTTTTTTTCCTTCTTTCCACATAACATCATAATAAATTGGAGAAACACCTACATTTTTTTGTTATTGTTTCCTTCCCATTGTATAATTACAGCTGCCGTTGTCCACAGATCTACATAGATATGACATCACAAGACAGCTTCTGCTTCTATGATGTCATAAACAGATAGTATATTGTGATTTATGGAGATAGGAATGTCCCAAATAAAAGTCAATTTTCACTAATCCACTTTGTGTAACCCCAAACATAACTTAATTCCAGTGATATCGGACCGTATAATTTTTCATTTCTAAAGGTTTCTATTTTCCCATAATTAGCAAATTATGGATTTTGAAATAACTTCCACTACTCAACGTTGTTCAGTCTCCGATTCCTTAGCATGTCTTTAATAACTTTCGAGTACTAATCCATCCCATCCTTCCTCGTTAGCACCTCCTATTTCCAGGGCTGAGCCCGGTATCATTGGACCTCGAGTGACGCATTTTGGGGCCACATCCCTCCTATATGTATATATTTCACAAGATTTCAATTTTTACAAATCCATAACAGGTGTCGATTCTATCCCTGCAAACCGGTAACAATGTACTACAATGTATCAACCTTATTACATCACAACCTCTCGCCGTTGCACATTTGATCAACAGCTCACATTTAAAAGAAGGATCATGTTTTTAATTTACATTTCATTTTAATTGAGATTGAAAGAGGGTCTTTCCCTTTACTACCATTTAAAAGGTTTGGGGTCACTCGGCTGTTTTCATGTAAAACAAGGACATTTGCGGCTGAAACATAATTACAAAAGGGTTTTCTAGCCATTAATTAGCCTTTTAAACTTAAACTTGGATCAGCAAACACAACGTGCCATTGGAACATAGGAGTAATAGGAGTGATAAGGGGCCATTGGAACACAGGAGTGGTGGGAGTGATAAAGGGCCATTGGAACACAGGAGTGATGGGAGTGATAAAGGGGCATTGGAACACAGGAGTGGTGGGAGTGATAAAGGGCCATTGAAACACAGGAGTGATGGGAGTGATAAAAAGCCATTGGAATACAGAGTGATGGGAGTGATAAAGGGGCACTGGAACACAGGAGTGATGGGAGTGATAAAGATTCCATTAAAAATCACCGGAGCGTTTAATCAGAAGTGTATATAAATAATCACTGGAATTTTTTTTTAGGAAACTAACGATATTATTTCCTACCTCCATTTCTTCATGTAAAGCCGATTGCCGATGATGGCTTCCAGTATAACCGGCTTCCGTAACGTCAAGAAGTTCTCTTTGAAGTATTCTAAAGATGGGCAGTGGAGCTTTGGGATCGCAGGGTCTAAATCCACGGCAGCAATGAGCGAGTGAAGCATTTTCTGTCGGGAAAGAGAACATGAGTTGCATCAAATTACCGATATTAAGTTTAATGTTGCATGTGAGTGCTCACTACTAGGGCTGCAACTAACGATTATTTTCATAATCGATTAGTTGGCCGATTATTTTTTCGATTAATCGGATACAAAAATAATATGCTAATTTTACTTAAAATAATTTAATGAGCAAACTGGGTGTTAAAAACAAACAGCAGGGTAAAAAACTTTAAATTGACAGTTTAACGTCTGTCATTGTATCTCATTATTAGACTTGTGCATTCGTCTTCGGGCAAATATGAAAACGAACACGAAGAGTGCGTTTTCGTGTTCGTTCCGAAGACATGTAGAAGAGAAGACAGTGCCGGTAAAACGTAGGCGAAGACGAAGACACACACCACGAAGAATCTTCGCCTTCGTCTACTAATCTCCCCGGTCCCTTCCCCATCTAGCCTACCTTATCTTCACGGCATCTGAAGCGTGACTGAAGCGGAAACCCGCAGGTTCGTCGTCAGGGGTTACAGGGCTGTGCGAGTGAGCCTATTGGTCACCTGCAGGGTCTTCCTCTGGCATCAACCAATTGGTTGAAGCCAGAGGCGAGACCCTGCAGGTGACCAATAGGGCTCGCTCGCACGGCCTTTTTAACTCCTGATTTCCGTTCCCGTTAACCCCTGAGATGCTGCGTTGATTAACGGGAGCAGAAATCCGTAGGGTAAAGGGCCGTGCAAGCGACCAATAGGCTCACTCACACGACCCCTTACCACTAGTTGCTATGCAGAAAAGAAAAAAAAAACCTGGGACCCTGCTGCAACAGTTAAAAGTCCGTGCCAGCATCCAACAAAGTCGCCGGTACGGACATTTAACTTAGTATAATAACTTATTATAACTTCGGACAGAATGCTGCCCTCTGTTGGTACGATACATTGAATAGCTTAATAAGTTATTATGCTACTCAGTGTAAAACCAACAGAGGGCAGCATTCTGTGCGATGATATATTAGCCATATGTGGCAGTGTGTTCATTTTCATTTATTAATTATTTAAATAAAATATATTCCCATGATCCGCTGGTCTCCCCGATGCAACAGTTAGATGTCCGTACTCGCGGACATTAATTCTGTCGAACTTGCAAACTCTTTTTTTCTACTTATTTTGTTTTTTTTTGTATTAAACCATTAAACGAAAGGATCATGGGAATATATTTTATTTGAATAAATGCAAATGAGCACACTAGCATATATGGCTAATATATCTTCGGACAGAATGCTGTGCCTTATACCCTGATATGCAACCCTGCCCCCCAGATATGCCTTATAACCACCAGATATGCCTTATACCCCCCAGCTATGCCTTATGCCCCCTATACGCCCCTTTGATATGCCTTATATGCCCCTCTGGCCCCCCAGATATGTCTTATACCTCCCTATATCCCACTCTGCCCCCTGATATGCCTTATACTTCCAGATATACCACATGCCCCGCTGGAATGCCACTCTGCCCCCTCTCAGAAATGCCCCCTGATATGCTACTCTGCCCCCACCCCAAGATTTGCCCCCATGCTCCAGACTCCCTGGTGCCTAGTGGGTGAACATCTGTGCGATGCACGTAGATAAACCTCTGCTGCCGGCACTTTCGCTGGAGCTTCTATGACTGAGCACCAGAGGGTCATGTGAAGCCCCAGTGGAAGTGCCGGCAGCAGCGCAGGTTGTCTACGCGCATCGCACAGACGCCCGCCGGCTGCCAGAGAGGAGGATCCGGGTCCCCTGCAGCGCAGCGGGGGATCTGAATCTTAGTGTTATTATCTGACCTTTGTTTGAGGTCAGATTATAAAACGAGGGGCATTTTTCAGAGCATTTGCTCATCTTATATTTAATAAAATCGATTCAACTAATCTATTTTATCGATTAGTTGTTGCAGCCCTAAGTCAGACCTCTATTTGAGGCCGGATTATAAAATGACCTCGAATATAAGACGAGGGATATTTTTCAGAGCATTTCCTTGTCTTTTATAGGAGCAAATATGGTATTTCTTCCAAATGTATTCCTAGCAGGCGAAGCACCGATATATAATATTTTATATATAATGTTTATCGACAAATTTGGCTTGGACCTGGGAGACCGCTTTTCTTCTTTGTCCCCAATCATGTGTTTATTTTCATATATTACCCCCTGGACTGCAGTTAAATGATATTTATTGGGGCAATACGACATAAAAACACACCTTCATTCAGCGCTGCACCACTTTCTGCAGTTTAGAAGTTAACCCCTTCATGACAGAGGGTGTTTTACACCATAAAGACTCAAGCATGTATGTTTAATCATGAGTACCTGCCAAAAGATAAAATTATTTCAAAGCTTCCTATTACACCATATTCATGATAAGAAATATTATTTATTAGCACCAAAATATAAAGAGTAAAACACTAAAATGTGTCTCTGGACTGTCGGCCTCGGCCACAATACGTCACGGGCCGGATATACAATAAGGCTGCTTAGCATGGAAGGAAAGTTGGTTTCATCTCATGTTGTTCTATGCGCTGATTATTTGTGGCAGTGGAACTAAAGCCTTAATATCTAAAAGTCCAATTCCTCATTTACCGAAATGTCCCTCTAAGACATTGTCTGGTTCCCCACAGGCCGTATGATAAGCAGTCGGGGGGCTTCTCAAGTACATTGTCTAAAATAACAGAGACAGAACTCTCATACAAACGGCGAATATGCAGCTGCCACGGACACCTAAAAAAAACCCCAAAAAACTTTTACTTTAATAATAGTGATACATTTTAATGTCACGACGAACAGGAGATTAAAGATCTTCAAATCGGGACTGCCCTGCAAATCCAGGATTGTTGGGGTGTATGGTGTAGGCCTGCATAACTAGTTTGGTCATCAAACAGGATCTGGTCCTTTCAAATGGACAACTCGTTAAAATAATTTACGGCACCCGATTTCTAGAGACACTTGTTCTTCCAAGAATTTCAGAAGAAAAAATGTTATTATTAAATCAAGCATTTAGAATACAAGAGATATCTAAGGCAATTCGTGAGCTTAAACAGGGGAAAGCTCCGGGCCCTGATGGCTATTCAGCCTTATTTTTTCAGATGTTAGACCCGGTGATCTCCCCTATATTAATGAGAACATATAATGCAATCGCCTCGGGTAAACAATTTCCTAGAGAAATGTTAGAAGCCAGTATTTCACTTATCCCGAAGCCAGGGAAAGATCCCTCTTTGGTCACCAACTATAGACCAATTTCTCTCATCAATATTGACATCAAAATATATTCTAAAATTTAGGCCTCAAGACTTTCTCAAGTGATCAGTGATCTCAATTCATCCCGATCAAGCAGGCTTTATGCCTGGTAGGGCTGGGGATGAAAATACCCGTAGGATCTTCAACATTATTGAATTTATCCATAGAAACAAAATTCCATCGGTTATAATGGCTTTAGATGCCCAAAAAGCATTTGATAGGGTGAACTGGAGATTTATGATCGAAACTCTTCGTGCTTTTGGTTTTTATGGGTCCTTTTTTCACTCAATGATGGCCTTATACACAGTTCCATCGGCTAAAATAAAAGGCCCTGCGTTAGAGTCGGACTGCTTTCTTATTCAGAATGGCACCCGGCAAGGCTGCCCATTAGCTCCGCTGCTATACGCTTTATCAATTGAACCCTTAGCAGTGTTTATTAGACATTCTAGAAACATGCAGAGTATAAAAATTGGTGATTATGATTATCGAATTACTCTCTACGCTGATGATATCCTCTTAACATTATCTTTTCCTTCGACATCTATTCCTGCTTTGTTAGAGGGAGTAACGATGTTTGGCCAATTTTCTAATTATAAATTGAATTTATCTAAGACCCAAGTGGTTCCATTCTATCTCTCTGAACCTCAGAAACGTTTAATTCAATCTCAGGTTCATATCGATACCGGTTTGACTCAGTTTGAATATTTGGGGATTATAATTACTTCTATATTAGAAGAAACCTCTGCTGTTAATCATAAAAAACTTCTCATCGATGTAAAATCTATGCTAGTAAATTGGGGAAAGTTGGAGACTTCATGGATGGGGCGTATAAATATCCTTAAGGCCTATATCGTACCTAAAATTTTATATCTCTTTAGACTAATTCCTTATCAAGTGCCTAAGCAAATGTTGTCAGATTGGGATAATTTATTCTCATGGTTTGTTTGGGCGGTGAAAAAGGCAAGACTTCCTAATGATCTTCTTAAGAGAAGTACAGATTTTGGTGGTCTCGGTTATCCGAATTTAACCGAACTGTATGAAGCTTCCCAATTATCCTTTATGCTAGCTTGGAATCTGACGAAAGAGAAAAATGTTCCTGATAGGTACGACATAGAGAAATTTGTCTGTAAGAATTTTGATCCTTTTTTATTCTTTTGGATGCCTCAACTTCAATTCAAAAAAAATAAATTTCTAGTCTTATTATCAATGACATTCTTTCGACTTTCTTTAAAAATAAGAAACGTCTGGAAGAAGGGATAAAATTTGCGAAATGTTGCCCGATAGGTGTTTTGATGTGTTTTATACCTGACCTTTCATTGGAAAGATGGAGGGTGATGGGTGTGGAAAAGATTAATGATCTTTATGTTGGCTCTCAATTGGCTTCTGTTCCCTCTTTAATTGAAACCTACGGTCTTCCGGTAAAAGATATTTTCAAGTATATTAGGATTAAGCATTTTCTTACTTCCACTATGCCTGCTGATAGTACTTCTTGGCATAAATTTATTACTTCTACCACTTCTAAGAAAATAATATCTAAGATTCTGAAACTCTTTAAGGTTAACAACAATTATGAGAAGAGCAAAGCACAAATTCATTGGGAAAAAGATTTTGATCTCTCCATTGCTTTAACTTCCTGGCATAAAACATGGCAGGTTACGCGAAATTCATCTCACTGCATTAATCTCCAGGAACAATTTTATAAGCTAATGCAGAGATGGTATTTGGTCCCGGCCCGTATAGTCAAATTCCAACCATCAAAAGGAGCTTTATGCTGGTGATGTCAGATAAAAAGTCAGTTATCTGATCTTTTTTGAAAGTTATTTGGATTTAATACTGTACTTTCCCCCCAAGAGTTTCTATTCCACTTAGATTTACCAGATATTAATAAGAACAACCAAACTCTTTGGCTAAATATCATATTGGCCGCTAAAATCTGTCTAGCCAGATACTGGAGAGATTCGTCCCTTCTAATTTGGCTAGAGATTAAATCCCAGATTAATCATCAATGCTCAGCAGAAAAATATTTTTATATAGACGTTAATGCTAAAAAGAAATACGAAATAATTTGGCATCGTTGGCTCAATTGTACCTAGTCAATCCTTTTTTTTATTTTTTTTTTCCCCATTGAAAACTGTGATATTTTGATTATAAATTTATCTCCGTGGTACATACCTTTATACTTTTTCTTTTTTAAAATCTCCTTCTTATGAATTCTACGATTCTGAATGAATTATTAGACTGAATAGGGATATTTTAAATGTCATTGTCAGGAACCAATTTTTCGCTACCTGAACCATGGCTTTTTTATACCTGTGGCGTTTACATCTGCGACCACTAGTGGCCACCCTCTGCCCTCTGGAACACTCAGAACTCAGGTGTGCCTTGTTACCTGGGTTGAGCCCTAGTCTACATCCAGCTGGGCCTTGTTATCTGGATTACCCTGCCTTTATGAACCTGCCCTGCCCTTCAGTCAGGGCCTTTGTATTCTGTCAGGACTCGGGTGATCAGGTCAGGTAGGAGCCCATGCGCAGGGGATACTTGGGGTTCAGTATGTAACCCACGGTGCATGATTATGCAAACAAAGACACCACAAACAGAAATCCAGGTAATGCAGTGTATTTCATGTATATAACAAGACCAGCAAATAAGGGTAATATAGTCTAAGCAAGTAACCGGACGTATGGCAAAATAAAATACAGGTAATAAGTCTTTTGGCAGGGAGCCCGCTTGGAAGGGCGCGACAGACAGAGAGCCCGCTTGGAAGGGCACGACAGACAGAGAGCCCGCTTGGAAGGGCACGACAGACAGAGAGCCCACTTGGAAGGGCACAAAAGGCACACAGCCCGCTTGAAAGGGTACAAAAGGCACACAGCCCGCTTGGAAGGGTACAAAAGGCACACAGCCCGCTTGGAAGGGTACAAAAGGCACACAGCCCGCTTGGAAGGACACAAAGCAGGGAGTCCACTTGGAAGGACACAAAGCAGGGAACCAGGAACAGTACAGGTGCAGAGCCACAGCAGGAAAGTCCATAGACTTCAATACAAAGGCCCTCACTGAAAGGCAGGGCAGGTTCATAAACGCAGGGTAATCCAGATAACAAGGCCCAGCTGGATGTAGACTAGGGCTCAACCCAGGTAACAAGGCACACCTGAGTAGGGCTGAAACAACGAATCGATAAAATCGATAATAATCGATAACGGAAATCGTTGTCGACGATTTCCGTTATCGATTAATCGAGTGATCGATTCGTTGTTGGCTCCTTTTACTTACCTCCGCGAGCGTTCCCTGCTTCCGCTACACGCGCTGCACTGCGTGACGGATGTGACGCGTTCCGGAGGTAAGTATTCTTCATGTCTGTGCGGTTCGCTCTGTGCGAGTGGCTCCATTCGCACAGAGCGATTCGCGGGGGTGGGGGTGGGGTTTCAGGGGATGCAGGGCAGAGTGGGGGTGGGGGGGCAGGCCAGGGTAGGAGACTGAGTGCAGGGCAGAGTGGGGGTGGGGATGCAGGGCAGGGTGTGAGTGTGGGGGCAGGGCAGGAGACTGGGTGCAGGGCAGAGTGGGGGTGGGGATGCAGGGCAGGGTGTGAGTGTGGGGGCAGGGCAGGAGACTGGGTGCAGGGCAGAGTGGGGGTGGGGGTGCAGGGCAGAGTGGGAGACTGGGTGCAGGGCAGAGTGGGGGTGTGGATGCAGGGCAGGGTGTGAGTGTGGGTGCAGGGCAGAGTGGGTGCAGAGTGTGGGGGCAGGGCAGAATGTGGGGGCAGGGCTGGGTGCAGGGCAGAGTTGGAGACTGGGTGCAGGGGCACAGTGCAAAGTGCTGGGTGCAAAGTGCCAGGGCTGGGTGCAAAGTGCCAGGGCTGGGTGCCAAGTTCTGGGTGCAAAGTGCCAGGGCTGGGTGCAAAGTGCTGAGTGCAAAGTGCTGGGTGCAAAGTGCCAGGGCTGGGGCAAAGTGCTGAGTGCTGGGTGCAAAGTGCCAGGGCTGGGTGCAAAGTGCCAGGGGTGGGGCAAAGTGCTGGGTGCAAAGTGCCAGGGCTGGGTGCAAAGTGCTGGATGCAAAGTGCTGGGTGCAAAGTGCTGGGTGCAAAGTGCCAGGGCTGGGTGCAAAGTGCTGGATGCAAAGTGCTGGATGCAAAGTGCTGGGTGCAAAGTGCTGGGTGCAAAGTACCAGGGCTGGGGCAAAGTTTCTTGAACAGTAATAGTCCACCTCTTTTCAGAATGTTTGGGGTTATTTTGTTTCATAAATATTGTGTTTGGGTTTTTGTACTTTGAAAATATTGTTTTTTTATTACATCATAACAAAATAGGAATGTTAATGTAAATTTTAAGTTGTTTTTTAACATCCAGTTCATTAAATTATTTTAAATAAACTAAAAATTTGCATATTGGTTTTTTTTATCCGATTAATCGATTAATCGAAAAAATAATCGGCCAACTAATCGATTATTAAAATAATCGTTAGTTGCAGCCCTACACCTGAGTTCTGAGTGCTCCAGAGGGTCGAGAGTGGCCACTAATGGTTGCAGATGTAAACACCACAGGTATAAAAAACCCATGGTTCAGGCAGCGAAAAATTGGTTCCTGACAGTCATGAGATAATAATTATAATTTATCCCTAAAACATTGTACAAAATTGGAAATTGTATGTATGCTATTTTTGTCCATATAGTCTGTTTTATTGGAAAATATAATAATAAAGATTAAATTATAGAAAATAATTTATGGCTTTTCATGCAGGATGGGGAATATTTCTATGCAGTATTTAAATTCATTTTATTTGATAAATACAAAAGTGCCCCATCAATAAATTCACAGAAATCCACTAAAGTGTAGGGCTGCAACTAACGATTATTTTCCTAATCGATTAGTTGGCCAAAAATGTAAATTTTTCATTTATTTAAAATAATTTAATAAAGTAACGAAGGATGTTAAAAACAAACGGCAGCATAAAAAAACTTTGATAAAAATGCATTTCTTGTTTTTATTTCCCAACCTGCCCCCCAGTTATGCACATTTGAGCCCAGGCTTGCCACACTGCCTCCCAGATATGCCACATACCCCCCGACATGCCACTCCACCCTCCCCACATATGCCTTATATACCCTATATGCCTTATACCCCCAGATATCTCACTCCGTCCTCCCCAGGTACGCCGTATACCCCCCTGATATGCCATAGTGCACAGACACAATACTTTTATAAATAAATACAGGGTTTATCTTCACTGCCCCCAGGATTTAGATTCCCCTCGGTTTGCCCCACTTTACCTCTAACTGCACCTTAAGTTAACTTTATGAAATTAATTAAATTAACCCTCAGTCCTCAGCATTAAATTAATCCTGAGAGAAGACCCCATTAACCATAACTGCCCCTAAATTAATCCTGAAGACCCCATCAACCACAACTGCCCCTAAATTAATCCTGAAGACCCCATCAACCACAGCTGCCCCTAAATTAACCCTGAAGACCCTGACAACCACAACTGCCCCTAAATTAACCCTGAAGACCCCATCAACCACAACTGCCCCTAAACTAACCCTAAACACCCCATTAACTATAACTGCCCCTAAATTAACCCCCACCTCCCCTAACTTTCAGCAGCCCAAATATTAATTTTATACTCACAGTTAGATGAGTTCCTGAGCTATGTGGACGCTATAGCAGAAAGAAACGGCAGTTTGGCCCCGCCCTTTCCTTCTCCCTGTCCCTCCCTGCAGTCACTGCCGATTGGCCCCGCCCCTTTCTTTCTCCCTGTCCCTCCTTGCAGCCAATCAAACGTGACTGCAGGGAGGGACTGGTAAGTAGGAACTGCTGCTGTCACAAACGGATTATACAACGAGGGGTATTTTTCAGAGCGTTTGCTCTGACAAAACCCTCGTTTTGTGATCGATAAAAATCGATTCATCTAATCAATAATTATCGATTTTATCGATAAGTTGTTGCAGCCCTACTAAAGTCTTTATGGCCAGAAAGCAGTAAAGCAGAAGCACGGAACCCTCGTTGTGCATTGTGACATCATCGTGTCTGTGACATCATCACAGCTATAAAGCCGGAGCGCGCGCCACTGCTTGCTCAGTGTAGTTGGGCGCTTGGCACTTGTAAGCAGCTAGTGATAGCGAACTTGGAAGTGTTGTTACCAACGACATCGGAGGTTGTGGAGATTTAAAAGGAGAACCTTTTAAAAGCAGAGCTATGGAGAATTGTCATCTACTCCATGGACTGAGGTGGATTGTAAGGAGATGCTGCCCCAGAAAAGTCAGGAAGTTTTTCAAGAGAGTGAAAACAGCTTTCACCAACACCGCCAAAAAGAGTGAGAACCACAAGAAGGAGCACTTGGCCAGTAGAGACCCTGTCCTGAAAAGGAAGAAAGAGAGTAGCAGTAACGAGGAAGAAAGAGGAAGAGAGAGGAAGAGGACCAAGCGTACTGCTAATGAGAGGGAGGAGAGCAGCCTGTGTCTGAGGGCAAAGGAAACAAAAAGACGCCGAAGCAGCAGCACAGACAGCTCCGAACATGAGAAAAAGCGCTGCAAATACAGCGAGAAAAACAGCCAGATTCTGGGGCAGCAGGAGAAAGAAGGAGCGGAGGAACATCTGGAGGAGAGCAGAAGGGGAAAGGTTCCCATGAAGAGACGCAGGAGTAAGGTGGAAAGTGGCGTTACTGCGAAGAAATTTCGGAGCCTTCTCCCCATGACGCCCTCCAGCTTCATCTTCCATTCAGTGCTGGGCGAAGGGGGGTTTGGAAAAGTCATGTTGGCTTCTGTACCTAGAAGAGATTCTATGGTAGCGGTCAAAATCATCCGCAAGAAAGCCGTTGAGCCCCTGTACCTACTGAAGGAGAGGAGAATCCTGGAGATGGCTCGGGACAGCCCGTTCCTGTGCCACGGATATGCAGGCTTCCAAACACAGACCTGCGCCTTATTCGTGATGGAGTATATGGCTGGTGGAAGTCTCCTGTCATATATGAAGAGGGTGGGCTGCCTCACCGAGACCGCAGCTGCATTTTATTCGGCTGAAATCATCTGCGGCATCCAGTTCCTCCACGCTCGCGGAGTTATACATCGGGACCTGAAGCCGGACAACATCTTGCTTGACGGAGAGGGCCACGCCAAGATCTGCGATTTTGGTCTTGTTGCAGAAGACATTTTTGGAGCAGCACAAACTACAGGAGACTGCGGAACAATCTCATACATGGCCCCCGAAATACATCTAAACAGCGCATACGGTGTTGCCGTGGACTGGTGGGCCTTTGGGGTGATTTTATTCCGCATGCTTCATGGAAGGTTACCGTTCTATCACGGTTACTGCGAGGAGGCAGTAATGCGTTCCATTATACATGGAAGCCCTCGGAATGTCAAAGACATCTCCAAAGAAGCTGCGGACATCCTGAGGCACCTTTTGATGAAGGATCCTGACTTTCGCCTCTGGATCACGGGGTGTATCAGGTGGCATCCATTCTTTCAGGACATTAATTGGAAGGATTTAGAGAGCCGCCGTTCAGCTCCCCCGTACCGGCCGACACCAGCATCAGATCTCCGCTTGCAGACACTTCAAGAGATTCCATCAGTCTTGGAGAGCACAGAGGACTCGTCCTCTTCATCATCATCTTTCTCTTCCTCGTCTTCGAGCAGCCAGACACTTTCTGGCTTCTCCTTTGTGACTCCAGACTGGATGGCCTGAAGGATGGACTAAGCTCTGGCCCAGTGCAAACATAATATTCAAGAAGGAATTTTTTCCCCAGTTTGTTGCAAAATTGGAAAAAGACACAAACTGGGGTTTTTTTTTCCTTCTTTCCACATAACATCATAATAAATTGGAGAAACACCTACATTTTTTTGTTATTGTTTCCTTCCCATTGTATAATTACAGCTGCCGTTGTCCACAGATCTACATAGATATGACATCACAAGACAGCTTCTGCTTCTATGATGTCATAAACAGACAGTATATTGTGATTTATGGAGATAGGAATGTCCCAAATAAAAGTCAATTTTCACTAATCCACTTTGTGTAACCCCAAACATAACTTAATTCCAGTGATATCGGACCGTATAATTCTTCATTTCTAAAGGTTTCTATTTTCCCATAATTAGCAAATTATGGATTTTGAAATAACTTCCACTACTCAACGTTGTTCAGTCTCCGATTCCTTAGCATGTCTTTAATAACTTTCGAGTACTAATCCATCCCATCCTTCCTCGTTAGCACCTCCTATTTCCAGGGCTGAGCCCGGTATCATTGGACCTCGAGTGACGCATTTTGGGGCCACATCCCTCCTATATGTATATATTTAACAAGATTTCAATTTTTACAAATCCATAACAGGTGTCGATTCTATCCCTGCAAACCGGTAACAATGTACTACAATGTATCAACCTTATTACATCACAACCTCTCGCCGTTGCACATTTGATCAACAGCTCACATTTAAAAGAAGGATCATGTTTTTAATTTACATTTCATTTTAATTGAGATTGAAAGAGGGTCTTTCCCTTTACTACCATTTAAAAGGTTTGGGGTCACTCGGCTGTTTTCATGTAAAACAAGGACATTTGCGGCTGAAACATAATTACAAAAGGGTTTTCTAGCCATTAATTAGCCTTTTAAACTTAAACTTGGATCAGCAAACACAACGTGCCATTGGAACATAGGAGTAATAGGAGTGATAAGGGGCCATTGGAACACAGGAGTGGTGGGAGTGATAAAGGGCCATTGGAACACAGGAGTGATGGGAGTGATAAAGGGGCACTGGAACACAGGAGTGATGGGAGTGATAAAGATTCCATTAAAAATCACCGGAGCGTTTAATCAGAAGTGTATATAAATAATCACTGGAATTTTTTTTTAGGAAACTAACGATATTATTTCCTACCTCCATTTCTTCATGTAAAGCCGATGGCCGATGATGGCTTCCAGTATAACCGGCTTCCGTAACGTCAAGAAGTTCTCTTTGAAGTATTCTAAAGATGGGCAGTGGAGCTTTGGGATCGCAGGGTCTAAATCCACGGCAGCAATGAGCGAGTGAAGCATTTTCTGTCGGGAAAGAGAACATGAGTTGCATCAAATTACCGATATTAAGTTTAATGTTGCATGTGAGTGCTCACTACTAGGGCTGCAACTAACGATTATTTTCATAATCGATTAGTTGGCCGATTATTTTTTCGATTAATCGGATACAAAAATAATATGCTAATTTTACTTAAAATAATTTAATGAGCAAACTGGGTGTTAAAAACAAACAGCAGGGTAAAAAACTTTAAATTGACAGTTTAACGTCTGTCATTGTATCTCATTATTAGACTTGTGCATTCGTCTTCGGGCAAATATGAAAACGAACACGAAGAGTGCGTTTTCGTGTTCGTTCCGAAGACATGTAGAAGAGAAGACAGTGCCGGTAAAACGTAGGCGAAGACAAAGACACACACCACGAAGAATCTTCGCCTTCGTCTACTAATCTCCCCGGTCCCTTCCCCATCTAGCCTACCTTATCTTCACGGCATCTGAAGCGTGACTGAAGCGGAAACCCGCAGGTTCGTCGTCAGGGGTTACAGGGCTGTGTGAGTGAGCCTATTGGTCACCTGCAGGGTCTTCCTCTGGCATCAACCAATTGGTTGAAGCCAGAGGCGAGACCCTGCAGGTGACCAATAGGGCTCGCTCGCACGGCCTTTTTAACTCCTGATTTCCGTTCCCGTTAACCCCTGAGATGCTGCGTTGATTAACGGGAGCAGAAATCCGTAGGGTAAAGGGCCGTGCAAGCGACCAATAGGCTCACTCACACGACCCCTTACCACTAGTTGCTATGCAGAAAAGAAAAAAAAAACCTGGGACCCTGCTGCAACAGTTAAAAGTCCGTGCCAGCATCCAACAAAGTCGCCGGTACGGACATTTAACTTAGTATAATAACTTATTATAACTTCGGACAGAATGCTGCCCTCTGTTGGTACGATACATTGAATAGCTTAATAAGTTATTATGCTACTCAGTGTAAAACCAACAGAGGGCAGCATTCTGTCTGAAGCTATATTAGCCATATGTGGCAGTGTGTTCATTTTCATTTATTAATTATTTAAATAAAATATATTCCCATGATCCGCTGGTCTCCCCGATGCAACAGTTAGATGTCCGTACTCGCGGACATTAATTCTGTCGAACTTGCAAACTCTTTTTTTCTATTTATTTTGTTTTTTTTTTGTATTAAACCATTAAACGAAAGGATCATGGGAATATATTTTATTTGAATAAATGCAAATGAGCACACTAGCATATATGGCTAATATATCTTCGGACAGAATGCTGTGCCTTATACCCTGATATGCAACCCTGCCCCCCAGATATGCCTTATAACCACCAGATATGCCTTATACCCCCCAGCTATGCCTTATGCCCCCTATACGCCCCTTTGATATGCCTTATATGCCCCTCTGGCCCCCCAGATATGTCTTATACCTCCCTATATCCCACTCTGCCCCCTGATATGCCTTATACTTCCAGATATACCACATGCCCCGCTGGAATGCCACTCTGCCCCCTCCCAGAAATGCCCCCTGATATGCTACTCTGCCCCCACCCCAAGATTTGCCCCCATGCTCCAGACTCCCTGGTGCCTAGTGGGTGAACATCTGTGCGATGCACGTAGATAAACCTCTGCTGCCGGCACTTTCGCTGGAGCTTCTATGACTGAGCACCAGAGGGTCATGTGAAGCCCCAGTGGAAGTGCCGGCAGCAGCGCAGGTTGTCTACGCGCATCGCACAGACGCCCGCCGGCTGCCAGAGAGGAGGATCCGGGTCCCCTGCAGCGCAGCGGGGGATCTGAATCTTAGTGTTATTATCTGACCTTTGTTTGAGGTCAGATTATAAAACGAGGGGCATTTTTCAGAGCATTTGCTCATCTTATATTTAATAAAATCGATTCAACTAATCTATTTTATCGATTAGTTGTTGCAGCCCTAAGTCAGACCTCTATTTGAGGCCGGATTATAAAATGACCTCGAATATAAGACGAGGGATATTTTTCAGAGCATTTCCTTGTCTTTTATAGGAGCAAATATGGTATTTCTTCCAAATGTATTCCTAGCAGGCGAAGCGCCGATATATAATATTTTATATATAATGTTTATCGACAAATTTGGCTTGGACCTGGGAGACCGCTTTTCTTCTTTGTCCCCAATCATGTGTTTATTTTCATATATTACCCCCTGGACTGCAGTTAAATGATATTTATTGGGGCAATACGACATAAAAACACACCTTCATTCAGCGCTGCACCACTTTCTGCAGTTTAGAAGTTAACCCCTTCATGACAGAGGGTGTTTTACACCATAAAGACTCAAGCATGTATGTTTAATCATGAGTACCTGCCAAAAGATAAAATTATTTCAAAGCTTCCTATTACACCATATTCATGATAAGAAATATTATTTATTAGCACCAAAATATAAAGAGTAAAACACTAAAATGTGTCTCTGGACTGTCGGCCTCGGCCACAATACGTCACGGGCCGGATATACAATAAGGCTGCTTAGCATGGAAGGAAAGTTGGTTTCATCTCATGTTGTTCTATGCGCTGATTATTTGTGGCAGTGGAACTAAAGCCTTAATATCTAAAAGTCCAATTCCTCATTTACCGAAATGTCCCTCTAAGACATTGTCTGGTTCCCCACAGGCCGTATGATAAGCAGTCGGGGGGCTTCTCAAGTACATTGTCTAAAATAACAGAGACAGAACTCTCATACAAACGGCGAATATGCAGCTGCCACGGACACCTAAAAAAAAAATAAATAAACTTTTACTTTAATAATAGTGATACATTTTAATGTCACGACGAACAGGAGATTAAAGATCTTCAAATCGGGACTGCCCTGCAAATCCAGGATTGTTGGGGTGTATGGTGTAGGCCTGCATAACTAGTTTGGTCATCAAACAGGATCTGGTCCTTTCAAATGGACAACTCGTTAAAATAATTTACGGCACCCGATTTCTAGAGACACTTGTTCTTCCAAGAATTTCAGAAGAAAAAATGTTATTATTAAATCAAGCATTTAGAATACAAGAGATATCTAAGGCAATTCGTGAGCTTAAACAGGGGAAAGCTCCGGGCCCTGATGGCTATTCAGCCTTATTTTTTCAGATGTTAGACCCGGTGATCTCCCCTATATTAATGAGAACATATAATGCAATCGCCTCGGGTAAACAATTTCCTAGAGAAATGTTAGAAGCCAGTATTTCACTTATCCCGAAGCCAGGGAAAGATCCCTCTTTGGTCACCAACTATAGACCAATTTCTCTCATCAATATTGACATCAAAATATATTCTAAAATTTAGGCCTCAAGACTTTCTCAAGTGATCAGTGATCTCAATTCATCCCGATCAAGCAGGCTTTATGCCTGGTAGGGCTGGGGATGAAAATACCCGTAGGATCTTCAACATTATTGAATTTATCCATAGAAACAAAATTCCATCGGTTATAATGGCTTTAGATGCCCAAAAAGCATTTGATAGGGTGAACTGGAGATTTATGATCGAAACTCTTCGTGCTTTTGGTTTTTATGGGTCCTTTTTTCACTCAATGATGGCCTTATACACAGTTCCATCGGCTAAAATAAAAGGCCCTGCGTTAGAGTCGGACTGCTTTCTTATTCAGAATGGCACCCGGCAAGGCTGCCCATTAGCTCCGCTGCTATACGCTTTATCAATTGAACCCTTAGCAGTGTTTATTAGACATTCTAGAAACATGCAGAGTATAAAAATTGGTGATTATGATTATCGAATTACTCTCTACGCTGATGATATCCTCTTAACATTATCTTTTCCTTCGACATCTATTCCTGCTTTGTTAGAGGGAGTAACGATGTTTGGCCAATTTTCTAATTATAAATTGAATTTATCTAAGACCCAAGTGGTTCCATTCTATCTCTCTGAACCTCAGAAACGTTTAATTCAATCTCAGGTTCATATCGATACCGGTTTGACTCAGTTTGAATATTTGGGGATTATAATTACTTCTATATTAGAAGAAACCTCTGCTGTTAATCATAAAAAACTTCTCATCGATGTAAAATCTATGCTAGTAAATTGGGGAAAGTTGGAGACTTCATGGATGGGGCGTATAAATATCCTTAAGGCCTATATCGTACCTAAAATTTTATATCTCTTTAGACTAATTCCTTATCAAGTGCCTAAGCAAATGTTGTCAGATTGGGATAATTTATTCTCATGGTTTGTTTGGGCGGCGAAAAAGGCAAGACTTCCTAATGATCTTCTTAAGAGAAGTACAGATTTTGGTGGTCTCGGTTATCCGAATTTAACCGAACTGTATGAAGCTTCCCAATTATCCTTTATGCTAGCTTGGAATCTGACGAAAGAGAAAAATGTTCCTGGTTGGTACGACATAGAGAAATTTGTCTGTAAGAATTTTGATCCTTTTTTATTCTTTTGGATGCCTCAACTTCAATTCAAAAAAAATAAATTTCTAGTCTTATTATCAATGACATTCTTTCGACTTTCTTTAAAAATAAGAAACGTCTGGAAGAAGGGATAAAATTTGCGAAATGTTGCCCGATAGGTGTTTTGATGTGTTTTATACCCGACCTTTCATTGGAAAGATGGAGGGTGATGGGTGTGGAAAAGATTAATGATCTTTATGTTGGATCTCAATTGGCTTCTTTTCCCTCTTTAATTGAAACCTACGGTCTTCCGGTAAAAGATATTTTCAAGTATATTAGGATTAAGCATTTTCTTACTTCCACTATGCCTGCTGATAGTACTTCTTGGCATAAATTTATTACTTCTACCACTTCTAAGAAAATAATATCTAAGATTCTGAAACTCTTTAAGGTTAACAACAATTATGAGAAGAGCAAAGCACAAATTCATTGGGAAAAAGATTTTGATCTCTCCATTGCTTTAACTTCCTGGCATAAAACATGGCAGGTTACGCGAAATTCATCTCACTGCATTAATCTCCAGGAACAATTTTATAAGCTAATGCAGAGATGGTATTTGGTCCCGGCCCGTATAGTCAAATTCCAACCATCAAAAGGAGCTTTATGCTGGTGATGTCAGATAAAAAGTCAGTTATCTGATCTTTTTTGAAAGTTATTTGGATTCAATACTGTACTTTCCCCCCAAGAGTTTCTATTCCACTTAGATTTACCAGATATTAATAAGAACAACCAAACTCTTTGGCTAAATATCATATTGGCCGCTAAAATCTGTCTAGCCAGATACTGGAGAGATTCGTCCCTTCTAATTTGGCTAGAGATTAAATCCCAGATTAATCATCAATGCTCAGCAGAAAAATATTTTTATATAGACGTTAATGCTAAAAAGAAATACGAAATAATTTGGCATCGTTGGCTCAATTGTACCTAGTCAATCCTTTTTTTTTTTTTTTGTTCCCCATTGAAAACTGTGATATTTTGATTATAAATTTATCTCCGTGGTACATACCTTTATACTTTTTCTTTTTTAAAATCTCCTTCTTATGAATTCTACGATTCTGAATGAATTATTAGACTGAATAGGGATATTTTAAATGTCATTGTCAGGAACCAATTTCTCGCTACCTGAACCATGGCTTTTTTATACCTGTGGCGTTTACATCTGCGACCACTAGTGGCCACCCTCTGCCCTCTGGAACACTCAGAACTCAGGTGTGCCTTGTTACCTGGGTTGAGCCCTAGTCTACATCCAGCTGGGCCTTGTTATCTGGATTACCCTGCCTTTATGAACCTGCCCTGCCCTTCAGTCAGGGCCTTTGTATTCTGTCAGGACTCGGGTGATCAGGTCAGGTAGGAGCCCATGCGCAGGGGATACTTGGGGTTCAGTATGTAACCCACGGTGCATGATTATGCAAACAAAGACACCACAAACAGAAATCCAGGTAATGCAGTGTATTTCATGTATATAACAAGACCAGCAAATAAGGGTAATATAGTCTAAGCAAGTAACCGGACGTATGGCAAAATAAAATACAGGTAATAAGTCTTTTGGCAGGGAGCCCGCTTGGAAGGGCGCGACAGACAGAGAGCCCGCTTGGAAGGGCACGACAGACAGAGAGCCCGCTTGGAAGGGCACGACAGACAGAGAGCCCACTTGGAAGGGCACAAAAGGCACACAGCCCGCTTGAAAGGGTACAAAAGGCACACAGCCCGCTTGGAAGGGTACAAAAGGCACACAGCCCGCTTGGAAGGACACAAAGCAGGGAGTCCACTTGGAAGGACACAAAGCAGGGAACCAGGAACAGTACAGGTGCAGAGCCACAGCAGGAAAGTCCATAGACTTCAATACAAAGGCCCTCACTGAAAGGCAGGGCAGGTTCATAAACGCAGGGTAATCCAGATAACAAGGCCCAGCTGGATGTAGACTAGGGCTCAACCCAGGTAACAAGGCACACCTGAGTAGGGCTGAAACAACGAATCGATAAAATCGATAATAATCGATAACGGAAATCGTTGTCGACGATTTCCGTTATCGATTAATCGAGTGATCGATTCGTTGTTGGCTCCTTTTACTTACCTCCGCGAGCGTTCCCTGCTTCCGCTACACGCGCTGCACTGCGTGACGGATGTGACGCGTTCCGGAGGTAAGTATTCTTCATGTCTGTGCGGTTCGCTCTGTGCGAGTGGCTCCATTCGCACAGAGCGATTCGCGGGGGTGGGGGTGGGGTTTCAGGGGATGCAGGGCAGAGTGGGGGTGGGGGGGCAGGCCAGGGTAGGAGACTGAGTGCAGGGCAGAGTGGGGGTGGGGATGCAGGGCAGGGTGTGAGTGTGGGGGCAGGGCAGGAGACTGGGTGCAGGGCAGAGTGGGGGTGGGGATGCAGGGCAGGGTGTGAGTGTGGGGGCAGGGCAGGAGACTGGGTGCAGGGCAGAGTGGGGGTGGGGGTGCAGGGCAGAGTGGGAGACTGGGTGCAGGGCAGAGTGGGGGTGTGGATGCAGGGCAGGGTGTGAGTGTGGGTGCAGGGCAGAGTGGGTGCAGAGTGTGGGGGCAGGGCAGAATGTGGGGGCAGGGCTGGGTGCAGGGCAGAGTTGGAGACTGGGTGCAGGGGCACAGTGCAAAGTGCTGGGTGCAAAGTGGCAGGGCTGGGTGCAAAGTGCCAGGGCTGGGTGCCAAGTTCTGGGTGCAAAGTGCCAGGGCTGGGTGCAAAGTGCTGAGTGCAAAGTGCTGGGTGCAAAGTGCCAGGGCTGGGGCAAAGTGCTGAGTGCTGGGTGCAAAGTGCCAGGGCTGGGTGCAAAGTGCCAGGGGTGGGGCAAAGTGCTGGGTGCAAAGTGCCAGGGCTGGGTGCAAAGTGCTGGATGCAAAGTGCTGGGTGCAAAGTGCTGGGTGCAAAGTACCAGGGCTGGGGCAAAGTTTCTTGAACAGTAATAGTCCACCTCTTTTCAGAATGTTTGGGGTTATTTTGTTTCATAAATATTGTGTTTGGGTTTTTGTACTTTGAAAATATTGTTTTTTTATTACATCATAACAAAATAGGAATGTTAATGTAAATTTTAAGTTGTTTTTTAACATCCAGTTCATTAAATTATTTTAAATAAACTAAAAATTTGCATATTGGTTTTTTTTATCCGATTAATCGATTAATCGAAAAAATAATCGGCCAACTAATCGATTATTAAAATAATCGTTAGTTGCAGCCCTACACCTGAGTTCTGAGTGCTCCAGAGGGTCGAGAGTGGCCACTAATGGTTGCAGATGTAAACACCACAGGTATAAAAAACCCATGGTTCAGGCAGCGAAAAATTGGTTCCTGACAGTCATGAGATAATAATTATAATTTATCCCTAAAACATTGTACAAAATTGGAAATTGTATGTATGCTATTTTTGTCCATATAGTCTGTTTTATTGGAAAATATAATAATAAAGATTAAATTATAGAAAATAATTTATGGCTTTTCATGCAGGATGGGGAATATTTCTATGCAGTATTTAAATTCATTTTATTTGATAAATACAAAAGTGCCCCATCAATAAATTCACAGAAATCCACTAAAGTGTAGGGCTGCAACTAACGATTATTTTCCTAATCGATTAGTTGGCCAAAAATGTAAATTTTTCATTTATTTAAAATAATTTAATAAAGTAACGAAGGATGTTAAAAACAAACGGCAGCATAAAAAAACTTTGATAAAAATGCATTTCTTGTTTTTATTTCCCAACCTGCCCCCCAGTTATGCACATTTGAGCCCAGGCTTGCCACACTGCCTCCCAGATATGCCACATACCCCCCGACATGCCACTCCACCCTCCCCACATATGCCTTATATACCCTATATGCCTTATACCCCCAGATATGTCACTCCGTCCTCCCCAGGTACGCCGTATACCCCCCTGATATGCCATAGTGCACAGACACAATACTTTTATAAATAAATACAGGGTTTATCTTCACTGCCCCCAGGATTTAGATTCCCCTCGGTTTGCCCCACTTTACCTCTAACTGCACCTTAAGTTAACTTTATGAAATTAATTAAATTAACCCTCAGTCCTCAGCATTAAATTAATCCTGAGAGAAGACCCCATTAACCATAACTGCCCCTAAATTAATCCTGAAGACCCCATCAACCACAACTGCCCCTAAATTAATCCTGAAGACCCCATCAACCACAGCTGCCCCTAAATTAACCCTGAAGACCCTGACAACCACAACTGCCCCTAAATTAACCCTGAAGACCCCATCAACCACAACTGCCCCTAAACTAACCCTAAACACCCCATTAACTATAACTGCCCCTAAATTAACCCCCACCTCCCCTAACTTTCAGCAGCCCAAATATTAATTTTATACTCACAGTTAGATGAGTTCCTGAGCTATGTGGACGCTATAGCAGAAAGAAACGGCAGTTTGGCCCCGCCCTTTCCTTCTCCCTGTCCCTCCCTGCAGTCACTGCCGATTGGCCCCGCCCCTTTCTTTCTCCCTGTCCCTCCTTGCAGCCAATCAAACGTGACTGCAGGGAGGGACTGGTAAGTAGGAACTGCTGCTGTCACAAACGGATTATACAACGAGGGGTATTTTTCAGAGCGTTTGCTCTGACAAAACCCTCGTTTTGTGATCGATAAAAATCGATTCATCTAATCAATAACTATCGATTTTATCGATAAGTTGTTGCAGCCCTACTAAAGTCTTTATGGCCAGAAAGCAGTAAAGCAGAAGCACGGAACCCTCGTTGTGCATTGTGACATCATCGTGTCTGTGACATCATCACAGCTATAAAGCCGGAGCGCGCGTCACTGCTTGCTCAGTGTAGTTGGGCGCTTGGCACTTGTAAGCAGCTAGTGATAGCGAACTTGGAAGTGTTGTTACCAACGACATCGGAGGTTGTGGAGATTTAAAAGGAGAACCTTTTAAAAGCAGAGCTATGGAGAATTGTCATCTACTCCATGGACTGAGGTGGATTGTAAGGAGATGCTGCCCCAGAAAAGTCAGGAAGTTTTTCAAGAGAGTGAAAACAGCTTTCACCAACACCGCCAAAAAGAGTGAGAACCACAAGAAGGAGCACTTGGCCAGTAGAGACCCTGTCCTGAAAAGGAAGAAAGAGAGTAGCAGTAACGAGGAAGAAAGAGGAAGAGAGAGGAAGAGGACCAAGCGTACTGCTAATGAGAGGGAGGAGAGCAGCCTGTGTCTGAGGGCAAAGGAAACAAAAAGACGCCGAAGCAGCAGCACAGACAGCTCCGAACATGAGAAAAAGCGCTGCAAATACAGCGAGAAAAACAGCCAGATTCTGGGGCAGCAGGAGAAAGAAGGAGCGGAGGAACATCTGGAGGAGAGCAGAAGGGGAAAGGTTCCCATGAAGAGACGCAGGAGTCAGGTGGAAAGTGGCGTTACTGCGAAGAAATTTCGGAGCCTTCTCCCCATGACGCCCTCCAGCTTCATCTTCCATTCAGTGCTGGGCGAAGGGGGGTTTGGAAAAGTCATGTTGGCTTCTGTACCTAGAAGAGATTCTATGGTAGCGGTCAAAATCATCCGCAAGAAAGCCGTTGAGCCCCTGTACCTACTGAAGGAGAGGAGAATCCTGGAGATGGCTCGGGACAGCCCGTTCCTGTGCCACGGATATGCAGGCTTCCAAACACAGACCTGCGCCTTATTCGTGATGGAGTATATGGCTGGTGGAAGTCTCCTGTCATATATGAAGAGGGTGGGCTGCCTCACCGAGACCGCAGCTGCATTTTATTCGGCTGAAATCATCTGCGGCATCCAGTTCCTCCACGCTCGCGGAGTTATACATCGGGACCTGAAGCCGGACAACATCTTGCTTGACGGAGAGGGCCACGCCAAGATCTGCGATTTTGGTCTTGTTGCAGAAGACATTTTTGGAGCAGCACAAACTACAGGAGACTGCGGAACAATCTCATACATGGCCCCCGAAATACATCTAAACAGCGCATACGGTGTTGCCGTGGACTGGTGGGCCTTTGGGGTGATTTTATTCCGCATGCTTCATGGAAGGTTACCGTTCTATCACGGTTACTGCGAGGAGGCAGTAATGCGTTCCATTATACATGGAAGCCCTCGGAATGTCAAAGACATCTCCAAAGAAGCTGCGGACATCCTGAGGCACCTTTTGATGAAGGATCCTGACTTTCGCCTCTGGATCACGGGGTGTATCAGGTGGCATCCATTCTTTCAGGACATTAATTGGAAGGATTTAGAGAGCCGCCGTTCAGCTCCCCCGTACCGGCCGACACCAGCATCAGATCTCCGCTTGCAGACACTTCAAGAGATTCCATCAGTCTTGGAGAGCACAGAGGACTCGTCCTCTTCATCATCATCTTTCTCTTCCTCGTCTTCGAGCAGCCAGACACTTTCTGGCTTCTCCTTTGTGACTCCAGACTGGATGGCCTGAAGGATGGACTAAGCTCTGGCCCAGTGCAAACATAATATTCAAGAAGGAATTTTTTCCCCAGTTTGTTGCAAAATTGGAAAAAGACACAAACTGGGGTTTTTTTTTCCTTCTTTCCACATAACATCATAATAAATTGGAGAAACACCTACATTTTTTTGTTATTGTTTCCTTCCCATTGTATAATTACAGCTGCCGTTGTCCACAGATCTACATAGATATGACATCACAAGACAGCTTCTGCTTCTATGATGTCATAAACAGACAGTATATTGTGATTTATGGAGATAGGAATGTCCCAAATAAAAGTCAATTTTCACTAATCCACTTTGTGTAACCCCAAACATAACTTAATTCCAGTGATATCGGACCGTATAATTCTTCATTTCTAAAGGTTTCTATTTTCCCATAATTAGCAAATTATGGATTTTGAAATAACTTCCACTACTCAACGTTGTTCAGTCTCCGATTCCTTAGCATGTCTTTAATAACTTTCGAGTACTAATCCATCCCATCCTTCCTCGTTAGCACCTCCTATTTCCAGGGCTGAGCCCGGTATCATTGGACCTCGAGTGACGCATTTTGGGGCCACATCCCTCCTATATGTATATATTTAACAAGATTTCAATTTTTACAAATCCATAACAGGTGTCGATTCTATCCCTGCAAACCGGTAACAATGTACTACAATGTATCAACCTTATTACATCACAACCTCTCGCCGTTGCACATTTGATCAACAGCTCACATTTAAAAGAAGGATCATGTTTTTAATTTACATTTCATTTTAATTGAGATTGAAAGAGGGTCTTTCCCTTTACTACCATTTAAAAGGTTTGGGGTCACTCGGCTGTTTTCATGTAAAACAAGGACATTTGCGGCTGAAACATAATTACAAAAGGGTTTTCTAGCCATTAATTAGCCTTTTAAACTTAAACTTGGATCAGCAAACACAACGTGCCATTGGAACATAGGAGTAATAGGAGTGATAAGGGGCCATTGGAACACAGGAGTGGTGGGAGTGATAAAGGGCCATTGGAACACAGGAGTGATGGGAGTGATAAAGGGGCACTGGAACACAGGAGTGATGGGAGTGATAAAGATTCCATTAAAAATCACCGGAGCGTTTAATCAGAAGTGTATATAAATAATCACTGGAATTTTTTTTTAGGAAACTAACGATATTATTTCCTACCTCCATTTCTTCATGTAAAGCCGATGGCCGATGATGGCTTCCAGTATAACCGGCTTCCGTAACGTCAAGAAGTTCTCTTTGAAGTATTCTAAAGATGGGCAGTGGAGCTTTGGGATCGCAGGGTCTAAATCCACGGCAGCAATGAGCGAGTGAAGCATTTTCTGTCGGGAAAGAGAACATGAGTTGCATCAAATTACCGATATTAAGTTTAATGTTGCATGTGAGTGCTCACTACTAGGGCTGCAACTAACGATTATTTTCATAATCGATTAGTTGGCCGATTATTTTTTCGATTAATCGGATACAAAAATAATATGCTAATTTTACTTAAAATAATTTAATGAGCAAACTGGGTGTTAAAAACAAACAGCAGGGTAAAAAACTTTAAATTGACAGTTTAACGTCTGTCATTGTATCTCATTATTAGACTTGTGCATTCGTCTTCGGGCAAATATGAAAACGAACACGAAGAGTGCGTTTTCGTGTTCGTTCCGAAGACATGTAGAAGAGAAGACAGTGCCGGTAAAACGTAGGCGAAGACAAAGACACACACCACGAAGAATCTTCGCCTTCGTCTACTAATCTCCCCGGTCCCTTCCCCATCTAGCCTACCTTATCTTCACGGCATCTGAAGCGTGACTGAAGCGGAAACCCGCAGGTTCGTCGTCAGGGGTTACAGGGCTGTGTGAGTGAGCCTATTGGTCACCTGCAGGGTCTTCCTCTGGCATCAACCAATTGGTTGAAGCCAGAGGCGAGACCCTGCAGGTGACCAATAGGGCTCGCTCGCACGGCCTTTTTAACTCCTGATTTCCGTTCCCGTTAACCCCTGAGATGCTGCGTTGATTAACGGGAGCAGAAATCCGTAGGGTAAAGGGCCGTGCAAGCGACCAATAGGCTCACTCACACGACCCCTTACCACTAGTTGCTATGCAGAAAAGAAAAAAAAAACCTGGGACCCTGCTGCAACAGTTAAAAGTCCGTGCCAGCATCCAACAAAGTCGCCGGTACGGACATTTAACTTAGTATAATAACTTATTATAACTTCGGACAGAATGCTGCCCTCTGTTGGTACGATACATTGAATAGCTTAATAAGTTATTATGCTACTCAGTGTAAAACCAACAGAGGGCAGCATTCTGTCTGAAGCTATATTAGCCATATGTGGCAGTGTGTTCATTTTCATTTATTAATTATTTAAATAAAATATATTCCCATGATCCGCTGGTCTCCCCGATGCAACAGTTAGATGTCCGTACTCGCGGACATTAATTCTGTCGAACTTGCAAACTCTTTTTTTCTATTTATTTTGTTTTTTTTTTGTATTAAACCATTAAACGAAAGGATCATGGGAATATATTTTATTTGAATAAATGCAAATGAGCACACTAGCATATATGGCTAATATATCTTCGGACAGAATGCTGTGCCTTATACCCTGATATGCAACCCTGCCCCCCAGATATGCCTTATAACCACCAGATATGCCTTATACCCCCCAGCTATGCCTTATGCCCCCTATACGCCCCTTTGATATGCCTTATATGCCCCTCTGGCCCCCCAGATATGTCTTATACCTCCCTATATCCCACTCTGCCCCCTGATATGCCTTATACTTCCAGATATACCACATGCCCCGCTGGAATGCCACTCTGCCCCCTCCCAGAAATGCCCCCTGATATGCTACTCTGCCCCCACCCCAAGATTTGCCCCCATGCTCCAGACTCCCTGGTGCCTAGTGGGTGAACATCTGTGCGATGCACGTAGATAAACCTCTGCTGCCGGCACTTTCGCTGGAGCTTCTATGACTGAGCACCAGAGGGTCATGTGAAGCCCCAGTGGAAGTGCCGGCAGCAGCGCAGGTTGTCTACGCGCATCGCACAGACGCCCGCCGGCTGCCAGAGAGGAGGATCCGGGTCCCCTGCAGCGCAGCGGGGGATCTGAATCTTAGTGTTATTATCTGACCTTTGTTTGAGGTCAGATTATAAAACGAGGGGCATTTTTCAGAGCATTTGCTCATCTTATATTTAATAAAATCGATTCAACTAATCTATTTTATCGATTAGTTGTTGCAGCCCTAAGTCAGACCTCTATTTGAGGCCGGATTATAAAATGACCTCGAATATAAGACGAGGGATATTTTTCAGAGCATTTCCTTGTCTTTTATAGGAGCAAATACGGTATTTCTTCCAAATGTATTCCTAGCAGGCGAAGCGCCGATATATAATATTTTATATATACTGTTTATCGACAAATTTGGCTTGGACCTGGGAGTCCGCTTTTCTTCTTTGTCCCCAATCATGTGTTTATTTTCATATATTACCCCCTGGACTGCAGTTAAATTATATTTATTGGGGCAATACGACATAAAAACACATCTTCATTCAGCGCTGCACCACTTTCTGCAGTTTAGAAGTTAACCCCTTCATGACAGAGGGTGTTTTACACCATAATGACTCAAGCATGTATGTTTAATCATTAGTACCTGCCAAAAGATTAAATTATTTCAAAGCTTCCTATTACACCATATTCATGATAAGAAATATTATTTATTAGCACCAAAATATAAAGAGTAAAACACTAAAATGTGTCTCTGGACTGTCGGCCTCGGCCACAATACGTCACGGGCCGGATATACAATAAGACTGTTTAGCATGGAAGGAAAGTTGGTTTCATCTCATGTTGTTCTATGCGCTGATTATTTGTGGCAGTGGAACTAAAGCCGTAATATCTAAAAGTCCAATTCCTCATTTACCGAAATGTCCCTCTAAGACATTGTCTGGTTCCCCACAGGCCGTATGATAAGCAGTCGGGGGGCTTCTCAAGTACATTGTCTAAAATAACAGAGACAGAACTCTCATACAAACGGCGAATATGCAGCTGCCACGGACACCTAAAAAAAAAACAAAAAAAACTTTTACTTTAATAATAGTGATACATTTTAATGTCACGACGAACAGGAGATTAAAGATCTTAGGTCTGAAAATCGGGACTGCCCTGCAAATCCAGGATTGTTGGGGTGCATGGTGTAGGCCTGCATAACTAGTTTGGTCATCAAACAGGATCTGGTCCTTTCAAATGGGCAACTCGTTAAAATAATTTACGGCTTTTCATGCAGGATGGGGAACATTTCTATGCAGTATTTAAATTCATTTTATATGATAAATACAAAAGTGCCCCATCAATAAATTCACAGAAATCCACTAAAGTGTTTACATCCAGAAAGCAGTAAAGCAGAAGCACGGAACCCTCGTTGTGCATTGTGACATCATCGTGTCTGTGACATCATCACAGCTATAAAGCCGGAGCGCGCTCCACTGCTTGCTCAGTGTAGTTGGGCGCTTGGCACTTGTAAGCAGCTAGTGATAGCGAACTTGGAAGTGTTGTTACCAACGACATCGGAGGTTGTGGAGATTTAAAAGGAGAACCTTTTAAAAGCAGAGCTATGGAGAATTGTCATCTACTCCATGGACTGAGGTGGATTGTAAGGAGATGCTGCCCCAGAAAAGTCAGGACGTTTTTCAAGAGAGTGAAAACAGCTTTCACCAACACCGCCAAAAAGAGTGAGAACCACAAGAAGGAGCACTTGGCCAGTAGAGACCCTGTCCTGAAAAGGAAGAAAGAGAGTAGCAGTAACGAGGAAGAAAGAGGAAGAGAGAGGAAGAGGACCAAGCGTACTGCTAATGAGAGGGAGGAGAGCAGCCTGTGTCTGAGGGCAAAGGAAACAAAAAGACGCCGAAGCAGCAGCACAGACAGCTCCGAACATGAGAAAAAGCGCTGCAAATACAGCGAGAAAAACAGCCAGATTCTGGGGCAGCAGGAGAAAGAAGGAGCGGAGGAACATCTGGAGGAGAGCAGAAAGGGAAAGGTTCCCATGAAGAGACGCAGGAGTCAGGTGGAAAGTGGCGTTACTGCGAAGAAATTTCGGAGCCTTCTCCCCATGACGCCCTCCAGCTTCATCTTCCATTCAGTGCTGGGCGAAGGGGGGTTTGGAAAAGTCATGTTGGCTTCGGTACCTAGAAGAGATTCTATGGTAGCGGTCAAAATCATCCGCAAGAAAGCCGTTGAGCCCCTGTACCTACTGAAGGAGAGGAGAATCCTGGAGATGGCTCGGGACAGCCCGTTCCTGTGCCACGGATATGCAGGCTTCCAAACACAGACCTGCGCCTTATTCGTGATGGAGTATATGGCTGGTGGAAGTCTCCTGTCATATATGAAGAGGGTGGGCTGCCTCACCGAGACCGCAGCTGCATTTTATTCGGCTGAAATCATCTGCGGCATCCAGTTCCTCCACGCTCGCGGAGTTATACATCGGGACCTGAAGCCGGACAACATCTTGCTTGACGGAGAGGGCCACGCCAAGATCTGCGATTTTGGTCTTGTTGCAGAAGACATTTTTGGAGCAGCACAAACTACAGGAGACTGCGGAACAATCTCATACATGGCCCCCGAAATACATCTAAACAGAGCATACGGTGTTGCCGTGGACTGGTGGGCCTTCGGGGTGATTTTATTCCGCATGCTTCATGGAAGGTTACCGTTCTATCACGGTTACTGCGAGGAGGCAGTAATGCGTTCCATTATACATGGAAGCCCTCGGAATGTCAAAGACATCTCCAAAGAAGCTGCGGACATCCTGAGGCACCTTTTGATGAAGGATCCTGACTTTCGCCTCTGGATCACGGGGTGTATCAGGTGGCATCCATTCTTTCAGGACATTAATTGGAAGGATTTAGAGAGCCGCCGTTCAGCTCCCCCGTACCGGCCGACACCAGCATCAGATCTCCGCTTGCAGACACTTCAAGAGATTCCATCAGTCTTGGAGAGCACAGAGGACTCCTCCTCTTCATCATCATCTTTCTCTTCCTCGTCTTCGAGCAGCCAGACACTTTCTGGCTTCTCCTTTGTGACTCCAGACTGGATGGCCTGAAGGATGGACTAAGCTCTGGCCCAGTGCAAACATAATATTCAAGAAGGAATTTTTTCCCCAGTTTGTTGCAAAATTGGAAAAAGACACAAACTGGGGTTTTTTTTTCCTTCTTTCCACATAACATCATAATAAATTGGAGAAACACCTACATTTTTTTGTTATTGTTTCCTTCCCATTGTATAATTACAGCTGCCGTTGTCCACAGATCTACATAGATATGACATCACAAGACAGCTTCTGCTTCTATGATGTCATAAACAGATAGTATATTGTGATTTATGGAGATAGGAATGTCCCAAATAAAAGTCAATTTTCACTAATCCACTTTGTGTAACCCCAAACATAACTTAATTCCAGTGATATCGGACCGTATAATTCTTCATTTCTAAAGGTTTCTATTTTCCCATAATTAGCAAATTATGGATTTTGAAATAACTTCCACTACTCAACGTTGTTCAGTCTCCGATTCCTTAGCATGTCTTTAATAACTTTCGAGTACTAATCCATCCCATCCTTCCTCGTTAGCACCTCCTATTTCCAGGGCTGAGCCCGGTATCATTGGACCTCGAGTGACGCATTTTGGGGCCACATCCCTCCTATATGTATATATTTCACAAGATTTCAATTTTTACAAATCCATAACAGGTGTCGATTCTATCCCTGCAAACCGGTAACAATGTACTACAATGTATCAACCTTATTACATCACAACCTCTCGCCGTTTAAAAGAAGGATCATGTTTTTAATTTACATTTCATTTTAATTGAGATTGAAAGAGGGTCTTTCCCTTTACTACCATTTAAAAGGTTTGGGGTCACTCGGCTGTTTTCATGTAAAACAAGGACATTTGCGGCTGAAACATAATTACAAAAGGGTTTTCTAGCCATTAATTAGCCTTTTAAACTTAAACTTGGATCAGCAAACACAACGTGCCATTGGAACACAGGAGTGATGGGAGTGATAAATGGCCATTGGAATACAGAGTGATGGGAGTGATAAAGGGGCACTGGAACACAGGAGTGATGGGAGTGATAAAGATTCCATTAAAAATCACCGGAGCGTTTAATCAGAAGTGTATATAAATAATCACTGGAATTTTACTTTAGGAAACTAACGATATTATTTCCTACCTCCATTTCTTCATGTAAAGCCGATGGCCGATGATGGCTTCCAGTATAACCGGCTTCCGTAACGTCAAGAAGTTCTCTTTGAAGTATTCTAAAGATGGGCAGTGGAGCTTTGGGATCGCAGGGTCTAAATCCACGGCAGGAATGAGCGAGTGAAGCATTTTCTGTCAGGAGAGAGAACATGAGTTGGATACAGATCCTGAGTCTGGCTACCCGGAACCCCGTTCTGGGATGCAGGTCACGTCTGGTCCCGCTGATGTCGCTGGACACGCGCTATAATTAATGGGGACACGGGCGGGGAGTGGGACGTGCTGCCATGCTGCTCCCCCGTACCGGAGACGTATCCAGCCAGAGTATCCGGGGACGCTCAGAGAGTTCCCAGGTATGGCGCTGAGACTCAGAACTGCTACACCAGGGCTGGCTAACACCGCGGAGAGCCAGGACCTCCGGAGAAGACCAAAGAAAGCAGCACACCTCAACACAATCATCAGCACCACAGAGCAGCACAAGCACATCAGAACACCCAAGCACATGCACCAGTAGCACGCCTCAACGCAAGCACAGCAGCACACCTCATCTCAAGCACAGCATTATACCTCATCTCAAGCACAGCAGAACATCTCAGCACAAGCACAGCAGCACACCTCATCACATGCACTATCCTGTCTTGGTGTCTACACAGATCATCACCTTTTTAGCCAATTGTGCCATTTTCATGGCATTCCAAAGATTTCAAAGCAAGGTTTTGAGCGGGTTTTGGCTGCTAGAGGCAGCTACCCACTAGCAGGATAAAATTCCTATTGAAATCAAAGGGGGCCACTTTCCTAGCATATCAATTACGATGGATTGAAAAATACACTTTACATCTTTTCCTATGCTGGTCCAATAAATGTTTTACTTTACTGAGAAGGTGGTAGATAAGTGGAAAGGCCTCCCAGCAGAAGTGGTAGAGGGTAATACAGAGAGGGAATGTAAACATGGGTGGGATAGACATACGGCTCCTGAATCTAAGACGAGAACAACGACTGATTAAGGTCTTAGTCTTTAGAGCAGGAGAGTAATTACCAAATAATAATGCAACAAACTGCAATAATTATAGCAACCACACGGTGTCGGCACTGTGCCATTTTCTACTTCAAATATAAACCATTATCTGGGGGAACAGTACATTTTTTTGTTAAAAAAAAGTAAATTGTAAAGAAACAGCATCAAATGGGGAGGGGGCGCACACTTTATGTCTTTAAGTTTCTTTGTAATCTAATGTCCTCATCATTTTTAGAACAGAGAAGTCTCAATAAAAAGCTCAAAAGAATAGCTTTTCTCCGTCTTGTGTTTATGTGCCCATTGCCTGCCGCGTAACCTTACTGTTATCTGTTGATACCGCCCAAACTAAACAATGGAAATGTATCCTTGTTGCGTGTTTTAAAAACACAGTTTTATCATCACGTACGTCCTTGTTTGCGCCCACTAAAAAACCAGGGCTCCTCGAACTGACAAACAGACCTTGCGGGTTATATCAACTGCGCTGAAACTATCGAGTTCAGAGAGCGGAGATTCTATGAATGATTTTATTCCTTACCGGGTTAGAAACACCTCTTGCCTCATTCAGGACCAGTCTGGGGATAGGGAGGCGGTCCTGGCACTTTAAGGCCAGCAGCCGCCAAATAGCGTAAGCGTGACTGACAGCTGGACATGGCACGTGATGTTTTTATGGTCACGTAGCGGGTGGCCGGGCATATCCAGCCGGTAGCCGCTCACCGCAGCTTCATGATCCGCTGTCGGAGCGGCAGAAGCCAAGTCGGGCAGCGCCTACCAGGTATTTGCCCTTTGTGCCAGATGGCCAGTCCTGGTCTCCTAATCCATACCCTATCACTAAAAGGAGCTCTTCAACAAAACCTTACTTGCATTCTCTAGCGTTGTAAGGAAGCAGCCCTTAGAAGAAAAAGAAAACGTCATTTTATTTATTTTTCCCTAAACTTTTAATCACATAAAGACAAAAACTTTTCTCTGCTGATACGGCAACAACCTATCGATGTCTGTTATTGTGCCGCTGCCAATTTTACCCATGTGCGTGACACTTGCTCAGGAACAAGCTGAGCTAGGGGTTATGCATGGGCAGGAGCGTATGTCAGCCCAGTTTAGAGGTACGCGAGATTTAACCCACATAAATACGCTGACTGCGCATGCACAGATTGTACAAGCCCGTCACAGGGATAAGGCTTTTTTTGCCAGCATGCTGACACTTTGCTGCTTGTTACCGTGGTAACGGTCAGCCATATTAGAATCTTTATTTCATGTTTTTTATATATCTAAAAGCTGATCTGTCGATGAACATTCTGCAGCTTTGTCTCCAGTGTCAGAGGAAAGACTGATTAACCATTTGCACGCCGCATTTTTGTTTTTTTTTAAAGCAGCCAATCAGAGGCTGGAAAGCAATCCCGTTTAAATTAAAGGGAGTGCTTTTTTGTGAATACAGATTGGGGGGTGGTCTCATTAGACCCCCCTAGAATTCTCGCTTGATTCTGCTGAAGCCCCCCAATGCGTTTACAAGGGCACACAAACCAAACTTTAAAGGGACCTCTCAGCTATCATATTCATTAAAGCGCACACGATGGCTTAAAAGTCCCTTTGAACGTTGACAATAAGAACCTGTATTGGATGATTATTTAGGCAAAGTCCAAAAACAAAGTGTTTTGGGGTTTTTTTGCTTAATTTGTCAGATGTTCACACTTTGTTTATGTTCTGTAGCTTTCAACGTGTGCTTTTTGGCTGGCGTGAACACGATTTCCTGTTTTGTGCTATTTTAAAAGTGATGTTTTTAGAACAATACAGCTTGTTGGAAATAACCTTTAATTCTAGTAAATGCTATTTCCTTTTTTGTAAAAAAAAAAAAAAATAATAATAATAAAAAAATCAAAATGTTACTCAACGAAAAAAACAAAAAACAACTATTGTCAGAATGTGGTTAAAACAGCTGAAAAATGGCAACATCAACTTTCATTGGCCTGGGAGAGGCGAACATTAACCAGGTGCAGCAGTTATGCAAATATTTGTGTCCTCATCGGGAAAACAAAGAAAATTCAAGACGAGTTTCACCTAACCGACCCCCAATCTATGCAAAGGGGGGTGGTAAAGGGGGCAATTGCTTGGATTTAAAGACTTTGAGCCACTGCTGAGGAGAGGGGATTCTGTTTATTAATTACTTGCAGTTCCCCCTGTAGCCACTAGGGGAGCCTGGAGTAACAAGTGCTTTGGACAACATTTGCACCTTGACTGTATCCGTTCTGTGCTCTTTCAAGCAGACCATTTTGGTCAAACATGCATTGGACAGGACTGGATTGTGGGCATTGACCATTATTAACCTTGCCATTGTAAGCAGAATGCTTTGGGACGCTATATCATTGTAACTCATAGCTAGATGGTTATTAGATATAAAATCCTTCTTTATGAATACATTGCGCAGGGCAAACTCAGCTGTTGATACTGCAAGTTTAGTGAATAAGGCTAACCTAACCAGAATACTATTCAATGTTTAGTTAATAAAGCCCAAAATACAATTTTACTTATTTTGTTATAGCTGGACATCTAAGGAATTACGGTAAGTCGAGCCCCGACGGGGTTGGACATTAAGGGGCGTTTTTATCATTCATATATTACATATAAACAATATTACACGCGGGCTATAATAACACTGAAATAGCCCAGGGCCGAGGGACATCTACGGTATCTTGGTCCGTACGGCCATATAAAAATTGTCTGCTCGTTGATAACATGCTACATATTTCATGTGATTTATTTGAGAACATTCTTTAAATTAAACAAAAAAAAAAGGAAACAATATTACATCCATTCCCATGATTCTCATAACAAAGTATTTTATACGGATAACTATATTAGAGTTGTTTATTTAAAATTCAGATTTGTTCTTCCTGCGATAACTCTGCAAATTGCTCAGAATTTTTAGAAATACAAAAAAAACATGAAAAAAAACCTAGTTCTGCAGAGAACAATTTCCCACGCGAGAAAAAAATTAAATCTAGGCGTTATGAGAAACTCGTCGCTGTAATTACCAAAATTCCTTTAAGGTAACAATTTTAGGACGGGCTTTAAATAGCAGTAAATTAACCGGCGGAGTAACGGAGCCGGAATCTGACATTTTAGCGTCTTCTCTCATGACGATTTGTCACTTTCCACAAAATCTTACATTATAGTCCTATAAACTATTATTATTCGCTTTTCTATAGCGCCAACGCTTCCCGCAGCGCTTCCTACAGTCCCTACGTTCAAAGAGTCTGACAAAACTAGATCTGAGAGATTTAGACAGAGCGACACATTAGGGGAAAAAGGGCCTGGGACGCAAGAGCTTACACTCTAGGTAAAAGCCATCTTCATCTGTTCTGCCCACGCTTTTGGGCTTTTTCCTCGATCAAACTATACAAGAACTTTACGTTAAGGATTATGGCATTAAAAGGTATTTAAAGGTTAGTATTGGTGTAAAACACTCCTAAGATGGTTGCTTTACAATATTACAAGAAGGAAAATGTAAATGGGCGTAACCAGGGCCAGGCCGAGGATTAAGAAGCTGGCCCTGGTACTTCAAAATTAAATTAGTTGTCTGCTATATCCAGTGCGAGGTTGAGTGTTTTACGCTGGCGGGCGCTCTCCAGGACGCTACCGCGCGAGTGCGGAAGGCATCGTAGGGCACTGGCCCGCTGGGCATTTACCGGGTATGCCCAATGACCAGTCTACGGCTGTGTTCAATTATTATGAACCACCTATTGCACAACGGAAAATAATTTATTTTTATTATATAAATAATAAGAGGAAATAGCCATTACTGGAAAATAAAAATAAAAACAATAATTACGGGCGATAATGTGGAATGTGACTGTCCCCCCTTAGAACAAATAAAAAATATATCTAAATAAATTATATTCTCACAAATAAAAAGATAATTGAAAAAAAAAAAAGCTCTATTTGCCTGAACTGTGATTATTATGAAATCATCTCCTGTTGTTGGATGAACATGTAGATTATTGTTTCCTTTCTTTTCTTTTTTTTTTTTAACAAAAAGGGCTACAATTTCCTTACTATTTCCTGTGCACCTGGCCAACATCTGGAAAAACATCAGTTTCAATTTCCAGACAACCGTCACGATGAACTGCGTTAACCTTTGACGAGAGCACTTCTCTGGCACTGATAGGTAGGGACGCTGGGTGGCCGGTTAAATCGGGGACCAGCACTGAAAAGCATTTACCGAGATCTGACCTCATCCGTTTGGCACTGAAATGGTTATATAATAACACACTGGCCCTTGAGTTCACCCACATGGCACTGAAAGGGTTAGTATATACTAATCAGAGTATCCCGAGCCTCTGAGTCCACCCCTGAGGCACAGAAACAGTTAGGGTGATATTTTAAGCTCTGACTTCACCTTGTCCAGCAGTGAATAGGTTAAAATTTATATATTAAGAAATGAGCTTTTCCCATCTGGCACTGAAAGAGTCAGTTTACCTCTGTGGCATTGAAAGTGTGAGTAGATGCCAAGTCCTGAGTCTATACCTCTGGCAACGAAAGGGTTAGAATCATATACCAAGCCCAGAGTTGATGCAGAATTACAATATTACAATTTTGAGCTCCGATCTCACTTTAAAGCAGTGAAATAGTTAATCTTGATGGCCTTTAACTAATGCCCCTGGCACTGAAAGGGTTATAATATATTCAGTTCAACCCCTTCTGGCACCAAACAGGCTAGAATGATATGCTAAGCATCCTTCGGCCACCGAAAGTTTAGAACAATATACTAAGATTTCACCCTATCCAGCGCTGAAAGGGTTAAAATTATATCTTCCCATTTGCGCTCATCTCTCTGGTACCCATAGGGTTAGCCTTTCCTGAGCTCCAGTCTCACTTCTCAGGCACTGAAATGGTTAAAATAATATTGCCGGCCTTTGCGCTCGTCCTTCTGGCACTGAAGGGGTTAAGATATTCTGAGCTCACCCCGTTGGCATCGAATGGGTCGGTTTTACCGGCTGCCTTTCAGGAGTAGGAATAACGGTAGAAAGATCCGAGTATCCACGACCACAGGGTACGCGCGGAGATTTGGGGGTGTTCTACAGGATTTGGGGGCCACAGCGATATCCGTTAACAAATCTGTTGACGAGAAGTAAACAAAACAATGTTTTGGCCAATGGAGAAGCAGCATTAGATACCTATAGAGACTTGTGGTTTTAATTTAAACCCTGTGGCCATAATATTTTGGAGGGTTTCTGCTTGTAATTCAACAAATGACCACCAGGACTAGCTGCAGCCGCGCCTCTACACCCCGTTCGGACACGCCGATACTCTTGGCGTGACGTCTACATACAATTAACATTTTTGGGCTGCTATTTGGCTGGAATTGCGTGTTTACCCGGTTTTTGCGTGTTTACGCGGTTGTCTTTGTTATGGAAACATTATTGTGACTGAACCTCAGGGGTAGGGGGTAGGAAGATCTGCCCCCTAGTGAGAAGAAGACGCCATTGCCCCGGTGATTGGGGTACCTCGTACCTAATAATATCCTAAATCAACCCACCCACAGGGATTCCATGAAAACGTCAGATTTTTGTTTAAAATGAAGGAATCTGCCCCATTAGCCGCATACATTGCCCAGTCAGTCACGTTTATGCAAAATAAGTTACCCCTTTGTCTCAGAAGTTCACATTTACCCTGGGCAGGGGCATCTGGGGGGCATTCCCTCCCCTTAACATGATGCGTTGCCCCACGTTCCCCTGTCTGGCCCGCACGCTCTGCCAGCCTTCCTCTCCCACACAGCACAGACTCAGAGTGAGGCTCTATAAATAAAACCTTCTGGCATTGGCTGATGGAGCTCACTGGGAGCCAATCAAAGCACTGCATACACACCGCCCCAGTCTGTCTGTGGCGAGTTCATTATACAGAATGCCACCTACTGTATGATCCTCTGACATTAAGGATGCCCAGATCTGTGCGGCATTCATGGGGTTAAAGATACTTCTAGGAACCTGATGATAACTTTATACTTTGGTATCACAGTAAATGACAATATGAATTACACCATGGGGGGCATTACAGTGCTGGCCCCATCCGGCCCCCGTCCATATGCTGTATGTCTATCCCATGCATACCCTCACAGTATTACCCACTACCACTTCTGCCGGGGGCTGTTCCGCTTATCTACCACCCCCTCAGTAAAGTAAAACTTCCTTTTGTTAAATTTCAGTCTCTGGGGGGGGTTAAAAAAAAACCTCCTCAAAGTGACCCTTAGAGCCACGCCTATGAACAATACATATTAAAGTACTCTGTAAGTAATTAGATGTGGCCCCCGGCGTGCCCTCTAAATATGATTCCTGGAGACCTCGCTGACCCTGGGAAACGACCCATTTACCCTGATAGTCTCTCCCTAAGAAGCTGCCCATTTACCCTTTTGCCCGGAGCTTGGGGTAAAATAATAAGCCTCGAGGGGGGGGTCATTGAACATGTCCACCAGTCCATGTACGCTACCCTTTCATCTTCTCTGTCCTAACCACCTTGATGACTTTTTAGCTCCAGTTGTACGGCGCTACAGAATATGATGGCGCTATATAAATCAATAACTAATAAACCCCCCCCCCATAAATCTCTTTACATTGGCAATATCTGATCACTCCCGTGATAGGCAGTCGATATCTCTGACACTCCTTAAAAAAAAGAAGCCGCCAGTCATCATGGAGACGGGTTTAAAATGATGAATTCGGTTTCTCTAGTTCTCATGGTAACAGAATGCCGTAGAACACAATCGTACCAACGCGTTCTTTTGTCTGCTGGTATATTGGATGCCGCGATAGAGTTAATCTTGGAACATTGACACCATTTTCATGCAGGGGACGACGGTTCTACCCGCGGCCTCATTCTCGATCCGTTAATAATCCTTTGCAGAGCTGGGCGAGTATTTCCCAGATTCACTAGCCAAACAGTGTGCCAATAAACGGTTAATTATATTCTTCCTGCAATGTACAGAAACTCAACTGCTGATTCTTGTGCACAAGCGTTGGTGTATAAATCCCCTGACAAACACCCTGACTCCTTATCATCCTGCCTGTAAAGAAAGGCTCAGTCTTAATCACCCAGTCCAGGAGTCTTGACTAATAAAAGCCTATGGAGGAGCGGACTTCAATAGCATTGCCATAAAGCATCAGTTTAGTGTGGAAAGTCACCTAAAATATCACATGCCTGACAACAATGGCGGCTCCAGGTCTGCAGATAAAGGAGATTATTGGGACAAAATGAGATAAAACCAGGTTTTTGTCACCGACCAACATTACTGTATACAGCGCTAGGGGTTATTACTGTATATAGCACTGGGGGTTTATATTACTGTATACAGCACTGGGAGGGTTATATTACTGTATACAGCGCTGGGGGGTTATATTACTGTATACAGCGCTGGGGGGTTATATTATTGTATACAGCGCTGGGGGGTTATATTACTGTATACAGCGCTAGGGGTTATTACTGTATATAGCACTGGGGGTTTATATTACTGTATACAGCACTGGGGGGGTTATATTACTGTATACAGCGCTGGGGGGTTATATTACTGTATACAGCGCTGGGGGTTATATTATTGTATACAGCGCTGGGGTTATATTACTGTATACAGTGCTGGGGGGTTATATTACTGTATACAGCGCTGGGGGGTTATATTACTGTATACAGCGCTGGGGGGTTATATTACTGTATACAGCACTGGGGGTTATATTACTGTATACAGCGCTGGGGGTTATATTACTGTATACAGCGCTGGGGGTTATATTACTGTATACAGCGCTGGGGGGTTATATTACTGTATACAGCGCTGGGGGGTTATATTACTGTATACAGCACTGGGGGTTATATTACTGTATACAGCGCTGGGGGTTATATTACTGTATACAGCGCTGGGGGTTATATTACTGTATACAGCGCTGGGGGGTTATATTACTGTATACAGTGCTGGGGGTGACAGGTTGCAGTTAACATGGAGGAATTCGGGTGTCAGATATAAAAGGGTGTCAGTCGGGGTAACAGGAGGTAGATTTGCAGACACACCGAACCGCTAACAATTCTAAAATGTGAATTTCTGTGAATTAGACCTTAAAAAATCTACCCCCCTCCCGTAACGCGATCCCATTTCAGCAGAAAGAATTCCCCGTCATTGATTGGCTGCTCCAAGCAAACAATCGAGGAGAAGTGAATCTGCAACTGCAGAGCTGGAGCTTCTTCCTTAGACAAGTGCCTTTGCATTCTTCCTTAGTGGGGCTGCTCACTGGCATTAAACTGTCCCTTTAATTCTGTGGGATCAACTGCCCTACACATGTGCCTCTCGTTACGAAAAAAAAAGGTACCGCTGCATCGCCAGTGAGATATTTCACATTTTATCCAAAAAACAGTATTTTAAGAAAATAAAAAATAACCCCACCCTGTATTTCTGGATTTGCAATTTGGCTAAACTATAAAAATAGGAAATATTTCATAGAAGGAAAAAAAAAAAACCCCGACCTTTAGTCGATTTATATTCTCTTCTTAAATAATGTAATAAATAATGTAAATGTCCCTTTAATGACACCACATTCCATAGTTCCAGCCAATAAAAGTATTCGGCATTGAATAATTAACGAGAAAATAAAAACCTTCATTTAAAGCGTAATATATTTCAGAATTGACAATAAAAAATAGATGGAATGGAAGGAAGTTTTACTTTACTGAGAGGGTGGTAGGTAAGTGGAAGGGCCCCCCAGCAGAAGTGGTAGAGGGTATTAAATATGCATGGGATAGACAAATTGGTCCATGCGGCTCATCGTATAGCCAGCATTTAGCTGACATTGTTTTACTTTACTAAGAGGGTAGTGGATGATTAGTGGATCATCCTCCCAGCAGAAGTGGTAGAGGGTAATACAGTGAGGGTATTAAACATGCATGGGACAGACATACGGCTCCTGAATCTAAGACGAGACCAACAACTGATTAAGGTTTGAGTCTTTACAGCAGGAGAAACGGGCGACTAGACGGGGGCTGAATGGGGCCGATCTGCTGGCAGGCTGCTGGCCTTAAAGTGCCGGGTCTGATTTTCACTGTTTGTCAGGTTCCGGTTATAGAAGGAGCCGAAACGTGAATATAAAATACATTAATTGTCTTTTAACCCCCGTGATCCCCCTCTCTGTTAAAGTCTACGTGGAGGAAAGTGGGGCATACAGGAGTTTGGCCAAGCTAGAGAGGGGTACTTGGCAGGTATGGAAAGACCAGAGCAGATGTATCTGGAATCTGGATGAGATGCCCCTGCCCCGGGACACTAAATCTACCCCATCCCCAGAGTCCGCCTGCCCGGGTCACAGGAGGCGGGGGTTCCTCCTTCCCACTCATATCCCGGGTCAACTGAGGACACTCACAGGGTCTCCCTCAATTTAGGCTGAGAAGTCACGTGACTGAGGGGGCAGTGACATAAGGGGGCGGATATCACAGGCTGAAGGGCGGTGAGAGGAGGTGAAGCCCGAGGTGGAAATGGGAGGAATCTTTAGGGGGTGGGGTATAGGATGTGTAGGATTAGGAAAGGGGCGGGGATAGGGTGCGGGGGCGTGGGGTAAGGTTATATAGGCGTTGGAGTAAAGCGAAGCGGCTAGTGGGTGGGGTTATTCTTCCGGGAAAATAATTGGTCAGGGACCTCATGGAGAAATTTGTGTTATGTTGCGGGGGCGGGGTCTATAGCCAGCGAGCGGATTTTGCTGGCAGGGGGCGTGATTTCCTCTCCAGGGGCGTGGTTATTATCGCGGGGCGGGGTTATCGCTGAGTAGAGCCGGCCAGGGCTGGGAGTGCGGGGTCGTGGAGTGTCGACGCTCGCTGTGGGAACTACGGTCAGCTGCCTGCGGTAAGTACGGCTTTGGGGGCAACAGCACGGACGGGGGTCGATCGTTAACCCCTGACATGACTCGGGCTTCAATCCGCTGCTTGCTTGTCCGTTAACCCTCTGAGTGCCAGGAGACCACTGCAGATCTGGCTTTTGCAGGGTTAAAAAAGAAAGCGCTTTAAAAAATTGACACCGCCCCCTCTTCACATTAAAGCACCGGGTCCCTTTTATTGTCTCGTATGTGTTTGGGGGATGCGGTCTGCCCTTTAACTCTTTACGTGCCGAGCGCAGTGACAGGGGTCTGGGTTTCCTTGGAAAATTCCCACAGACCCCTTTTGTTCCTGGTCTCCCAATATCTGCACCCCACCCCCTTTCCTGGCTTTTCAGGAATAGCTCGGATCATTGGATGCCAATTGATCCGACTGCTGTAGGATGCAGCGCGGTAAGGGTTAATGGCTTTTTATTTGCGGACATCACGACCACCCAACCAGCCCCCTTTCTTTCCCAGCATCCAAGCGGCGGAGGCAGGCTGTGAGTGCAGCCCCTGGCAGGGCTTTTCCTTTGTGTATGGTGCCTGAGCAGCCATTGGCTCCCCCACCTCAAGTGTCATTTCAAGCCTGCAACAGATTGCTATGGAGTCCTGAAAGGCACCTGGCACTCAGTGGGTTAATGTGCCATATACTGTGATGAGGGCTGTTTGTTTTTCTGGGTCTGACCTAAACTTTGCATCATCTCCTGGTGACCGGGACCCCCCTGTGATGGCCCCCCTGATGACCCACCAGCCCCGGTGTCTGTGTGTGTGTATAATATATATATATATATATATATATATATATATATCTCTTACACACATTATTATATATGATACATTGTTGCACCCTGGCGTCGTGCAGGTTACGATCAATTGGTCTGGTGAAAACACCAAAAGGTCTATTTCTAAAAGAAAAAACAGTGTTTTTCTGCTATTGGAGAACTACAACTCTCATCATCCCAAGTGAGATGGCGGGTTGCCGGGCCTTTGCTTGGCAGGTGGAAAGCTACAATTTTTGGGGGGATTTTTAGAGAATTTTGAATGCAAGCGTTTATTAACTATTTTAAAAGTTCCATATTGCACTCTTTGTACGTTTCTTTTAATGATACCAATAATGTTTATATCCATAAAACCCTCCGGTGCTTCATAAACCCACAAGATTTAAACTCTAGTGGGGTCTTTTTTTCCCCAAAATTTAAGTTTTAAGTGTCTGTTTTTTGTTTATAAACGTTGGCTGTTGTACGTCATGATGGTATAGGGCTGGATCTGTGTTATTAACGCCTAATGGGAGATATTAATTTAGATTAAATATAAGATGTGGAGTGGGCTTCGCTCAGACATAGGTGGGGGGAACGCCACTGGGAAGAACTGTTTGGGGTCTCCTGCCTTTGGAATCTGGTTAAAGAAAAATGAGTAGATTTATTTTTATTTTGTATTGCCCTACTAGAGTGTAATAGATTGCAAGCTCATTAGGCTAGCTAGGGCTCCTCTTTAGGCGTTTTAGGTAATTAAAGGGAGCATGAATGCCAGCGTAGGTGGTCAAAAAAGGATAATTTATTTTTTATAAAAAAAAAAAAAATAATAATAATAATAATGTGTAATTTCGGTTAAAACTATTTTATTTTTATAAATTTTTAATTATGAATTATTCCTAGCATCTGAAAATGTATAGTTATTCGTGACCCCTTGAACATGTATAAATAAAATTCTTAATTGGTGTCATAAAATGTCATTATTTCTGTATGAATTGCTGCATATTGTGATACAAATTATTCTATTTTATTTTTTTTACTTTTTTTAAAAAAAAATCTGCCCCAGATTCATGATTCCTAATGTGTTGAATGTGTTAATTGGCTCTTAGAAGGAGGTTATGGAGCAGAGCATTCCAAAAGTATACTGTTTAACCCTTTGTGTGCTGTTTGGCCGATTCAGCTTGTTGCAGCGTTTCAGTGCTTTACTGGTTCTTACTGGGTTAAGAATGCTTGCGAGGGCCGGGGAATGCTCACACCAGCACATGGAGTGGCCCCTTGTGATAGTCTCACAGGGGATCTTATGACGCCTGCCTTTTTTTTATTTTATTTATTTTCTTTTTTTATATGAATATTGCAACGTCTTATGGCCAAGGCATCAAGTTATTAAACTTTTCTGGATGTGGAAGTGATACTTTTTTTTTTTATATATATATTTATTACAGTCTTGTCCTGAAAGGCACTTCCTGCCAACGCGTTTTTCTTTTGCATCGTAATAATTGTTATTAAGGTAGGCTTATTAGGTAATAAAATGTAATACCGGATAAAATGGTTTCTTGTTCCATTGGCCTGGAGCATATGTGGCCCGCTCTTATTTTTTCATATTAAAGTTCTATTTTTTTTATTTTTATTTTTTTTGGAGCAATTAATAGTAGTTGTCTCAGTTTCCATGACAGCTGCTCCATGAGTCGCATAAGAGCTTATTGAAATAATTCCGGTGCACACCTTGAAAGCCAAAGGGATGGGTCCAATCAGCAGCTGTTTTAAATGGTCCTGGGTTATTCCTGATTGCTCTCCTATTAAGTTACCCCCTGCCCCTATGGCATTAAACAGAATGTTTTTGCCCCCCTATGGGGTAGGTAATTGTAAGGATGCTTTGTGTGTAATTAAGTGACATCACCCTTTAAAGCATGCCCCCTACTTTTTATATAGTGCACGTTAGTTTGGTGGCCCCAATATTTTCATTTTAGTTTGAAAATTACATTGGTTTTTATGCATGTTTAAATCCCATCACTGTATTACCCACTACCACTTCTTCTGGGAAGCTATTCCACATATCTACCTCTCAATTCTTAAAAGCTCAAACTACTCAAAAAGGCTTAACTTTTTAATGAATTACTAACTAAATGAGTGCCTTTAGACTAGGATATGTATAGATTGGAGTGGGTGGGGCTACATTAAAGTCCCTCCTCCTCCACCGCCATATTATTTTTGTGGTCTGGCCTCCAGCGTTGGCCGGTAGCCTGGTGAGCTTGTTGGCGGTAAACTTTATTACCTAACACTGGCTTTTAATTGTATAGCGCCAACAATTCCTGCAGCGTTTATTGCAGTCCCTACATTCAGAGGGTCTGAGAAAACCAGGACTGACAAAGACCACCGGATACGTTGGGTTAAGGGGGTCCGGCTCGCAGCTTGCGCTTGTTTCTCATTGTAATAACCGAGTCAGTGAGTTTTTCCCAAAACCTCCAGGTGGCCGGCATTGTGATTGGGGGCGGAAATATTTCATGCGCAGCTACAGATCGTTATGGGCTTTGAGTAACGATGTTAAGAAGAATTGCCCCCGCTCTCTGCTGCTGCAGCCCTCTTTTTTATTTCTTTTTGAAATGTGATGTATCCATGGAAACAAGTTAAAGGGACACTGCAGCCATCAGATAAACCCTAATGCATATGATAGCTTTACATTTTCATACCCTTTGCAAATGCATGGGGGGGGTTCTGCAGAATCTGCATTTGCCCCCCCCCCAGCTATTTTCTGTGCATTAGATGCGTTCCTTGTGCATGATATATTCTTACCGCCGATCATCTCCACCCCAGTTGGGTGATTCGGACCCCAAGGTTCTTAAAGCAGAAAGCGGTCCTTTGGGGGGGGGGGAAGAATCTCGTAATCCCCGAATAACCAGAAATTATTATTGGTTCCACAGAGTCATTTTGATGTTGGTTTTACCATGATGGTGTTTCATGTCTTAAAGGGACACTCGCAAGCACTACTCGCACTCATCAGCGTGCAGGAAACCCGCGGGATGCTCGGTGAGTTCCGGGGGGTCTAAGAATATCCACGTACGCGGGGGTCGCTTCCGCTGACTTCAATGGGATTGCTTTCCTGCCACTCATTGGCTGCTTTCTGCATAGGAAGAAGCTCTCTGTCTTGTTGACATTAAGCGTCGGAGTTGAGGATGTTGCTTTACTGCGTTCCAGACGGAATGTGCCAATCCTTTTTGTAGTCTGGGAAAGTAGATCTTCTTGCTTTTCACTCTTCTGTCTACTTTCTTCAGCCTTCCGTTCGCTTTTCATAGTGTCTTCTTTCTTCGGCCATGCGTCGGGACTCCCGGCAGAGGGCGGGAGCTCCCAGGAGCATCCTCCTTCCCCGATTGGAGGAACCAAGGGAGAGGATGTTGCCTGGAAGCTCCACCCTTTTGCGGTGGGATAGATAATAGATCGCTATGAATAGGGTATAGATTGGCACATGAGTTGGCGGTATAACCTAATAGTTTTTAGATTGTTGTGTTTTTTGTTTTTTAATTAAGGGAATTGTATACAGACCATTTTAACCCCTTAAGGACCAGGGCTATTTTAACAGACTCGGACCAAAGCAAATTCTCGCATGTCTGCGGGTGTCAAACTTTCCATCACATCTGAGAAAAACAACTCTGCTTTTGCCCGTAGCCCGGTGGCGCATCTGCCCGCGTAACCTTGATCGGAACCTTGGAGCTGCCAACGTTCTTTTGAAGACCGCGTTCTCACCCTGTTCTTGGGATCCTTGCTTGACGAGAAGCCAGCTCTGGATGTCCAGCTGTCGCCTCACTCTGGACGGCGGCATCTCCTGGATGGTCACCGGATAGCTTTGTAATATTTTGGACGCTGAGAGAACACGCAGTGTTTTTGTATCCTTACCTGGGCTGCGGGGTCAGCGCTGGTCAGGAGGCGGTTTAGATAAAATTAGTCCCCTTTCATGACAGGTTGACTGACTATAAATGATGCTCGTCAGCAGGAACATCCCTGACCTTGCATGTTGCCGAAGTAGCAACATCTCCATATATAGGGTCCTGAGCTATATGGTAAACAAGGTTGGTGATTGCGCAATAAATGGAGCTGCTTGGTTGGAAAGACTTGCTTGGTTTTCTTTGACCCCCAAAGCCCCTATTTAACCATTTCATGATGAAACAGAAGTTTCTGGTTATGACAGAGTTCCTTTGACGACCTGATAAATTTACAGAGGAATCTTTGCGCGTGTACAGCAGGACGTGTGGTGGACTTTAGACTTTTCAGTCTTTCTAATGATTAGGGTCTCCAGGACGGCCCCCGATACTCTAGGTGAGATCTGTAAAGTGTCAGAACCTCCTCCCGCTTCTTTCTATTAATGCCACCAGCCATACACCCCAGCACCCTGCCTGCTTCTGCCGACACTCTGTTGCATTGTCCTTCTCTAAAATGATTGGATACGATTACTCCGGAGTCTCTTTCCTCTGTACTCGCAAACTGTAGTGTGTCCTTTACATTAAATGCTTTCTCCGGAGTTTTAAACCTCTGGATGCCACCGAGAAAGACCTAACTTGTTTCTGTGGAATGCGGGCTAGTGTTTCAAACCCTTGAAATTGCAGGAAAGCCGGGGCAGCCGTGGTTCTAATTCTCCGTATGACCTTACCAGATGCTTGGAATGCTTTTGATGTCTGGCCTCCATTCAGAGAGAAGAATGGCCAAGGGCCGGCCCCATGCTTTTCCCAATTCAGTGCAAAATTCTTCTGGGTGGCTTGTGAATTTGTGCAAGTTTAACCCCTGACTGCCTAGCCCAGAATACCATGGCTATAAACTTCTTGAGTTCTGAATTGCTCTTGTATGTGCGTGATATAATGCATATTCACAGCGTATATATCTGCATATTCCGTCCTGTGGGTTTTGGAATGCGGGGAAAGTTGGCTTCTTCCATAAAAAAAACCCAAAAAAAACTCCATGCTTTTTACTCCTACAAACATAGGCTATAAAATTCAGAAATCACATCTTTTAATGTTTTTTTGTCAGGGAGAAGGGATAATTTTCTTAAAATAATAAATGAAACACGAACTAAAATGGTGAAGACGGCATCCACATAGGGGGCGGCTGTGGGCACCTTTACAACCTTGCTTCTTGCTATGGCAAGAACAGAATTTGCTGGCAGATCGGCCCCATTCGGCCCCCGTCTAGTCTGCCAGTTTGTCCTGCTGTAAACACTCAAACCTCATAACATTTCTCCTCCTAATTTTTTCACTCCCTAGCCGCTTTATTAGGTACACCTTTCTAGTACCAGGTCGGACCCCCTTTTGCCTTCATTTTCTGTGGCATAGTTTCTACAAGGTGCTGGAACATTCCTCAGAGACTTCGGTCCATATGGACATAAAGAATCACGCAGTTGCTGCAGGTTTGTCGGCTGCACATCCATGATGCGAATCTCCCGTTCCACCACATCCCAAAAGTGCTCTATTGGATTGAGACCCGGTGACTCCGGAGGCCGTTGGAGTTCGGTGAAGTAATTGCTATGTTCAAGTAACCAGTTTGAGATGATGTGAGATTTGTGACACGGTGCATTATCCTGCTGGAAGGAGCCATCAGACAATGGGTACACTGTGGTCATAAAGGGATGGACATGGTCAGCAACAATACTCAGGTAGGCTGTTGCGTTTAAACAATGCTCATTCCACCACCGGGGGCCTGAACCGTTGATACCAGGCAGAATGGATCCATGCTTTCATGTCCCGGCCATCTGAATGTCGCAGCCGGAATCGAGACTCCTAAGACCTGGCAACGTTCTTCCCGTCTTCCATTGTCCAAGTTTGGTGATTCTGTGTGAATTGTAGCCTCAGTTTCCGGTTCTTATCTGACAGAAGCGGCACCCGGTGGGGTCTTCTGCTGCTGTAGCCCCTCTGCTTCAAGGTTCTGCGTGTTGTGCGTTCAGAGATGGGATTCTGCATACCTTGGTTATTGGTGGTGGTTATTGAAGCTACTGTTGCCTTTGTCATCTTCAACCTCTGACATCAACAAGGCATTTCCGTCACACAGCCCCCGCTCATTGGATATTTTCTCTTTTTCGCACCGTTCTCTGTAAACCCTAGAGATGGTTTGGGTGAAAATCCCAGCAGATCAGCAGTTTCTGAAATACTCAGACCAGCCCGTCCGGCACCAACAACCACCCCGCCGCGTTCAAAGTCACTGAAATCCCCTTTCCTCCCCGTTCTGATGCTCGGTTTGAACTTCAGCGAGTTGTCCTGACCGCGTCTACATCCCTGAATGCATTGCGTTGCTGCCATGTGATTGGCTGATTAGCTGTTTGTGTTGGCAAGCAATTGAACAGGTCAGTGGCCAGTGTGTGTATTATGTATTATATATATATATATATATATATATATATATATATATATATATATATCACACACACAATGTATATTTGTTTTCCTCATTTCTGATTAAAATTGCCATGAACCTTTTCTCGATTAATTTTATTTTTTTTGTATATATTTTTGCTTAATACTAGGTTCATATTCCTTGTCTGTCAGCAAAATTGGCATGAAATATTTTATCAACTTTTTTGTTAGTCTTATATCATAAGTACTTAGTTTCTTGCATCTGTTCCATTTTTTTTTTTATTTTTTTTTAAATATTGCAAGGTGTCTGTGTAGCTGGCGCATGGAGTAATGTTGTGGGTTTTTTTTTTTTGTTTGTTTTTTGTTTTTTATAGCTACCGCTTTGTGTTTTTATTTTTTCCTTTCCCTGAAATAATATTCCATGGATCTGCCACCCTGTTATCGGAGTAGTAAATGCTGTCATTTCACCTTAACCTGACCCATTAGCTCATTTCCCTTTTCATTCTTTTTTTTTTTTTTTTTTTTTTTTTCCTGAGAAATGTTTCCTTCCCTCCCTTTGTTTAATAGACTTTTTTCAGATAAGACTTGAATTGCAACTGATATTTTTGTTCTTTCTACGTGCATTTAAAAAAAGTCCCATAGAAAAAAAAAATATTTTTCTCTTTTGCGCATAACACCCCCCCCAACCCACACACACACACACACACACACACACACACACACCCCCGCGGCACTATATACAGTAATATGACACACACACACACACACACCCCCCGGCGGCACTGCATACAGTAATTTTTCAACCTACCAAGTTTGTTTTAGTGACATTTCCCATTGGTACACAACTTAAATTTGTGCATTATTAAATCTTATTTCCACCCTAGAATGGCTCTAACTGTGTTTATTACGCTCCTGTATCCACGCAATTGTAAACTCATATTAATTTGTATGGGGTTTTTTGTTTTTTTTTTGTTTAACAATCTATTTTTTGCTTACATAGCTCCCTTGTGCTTTATTATATTTTTTTGGCTCTCGTGGGTATTTTTAATAATTTTCTGGATCCCTGGGAACTTTTTTTTTTTTTTTCTACCCGTTGTTGGCAGCTTAACTTTGCATGGTTTCACACAGGAACTTCTGGAGATGTCTGGGTAGTCCCATGTGTTAAACGAGAGGTCAGGCTCTTTCAGATTCAGCCCGTTGATGAACGGACTTGTGTATTTAAAAAAATAAATAGAATTAAAAAAAATTTCAATATCTTGGAGCTGCGAAGGTCTCTAAAGTTTTGGAGTCTCCAAAGCAAAGTGAGAGCCAAGAGATTTCTGCAATGTATTCTAATATTAAAATAATCTGCCCTGCCAATGTGATGCCGGGTCTATAGCTGCATTGACGTGGGTTTCATTCAGAACACACCACCATCTGGGTTCCCAGTGCTCGACAAACCAAATCAGTTTTATTTGCGAATTAAAAAAAATAATTAAAATGTTTGAAAAGATGTATATTTGTGCATATGTGTAATTTTTTTTATTTTTTTTATATGACTAATAACTATAAATTTTATATACGTCAGCCCAGAGCAAAGTCTAGTCCATATCATCTATACCCTTTTCAAGTTTAGTGAATATTATTTGTGGAGGGGCCCCCCAAAATGTTCCTTTAACGAATCACTTTATTCCTTTTTTTTTTTTTTTTTTGTGGCCCAAGATTTATTTATCAGACATGTGGCCTGTATATTTATACAATTGATCATCATGTTGCAAAGTCAAGTTTTACAATATGAAACAATGTTAGTGTTTCAACCACATTCATCTGTGCCCCAAAATGTAATGTTCACGCTCTGTTATCCGATCCCAATCTACTACACAAACACCCAGACTCCTTATCATACTGCCTGTGGGAAACAATAGAATGCGTCAGTCTTAATCACCCAGTTGGAATCTCTGACTAATGGAAGCCTATGCAGGGCTGGACTTCATTAGCATTGCCATAAAGCATCAGCTCAGTGTGGTGTTTGAGCCGGGAAAGTTGCTTTATGTCTGATTTACTAATATTATACTCCCATAGCACAACGAAGATCCTGTAATATTTATTTGCATTGAGGTTCCGCTGGCGTTTGAGTTTTCGTGAAGTCTTCAGTGCTTGTGTTGCTGATGACCAGGAATCCCCCGTAGAACCGGTAGGATTTAGAGGCGGAACGCTGCCGGTACAGAGTCGGAAATGTGTAACAGTAACCTGAGCCGGGATTCTCTGGCTCTCTGCCCGGGGCGAGGGTTCTGGCTTGGCTCTGGCACCGGATTGTAACTTATTTTTTTGGATTCCAAGAGGCGTAAGATCGGGGTCTAAACACTACCTTTGCCATTGTGAATGCAAATTCCCTGGGGGGGGTGGATGTCTGGGTCAAACCCGGGTGCCCATTTCTCTCCATTGTAGAACTATTTTTTTATTTTTTTTATTTTTTTTTTGGAGGGGGCGGAGTTGGCAATATTGACTTAAAATAACAAAACAATTTTACAATAGTGGCAGAGCAATGTCCTGGCAGGACTGTTCCCTATACTTCCCTTCTATAACATATTTATCCCGTTTCATGGTTTTGCCCCCTCCCCCCCTGCAAAGTCTGGTAATTAATATATACCGTATTTGCTCGATTATAAGACGACCCTGATTATAAGACGACCCCCCAAAATCTGAATATTAACTTAGGAAAAAAAGAAAAAGCCTGAATATAAGACGACCCTAAAGGAAAAAAGTTTTACCAGTAAATGTTAATTCATGTAAACTATTTTTTTAAATAAAAGCTATGATTGAGAAAAATATTTTTTTTGTTTTTATTTCCTTGTATTTTCCAGCCTGTCCCCCAGTTACGCACATCTGCCCCCAGGCTTGCCACACCAATATGGCACTGTGGCCCATGATATGCCTTTTAACCCTCTATATGCCACTGTGCCCCATGGTATGCCTTTTGACCCCCTATGTGCCACTCTGCCTCCAGAAATGCCTTATACCCCTATATCCCATTCTGGCATTTAGGGGGTTAAAATGCATATTATGGGGCAGAGTAGCATATAGGGAGGTATAAGGCATTCCAGGAGGCAGAGTGGCATTAAGGGAGTTAAAAGGCATTGTATAGAGCACTCTATAAGGCATTTCAGGAGGCAGAGTGCTCTATTAAATGCCCCCTTAACGCCACTCTGCTTCCTGAAATGCCTTAACCTATATGCCACTCTGCCCCATAATATGCCTTTTAACCCCCTAAGTGCCAGAGTGGCATATAGGGGTATAAGGCATTCCAGAAATGCCCTATGTCCCCCATTTAACACACACACGCACACACACTTACCGGTGCTTCCAAATTCCTGCTGTATTGCCGGGGCAGCGGGTTGACGTCTCCTTCCGCTGCAGCCGGAAGGAGGTGGAGTTGGCAGCGGGGGTTTTTCTGCGTCCGTCGCGGATACCTTTCCCGGCTGTCAGAGATCAGAGTTCCGGCACCTGTGCGGGGAACTCTGATTTCTGACAGTCGGGGAAGGTATCCGCGACGGACGCAGACAACCCCCGCTGCTAGCCACACCTCCTTCCGGCTGCAGCGGACGTTGTCTACGCGGATCGCGTAGACGTCAACCCGCTGCCCCGGCAATACAGCAGGAAGCACCGGTAAGTAAGTGTGGGGGGGGGAGACAGGAGGATCCAGGTCCCCTGCAGCGGTGCGGGGGATCTGGATCTTAGTCTCCTAATCAGACTCTATTTGAGGTCTGATTAGAAGACGACCCCGATTAGAAGACGAGGGGTATTTTTCAGAGCATTTGCTCTGAAAAAAACCTCGTCTTATAATCAAGCAAATACGGTGATCCCAGGTTTTAATATAATGTTTGTTTTTCGTGAACAAAGTGTTTATATGTGTGTGTGTGATAGATATATATAAATTATAAAAATTACATATATTTTTGGGGGGGATTTAAGAAATTTTTTTCATTAATAGGTTCATTTTTCCGCACCATGATTTGTGCCCTGCAGTGTACATGGCAATATTTTTTTTTTCTTTGTACAAAAAAGCTCTTCTCTTTTTTTATTTTATTTTTTTTTTACTTAAAATGATCCAAATTTATATATTATACAAAATCTTTTTCAAGAAAGGGGGAGTTTGCCAGTGAGTTCATCTGCATGAAGAAGGACCAACCGCAGCGAGCTTCTCCCGGGTGAAGGGCTCAGTTGGCCCTGTATAAAGCGTGAATAGTTCTTTTAAATGCCCCTTCACCTATTAAGCTATACATCATACAGGGCCAGCTCGGCCATACTTGCTGGAGAAAATGCTTGCGTGGGAATGTTCACTCGTTACACCTGTGGGGAAAAAATAAAATGAAATACCTGTAGGAGGGGCCCTCTGTGTGGCGCCATTTTTGCACCACTGATTGGCTGTTTTAAGTAACCAATCGGATGTGAGAGCGCCAGCCAAGATCAGAGCCGGAGGGGACCGACCGGTGAACGTTTAAAGGGACCTTTAAACCTAAAGGGACCTCGGCTGTCATGTGATGTAGGAGAGTCCCTTTAAATGAACACGGAAACCGTTACGGGCTTGCGTGTTTACTGCGTGTAAGAGTGACTTCTTAGTGACTTTTGTCTTTCTTCGTTATTTACTTAACCTTTTTGATTAATCTCGGCGGGCGAAGGGCACGGCGGATGTGCTCTGCTTCAAAAAACAGTGCTATCCCATGGCCTGTATGTAAACTTGACCTTGAATGATGCAAATAGGAGTCTTTTTGGGGCATGTCGCAACTCCTAGAATAGAGGAGAACTTCTATGTGAATTCTAAACTTTATTATTATTTATATATATTTTAACCCTATGCCTGCAGATGTACAAAATAGCCCCAGACTTACCTGGCTGGCACTTGGTGAATTAAGCCTTAGACCTGCAGCTTCTTAAAGGCACCCTCCAGTCATCACAAGCACTCTGCTGCGTATGAAATCTGCGTGGTCTTGCAGATGAATTTGGGGTGTATTTAAATCCAAATCCCCCACAGTGTCTTCCATGTAAATTTGTTCGGTCGATGTTTTGTGTGACGTTCCTGCTCACACACCACACTGAGCCGATGCTTTACGGCAATGCTAAAGTCCGCACTTTATTTTTATTTTTTACTATTAGAGTCCATCTGGGTGATTAAGACTGAGCCATTCTATTGTTTCCCGCAGGCAGTATGATAAGGAGTCGGGTTTTTTTCTAGTAGATTGGGGGTCGGATAACAGCAGAAATGCATACAAAAAAACAATAAAAAAAGGTATTACAAGATTCTGCAACATTCTGTTTTTTTGCATTCTTATACACTGGACTAATACGGCTACCCCAAACTACAGTCTTATCCCATCAAATCACTGACTTTCAATCTCATTTTTTTGGTCAGGTGTTTACATTTTCTGGATTTAGGATCATTTTGCGTTTCATGTTTAACGGGTTATGCTGCAGTGTATTGTTACAGAATGATGTATGCAGTGTAGATGTGGCTATGCTGTATATCTGTACAATGTGTGTATATATTATATATTGTGCTCGCGCGATCCTATACAGGAACTCAGATACTGCAATAAGTCCTGCACCCCACAGCTTCCCTGTCATCCCGACGTAGGGAGTTCCGTGGCTTTCTCACGCAGGGCCATTATTCTGTGATCGTTCCGTGTGCCCGAGGGATCTGTGCGGCTTCCTGATTCCCGGCCAACAAGTTCTGCAGGGTGGTCTAGTGATTAAAAACTGCTTTCCACTCGATCCCTGCAAACATAAGTCTCCGCGGACGCGTTTAATTAACGCATTCCTTCTTCTTGCTCCTACTGGCAGAGTATTAAAAAAAAAAAGACACGTTTCTGTATTATTGAACAATGCGGAATACTTTTTTTTTTTTTTTTAAAGGGAAGTTTCCCCCCCCCCCCTTCTTATGTGTTATGAAATAGTATATGATTTATTTACATAGAACCTGTCGGCGGATCGGCCCTATCCGGCCCCCTTGTCTAGTCTGCTCATTTCTCCTGCTGTAAAGACTCAAACCTTAATAGGTCGTCGTCTCGTCTTAGATTCAGGAGCTGTATGTCTATCCCATGCATGTTTAATACCCTCGCTGTATTACCCTCTATCACTTCTACTGGGAGGCTGTTCCACTTATCCACCACCCTCTCAGTAATGTAAAACTTCCTAAGCCGCCAACCCTCTAGCTTTAGAACACCTCTTCTTCCTGTAACATTTCTCCTCCTGTCCTTTGTTAAAGCTCTGTTTGTATCTCATCTCCTCTCATCCAAGCCTTACACATTGAGATCCCTTTGTCTTTCTTGGAAACGGTTCCTCTGTTTTAGTCGCCCTCTTCTCTGGACTCTATCCAATTCTAGGGTCTCCAGAACGGCCCCCAATACTCAACAGATCTCTGGCAATACCTCACCTCCCTCTTCCTGCTATTAATGCCACCGGCCATACACCCCAGCACCCTGCCTGCTTCTCTGTTGCATTGCTTACCTTTGAGTCCTAAGAAACAAGTCCCTCTCTTCTGTGGTCGCTGACTGTACAGGGTTCCCAATTCTTTATTCTGCCGCACGATTCTTACATCCCAAGTGCATTATTTTACATTTATCAACATTAAACTGTAGTTGCCGCACTCAACCATTCTTCTAATTTACTTAAATCGCTGGCCATTCGGCTTGTTACATCAGGAATGTTGCAGACCTTTGCTGCCATCTGCAAGAAAAGACTTGCGATTAGGACCTCTTACTCGCCAAGCTATACATGATCTTTTTTTTTGTTTTATAATAATGTTCCTGGCCGTGTTCTATAACTGTAACTAACTATGGAGTTGAGCGGCTGCTATTATTTTAACAAACTTGTTTGGATAGTTAGGTTTCATCTGATGTCCCAAGGGCCACTTAAATTTATTTTTTTTTTTTTATTTTATTTCTAGCAAAAAAAAAACCATCATGTTAAGGACCTTTTTTATTATTTAATATTTTAATTATACATTTCATTGAATATTCCGCAGAGGAATAAGCACGCCCTCCAAGCCATTGGTTTGTGTGAGGATATTATTTGTAGCGGAGTCCAGCTGTCCGCTGGCGGTGTCGCTGGCTTCCCCTGTGGATGCGATTCCCTTCCCGTGGAGCTCATGTTGAGAATCGCTAATTGAACCCAGACCTCTCTCCAAGGAGCAGCAGGAAATGCCTCGATTCCTCTGCTTTCCCCCAAACACTGGGCTCTTCTCTGGAAAGAGGATTTTAGTAGACAATTTTTTTATTTATTTATTTTTTGGGTGGGGGGGGGTAGATCCCACGATATAAAAATGTAATCCTTACAGTGCTGGACGTGTCGGTAAAAAGACTGGTCAACAGACTCCCTTTTTATTAGTCGTTCTTAAAGTGAAAAAAAAAAATTCTCCTTGAGCTATACATCCCAGGGCTGTATACAGTAATAACCCCCCCACACACACGCACCCCCAGGGCTGTATACAGCAATGTCGGTCAGTATTAACTGAAACCTGCTTTTATCTCATTTTGCCCCAATAAACTCCCTTTATCTGCAGACCTGGAGCCGCCGTGGCTGTCAGTCAGGTGATATTTTGGGTGACTTTCCCGGCTCAAACACCACACTGAGCTGATGCTTTATGGCGATGCTAATGAAGTCCGTTCCTCCATAGGCTTCCATTAGTCAGAGAGTCCGACTGGGTGGTTAAGACTGAGCCATTCTACTGTTCCCCCACAGGCAGTATGTTAAGGAGTCTGGGTGTTTGTCTAGTAGATTGGGATCGGATAACAGAGTGAGAACTCATACATACGGCTCATATGCAGCCGCCTGAAAACGTTATTCAAAAACTAAGTGAGGGCTGAACTAATGCCCTGTCCCGGGGCCACTTCAAGTGAACCGTGCCGGCCGCCTGCGGCATCAGTGCTGTTCTGTCAGCGGTTACATTCATTCATGGCAGTTCTGCTTACCGGCGGCTCAGAAACCAGCGATCTCAAATACTGTATATTATCAGATGTCTTGGACCCTGATGCAGTTAAAGGGGCGCTCCAGGGTCCCAGGGATCTCTCTACGCGTCGCACATGGAAGTTACATGGCAAAAATGGTGGATTTTGTTCGGGGGGGGGGGGGGGCAAAAGGAGACGTAGGGGTTTTTTTTGTTTTAGGTTAAAAGTTTGGGGTATCTAGGGTGCCTAACGGGTTAGTATCCCACGATTGCATTTGCCCCGGCCGATTGGGGGTCTCCCTCTGGGAAGGCAGGCTGATTTTGGACCCTGAGCTTGCTCTCAGAGAGCGTTTTGTGTTTAAGATTTCTCACAGTCCTGCTTATTTATTTGCTTTGCCTGGAAGATTTACTGATTTCTGCTCCGAATCCAAATTGGGAAACCTTTTGACGTTTGTGAAACGTTCGAAAGTTCCCAGCAGCTGATAGGAGGGAAATCCCTGCAAAACGGCAAGAAAAAGAGAGTGAAGAAAGAGAGAGCTTTAGCTAAATCTCAGCTGATACAATTTATCCCCGAGCAGCTACTCACGCAAAACATCTGCAAGGGCAACATATAGCTGGAAGGCCATGGGAATTTTATCCGTAAGTAGTTGGGGGTTTGTTTTTTTTTGTCTTTTTATTTTAGCAGATTTTTTTACTCTTAAAGTAGTGTGTTTTTTTTTGTTTTTTTATTATTTTATTTATGGGTCTTCTGTTGAAATGCTCTTTTCCCCCTGAGTTTATGTTCAGGTATAGTCTTCCGATAATGCATCATGTGACCTTCAAATGGTTTTGAGAATTGGGACCTGATAAATGGATCTTTAACCCCGCTAATGCTTCTGCGGTTAGTCTATTTTGTAATCTGGAGCCCCTGAGCTGTTGTGTGACTTTGTGGTCGTCTTTTTGTCTTTATATATTTTTATTTATTTATTTATTTTTAAGTGCCCTTAAACTTGAAAATCTCTCCTGGCTTCTCTGGTTGTTGTCGGATTTTTTTGTAATTTTTTTTTTTTTTCTTTTTTACTTGTGTTTGTATTGTATAGTCTATTAAATGTGGGTGTTTTTAAAAATACAAAAATAGTGTAAAAAAAAAAAAATACATTTTCATACTGAATTCTGACAATTACACTTCTAATACGTGCCCTGTGTGTGTGTGTGTGTGTGTGTGTGTGTGTGTGTGTGTATATATATATATATATATATATATATATATATATATATATATATATATATATATATATATATATATATATATATATATATATATATAGCCGGGGGTGTATAGATTTGTTGCTATGGCATTGTGTTACTGTGTATCTGCCTCTCTGGCTTCAAAGTGACCGAGGAGAGAGGCGCAGTGTTTACAAACATTTGGCTGTCACGTGACGGCTGTGATTGGTCGGCACCGTCTGGCTACTGAGGGTGATGGGATTTGGCTAGCGGTAGTGTGTCGAGGCGCTGATGGCTATACAAACGCAGAAGGCTTAACGGCAAAGATTCTATTGGAATTTTTTTTGTCCATAAAGCTTCTGTAATATAATTGTGTAATCTTTGTCGAGCTTAAAATCAGTGTTGGGTGTTTTTTGTTTTTTTTGGGGGGGGGTTAATTTTTTATTATATACCGTATTTGCGCGATTATAAGACGAGGTTTTTTTCAGCGCAAATGCTCTGAAAAATACCCCTCGTCTTATAATCAGGGTCGTTTTATAATCGAGCAAATACGGTATATATATTATAATTTTGGAGTTCAGGCGGTGGGTTCCGCAGGGTTACGACATCCAGGCCGTGGTTCCAGACAGATGTGTTTTTACCGTCTCGGAGCGGACGGAGGATTGCGGTGTGCGTTCCTGGGAGGCCGCGATCTCGCTGCTTCTGGACTAGAACCAAGAATCTGGAATACGGGACACGGAGTGATCCTGAAAACATTATCGGGTTCCCTCTCTGGGATCCCACGTAGAACCCTCTGAGCGCGTCGCCTGCAGCTCTGGAAGTTTGTGGGTTTTTGTTTTTTTTTTTTTCTTCAATTATGTATTTTTAGTAGCTTATTTTAACAGTTTGGATGCCACGTTTTTAAAGGCATTTTGCTGAGTTCGGTGGATTTTCTGGTCATTTTGATGAATCTGCCACAATAAAAGTTCTATTTAAAAGAAAAAGAAAAAAAAAAAAAAAAAAGTCCAAACAAATTGTGGTCAAACTAAGGGTAGCTTGCGCTTTTTAGTTTGGCAGTCGTTGGAATTGTGTAGCTGTTTGCTTTAAAATTCACGTGACACCGAAGATTCCTGTTGGAATGCGGCACGAGCCTGCGATCCATTTCCTGCCCCTCCCCCATTACATAGATGGCCTGAACCAATCCGTGACAATCAGCGACTTAACAGGCAAGGGATAGCGGCCTGAAAAACCGGAAGTTACGATGGCGGCTTCCACATTATGCACCGACTGCCGCGTGAAGCTGAAACAAGGTACATCCGTTAGTTTAGTGGCTCTTTAACCGCATTATAGATCGTAAGCAGATCGGCCCCATCCGGCCCCCGTCTAGTCGCCCGTTTCTCCTGCTGTAATCAGTCGTCGGTCTCGTCTTAGATTCAGGAGCCGTATGTCTGTCCCATGCATGTTTAATACCCTCGCTGTATTACCCTCTACCACTTCTGCTGGGAGGCTGTTCCACTTATCTACCACCCTCTCAGTATAGTAGATTCACATTCTATCTAAGCTTCTGACTCTCTAGTTTTAGGTTATGGCCTCTTGTTCTCGGATTTCTCCTTTGATGTCCGCTGTCCTTGCGCAATGCTTGCAGGATAAGGGTTAGTGTCGCGTCTCTACGTTGTGCAGTTTTTGTGCGATCGCGTTAATCGTGTGTCGACCTGTACTTTTCATATATTTGGCCCTAATAACGCCGTTGGCAATTCCTATTACTGCAAATTGTTGCAAAATATTTAAAACTGCTGTGGTAGTCGCTTTTGGTTCCTTTTTACGGGCACTCCCAGAAACTCAATTAAAAGTCACGACAATTAGTTTTTCCAATTTTGTTCTTTTAAACAAATAAAAAAAATCCATAACCTTTTTTTTTTTTTTTTTTTTTTTTTCTCCCCCCCCCCCAATTAATTTAGTAGAATTTCGGACAGGTTGCCGTGTTTATTTATAATATAATATATTACACATAAAGAAAATTATGCACTATTGCTTTATATGGAAGTCCAATCAGCAACTTAACAGGGGAGAAAAAACTCAATGGGGTGGAATATCCCCATTGCCAGAGGTGTGGTGTTTTTTTTTTTTTTTTGTTTTTTTTATTTATAAAAAAAAAAAACAAAAAACACAACAACAAAAAAAAAAAAACTTGGGTCTCCTATTTGTCGAATGGTAAAATCATACAAGGAAACCTCAGTACAAGTTGTTTGTCCTCGAATGACCGTGTCTCTGGCAAAGCTGTATTAGAGCTCTACACAGCGGCGCTTATATCTCTCCCGCTCTGGGGACCCCCTGCATGTAAAGGGACCTGCTTTTTAGTAGTCGTGAAGAACTAGACAGGACTCGCCAAACTTGGGCTACGTTGATGTAGCGGCAGGCGAAGCGATACACGGGCGTATAGCGTGACGGAATCCCCAATATTTATACCTTTTTTAAGTGGTTTTTTTTAATAGTATTCGCTGGGCATGCGCTGAATTTTTGTTTTGTGTATTCATCGGTCATTATTATTCCAGAAGCTACCCTGGGATCTGAATATTTTATATTATATTTATCATGCCTTTTTATGATTTTTAGGTTGTGCGCTCACCCGCTTTTTGTGTGTGTATGTGTATATATATTTTATTTTTTTATTTTTTTTTGTATATAAATTAGTGGTATATGAATGGAATGGTCTCCCATCGGAAGTGGTAGAGGTTAATACAACAAGGGAATAAATAAGCTTAAGCACCGCAAGGTCTACCACTTCATGGCAGAGCTGTTACTCCTAGACGCTTCATTTTCCTGATAATGGCCCTTACGGCGGGCCGGGGCGGAAATTTCACAAACTGACTTGTGGCAAACGTTTTAACGTCGCTGAGCTCTCCCGTACGTTCCACTGGCAGGGCTTACCGGAGACGGCTATGGACTTTTTTTTTTTATACACCTGTTTGCAATGGGTGCGGCAGAAACACTTAAACTCAATAATTACGAGTGTCTATATATTAATATGCACAGTATCTGCTTGATGATTATTCCTCCCCATTGTTATCGCTCGCTTGTCCATAAGCGGCTGATTAAAATTTATTGGCTGATCTAAAGCACAATCTATAGGGTTTTTATTTTTTGGGTTTTTTTGGCCGTTGCCCTGTAATGCGATCCTGTAATTAAAGCGTATGAAAAAGTTAGGTCATTCAAGTGAAGACTGGAGCCCAAATTTTACTTATTTTTCCCCTTTTTACAGTAATTTGTATGATATGTATCCCGATGTTGCTGTGGTAGGAATGTGGCGTGCGTTCGGGGCTTTGTCTTTGCCTTGTGAAAGGAACCGCACAGTTTGCCCCCCCCCCGGGTGCGCTGCTATGAGGCGGTCTCCAGGGGGCGCTGCTTGGCGAGAGAGTTCATCTGACGGAATCTTCACCCTCCAGCGAATGCCTGAATTACGAGCTTATTAGCGTTTCAAACTCCCCAGATAAAATTTTAAAAAAATAATCTTCTTTTTTCTGCTGCGTTATTTCTCGACGTTTTGTTGGTAAAGGAGAACAATATTTCAAATGTGGGCGTGAAAGGGTTAATGGCAAACGCCAGCCCGCAGGACCCAGAGCAGCTACATCTTAACCCCCAAAAACTGTTCGCTTCACGTCCACGAAACTTTATCCTCCGCCAAGTTCTGTTTAAGGTACTAAACCCTTGAACTGCTCAATCTCTATTAAATTTAGTAAAAATAATAAACGCATACATAAAATGTCCAAATCGGTAACCTGCTATCTCTGAACTCTAAAGAGTTCAACATTAGAGCCCAAAGACGGAACTTAGTATAAAAATAAATAAATAAAAACCAGGAGACTGAAATAGTTAAAAAAATAAATAAATAAATACAAATAAAATAGTGCTTAAACATAAAAAGCAGTTACAGAAGACGTACAAAAAGGAAGATATGCAGAAAAACCTCTAAAAAATAGTCTACAGAAGTAAAATGAATCTGTGTGATTCTCCCGTTGTTAGTCCCTTGTCCACAATTTTGGACATTTTTCTGTCCGTGGCCATTTCTTAGTCTCTGGGAGACGCCCATTCGGAGTCATGTGGTGCGGGGAGCGTGTGGCCCAGTCGCTTTATGGCACTCCTGACGAGTTGGCTCGTAAAACCTGGCAGCGAACTCCTGCCTGATAATATAATGACATATTTGGTTTTTGGGGCACCTCGAACGTTAACTCTGGGGTCCCGGAAGCGGCTTCCAGCTTGGGCCGTCGGCGGGATTCCGATGGGATCTTTAATGGTCACCAAAGATCCATCAAGCAATGGCCGGGACCGCCTCGATCCGGTTAAATTCTCGGCGTTTGTTTGTGTGTCGATGTTCACCGGGACCTTCGCTGGGGTTCACCCAGATCACGAGCTGAGGATATGTACTTGGCGCCGTGCAGCCGCACACAATCGTCACATGTGACCTTCAGTGTCTCCTTGAAATTCTGGATTTGCGTTGCAAACATATCTCTGTCCCTTTTTATGTTCCAACAGACAAGCCCAGTGTGTGTGTGTGTGTGTGTGTGCGTGTGTGTGCGTGTGTGGGTCTGCGTATACGTTTGGAGGAGATAACCTTTCGGGTCGCGTTCTCCCCACCTGGTTTTAATTACGTTGTCACTAAATATAATATTTGTGGCAACCGGAGCGCGAGGAACTCTTCAAACACCTCGTGGACATATTCTTCATGCCAGACGAGGTCGGGAATCCGCCGCTCTTGCAAGTACTGAAAGGACTTAACGATCCGGTTGTAAGCGCGTTTCACTACATCTGTTATTCCCACTAATTCTTCCCGAGATGACAGGTAACATTCATCACCGCCCGGCGCATGTGCTTCTCCGATTAATAAAAGACGCACATACGCTCCACGCGCTATATTTGCTCCTTGTCACAGGACACTCCGTGTTTACAACTCCGAAGGGGGTATTTATCGCACCTGTAACCTTCCTAATCATGCGCTTTAATGCCTATGATTTTAAAACTTTTACAGCACCCCTTGGCCCGGACACGTTATTATTATTTCCTTTCCGTTGCGTTATCTCTGCCCTGGTAAGCTGCTGGTTGTTGCTGATTGGTTCAGGCATCCATTATAAGGGTGGTGGGAAGGAGAAGACCGAGAACTTCAGGACTGGAAATCCATCAGATAATGGTTCTCGCGACTTCCCGATGAGTGCGATGTATCCCCCGAAACAATCCAATCTTCTGCACAATTCTTTTATATCTATAACTGGATTTTTTATAACTTTAAAAATGTGATTCATTACAGGAGGTAAATGTTTTTAAAAATGTTAATAAAGATAAACCTACATGGCAAGGGGTTAGTAATTAAAATGTTTTTAATAGACCAATCAGCAGCCGATCTCGTTGATGATTCAATACGTAAACAAACTGAAAAGCAGATTCCCAAACAAAATCTGCACCCAAAACGGATACAGGCGGCTCGGAAAGACTATGAACTTTGTGAATGAACCTTAAAGTTTTTTTATTTTTTATTTTATTTTTGGTATATGGTAATTGCTTAAGTTATCGGAATGAAGATAAGGAGATCTCTTGCTAACTGTTGCCAAATGTATAAATCTTTTGCGTCGGCCCACAAAATAATTTTTCTTAACTTGGGGGCTTATCGGTTTTACAGCTTTGTTCGTCCGGACACTGCCTTAAAATCAGGACTGTCTTGCAGAACACAGGGTACTTGGGTTGAATGCATTATAGAATGCCAGCTCATTCAAAAGCATGCTTCGGTCAGTCCCTGGATTAGCGAACGCAACTTGTCCCCCCCCAATAACATGTATGGTAGACGTATATATTCTTGCTGCGCCCGGTTAGAGCGTGGTCCGGGGATTGTGTCCGTGGATACTCGAGATGCCTCTTCGGTTCTCGTGATGGCAGCTAATTGGCTTATAACTGGCGAGCAGAGACACAAAGAAACTAAACTTTTTACAAAGCAAAACATGTTTACTGGTGCCATGGAAACCGGCGTGCTCGGGGATGCTGAGGTCTCCAGCGGTGTCGGTAGATACAATAACTCGTTCGTTGTTGTTGTTGTTATCTTCTACACAAGCACCCCGACTCCTGATCATACTGCCTGTGGGGAAACAAAATGGCTCGGTCGGACTCTCTGGCTAATGACAGTCTATGGAGGGCTGGACTTCATTATCATCGCCCTAAAGCATCAGATCAGTGTGGTGTTTGAGCCGGGAAAGTCACCCAAAATATCACATGACTGACAGCAACGGCGCCTCCAGGTCTGCAGATAAAGGGTTTTTTGAGGCTCAAAAAACTTTTTTTTTTTTTTTTTCACTGGGACTCCAGCTTTTAGTAGCCTAGACCTCTCACTAAAACAAGGACTGTCGGGAGGAGTGATGTCATCGGTCTAGCTAATTTAACGGTACCACCAAATGTATTGTTTTCGGTGTAACTCTACCGTGAACCGTTTTGTATCTCTTACCCAGCAATCTATTCTGGCCCAGGACGGAGGGGCGAGGGCTCCTTGCTGCAAAATCTAGGGGCAGATCTGCTGAATGGGCTAGTTACGCAAGGGGACCTCTAATCTCTTGTGGCTAACCCAACCTGGCTTAACACACGTGCCCACTCTTTCAATTATCTTCAATTCTTTTGAAATTCTGGCATTAGGGGGCATAACCCCTGACATTCTAAATCGTTCTTATGGAGGAGCGTTATTGGGGCTTTTAGGGCAGTAGAACCCTGTGATACCCTGGTACCCAGCAAACATAACATTCTGAGCTCCTAGAAAAGAGGGGCCATAGAGGAGGAAAGAAGAATTGGAAAAATAAACAAGTTGTTACAAAAACCAATATTCTTTGTAGGTGGCTACAGTTGATGCTTTCCATTTTATGCATTTAATGACCTCCCAAACATTAATTTATTTTTAAGAATTGTAACAATTTCATCTGTAAATAAAAAAAATAAAAAAAAAATTCTGTATATATTGTACTTTAATAAGCTTTTGTTAAGTTCCATCAGACTTTATGCACACAAAGATTAAGGATAGCAGGTTTCTGTCCTGCTTTCTTCGTGTTAACCGCTTAGTATCTTTTGCCCGAGATGCAGTTTGCTTTTCGGTGCTCGGGAATTCTCCTCTTCGTTTTTTTATTGGGGAAAGTTTTTTTTTTTTTAAGGCACCCGAATACAATAGATAGAGAGCATTCCTCGCTCGCTGCGCTGCATACCAGCCGGATGAATACGGTTTCTGTGATGTGGAGGCCGATTTAATCAGCAGATACTGATTGCTCGGTATGGCACAACCTAGCGAGGAACCTGCTTCACCACCCAGCCCGGGAGAGGAGGAGGAGGAGGAGGAGGAAGAAAGGCTTAGTTACTGTAAGAGTATTAGAGTTGCGTTTGTGTGTGACATTAGCCGCTCGGTATTGTCCGTATCATGTGCTCGGGTAAGGCAGCCGTGACTGGTTCCAGGCAGAGCATATAATTCGGCTCAGAGACTCTGGAACGCTTGCTCTGTTACGACCCAGCCACGGCCAGCAGCTAATCACCCTTACCCCCAGCTTACAGGTAAGCAGGAGATACCTCGTCTGTATGTTCTATTAATTCATTCCGTCATTGTAAGTTGACTACTCTGATTTATTTTAGTGGGATGTTTTGGTTTTTTTTATTAATTAAACCTATCCGGGGTTTGGTTTGTTTTTTTTTTTTTCTCTCGAGTGTCAAGTCTCATGTTTGAGATTTTTTTTTTTAAGTTTTTTTTTTATATATATATTTCTTTTTTTATTAAACGGCTGATACTCTTGTTGCCGAGGTTTAGACGGTAATGTCTGTGTGTTGGGTTATATTTGAGGGGTTAATGGCTGTGTGTTGGGTTATATTTGAGGGGTTAATGGCTGTGTGTTGGGTTATATTTGAGGGGTTAATGGCGGTGTGTTGGGTTATATTTGAGGGGTTAATGGCTGTGTGTTGAGTTATATTTGAGGGGTTAATGGCGGTGTGTTGGGTTATATTTGAGGGGTTAATGGCGGTGTGTTGGGTTATATTTGAGGGGTTAATGGCTGTGTTGGATTATATTTGAGGGGTTAATGGCTGTGTGTTGGGGTATATTGAGGGGTTAATGGCTGTGTGTTGGGTTATATTTGAGGGGTTAATGGCGGTGTGTTGGGGTATATTGAGGGGTTAATGGCTGTGTGTTGGGGTATATTGAGGGGTTAATGGCTGTGTGTTGGGTTATATTTGAGGGGTTAATGGCGGTGTGTTGGGTTATAGTTGAGGGGTTAATGGCTGTGTGTTGGATTATAGTTGAGGGGTTAATGGCTGTGTGTTGGGTTATATTTGAGGGGTTAATGGCGGTGTGTTGAGTTATATTTGAGGGGGCAGTAAAGTTACTCTGTTATACAGGCCGTACACTCGCTGTGTTACATTGTAGCAGAGATGAGATCGTTTCTTCAGTGTTATCGCATGAACAGATATAATAATATAATATAATATTTACCAACATGTGAGGGGTGTACTCACTTTTGGGAGATACTGTGTATATATATCTTTTTTTTTTTTTTTTTTTTTTTTGTTATTTAGTTTTGGTCTGACCGAAAATGGCTCCCATCCCTAGTCTTACTACGAAGATGCGAGATACTTGGTACTAGTGTAACCTGTGGGATCTACGTGGACACGATGATGTTTGGATAGTTCTGCTGCTCTGGTTTTGCAAGGACCTGTTTGCCCAATTTCTTTATTGCGGTTAAATATTTGTTTTTCTCCGTGTAACCCTGAAACGCAGACGAGTCATTTTATTTATTTTGTTGTATCCGTGAAACGGGGTTCCCTTATATCTTGGGCAGAAGATGCGCTCGGAGAGTTAACTCTTTGGTGACCGTCCTGAGCCAGTACAGTTGTGTTTTGCGGTGCGTAGGAAAAACATCCCCCTAAGGGGGTCTTAAGATCTGCGGAGATGTGTGTGTTTTGTGTTGTCATTTTTTTACTTTGAAAAGGTAAAAAAGAGAATGGATATCAAGGGCTTTGGATATTAGACAGTTAAGAGGGTATCACGGGGTTCTGCAGCCCCAAAAGCCCCGATAATGTGTGCAGAAACCACACCAACTAAAAAGTGTTCCTCTTTGGTCATTTTAAATGGGACGTAAACTGTTCCTTATAAAGTGAGATTAAACTTATTTTTTACTTAAACCCCCTCACTGTATTACCCTCTACCACTTCTGCTGGGAGGCTGTTCTACTTATTCACCACCCCCTCAGTAAAACTTCCTTATATTCCATCTGACCCTCTGGTGTTAGATTCCGGTGTCTGGTTGTAACTTTTCTCCTCCTTTGAAATAAACTTCCCTCCTGTCCTTTATTAACCCCTTTTACGCCGAGTTTTGGTGCTGCTCGTTGTATCCGTCGCTCTATAAATACATACCGTTTGGGGTTTTCCCCTCCCCGGTGACCCAGCCTTGGCCGGCATCCTCCGATTGTTTTTCCGAAACGGACTGTCATCGTAATTTGTTTACCGCGTGTCATCAACGCCGCCCTAAGTTTATACGGGGGAGGGGGGGGGTTGTTCTCTTGCGTTTCCTGTATTTCAATGAAAAAATAGTGGTTTTGAGACCATTCACCTAATTGTTTTTTTTTTTTTTTTTTTTTTTTTTTTTTTTTAAGTCGCATGTCTAAAGTTCCTTGACAAATGGAGACACGCGGCCATCAAATGCACTTTTCCCCTGCTGCTTGGAGGGATTCATTAGATTTCCCCCCCCCCCTTAAATATATCTGCTTTCCAGTATTATTGTTTGTTTTTATATAGCGCCATCATATTCCGCAGAGCTGTACAGTCTATGCATGCGCGCCATACTCCAGATTTCAGGGGGCCGCCTGCTTCGACCAGCCAAAACACATGAAACCTGAAGCTGCAGCTTCTCCTAAATTAACGTTTTAGACATACAGACTACAATCTTTTATTGTGTTGTTGCCCTGTTATTTTTTATTTTTTTTGCAAATACCCCACAATCAGGAGGAATAACGAATTACATTTTTGCAATTTTTTTTTTTTTTTTTTTTTTTCCTGCTTTCATGTGAAATTTGTTTTTGGGGCTTATTCAATGGATTTTATTACTGCCACATTTCAGCTATAAAAATTACATTCATTCATCTTTGACGCTCATCCCCCCCCCAAAATGTGTGCGATTGCCATCGTCAATTAGTCAATATGTCTACTTTAGCGCATGTTCAATATACCCTGTACAATAAGGGCAGAAGCAGAGACGTATAACAAGTGCGTATAAATGCTGCTATATATATATATATAATTATACACACAAAATTTTATTTATTTTAGATTATTTTTAATTTTATTTATTTTTTTTTTTTTTGCAGCCTGACAGATTTATACATTTTTAAAAAAAAATAAAAATTTATTATTTTGCAGGACAATTTTCACATTTATGGAGCAGTTGGTGAAAATCTTTGAGTACTGCCACGCCCAGCACCCCGCCTGCGCATGACAGACAAACGCTGTCCAACGCCCCGCGCCAACTTCTCGGCACGTGGAAGCCACCATTAGAACCCTTCGCTCGGAGGTCCCCGACACACGCAGCCCCCCGTGCCTGCCACTTTCTGCCTCAAGCCCTCACTCAGCCCTCGGTGGAAAATACATAATATATCCCGATGGGGTAACGTGATTGAGACAAAAGGGTTAATACAATTTGCATCCGCACTACCTGGATTTATCTAAATATATTTATCAAATATATATATAATTTTATTTTTTTTTCCAATAAAACTTCTGGACATGTAATTATTTTTCTGCTGCACGAAATTTTTTTTTTTATTTTTTTTTTTGTTTTCTATTTTTTTCATCAGAGAAAACTGAGAAATTCTGGTGGCCTCGCACGCATGTGGTGGATTTAAATTTTTTGCTGCTTTTTACTTTGTGTCAAGAGAGAAAAAAATACTGTACAGCATTTTTTGGTTTTGCAAAATATTTGTTTTTGAATTTTGTATAAGGTTTGGGGTTTTTTTTTGTTTGGATTCACCTTTTTTCTGTATCTGCTGTATCGCCATGGCTCGTATTAATCGTCCGGCTCCAGTGGAGGTTTGCTACAAGAACATGAGGTTCCTGATTACTCATAATCCTACCAATGCCACCCTCAACACGTTTATCGAGGTAAGACCTAAATCGCTGGTGGACAGCCAACGAGACATGATGATGCGTAGAACATGAGCTCCAGACTATCGGGCTCACTACGGTCAAAGATGATTGTTTGAGATGGCCTCGGGTGGCCTCAAGGAAACAAAGCATGTGTTCTAAAGTTTTCAGGTGTTTTCCTAAAGTTTCCAGAAGTCTTTCTTGTGTTCTGGAACGTCACGTTTTGGCCAAAATATCTTCTTCCGGTTACCTAGCGAATGATAGCGTTGATGTTATGAGTGTTTGAGTCTTGTTGGACGTATCTCCGGTGCCGGAAAGCTTGACCCCTTCTCCGTAACTCGGGATTCTATTCGTGGAATCTGTTGGTTGTCCAAAGAAGTTTGGAACCTCCTGAGGACTCCAAAGCTTCATGTGACTCATCTTATGTTATGAATGTTGATCCTCTAAAGACGCGTGCACACTTACGCACACCTACACACGCTCGCTCGCATACTTACGCACACCTACACACACGCTCGCTCGCACGCACACTTACGCACACCTACACACACGCTCGCTCGCATACTTACGCACACCTACACACACGCTCGCTCGCACGCACACTTACGCACACCTACACACACACACGCTCGCACGCACACCTACACGCTCGCACGCACACCTACACACACACACACACACTCGCTCGCACGCACACTTACGGACACCTACACACACGCTCGCTCGCATACTTACGCACACCTACACACACACACGCTCGCACGCACACCTACACACACACACGCTCGCTCGCACGCACACTTACGGACACCTACACACGCGCTCGCTCGCATACTTACGCACACCTACACACACACGCTTGCTCGCATGCACGCCTACACACGCTTGCTCGCATGCACGCTTACGCACACCTACACACACGCTCGCACACTTATGCACACCTACACACACACACGCTCGCTCACACACGCTCGCACTTACGCACACCTACACACGCTCGCTCGCACACCTACGCTCGCACGCACACTTTACGCACACCTACACACACACGCTCGCACGCACACTTTACGCACACCTACACACACACACGCTCGCGCACTTATGGACACCTACACACGCTCGCACTTCAAGAAAGGATACATAGAATTCCTGGGCTGTCTGGACTGGAGTTTTGTGCTATATGGTTTGATTTTCCTGACAATGAAAAATGATTGATACAGTTGTAACTATTGAAAGCTATCTATGTAAAAGTAACTGTGATCTGTTTCTTGTCCTGAAGCTCTCTCTCCACCCAATCCAGGAATTCTAGAGTTTTACCCATTCTTTAGCGCGTACAGTTCACTCAAAACTCACCTGTGTTCAAGCAGTGAAAGCAGAAATCAAGACGTCTGACTAGGCTTAGAATTTAACACCTATGTTCTACAGGGTCAAAAATACCCCCTGCCCTGGTCTTCTAAATATCAGTAGTTCTGAGATTCTACAAGAGTAACGAACATTCGGTTTTCTGGTAACAAAATAACCTAGAATTTGGCCCTATTCGGCCCCATCTAGTCAGCCCGTTTCCGAATCCTTTAAACATCTTTACCGATATTCTAGAATCGCAGAGAAAAAAAAGCTTTATTTTCTTCCCCTTATTTATTAGGAACTTGCTGTGTGATTTTAATATTTACACCGAGGGCAGATATGCTATATGAGGTCATGCGTAGCCACAGTTGGCTCTCGGAATCGCTGCACAGAAGCCCCGGAGTGTTCGTTTTCAGCGCTTGAAGGACTTTTTATGCAAATTCGTATTTTTTTCTTTTTTTTTTCTTTTCTGATTTAAGACATTTAGATATTTTGTAGCAACTCAAATTACATTTGTGCTCCGTATCTGCTGCCGGGGGGCTCGCTGCCCCTATTACTGCGAGGCAATGGGACATAGGCAAGAATCAGGGCTGCCACCAACCGCATAGCCGTAACACCCCCCCCCCCCCGCAATAATTATAGGGTGAAGGTCATCTAAATTCTGATGTCTACTTTTTATTGGCTTTATTGCTTGAAAATTGTCGGAATACTAGAAATACATCGGCCTTGGGTTGTACAATTAGAGTCCGAGTCATCCGTAGCGAGCTGGCAGACGGGTTGTTTTTATGATCTGGAAGGTCAGGAGTGATATTTAGCAAAGGGACGTTGGAGCGACTCTGTGTCCGATCAACAGAAACAGTTGATTGGTTTCCATAGCGATTGCTCCAATTTTAGAACTTATTAGAATCGCTGCAGATTTTACGCTGATAAATACGGCCAGGGGTCTAACGGTGGTCCCACTGCGTGGGGAAAAAGCCTTATACTAGGGAGCCAAGATATACTAGCTTCAATATTTATTAGTTGTATATATATTTTTCTGTTTAAAACTCAATATAAAATGTTAAATATTAATATATATATATATATTTTATACTAGGGACTAAAAGTCCTGATTATAATTGTCCTGTTACGGATTACGTTTTATTCCAGTAGCGTTATTACAATAGAGTAATATTTTGCATATTATACATGTATTAAAAAACTTATTTAAAAGTAAAGGAAGGGTTAAACTCTTTGGACCTGTTATGGGGCACTTTATTTTTTTTTAAATATGCTAGGGTAAAAATGCTTTTTATGGATTAAATATTTTTAAGGCTAAACGTTTAACGTTTTCGCAGATCGAGAA